>JAABKJ010075445.1:41319879-41932450 GCA_011634705.1 Andricus grossulariae
AAGTCAATTTTTTTCTAAAAAATTCGACTTTTTAGCTTGAAAAGTAAACTCTTGTTGAAAATTCGTCTTTTTTGGTTTGAAAATTCAAGAATTTGGTTGATTTTTTAAAATAAATATTAAATTAGACTAATTAAAAATTCAAGTTTCTTATTAAAAAGCTGTATCTTTTGTTTGAAAGTTCAAATATTTTGTTGTAAATGGAACTGTTTGGTTGAAAATTCATCTTTATCGGTTAGAAATTAACTTTTTTGCTAAGCATTTATATTTTCGGGTTTAAAAGTCAATTTTTTTCTAAAAAATTCGACTTTTTAGCTTGAAAAGTAAACTCTTGTTGAAAATTCGTCTTTTTTGGTTCAAAATTAATTTATTAATAAGAATGTAACCCCGATTTTCCCTGTTTTGAGAGCATTTTTGACTGTGAAGTCTGCAATCTCATATGATCATTATCCAATTGTCATTTTCATGTCTTCAATTAAATACTGTTATACTTTTTATAAAAAAATTTATGAAAGAACACGTAATAAACCTTTTGAACGTATTTGTTTTAATTTTGATAAACGGCTGTTATAAATTGTATACACAAGAAATATATTTAATGTTGAATGAATTTTTAAATTTAAATTAGGAGAATGTATCCAAGTTCAAATTATTCACTCCTAAACATTTTTAATCAGAATTTTCATTAAGTAAAACCTTGGGAAATAATTTATTCTGGGAAATTAAATCTTTCATGCCCACCATAATATTTTAATGATAAATTGCTTTTTCAGCATTCGAGGATCACTGCATGAACGAGAGGCTGGCAAGTTTTTACTTCGATATCGTGGATTACAATGCGAATATCCTGCATGATCCGCCGGAAGAAACGGATCATCAGTATTTACCTTATATCGGCAATGGCATCTATGGTATTCCTGTTTTGCCTGAGGCTTGGCTTTACATAAAGCACGGCAGAACCTTATCTTTGCCGGTGCACTGGCAACCCTTGATCTCACCTGCTTTGCCAGAAGGAAGCTCTTATCGAGAAGCTACAGTGACACATTATACGACGGGAATAGTCTACAAATATCAGTGTCTTCGAGACGGTTATTACATAGTCTCTCAGTATTATGCACACCGAAACTTCGATGGAATTCTGGTACAGGATGTAAAAGTCGCGAATCCTTCCGCACTCTCTCAGGAAGTCATCTTAAAGTCACAAACTTCGGCTCACTGGAGTGATTCTCACACCGAACCGCTCAAGTAATTATTTTTCGATTCTTTTGTCATTTCTATGGGACTTGGAATATATACAGGGTGGCCACTCACCCGGGATAACCGGGAGATTTCCCGTATTTCATAATTCGCGCATTTTGTATGTTTTGAGTAAAAATTATTATTATTTTTTTTTGAGAGAGAGAGAAAGCACAATTTTTTAGTAAAAAACTCTATGCAGTCTTTTTTAATGTCACTTGATACTACATTATATGATACTTATCAATAATATATTCATCGTCTTTAAAACTTTTTATAAACTATTTGTCGCCAAACTTTTCTGTCCTGGCATACTACTCTAGCTTCCTGTACGTCCATGCATTTTTTCATGCAAGCTCTCGTGTTTTTGTGGCTTCTTATGTCTCTTTGAATTAATGTCTCATTCACAGATTCTAACCATTCTTTCGGCGGTCTATCTGATATAAATAAAGGAAGCCGAACCCAAAATAAATAAAGGGAAATATTGAATATTTACATAATTATTCTACATTTAATTAAGTTATTAATAACTGCTTCTGAGAAATTGCAAATCCCATGAGCCAATTTGGTCAAGTTTCACCCATTGAAGGAACTGAAGTTTTATTTCTTTTGATATCGAAGGACTGTGAAATGATTTATAGTGCATCGAAATAAATCTTAGTATTTTTTTACCGCACCTGGTTTGATTTTGGTTTCCTGGAGTCTGGATCAACTGTCAGAAAGGCACTTAACCTTAGCTTTACGGATCCTGACATCCCGTTTGGAACAGCGGGACTAATTTGACTGTAGGACTGATTTCCGGAAGCGCATCAGGCTAGGCTAGACAATACCTGTCCGGTGTTTTTAGAGCGTAGGGGTTCGCCAATTTAAAAGTAATTTTCTGAAATCCTCTGGTAACAGAAAAAAGTCAGGGTTCACCTCTTCCCACGGTTGGTCAGCTGGTCTGCGTCCTTTATGGCTGTGCTATGCTTCTCACTGTTTTTTTACGAATTTCGATTTTTCTACCTGAGATCCATCCTAGGTCAGCCGAGAGCCAGGGTAGCCGGTGCTTAGGATCCTTTACAGTTACGCAAGAAAGATCCTGTTGTAGATATCAAGGGGAGAATTATTATGTTCGTCGAGGGTGAAACAAAATATAGTTGATAGGTAACAGGGTGTGGATGGCTATTTATCTTTGCCACTAATAGTGGTTCTCTGATCGTCTTGTTTATGTTGAAATATTGTCGTGGGTGGAAAACACGACAGTTAAGGGCATGTGCCATATCACGTGACCAATTCCTTTACACGAACTTATACCCATAAACTATAATAACTCGCAAGAATTTTTCATACCACACAGGTTTCGTCTGTGTGGTACGAAAAATTCATTAGAGTTACTAGTTTATGAAAAAGTTCTATTAAAATAATTTGTTATTTGACAGTCTGGTACATGTTCGTTGCAAGCTCAAGTTGTGCTTATTTGTCTACTTGTTTTAAATTAAATCTTTCTTCACATTCATATAAAATTATTAATAAGGCAGTACATTACATTTTAAAATTTGTTTTACATATATGTTAGTTCACCTCAGGCTTTAAAACCTAGGGGTAAATCTACGACTTTTATAATATAATTACGAAAATAATTGAAGACTCCAAGTATATTAAGGTATGGATGGTTGTACATAAGTTTTATAGAAGTAGCAGCCTCGTTAGCAAAAAATCTTCTCCTTAATATTGCTTTTCATTAATCTTTAAAGTCTTTAAAAGCCTTATCTTCTGTTTTCGACATAACACAGTTCTTTTTAAATATGTGTCCTATTTTTAGGGGCTGTGCATAAATTACGTGAAAGTTTTTTCTGAAATTTTAAACTACGTACCCCCCTTTGTTAGGCTCTGTAAGTTTGTACCCCGCGTCTCTCCCTATATTACGTAATTCATGCCGACTAAATTTTTTTATGACTTTTTTAGTAATAGTTGATACTTCAACCAAGAAAAGACTTTCACTCTTAATCAAAAATAGTTGAATTGAACCCTAAAAGGCGAATTTTCAACAAAATGGTAGAATCTTTTACCAAAACAGTCGCATTTTTGACCACAGAGAATGAAATTCCTACCAAAAGAGAAGAATGTTCAACAAGAGTTGAATTTTCAACCAAGAAATACTTTTCAGTCAATAGAGAAAAAAAAATCCTGCCAAATTTTGAACTTTAAAGCCAAAAAGACGAGCTTTCTACAAAACAGTTCAATTTCTATAACCAAATTATTGAATTTTCTACCAAAAAGATGAATTTTCAACCGAGAAGATAATTTTCTACAAAAAAGGGAATCCTTAACAAAACACATACATTTATTTTCGAACTAAAAAGATCAATTACAAAAATAATGGAATAGTCCACTTTTCAGTAAAAAAAATTAATTTGTAATTGAAAAAAATGCTATAAAACAGTTGCATTTTCTACCAAACTGTTACATTTTCAAACCAAGAGGACGAATTTACTTTCAATAACCACAAAAAACCAAAACAGATTCATTTCCAACTAAAACTGTTGCATTTTGCACCAAACCGATGTATTTTCTACTAAAAAGACGAAATTTCAACACAATACATGAATTTTCAGCCAAATAGTTAAACTTTTAAATAATAAAGATACATTTTTATCGAGGAATGGAATAGGTACATTTTTAGTTAAAAAAATTCATTTTCAACCAAAAAATTTCAACAAAATAGTTCAATTAAAAATTTTAAATGGTTTAATTTTCAAGCAAATAAATAAATTTTCAACTAAAATCATGAATCTTCAACTAAAAAATAGAATTTTAATAAAACTGCTTATTTTCAACCGGAGAAGATTAATATTTAATCAGACAATTGCATTTTTAACTAAAAAATATAAAATTTCTACAAAATGAAATGAATTTTCAACAAAACAGTTGAATTCTCAACTGAAAAGGATGATATGTCTTTTTATCAAAATTGTTGCATTTCCAAATTGGGTTCTTTCAATTCAGTTCGCATTTACTTGGAAAACAAGAAAAAGGGAAAATACATGCAGAAATTGCCCCGGTTGGCCCTACTACAACAAGGTTTCTGGTCGGATCCCGGCCGGGCTACCCTTGGTTGGATTTCATGGTCGGGAGCCTCCCGGTTACCGGTCGGGCCAACCCTGGTTATATTTCATGGTCGGGAGCCGGCCGGTTACTGGTCAGGATACTTTTTTTAGTAGAAATTACACATTTTTCAAGAGCCGTGAAATTATCAAAGACGTACTTACGGATGCTAGATGAATTATTATTTGAAAAGTATAATTTAGAGATTTATTGGATCAGAAAAACAGAATTTAGCTTTTTCAAATTCTTCACAAAAAAAAAAGACAACATTTAATTCATCCCAATGTTTTAACTTATTAATTAAAACTGTTATCGATTCTTCAATGTGTAATAGCAGAATTGTTACAATTTTTACTAGCCGTGACGGTGAACCGGGCCTTACCGGCACAATATTTCTTTTGTTGTGTTTCTTTTATATGTTTGTGTATTTCTCGTCGGGCACCCAACCCGGAGCTGTCGTCGGATACGTCGCCCAGCGTCGCCTATTGGTTGCGGGGGTAAGACGTTAGCCGGGGCAGTGAACCGAGGCTCTGCTCTGCTGGTTCGGAACATAAATTCTGCCGGCCAATCCCACGATTCTTTCGGCACCCTTGAGAGCAGTGTCGGGTGAATTCTCGTGTCTCGGTGCCACGCACCGATTTTCGGTTTGGTACAAACATTCTTCCGGGCAACCCCGCGATTATTTCGGTACCCTTGAGAATAGTGTCGGGTGAATTCTCGTGTCTCGGTGCGAAGCACCGATTGTCGGTTCATAACTTAAATTATTCTGGACAATCCCACGATTCTTTCGGTACCCTTGAGAGCAGCGTCGCGCGAATTCTCGCATCTCAGTGCCCGCACCGATTTTCGGTTCGAAACGTAATTTCTTCCGTATAACTCCACGGCTCTTTCTGTACCTTTGAGAGTAGTGTCGGGCGAATTCTCGCGTCTCGGTGCCCCGCACCGATTTTCGGTTCGGAACGTAAATTCTTCCGGACAACCCCAGGATTCCGTCTGTACCCTTGAGAGCAGTGTCGTGTGAATTCTCGTGTCTCGGTGCCCCGCACCGATTTTCGGTTTCGAAACAAAAATTCTTCCGGACATCCCCTGATTCTTTCGGTACCCTTGAGAGCAGTGTCGGGTGAATTCTCGTATCTCGGTACCCCGCACCGATTTTTCGTTTTCAGTTCATAGTCTTTAAAATTCGTCGGTTACTCCGTACTCGTTTCGCCCAGAACTCCATGACCCACTCTCACCAGGTTGCCCGGCGTGCATCCGGAAAGGCCCCTGTTAGGATAGACCTGTCCACCTATCGTGCTCGCGGGTCACTTCCTCGACCGGACGTCCCTCGGCGGTCGATGTCAGCATCGGGGCCTTATAAGCGTCCGAGTCAAAACTACCGTCGTCGCGAGAAGAAACGTCAGCGGAAAGCGCAGCTCGCCCTGGCCTTGGCTAGTGGAGTCATTCCGAACCAGGCCTAGTCTCCGTCCGGGACAACCTAACACAGCGACCCTTCCGGCCCGTGCCCGTGCCGGAACTAATTTTTCGCCTTTAAGGGGGCTACCTTCCCCCGACTCTCTGTTCCCCAGTCCGGACGAGATCTTCATACCGATTTGCGGCTCCCCAGAGAAATTCTCTCCCGAAAAGCCTAGTTCCATTGACCGAACTCGACGAAACTTGTTTTCCGATTAGTTTGCCCAGGCGCATCCTCACTACCGCCCCGTTTGGAAAAATCTCTTCTTTCTAAAGGGAGTGCCACGTAGTTGTCGACTAGTTTGACAGGGTACGACCCCACTTGGGGATTTCCGGTCGGCTATCGATAAATACGATTCCCCCTCCCATCTTTGAACTTCCGCCCCCTCCTCCAAGCTTAAAGGGAGAAGATAACAAGACGAAGAATTTAACATACCCGCATGATATTTAAAAGGTCTCGTCGTACTGAAAATTAATCCTGGTTGTCCAGGTATTAAAAATACATTTTCCCCGAGGAAGTTTGGTTAAGGCAATGAATTTAACATACTCGGATGATTTTAAAAAGGTCTCGTCGTGCACTAAAAATTAATCCTGATTGTCCAGGTCTTAAAAATGCACATCTTCCCGGAGGAAGTTTGGTTAACAATTGAAGTCTAAGATACCCGGATGGTTTTATAAGAGTCTTGGCGTACTAAAAATTAATCCTGGTTGTCTATGAATTAAAAATACATCTTCCACGAGGAAATTTGTTTAGGAATTTAAATCTAAGATATCCGGATGCTTTTATAAGGGCCTCTTCATACTGAATATAAATCCTGGTAGTCCAGGTATTGAAAATACATTTTCCCCGAGGAAGTTTGGTTAAGAATTGAAATTTAACATACTCAGATGATTTTAAAAAGGTCTCGTTGTGTACTAATTATTAAATCTGGTAGTCCAGGTATTATCAATACATCTTCTTCGAGGAAGTTTGATTAGGAGCTGCAATGTAAGATGCCCGGATGATTTTATAAAGGACTGTTCGTACGAATAATAATTAATGCTGGTTGTCTTGACCAAACTTCCTCGGGGAAGATATATTTTTAACACCTGGACAACCAGGATTAATTTTTAGTACGTCGAGACTCTTATATAAGCAGCCGGTTATCTTATATTGCAGTTCCGAATCAAAATTCCACGCGGAAGATGTATTTATAATACCTGGACTACCAGAATTAATTCTTAGTACAGGATGAGACCTCTTTAAAATCATTCGAGTATGTTAAATTTCAATTCTTAACTAAACTTCCTCGGGGAAGATGTATTTTTAATACCTGGACTACCAGGATTTACATTTTGGTAGGAAAAGACTCTGATAGAAGCATCCGGGTATCATAGATTTAAATTCATAACCAAACATCTTCAGAGAAGACGCATTTTTAATACCTGGACAACCCGAATTAATTTTTAGTACCACGAGACCTTTTTAGAAACATCCGGGTATATTAAATTCTTAGTCTTAACCAAACTTCCTCGGAAAAAATGTATTTTTAATACCTGGACAACCAGGATTAATTTTTAGTACGACGAGACGTTTTTAAAATCATCTGGGTATGTTCAATTCTTAGTTTTAAGCAAACTTTCTTGGGGAAGATGTATTTTTAATACCTGGACAACCGGGATTAATTTTTAGTACGACGAAACCTTTTTAGTATCATCCAGGTATGCTAAATGCTTAGTCTTAACCAAACTTCCTCGGAGAAAATGTATTTTCAATACATGGACAACCATGATTAATTTTACGTACCACGAGACGTTTTTAAAATCATCCGGGTATGTTAAATTCTTAGTTTTAACCAAACTTTCTTGGGGGACATGTATTTTTAATGCCTGGACAACCAGGATTAATTTTTAGTACGACGAGACCTTTTTAGAATCATCCGGGTATGTTAAATTCTTAGTCTTAACCAAACTTCCTCGGAAAAAAATGTATTTTTAATACCTGGACAACCAAGATCCATTTTCAGTACTACGAGACCCTTATAAAAACATCTAGGTATGTTGAATGCAATTCTCAATCAAACTTCCTCGGGGAATAACTCATAACTCATAACTCATAACTCATAACTCATAACTCATAACTCATAACTCATAACTCATAACTCATAACTCACAAATCACAACTCAAAGCTCACAATTCACAAGGTGAGTGGTGGTAAAGGGAAATGAGGAGAGGGGTAGTAGGGAAAGTAAGGGTTAATGAAAGGAGGAGAAGTAGGAGACGTGAGGGGAATAAGGATGGGGGAAATAGGAGAAGTGCTGGAAATGGAGGAGAGGGGTGATGAGGAAAGTGAGGGTTAATGAAAGGAGGAGAAGTAGGAGACCTGAGGGGAATGTGGATAGGTGACATAGGAGATGTGGTGGGAAATGAGGAGAAGGGTGGTAAGGAAAGTAAGGGTTAATGGAAGGAGGACAAGTAGGAGACGTGAGAACAATGAAGATGAGGGAAATAGGAGAAGTGGTGGGGAATGAGGAGAGGGATAATGAGGAAAGTGAGGGTTAATGAAAGTAGGAGAAGTAGAAGATGTCAGAACAATGAGGATAGGGAAAATAGAAGAAGTGGTGGGAAGTGAGAAGAGGGGTAGTAGGGAAAGTAAGGGCTAACGAAGGGGGAAGTAGAAGACGTGAGGGGGATGAGGATACGGGAAATAGAAGAAGTGGTGGGAAATGAGCAGAGGTGTAGTAGGGAAAGTAAAAGGTAATGAAGGTAGGAAAAGAAGGAGACGTGAGGGGAATGAGGATAAGGGAAATAAGGAAAGGGAAAGTAAGGGTCAACAAAGCAGAAGTAGGACACATGAGGGGAATGAGGATAGGGAAAATAGGAGAAGTGGTGGAAATTGAGGAGAGAGCCAATGAGGAATGTAAGGGTTAATGAAAGGAGAAGAAGTAGGAGACGTGAGGGAAATGAGGATAGAGGAAATAGGAGAAGTGGTGGGAAATGAGGAGAGGGGTGGTAAAGAAAGTAAGAATTAGCAAAAAGAGAAGTAGGAGATGTGAGGGTAACGAGAATAGGGGAAATAGAAGAAGTAGTGAGAAATTAGGAGAGGGGAAGTAGGGAAAGTAAGGGTTAACGAAGGAAGAAGTAGGAGACGTGAGGGGAATGAGGATAGGGGAAATAGGAGAAGTGGTGGAAAATGAGCAGAGGGGTAGTAGGGAAAGTAAGGGTTGACGAAGGGAGAAGTAGTAGACGTGAGGGGAAGAAGGATAGGGGAAATAGGAGAAGTGGTGGGAAAAGAGGAGAGGGTAAATAAGGGAAGTGAGGGAAAATGAGAAAGGCAGAGAAAGTGAGGAGAAATAAGGGGGGAAGTGAGGTAAGGGGAAAGTAGATGTGGAAGAAGTTGAGGAAGTGAGGAAAAGTGAAGTTTAATATATGGAGAGGAGAAGTAAGGGGATTTAGGTCCATCCATAAGCCACGTAACAGTTTTTTCTTGCGTGGAGGAGGATCGGGAAACTATTACGACCTGTTGCATGCGAGTTGGGGGGGGGGGGTTCGATACCTATACATATTATTTGTAAAAAATCAACCTTATAGAAAATTCATGTATAGAAATTATAGTATATAATGTTAAAGTTAAGTAATTTTACAAGAAAATATTGTAACAAAATAAAAATAAAAAAAAATTCGCACAGGTGACAGAAGAGTGAACCAGAATCCGCAGTTGACAGTTCTGCAACTTATTCTGCACAGAGAACACAATCGTGTTGCTGGTGCTTTGGCTCAACTGAATCCCCACTGGACAGATGAAACGATTTTCCAAGAATCAAGAAGAATTCTGACGGCTCTACATCAACATATCTCCTATTATGAATGGTTGCCAATATTTATAGGTAATTTTCATTGAAATTATCATTACTTATTCCTAATTAATTTACGATAATTCTACTGTGTCGAAACCGCTGGGAAACAACTCCGGTAATCAGCGGACCACTTGGTTATCCAAACTGGTAATCCGGAGTAATCCGGAGTAATTTGAGTAATTCGAAGTAATCCTGATATTTGGAAGAAACATACTTGTAATCCGCGAAAGGCACCTGTAATCCGGAATCGGCCACTAGTAATCCACTCGTAAAGAAGTTTATTCAGCATGATTCATTTGATCCAAGTAATCTACTTGTAATCTAGTGCAATTTGGAGTTATTCACGTAATTCGGAGTAATCCCGATATTCCGAAAAAGTCCACTTGTAATCTGGTGCAATCCATTTGTAATCGAAAGTAATCCAGTTTAACCCGGAGAAGGTCAATTGTAATCCTAAGTAACTCAGAGTAATATACTTGTAAATTAGATTATTTAGTAGTAATCTACCTTTAAAGTAGATTATTCGGTTGTACTCTACTTGTAAAGTAGACTATTTAGTAGTAATCTACTTGTAAAGTAGATTATTCGGTAGTAATCTACTTGTAAAATAGATTATTCTGTAGTAATCTACTTGTAAAGTAGAGTATTCGGTAGTAATCTATTTGTAAAGTAGATTATTCGGGAACAATTTACCTTTAAAGTAGATTAATCGGTAGTCATCTACTTGCAAAGTAGACTATTTGATAGTAATCTACTTGTAAAGTAGATTAATTGGTAGTGATCTACTTGTGAAGTAGATGATTCGGTAGCAATCTACCTGTAAAGTAGATCATTCGGTAGTAATCTACTAGTAAAGTAGATTATTCGGCAACAATCTACCTGTAAAGTAGATTATTCAGTATTAATCTAATTGTAAAGTAGATTATTTGGTAGTAGTCTGCTTGTAAAGTAGATTATTCGGGAACAATTTACCTTTAAAGTAAATTAATCGGTAGTCATCTACTTGCAAAGTAGATTATTTGATAGTAATCTGGTTGTAAAGTAGATTAATCGGTAATCATCTACTTGTAAAGTAGATTATTTGTTAGTAATATACTTGTAAAGTAGATTTTTCGGAAGTAATCTAACTTTGAAGTAGATTCTTCGGTAGTAATGAACTTGCAAAGTAAATTATTCGGTAATCATCTACTTGTAAAGTAGATTATTCAGTAGTAGTCTACTTGTAGCGTAGATTATATAGTAGTAATCTACTTGTGAAGTAGATTATTCGGTGGTAAGCTACTAGTAAAGTAGATTATTTGGCAGCAATCTACCTGTAAAGTAGATTATTCAGTAGTAATCTGGTTGTAAAGTAGATTAATCGGTAATCATCTACTTGTAAAGTAGATTATTTGTTAGTAATATACTTGTGCGTGTCATACACACGTTGAGTACCTAGAACACATACTATCAGGGTGTCCCACCCACGCAGGAACCACTTATATCTAACCACTGCAGGTTAGAAGCTTCTCGATGTCGGTAAAGTAGTAATTCGTATCCAGAACCCGTCTTGCTCATCTACTTTAAACTATGTGAATGAGCTAAAGGGTGTTGATAGAGTTTTGCCTAATTTCATTCAAGAGAATTTATGGAGAAAAAATCAGCTCTCTATGAAGCCAAGGATAAAACGGTAAAATCTTTATTCGTTGGTATTGATGATTCGGAAATAAATAATGCTTTAGGCTCTCATACAAGAGTTAGTCAAGCTGGGCAGTATATTTTTCAACACCGGATTTGCCTGGTCAGTTTGAATAAGTATAAATGTGCAAAGATATTATAAGCTTACTCCCTAAATCTGTATCAGTGAAAAGTCACTAATTGTCAGTGAAATCTCACTGATTCAAATAGCAAGAATCCGGTCACTGACAACCAGTGAAAATTACTTATTTATTCAGTGAATGTTTCACTTTGGAAAGTCAGCAGCACTGCACCACGTCAATTTAGCAGTCATAATAAAATAATATTTCAGTATATTCAATCAAATAATTATACTGAAACCTTGAAACCCATAAATATGATCAAATATTAAAACAGGTGAAAAGTTTTGATGATTTCTAAATGACAAAAACCCTCACATATTTCTTTACTTTCAAGATACGACTGTCATGTACACACCCGTCAAGTAAGTACTTTTTATACAAGTTAGAGTATATTTTTCCCGAAGTAAATTCAGCACACTTATAGTCGGAAAATTTACAAGTTTATTTCTTAAAAAAATTATTTTCGCTGCTTAAGTAAAAGAATAACAACAACGCTTCACTTCAAAACTTAGAGGTTATGTCTGGCATGATTTACTCTGGTGTTACTGAATTGATTAGTGAAAAGTCCGGAATCACTGATTAATCAGTGAAATGTCCAACTACCAGTTCTATCAGTGAATATTTCACTGATTCATATTTAGATAGTAGATGTGGCACTTCACTAAAGAATCTGAAAAGATTCCATAAACTAAAATAATGAGATCGGTTAAAGAGAGACATAATCGCCATAATACCACAGGGGCGACTGCAAATACATCCACGCGCAGTAAAATAATGAGCTCAGAATACTCCTAGGAGTATTACATAAGTAAAAGGACGCCGATAAAACGCGTAAATCATGTCTGCCTTACATAGAAACTCTTTTCAGTAATTAAACATTAAACCCAATCATAAGGTCCGCCAATCTGATCGCAATAGAAGTGAGTGAGAGAGAAATAATATAATCGCTGAAAATTGCCAGAAATGTTTTTGAACAGTTTGCAATTAATTCTATTTTCTCCTTATTTTTCATAATGCACTCTGTAAGTGAAACAATAAGGCTTTGTAACATCAGTAAAGATGAGACAATAATTTGTAGTTTCAAGGCGTAAGATACATTTAGATATCACTAAATACAGCATAGAATTTAAACGTCCTCCTGTGATCGGAAACACCCGAAAATTGGGCCAAAATTCAAATAGTGAGCACACTTTCTTAAAACTCAGTACCTCTATGTTTTCCTGGGCAAGGAATTTAAATTTGAGGTCAAAATGTTCAAAAACAAAATGTCTGTCACAAAATGAAGGAACAACTTTTAAAAAACTGACATTACGATCGCGAAAGTAGGCGCGAAGGGCTCTTCGGGGTCAAGGAATTCGAATTTGAGGTCAAAATTGTAAAAAAAAAGAGAAATAGAGGACTAAATTTGAAAAAACTGATGTACTTTCGTGAAAAGTAGTCATCAGGGGGTTTTCGGGGTCAAGGATTTCGAATTTGAGGTCAAAATTGTCAAAAACAAAATGGCCTATACAACATTTTTAAGCATGTTAACCAACGATCTCATTTTTCACGAGCTTGGGCTTCTACTGTGCCTAATCACCATGCGCGTACACCTGTCTTGTAAACGTGCTTTAAATAAAAGTCACAGTTACGCGCAGCAAAATTTTTTATTTTTGTAATCACCACCTCGTTGGCTTTGTATTTTAATAGGAATCACAGCGGAGCAGCGCGGAGCTTTTTTTGAGATAAAAATTTCCAGCACTTGCAACCGAGCGAGATATTCTGATATAACAGCAAGAATTAAAAGGATGAAAGATATTCATTATATATGTGGCTATATGAAAACATTACCACCTTGACTAGCGACAACCTTTTAAACTCTTTTCCTCTCTGATCTTTTTTCGATTATATTAATCCTCAAATTTAATTGCTATATAAAGAACAAACATCTGACATAATAAATAATTTTTAAGTTATTTTCGCAAGTTCGGTTCTCACAATTGCGCAACATCATTTTTGTGACGTGATCATGAATATTCTAAAAACTTAGCACAGACACGAATCACTACTGCGGCAGCAATGTCTTGTTGTAGATAAGGTAGGAATCTATACCTAGAAACCCCCTTACCCGTCTACTAATGTCCGGAAACAGTCCGGATCAGTCCGAAATTAATCTGCATGTTGAAGTTTATTAACTTTTAATCAAAAAAGGTAAATTCTCAACAAAAAATTGAACAAATCAAAATTGTGCAACTGTTCAGCCTTTCAATTTGAAATAAATTTGCAGGAAAGACACATCAATTTTAAAACTGAACAGACTACTTTTCAACCAACGAATTGAACTTTCAACGAAATAGTTCCATCTTCAACTAGAAGAGAGGAAATTTCAACACAAAGAGATGAATGTTAAAACCAATAAAACGATTTTTCAACAAAACAGTTGAATTTTAAACCTGGAATTGTTCATTCGTTACATTCGTTAATAAACTTTTCTTCTTGTAACTCTTCATCGACTCGATAAACATTTCCTGAAATATATGAAATCACCTGAAATATCTGAAGTCATTTGAAATCACTTGAATACACTTGAAGTCACTTGGATTCACTTGAAGTAACTTTATTTCATTTGAAGTCACTTGAATTGTCTTGAAATCTTCTGAACTATCTGAAGTCATTTGAATTCACATGAAGTCACGTGCATTCACATGAAGTAACGTGAATTCATGTGAAGTCACTTGAAATTACCTGAAACAATTTGGGGTCACCCATATACCACATGGACAGTTGGTCGGGGTGAGGGGGGGTTCTGTTTTTTAATTGTGAATCTTTTTCATGCTTATTTTGCATAAAATTATTCATGATAAAATAGATTTCTTTTCGACCCAAAACTTCTTTCTCGATAAGGGCCATTCTTAGACATTTTTTCATGAACAGCCAAGAGGGCATAGCGCATCCTTGTCTAACACCCTACCTAATATCGAAACAGTAACTCAATTGACCATTTACTCTCACACTCGTTTGAAAGCGAGTCCCGAAAATACAGGACGACTAACCAAGCTTATGAAAAATACTTGACTGCTCATCCCGAATTTAGGGACGACGAGACACTTCGCTTTAAAATATTATCCTTTCAAATATTGGTCATATCTTAAAAATTCTTTGCAATCCCTTCTAATTACTTAAATCAATTATAATTTCTTGTAGTCTTTTTAAGTGCCCCAACAATTTTCAAATTCTCTTAAATCCACCAAAACATTACAAAATTCCGTAAAATTACGTGGAAGCGGATATTTCCTGAAAACCTGTAGAATTCATTTAAATATTCTGAGAGCCACGCTCGACGCCCAAATCCCCTAAAATATTTTGTCTCTTAAAATCCGTTGGAAGCCTTTGAAATTTTTGAAAGCTCTTAAAAATTCCTTTTAATTCTTTAAAATGCCCAAGATTTTATCATATTCTTTGTAATCCCACTAAGTTATTGAAATCAATTGAAAATTCCTTGGAATCTTTCAAAGTATCATAAAATCTTTAAAATGAATGAAAATACCCTGAAATATTTGAAAATCTCTGAAATTCCACGAAATATCTCAATTATATAATATTTCCTGGAAATTCAAAGAAATTAAAAGTGTTAAATATAAAGAAGGACGAGAGAAGGATAATAAGGAAGGAGATTTGGAGGTTCTATCTTTTTCTTTCCTCTTTCCTTAGTTGGGTTTATTTTTACTTTTATTTTTAATGGAAGTATTTGCATGTATGCTTGTCCAAATTTGATCGTTCTTTATTTTTGAGTTGAAACACTTTTATTTATACAAAGTTCTAAAAATTTGTTTACCCTGGGTTATTTTATAATGTAAGAACTTTTTAATATTCTACTGAAACTGAACTGAAAATTAAATTTTTTTTTTATACAACAATAATGCAAAATCTTATAAATGAAAGTTATACTGTTTATCAGAAAAAGAGAATTGAATTTCTGTATGTTTAAAACTCAACATAAAAAAAGTTCCTTTATTGTATCTCGTATTATATTGATTATCATTATGTTATCAATAACTTAGAGTAAGCTGGTTTATGAGAGTGATAACTGTCATCGTTTTGTGGCATTTGATGATTTGACAAATAAAATAGATTGTAATTGAGTCATTACTAATATGAGTCTTTAAAACAGATTGCAAATCTTGAGGTGCTCACTGCTCAGCGAAATAAGAGCCGCAGACTCGAAATGCTTCCTGTAGAGTGTATAGAAAGTGAGAAAGTCGTTTGACTAGACATATGCAACAAGACATCGACTTACACTCTGCAACAAATTTTAACCTATGGTTATGTAAGCCTAAACTTTATGCACAAAATAATGCATGCCTCACAGAAAAAACTAGAGATTCAATTTTGTTGCAGGTAATTTTCTCACAAACTCATGTTGAACTTCAGTTATGTTCGCTCTCTTGATGAATATAAAAGCTGAAAAATAATTGAATGGCTTTCAATATTTGTATTGCTCAATATGAACCAATTCTGGATCCATTTTTTTTAGTACATTTTAACGTCGTTTCTTTGTTCAAAATGAAATTGTATATTTTTCTGTACTCTTGAGAAGAAAAAAGATAAAATAATGTATATTTTTATAAAAATAGCAAAGAAAATACAACGATATAAAAATAGACATATATTATTCCACTTTGGAAAGAATTTATTTCCAAATAAAAAACTTGATGTATAAGAATTACAACAATGATTCCATCGCATATTTAATATTTTCATTTAAAATATAAAAATAATTAAATTAAATTAGGATAATATGTATTTCACTTGCAGTTAATTATATTTTTTTGTTAAAGAATAAAGGAAGAACTTACATTTAATTTTCAGATAAAGCAGACTGAAATTCAACAAAAATTGCATTCACTTTACTCGGTTTAAGTAACAATATAAGTAGTGCATACTAATAACTAAAAACTTAGACCGAATGTCATAATTTTAATTAATTATAATAAATTAAACTTTCTATTACAAAGAAGATCATAAATTAATTCTCTTGTGTTATTCAACATTTGTAAAATGTGCTCTTGCGTGATTTCAATTTGTTTTAGTTTAATAAGTATTTCAAAAATTTCACTGATGTCCGTGACATTATTCTTACTTTAACCTATGTGTTAAAATGTTTACCGGCTTTAAAGGCTAATGTAATTTATGTAATAAGCTGACACTTATGAGACTAGACATACTAGCGTATGAATAACAAATGTATGTGTCGTTCACTTGACCAAGTCCTCACGTGAAGTACGCTTTCTTGCAGTTTCCGGCAAGAAAGGTATATCCCTGATTTGTACAATTGATTGAAATTGTTCATTACCTCGAGTGTCAATGATAAATTAGTTGAATTGAATATCAATCGTAATCCTTACAAACACTTTCTTTTCTTGGCCCATACGTTTATAACAGTTGTTACATTTACGTGGCAAAACTGTTCAATCACAAGAAAGTTTAAATAATATTACATACGTAACATTAGTACAACATTTATGATTTTTATTAACCATAACTGCAAACCATTCTAGAACTATACGTTCCGTATTTTATTAAAATGCTTTCATTAAAATTCGGGCATTATTTTTCAACTGCCCAATCCAAAAATCGATCGGGCCTAATTGGTCTCAACAACTTAAGGAAAGTGTGTTTTTATGGGATCTATAACTCGATTGTAACAGTATCCATAAGGTCGTCGTGACACTATTAAGGTACACAATATTACAGAACTTTGTTAGGTCTAATATTAAAGAACATATATATGTATTCCTTTGGAATAGAACTGAAGAGCCTATGACAAAGCCACCGAACGCGTCCTCAGGTTGCGGATAGAAGGCCCCTGTACTAAGGGTTTCTGCTGAATATGGTTACTATAATTAATAGGCAGTCGCGGACAATTGTCCAGGGATGGTCCCGAAGGAATAACCCCTAAGCGGAGGCGTAGCAACCGGCCATATCACGGCCTTGCTTCATGGCCGGACGCTGGCCAGCGCAGCGTGACGATGCTGGCCGGATTCCGACCAGAAGCCCCGGCCACAGCCCGACTTGAAGTGGGGCTCCCTGGCCAGCTCCCGGCTTAAAGCCGGACTCTGCAGCCGGTTACTGGCCAGTCCCCGACTTAAATTTCCACCCGGGTCGTGGACGAACGAAAACATATTTTTTGTAGCTGAGAATAAAGCACTTCAAACCAATTAAAAAAAAGCTTATTTACAATTATGTTGACTATTATATTGAAAATTACAGTCACATTCACAACTCTTAATGTAGTTGTCAACTGTCTGCAGTTTTTTTATCCAATTTTAAGATTGAATAAAGCTTGGGGTTTCTCTGTGTACTCGTATGTAATCGGATAATACAATATTACAACTTTTCTATTTTTTCATTTGTTATTTATTTGTCTCTAATGAGCCGAAAAGTGAGGTAGTTTTGGAAATCTAATTTTTAATTGCGAATCTTTTTTATGCTCATTTTCCATAACATTATTCACGAGAAAATATACTTCATTTCGATCTTAAAAGAAACTTTTTTTAAACTGATGATAAAAGTTTCATATATTTGGTTATACATTTTTAAATTTATAATCTCTCAAATGTTTCATGATTGAAGGGAATTCGGTTTTCATAAACAAATAACGCTATTTAACAGAAAAAGGAACCTTTTGCATTATTAGTATAACATTTTTTTTATTTTGATAATAAAACTCCAAATGTTAAATACTTGTCAACATTCTACCCAAGAAAAAAATGCTGTTGAATCAAAAATACGCACTTTCGCGCTCGGTCGAAAGCAGATCTTATTGATTCAAATGGATATACTATCGAATTCACAGCATCACTCTTGAATTCGAAGCATCACTGTCAAGCCGAAATAAATCATTATTTTTGCATTGAATATTCATTTGAATCAATAGATCTGATTTTGACCGAGCGCGAAAATGCGTACTTTTGAATCATCAGCATTTTTTTCTCAGTGTGTATAATGACCGTCGGAATTGTTAAAAAAAATTTTAATATTTTAGTATAATTAATTAATTTTTTCATTGAAATAGGTGTAAAAAGCGAGAAAGTATGATTTTTTGAGAAAACTCAATTTCGTCAAAAAGTGTGCTTAGCATCGTTTAGCTTCTCTCCTTAAATATAAAGTTCGTGTAAATTCCGACCTCTTGATTTTTTTTTAATTTAGCCTAACATTTAGACAGTCTAATTTCGCTGCTTTTCATCAATTGAAAATTTTAAAAATAGCTTTACTTCTTTCAAATCGAAATTATGCGATTTCCATTGAAACAGAACGCGACGAAAATGATAGGAAAATATCCCAGGTTTTAAAAATTTGCTTGTAATTATTTACAACTGTTAAGTAAACTAACTGCTTCAAGGATTGGAAAGTGGAAAAAATTTATTATCCGATTACGCATTGTTTTCATATTAACTAATTTTATAGTACTGAAGTCAAATTATATGTAAACACGCACTTTAACTGCATGCGCGATATATGTGGTTCACTCACTGATAACGTTAAAAAATATATTTTTTCTACCGTTTAACCATGATGTCAAATAGAATATTTTCATTAAAACATTTTCTAATTCTTATGCTCCCTCTTATGCTTTTTTCAATTTTCAAAAATTGATGTAAATATATGAAAGTCTCGCGCTTTTATACATATTAATTTATAATAAGTTAATCTTGCAGTTTAAATATTTTTTCAAATTTTCACGATTTAATTCAAGTTTTTCTCTGAACGGATTATTTTGGCTTCTTTGGATTAGACTAATTTTTTTAAAGAATCTTCCGGAACAAATTTAATAAAAATCTTTTGTTTTTAACTGGCAAAAAAAGACAAATGAACAGTCTCAAAGAGAAGCCTATTGCAAGAATGTTGTTTCGGCAACCCCATTGGTTGAAAATAATTATATAGATCATCAAAGTTGAAAGAAGCTTCAAAATTAAATGAAGCCCTATATCACTGCTTTTAGATTTGAATTATTTTAGTTTGCCTTCGAATTATTGAAGGCATACAAATAAAAAATGATTATACGAACTATTATCAAGACTATTTTCTGTTTATTTGCCTCTTTGCTCTTCACCAAGTTCTAGTCATCGAGCCGAGACTACCGGATGCAAAATTACGGAAGGTTGGAAGAGTATTATGAAGAGGAGAAAGACGAGAATCTGTATTTATACTTGGGGAAACGAAAGGCACAAAAAACGAAGGGGAGGAAAAGGGGAAAGAAAAGAAAAAGTAAAGTCTACTCTTTGAGGGATGTACCCTTTCATGCGCCTCGACAGTTTCCTTCATAAAGTGACTCCCGTGATAAACATTCTGACTAGACTCTTCTTTCAGACATTTGCATGAAAAGGTACTTACAGTCTCGACTACAACAGAAACACGAATAGATTCTTGTCAGTCGAACTGTAATTGTCTCTACTTACAAAAGAAGAGAATATATAAATATAATATTATATATTTGAGTTGCGGTTATTTTAGTATTTTTATAGATTTCAAAATTTTCTATATTGGAACAGTAATCCTCCTCTTATTGACAGACTTTTTAATAATTATAAATTGCTGGAAAAATTCTGGTTAGTTAAAATTTCCAATTGATAAACGTAATTTATTAATTGGTGTGATGAAATTTGAATAAACTACAATTGAAGCTGTCGGCCCCTATGCGAACTAATCAATATGGCAGCGGATGACATATTAAATATGCGTAAAATTACGAAAAACAGCAAAAACATAGAGTTTAACTGTAATGATCGTCCCACTGAATAAATAAGTGCCGTAATAAGTAGCTCTGATGAGCAAAATACTTTCTAGCTCATAATTATTTGCTCCAATAATGGAATTTGCACGTCAATATTGAAAATCAACAAGTTTCGGAGGTTGTTGCGTCAGTGGTTGTGACTCACGAATAAGAGAATAAAAACTTCAATTTGAGTTTTCATATAGTGCCAAAGCTTAGAAGTGTTAAAATAAAAAGGCGAAACTTATTTGGAAATATCGAAGTTGTAGATAAACACAGAGAGTGGTTGAGAAATTTAAATGTGAAAGATTATAACGTCAAGAATTTACTTGTCTGCTTCTTGCATCTTAATGAAAGTGATTACTGGTTTCCAGGCATCGACAACTGTAATTTGGTGATTGTGAATTCTCTTTTGTTAAAGCTCCTTCGGCTTTAACGAATACATTCTCATCACGTACCTCGTGCTAGGCACTAGATTTTGTCCAAAATGCGAAATTTTCTACATTATGTGTTCAACATTATTGTATCAAATGTATATTACGTTTCTTTCTGTACATTGGCCTGTGTATTGCTTATTTAGATATTGTTAAATAAAGTACGAATTGTATTTATCATGTTTACTTTAATATTTGTTGCTGACTTTGGATTTAATTTTACCCATAGCTACCGTGAAAATGTTATATTATTTCAATAAATGTATATTATTACAATTCATAATATGCAGCGATATTAAAAACAGACGTATTTTCCTTATCTTGTTTTTATAATTGAAAACAAGTGCGCATCCTATAAAAAAAACAATTTTGTTATTATGTATTTTATTGCAACTTGTGTCGTTTTTCCATAAATTTAATTTGTTTATGTTCAATGTCATTTTTATAATAAAAGTTTATAACAAATTTGTAGATCTTTTTTGGTTGAACAAATTTTTTTTATTGTTAATGTTATTTTTCACTACTGAAACAAAAATTACACATCTTATAAAATTATTTTTTGTGCATAAAAATGTGAATTTTCGATTTTTCGAGGAAATTAAAAAAAGTGTCATAACAATATTGTAAGGTGTTTAAAAAGAAACATTTTTCATCTTCCGACCTTTTTTTGTATCATGCGTCGTTTGGCTGAAAATTTCTATTTTCGTTTGTTTTTTGGAATCTTGTAAATGCTATAACTCCGGTAATTTTACTTCTATCAAAAAAGGTAATGAGAATATTTTGTTTGCCTTTTTGAGTCCTTTCAATATTAGTTCATAGAATTTTCAAACATAAAAAAAAGTTCTTACAAATTTTAAAAATGTGCTCACTTTTTAAAGTTTTATCCAAAATGGCTGGCTAACAAACTTGACCTTCATTTTAGGACATTTAAATAGTATACCAAAGCACAATACAATAAGTTAATTCTTTTGAAAGTTATCGTGCTAACAAACTAAAAATTTACAGACTAACAGACAGACAGACATTTTGTAAAAACCTGTTTTTTGGGGTTCAGGGGGTCTCAAAACGTGGACATTTGACAAAAAATGGGATGGGGATCAAATTTTACACAAATCTGATACCTTCTCATTATAGGATGAGAATTTAAAAAGAGGTAAAGACAAAAATGTACCAGATATCCTTGCCTAAAGTCTGGGAAATGGTATAAATAATGTATTATTATTGTAATTATTGGATGGAAACCCTACATTAGAAAAACTAAAAAACGCGATTTTTAAAATTGTGAAGTGGGTAGTTTGAATAGAATTAATGGAGCTACTGTGATCGTTCAAATTGAAACAATAATTGACGCAGTAAGATATTACGTAATAATGGTTTTAACCCGGCCCCCCTTTCCCCGAGGTAAGGTCATGTAGAGATTTTTACCCCCCCCTCCCCATTGGGGCGCTTACGTAATTAATGAATGGCCCTTAAGAACCATTGCCAAAATTTTCAAATTTTTAAATTTGCTCATTTATCTGTTACAATTTGCTCTCTGATGCAATTTTTATGAATTTTTTTTTTTAATATTGCAAAAAAATTTAATTGCAAAATGTTTGCACTCAGAGGCAATTCTCGCTTATTTTGACATCATATTCTTGTTCAGCGACCCAAAAAACCTACCAGCTACCAATTTCGTCTCGATTTTCGCAAATTTTCTTACCATGTCCTATTTTTGTATTGACCGGCACCACTGTGCTGTCTTCAGACTGTGAAAAATACCCACTGTATCTAGTGCGAAATAAAGTTTTCAGGCAAGCTACTCGCATTCAGAGTGCTCTTAATCTAGACGACGACGAAAGTCCACTCTCCCCCTTCCCCCGGAAATACTCCCTTATCCTTTTTACACCCACCTCCAACTGGCAAAGTAAAGCGAGCGGGTTCTTACCGCCTTTTCCAGTCACCACCTGCTGGTAAAATACAGCAAGCGGGTTGCCACCCCCTTTTCCACGCATCGTCAGCCGATAAAATACAGCAAGCGGTTTCTCAACTCCTTTTCCACCCACAACTTGATGGTAAAATACAGTAAGTGGGTCGCCTCTCCTTTTTCCACCAAATTCCTGCTCGTAAAATACAGCGAGTGGTTTCTCACCCCCTTTTCCATCGACCACCTGCTGGTAAAATACAGCAAGCGGTTTCTCACCCCCTTTCCTACCCACTACCTTCTGGTAAAATACAGCAAGTGGGTTTCCTTCCCCTTTTCCACCTACCACTTTCTGCTAAAATACAGCAGGTGGTTTCTCATCCCCTTTCTCACCCACCGCCTGCTCCTAAAATACAGCGAGCGGCCTCTCACCTCTTTTCCTCCCATCACATGCTGATAGAATACAGTAAGTGGAATGCCTCCCCCTTTTCCACACACCGCCTTCTGCTAAAAGTACAGCAAGTAATTCAACTAATTTTTTTTTTATTTTAAAAATTGGAAGAAGCTGAGGAAAAGTCGTTTAGAATTAGACAAGGTCCGCCTAACCGTGACCTTGTGTTGCGAGGGGTAGAACATCACAAGCAAGCTCCTCAAAGGTATGAGTAAAATCTCCCTGTCCGGACTATCCAAACTTGCTTCCGCATTGTTAAAAAGGCGGAGTTAAAATCAACTCCGAAGCATACCCTATACAAGTCCCACAGTTTTGAGTAAACGCAAGCGGAGTAGAAGAAGACGAGTTAAAATGTAACTATTGGGAAAATACTCCCTAATTGCACTACCCGGAGTTATTTCAATCAACTCCGTTCTAACCCTATAGTTGTTCCATGACACCATGAGGAGTTGATTTTAAGGAGTGAATATGGCTAAAAAGGAACGCTAAAGGGAATATTTCACTATTTAGATATAGATTCCAGTACTCTGAATAGTGAATATATTTTATGGTAAAACTCTATAATTCTAGATGGTCGCGTGTCGCATCGTTACGATTTGCTATTTAATATTTAGAAAAAATATAAAAACGATAAAAATAGTGAGACGCCGATAAGTATAATTGTATATAATAATAATTATGAATGCTTGAGTAGAGGAAAGTCGTTTCTCCCAGAATTTGGGAAACAAACAAAATTTAAAATACTAAAGTTTGATTTTTTTTTATCAGAGTTTTTATCTGAAAATTTAACTATTCCATTTTCAGTTGAAACTTTATCATGTATGTTGTATGAGTTATAAATTCATCTATTTGGTAGAAAATTCAAGTATTTTGTTGAAAAGTCGTCTTTTTGGGTAGAAAATTATTCTTGTTTGTTGGAATTTCAACTTGCTGCTTGAAAATTCATTGATTTGGTAGAAAATTCATATTTTTTGTCAAAAAGTCGTCTTTTTGTGTTGAAAATCATTCTTGTTTGTTGAAATTTCAACTTTTTGATTAATAATTCAACTATCTTGTTAAAAATTCATATATTTTGTTGAAAAGTCGTTCTTGTGTGTAGTAAATTATTCTTGTTTGTTCAAAGATCAACTTTTTGTTTGATAATTCAACTATCTAGTTAAAAATTCATATATTTTCTTAAGAAGTCGTCCTTTTGGGTAGTAAATTATTCTTTCTTGTTTAAAGTTCAACTCTTTGGTCGATAATTCAACTATCTTGTTAAAAATTCATATATTTGGTTGAAAAGTCGTCCTTGTGGGTAAAAACTTATTCTTGTTTGTTAAAAGTTCAACTTATTGGTTGATAATTCAACTATCTTGTTGAAAATTCACCTTTTTGTATTGAAAATGATCTTTTTTGTTGAAAATTTACTTTTTATTATTAAACAATCACTTCCAGTCCAGTGTAACATGGTCAACAGTTCTCTTTTTCTTCAGGCATGTTTTAAGAAATTCCACTAACTGGAATGGTCGAACAAGGTTTAGATTCAGGTCCATCAAGCTAGCACCTCTACAATCGAAATTCCTAAATTTCTGTGTATCAGAATTTAGAGCTTTTTTTGTCCTTTTTTTGGGCTGTATTGCCGATTTTTGGGCTCCACTACTTTTTTTGAAAATTCAAATTTGGAGTGGAGGTGTTAACTTGACTCAAGCCAGCACCTCCAGTATATAAAAATTTAAAAATATTAAAAAACAAACACGACAGAATTTTGGGCTTTTTTGGGCTCTTGAATACGCTAACAATAGATTTGCAAAAACAACCCCTACTGAAAATAAAACTACCCCCTATGTGCAAACTGAAACTCGGAAAAAACAGAGTACACCAGAATTTTTGGCTCATTTGGGGCACTTGGATACACGAAAACAATTTTTTTTCAAATCATTCCCTATGAACAGAAAAACCACCCCCTTGCAAAAAATGAAATCTGCGAAAAAACAAAGTGCTTCGGAATTTTGAACATACTTTTGCTCTCGAATGCACGAAACAAATTTTTCCAAAACCACCCCTATGTAAAAAAAACCAACCCCTTTGCAAAAACTCAAACCTGGAAAATACAAAATAGAAAGTAGTGTAGGGCTTTTCTTGGGCTCTCGAATGCTTGAATTTTTTCGTTTCGAAAAATTACCCCTACATCTCAAAAATCAGAACAAGCACAAAACTTCAGAAACTTATTGGTGCTGGTATTTTTCAGGATCCCAAAAATCAGACACTCTACTTACACTGTAAAATTGAAGAAAAAAACCTTAATTTTTGACAAAGTCATATCTTCGTGGCGTCAAGGGGTTGCATTTCAACTGTAAGGGTTGGAGCTCAAAAACCAGTGTTGGTATTTTTCTGGAGCCCAAAAATGAGAGACACTATTTACACTGTAAAATTCTAAAAAACATTATTTTTTGGCAAAGTCATATATTCGTAGCGTCAAGGGGTTGCTTTTTAACTGTAAGGGTGGAAGCCTAAAAATCAGTGTTGGTATTTTTGAGGAGCCCAAAAATCAGAGACCCTATTTACACTGTAAAATTCTAAAAAAATTATTTTTTGACAAAGTCATATCTGCGTGGTGTGAAGGGGTTGCTTTTCAACTGTAAGGGTTGGAGCCCAAAAAACCGTGTTGGTATTTTTCAGGCGCACAAAAAACAGACTCTACTTACGATGTAAAATTCTAAAAAAAATTATTTTTGGACAAAGTCATATCTGCGTGGTGTCCAGGGGTTGCTTTTCAGCTGTAAGGGTTGAAGCCAAAAAATCGGTGTTGGTATTTTGCAGGATCCTAAAAATCAGAGACTCTATTTAGACGGTAAAATTCTAAAAAACATTCTTTTCTGCAAAGTCATATCTTCGTGGTGTCAAGGGGTTGCTTTTCGACTGTAAGGGTTAGAGCCCGAAAAACCGTGTTGGTATTTTTCAGGAGCACAAAAAACAGAAACTCTATTTACGATGTAAAATTCTAAAAAACATTATTTTTTGACAAAGTCATATCTGCGCGGTGTCCAGGGGTTGCTTTTCAACTGTAAGGGTTGGAGCCTCAAAATCATGGTTGGTATTTTTCAGGAGCCTAAAAATCAGAGACTCTATTTACACGGTAAACTTATAAAAACATTATTTTTTGACAAAGTCATATCTTCGTGGTGTCAAGGGGTTGCTTTTAAACTGTAAGGGTTGGAGCCAAAAAATCAGTGTTGTTATTTTTGAGGAGCCCAAAAATCAGAAACTTTATTTAAACTGTAAAATTCTAAAAACATTATTTTTGACAAAGTCATATCTGCGTGGTGCCAAGGGCTTGATTTTCAACTGTAAGGGTTGGAGCCCAAAAATCGGTGTTGGTATTTTTGAGGAGCCCAAAAATCAGAGACTCTATTTACACTATAAAAATTCTAAAAAACATTGTTTTTTGACAAAGTCTTATCTACTTGGTGTCAAGGGGTTGCTTTTAAACTGTAAGGGTTGGAGCCCAAAAATCATTGTTGGTATTTTTCAGGAGCACAAAAAACAGAGACTCTATTTACGATGTAAAATTCTAAAAAACATCATTTTTTGACAAAGTCATATCTTCGTGGTGTCAAGGGGTTGCTTTTCAACTGTAAGGGTTGTAGCTCAAAAATCGGTGTTTGTATTTTTGAGGAGCCTAAAAATCAGCGACTCTATTTACACTGTAAAATTGTACAAAACATTATTTTTTGACAAATTCATATCTGCGTGGTGTCAAGGGGCTGCTTTTCAACTGTGAGGATTTAAGCCCAAAAATCGGTGTTGGTATTTTTGAGGAGCCCAAAAATCAGAAACTCTATTTACACTGTAAAATTAGACAAAACATTATCTTTTGACAAAGTCATATCTTCGTGGTGTCAAGGGGTTGCTTTTCAACTGTAAGGGTTGGAGCTCAAAAATCGGTGTTAAAATAGTATATTACGACCCAAGGCCAGAAAGTTGGATTTCCGGGCGTGTGTGATATGAAGGCCGAGGCGAAGCCGATTATAGCTAAAACATTTTTTTTAGTGTTGTGTGAAATGTTTTCCATATTTTTTATCTGTGAAATGTATAGTACGTAATATGCATCCGAAACGAGAAATTAAAAAAAAAACTGATGTTTAGGACATTTCTCTAAGATTTCAAATTGTTCTGGTTCCCACCTTCATTACTTATAATGTTTTACTTTCTTGCACCTTTTTCAGTTAAATTACAGGCATGAATTATTTTTCATTTACTATCGCAGGTGAAATTGCACATTTATATTTTCCGAACAAAAATTTTTTATAGTTCATTTCGGAGGTTTAATTGTATTGAAACTACAAACTTATATGTTTTAAGGCCAATAAAAACCTCAAAACAATATTCTTTTCTTTGGTAGAATTTCGGGCTTATTCTTCAATAAAACTAAAGCAATTTCCAAGAATAAAATAATTTGTTCAAAAAATTCAAAATTTCAGTTTCTTGTGGGCACCCTCATGGTCATCTTTTTCATATTATTATTGATTATATGATCGCATGTTTTTATCTTCCTCATGTTTATTTGTTTATTTATTTATTTTGTGCTCACGTAAATAATAAACAGACCCTAACCTTATTTTTAAATCGCTGCGCTGAATCTGAGCTGAAAAAAATGTGTAAGTGTTTGGAACAGCCTATCAAAAATTAATACACTTTTACAGATTGTAAAAAAGTAAGTGACGTGGGAATCGATGCAATAGCCGAACTTCCAAACCTTCAACGTCTCAACGTGGAGAATTTACGGAACATTTCAGGAAAAGGTCTCGAAAAAATGGGCAATCTGCACCATTTAGACGCAAAGGGCTGCAAGAAGTTGGAGATGAAGTACATTGCAAGGATAATTGAAAGGGCATCTCAACTGAAATTTCTGGATGTCAGCGAGTGCAGAGATATCAAACCGGATTTGTTTGAAGTGGCTGCGCGAACTGTCCGAGTTCGCAAGATTGGGGTTGTTTTAAAGATATGCGTATCACTCGATCTTTTTTTACAGTACGAACCCACTGAAGAAGACCCGAAGCTACCATTGATTGTCACGAGTGAATCAATGGATTCTTTTTACGAATACGACAAAAGTGGATAAACTTTCTATTAATATATATAGTGATTAAAAGTAAAAGAGTGTAGAAGAAGTAAACGCGGGATGTAATCTGTATTAGTCTTCTGTTAATAGCCGAAAGTTAATTTTATTTCTATTTTAGGAATATCGTTTTTATCCTCCAATATGTGGGTAGTAACATTTTTTTGTAACGACGAAAGAATACTTTTATAGGTATGCCGTAAAATTTTATAATATCCATGATATCGAACTTTTATTGTAAAATATATGAGGGTCGAAATTTTTTGTATATTTTTCATTAAAATTAAAGTCATTCTCCTTTCTCTGTTATGCTTCTTTTATTTATATAATATACTAACAATATCATACAGCGTGCAAGAAACATTGCATTGACAATTGAAAATACAAATAAAAATAAAATGTTTATGATTCAAATTTGAAATGACACAATTTTAAGCCTATCCAAATAATTTATTTTTAATATGAATAGCATTTACTTTTAAAAAATTCATTTGCTTTATTTCCCAATTAAAAATAGTTCAGTTTTTAATGTCTGGTTCTAAAATGATTATTATTTTTCACACATTATTTGAAAAATGAATTTACCCATTTTTCTTTTCGTAAGTCAGAAGGCTACTTTGAATATTCGTTGAAATAGGCAACATGCTGCCTGTCCGCTCATACACAAATAAGGTTTCATATACTATAAGTATAGTATTTAAGATATGTACTTTTTTAAATTTTTTATTCACTTAAAAAACTTAGTGGTTGTTATAGATTGATAATAAAACGAAAAATTGAAGTATATTAAATTTGGAAGATGTGCGCTACCTGCTGAGCTTTATTCCCTCACAGCAAGGGATATCGTTGGGATATCCCATTTAGCTCCCACGATATCTCAGGCATATCCCAGGAGATCCCAGGGAAATCACGAATGATATCCTACGGGGCGGAAATTTTGATATCCTTGGAATGTCGAAATATATCTCAGAATATGCTTAGGATATCCCATTAATGTCCCAATTTTTGTAGTCGATGTCCCATATTTAAAGTTCAGGATATGCCAAGGATGTCCCCAAGATATCCTAATTATATAATTTTTTATAATCCTGGAAATTCATATATTTTCCCTTTGCAAATAATTTATACTCTATGTGCTTTAAATAAACAAACTCTCATCATTATTTCACAAAAAATATTTTCCTGGAGCCACAAATAGGAATCGAAGATAGTATGTAGAGCCGTCTTCATAACTTTTCAGTCTTGTCTTTTTCAACACTTGTGACTTGTTAACCATATAGGTCGTTTTACTATATATGCAAAATTATATAAAGTATTACAATTTTGAGATGATTATTTGTTTATTCCGTGTTTGAATGCAGATAATATTGTATAGGTATATGTATTTATCATGCTTTTTAATATTTATATGTGTAGATTTAAGTAGAACGTACAACGTAGTATAATAAACATAAAACTAAAGCAAAATTTCGCAAAATCACGAAAAAGCTAAACAAATGTTAAATTAGTATATCAATTTCAATGAATTCGTGCATGCAAGCTGAATGTTTAAAAAGATCAGAAGTTTCGGCTTTTTCTACATTACAGTCAGCTTATCCTCGAAAGTGCACAAAATGTATAAATGTATAGTTTAATGAGTTTAATCGGGTTTACAATGGAAATCAAATCACTAGTAACAAAAGTAATGAGCAAACATTTTTATTCAATAAAATGAAAAATAAAAGCAATTAGTTAAAACAGAACAAGTGATCGCTCAACAGTGGATGAAAGGTTTGCTTTTCAAATAGTAATATTAATCAAATTGAAATAGGTAATAATAAAAAGTTAATGTAAAACATGAAAAAATAACTTAATTAAATGAACATTAAAAATTGTATCAAATTTTTCATGAGTTTTGTCCATTGCTACAGATATCCGCGGATACACATATATATATATATATAGTTAAAAGTTTGTCATAAGGACAACCGCAGGATTTCGCCGGGAGCAGGTGCTAATCTTACATATTTTAGCGAATAGTTCAATAATAACGCAAGACAGAAAAAAGTGCCAGAGGACTCTTTTGTAGAACTTTTTTAAAAGAATAACTTTGATTCTTCAACTATTTTCATATCTCGTCTTCTTTTTGCAAAAATCGTGAATTTTCATTTTTCTGCTGGGGTTTTTGAGAAAATTAGGTTTGAAATTTTTTAGAAAAACCGCCGCCATTTTGTCAATTTTGAACTTTCTGAAATTTTTCCAACGGATTTCAAAAGAGGACGAAAAATATTTTTAGAATCAGAAAGAAAAAAATTAATACCTATAATAGGCAAAAAAAAATCACACTTGTAACGAAAATGTTGACCATTTTTTGGTAATCCACGTTTTCATTTTTTTAAATTCAAATGCTCATAACGATTATGTGACTCGAGCTTGCACAGCCTGCCCGAATGGAAATGAATTCGGCCTATATATATTTATTGTCATAAAAATTCCGTAACTGATTTAAATTATTCTCTTGATTCTTTCAGCCTTGACCATCTTTTCAATTCTAAATTATCATACGACTTTTTCGAATACGAAATTTTTGTTTGTATTTATGTATATTATTTTCTTACAAGGTTGTCAACTCTTTCGACCGATTTTTTTTCAATTAGCAAGGCTTGAATAATGAACAAATTTTTTTAAGTAAGAGAAATAAATAATGAAGAAAAGATGAATTTTCCACCAGAAGAGATGAATTTTCATATAAAAGACGAGTTTTCTACCAAGAAGATTAATTTTCTACCAAAAAAGATGAATTCTCAACAAAATACATACATGTTTAACCAAATAGTTGATTTTATAAACAAGAAGATTCATTTTCTGCTACAGAAGACTAACTTTCAAGAAAATACATACATTTTTAACCAAATAGTTGAACTTTTAAACAATAAGATTAGTTTTCAATAAAAAAAAAACGAATTTTCTACAAAAAAGTTAAATTTTGATCTATATAGTTAAATTTCCATCCCGAGAATATGAATTTTCAACAAAGAAGTTAATTTACAACTAATCAGTTGAATTTTTAACAAAATAGTTACATTTTCAGTTTAAAAGTTAAGTTTTTAACAAAAAAAGTAAAATTTTCAACTAAAAGTATGAATCTTCAACCAAGAAAGTGAATAGTTATGAAAGTGTATAAACTTTCAAATAAATAAAGCAGTTGGATTAACCCAAAAAAGACGAATTTTTAACAAATACATCAATATTCAACCAAATAGTTAAATTTTCCATGAAATTGTTGAATTTTCCACCCGAAAATGTTAATTTTCTACAAAACAGTTGAATTTTCAACAAAAAATTTAATTTTTAACCAAAACAGATTAAGATGAATTTTAAAACCAAAAAGATTAATGTTTAACAACATAGTTGAATTTTTTATCAAATAAAAATTTGATAACCAAGAAAGAAGAAAAATTGCAATGAAATTGTTTAATTTTCAAGCCAAAAAGACGAATTTTCAACAAAATAGTTGAATCCTGAAACAAAAAAGATTCATTTTCAATCAAATAGTTTAAGTTTCAACTAAAAAGATTAATTTTCTAGCAGATTGATTTTCTTATTGGGTTCCATTAATTTAGTTTGCATTTAACTGGAAAAAGTGGGTAAATAAATAAGAATTTTTATAATTTATGGACTAAAGAATAATATTTTTGAATAAAAATTGTCATTCATTTCAAATACTTTTCAAATATTAGGATAGAAAACTCGAAATTTTGCTTAAAAAATGAAGTTAATTTTCCATTGCACAGTTTTTGATTTCAGACTTATTATTATGTATTATTATTATTATACCATTAAGCCATATCCCTTTCGGGATAAGTATATTTAAATGAAACTTTAGTTCCGCAACACTGCTCCGACCCAGTTCCCGGATTAATCTCTCTAGCAATCACCCCAGGCGAAGAGCTTCACAAAGTCACCATTTAAAGCTTGTAAATTCGGACTACACATAAGTTTAATACATGCAAAATTTTAGGACACTATTTTAACGCTATTTTTTTAAATTTGTGACACTACTTACACTATTTTTGATCTCGAAAGTGAGTCTGAGGCCTGAAATTAACACAAGTACATGTGGAATGAAATCAAGGAAACTCGAGTTCATTATCTCTGCATTTGCGCACAAATTGCTCGCTACATCTGCAGATGTGGTATGCTTAAAGTATGTTAAAATGTAAAAACATTCATTGCAGTATACGTGAGCCTATCTCTGAAAGGCTTAAACACATAGCTTTACAAATTGGATTTTCTCAATTTTTAAAAAATATTTTTTGTTTATTTAACCTTTTCGATTATGTAATTCCAAATTCCAGATTCCGGTTTAATTTATCTTCATTTCTTGATAGTCACTCCAGAGTCTATCGTGCATGTAATTTTATTCATAAAATCATCCAAGTAATAAGCAATCATTAATAGGTTAAAACAATTGGACAAAATTCAAATATGTTCTTTAGAGAAGTTTCTATATTTTGAAACGATTATTGCTTAGTTTAAAAACTGAAAAGTTTCTTCGAAATTTAAACAAGTTCAAATTGTATAGAGGACATTTTTAATCACAAACTTATAATTTAATAGCATTAAAATTCAAAATATTCCAGAATGAAATAAATAAACTAACAATTTGTAAGATTCTGTTCGAAATATAATTTAAAAAAAATGCAATTTTGAAAGCGATTCATTTAGAATTGGCTAATTTGTAGAGTTTTAATAGGAAATTCTCAAATTTTCAAATTACTTAGTTTTAAATTATTTCATTCCTTAGTTTTGAGTCTTTCACTTCGAAATTGAAAGCAATTTTTATCAAATAAAGTAAAATTTGCATTGGATTTTCTTTTACACAAATTAATAATAGAAATAAACAAGCTCGTTATAAATCTATTTTATTTACAAAGCTAATTTCAGAATTCACTTTTCTTACATCTATTCCCCACTTTTCCTGTTTTTAAAAAAATTCCTCTTTTTCCCCTGTTTTCAAGAAACTTTCCTTTTTTTTTCGTTTTTTTCGCTTTAATTGACACTACTTACACTATTTTTGATCTCGAAAGTGAGTTTGAGGCCTGAAATTAACACAAATACATGTGGAATGAAATCAAGGAAACTCGAGTTCATTATCTCTGCATTTGCGCACAAATTGCTCGCTACATCTGCAGCTCTCCCTCTTCTGTATTCTCCTCCTTGCGTCAGATAACAGCCGTATTTTGTCAACAATATGCTGCTTGATTGTCAGAAGCTTTGACTTGTTCAATGTGTGATTCAAGATCCTCAGTTCTTAGGCGAAGCCATAAATAAGAATAGAATAAGTCTATTTTATAGGGTTTTAAATAAATACTAAAAGTTTAAAATTAGGTATTGCGAGTTTCTGGCGCCAACTATTATTTTTGGAAGGTTTCTTTAAGTAAACATTGTTTCTAGCAGATAAAATATTACTCTATAGTGATAATTAAATTTTTAAATATATTTTTAAAACAATTTGTTATAGTTTATAGCCATTTTCTCCTAGAAAAAGTTACAAAGTCACGGTTGCATCTGATTTGTTCAACTTTTCAGTTAGACCGAGGTAATAATCAACTGAATTTAACAGAAACAATTGTTTGAACTACTTATTATTTATAATAATATTCTTTTAGAATAATGCTAGGAAGTGGCAGTTTTTTTCTAACATTTTCCACTTTGTCCACTTTCAAATTCTAGTGAGGTAATAATTATCTCAATATAACAAACATAATTTTTTTAACAATTCATCATTTTTAATAATATTCTCTTTGAATAATGTTAGAAAGTTACGGTTTTTTTTCTGAAATTTTTAACTTTTTGTCCACTTTTTACTTAGTGATATAATTAATAATGCAAATTATAAGCATAATTGTTTAAAAATTCCTTCTGGTTTATAACTATCTTCTCTTAGAGTAATGTTAGAAAGTTGCGGGTTTTTCTGAAATTTTCTGCTTTTCTTTGACTTTTTAGTTTTCAGTAACCAGTCCAAGAAAAAAATTAATATATTTTATTTCGTTTAGAAATTTGAGGAATATTTCAAATACCTGTTTTATTTCGGAAAAACATATTCACAAAAAGAAAGATCGTTTGAAAAATTATTTTCTCTATTGTTTATTTATTATTTGTTCGTAACTAAAAAGCCAGAGCAAAGTTTAAAATTACAGAAAAACGCTACTTTCTAGCAATTATCTATGAGAATATAGTTATAAACAATAATACATTTTTCAAACCATTATGTTTGTTAACTGTTAAACTGAAAACAAACATTCAAGAACATTAAATGTTGAAGTTCGTTAAAATACATACCTTTTTTTGTCCATTCTTATCGATTTTTCCATTTTTTTGGAAAAGTTGGTTATAGTATATAATTTTATAGATTTTAAGGAAGGGAACAATTTCTTCTTTTTTTTTCTTCATCGGCTTACATTAGATTAAATAATATCACACTTTCAACGACATTTTTATCAATTTTTTGATAATTAACGCTTTCAATTTTTTTAATTCAAATACTCATAACTTTTCACTAATAATACATCATTTTTAGAAGAAACGAATTCATTATTGGCAATTTATAATTCATAAGTAAAATTAATAAGTAAATTATTAAATTAATTAATAATTATATATTAATTAAATTAATAAGTAAATTAAGTAAATTGAATTAAATAATGAATTAATAATTAAATTATCTTAAACCTACAAACTATAAATTGACTATTATATGAAGTTCTTATAAATTTGTTACTCTTATAAATATGTTACTCTCTTTCACGCAGATAAATTTTTAATTAAAAAGCTCAGTTTTCAAAAAAATTGTTCAAATTTGAACCAAAGAGGTGAATTTTGAACTAAAAGTATGAATCTTCAACAAAAAATGGTTTCTTAACAAAGTGGTTCAACCAACATTTTCAACAAAAAAAAAGTTGAATCCTCAAGCAACACAAAAAAAAATTAATTTTCAACCAAACAGTTGCACTTTTATCCAGGAAAGGTGCAATTGCGGATAAAATAGATGACTTTTTACATTAAAAAGATAAGTTTTCAACAACAAAAAATTGCATTTTTATCAAAAAAGAATTTCATTTTGACTTTTCACCAACAAAATATGAGTTTTAAGCAAGAAGTAAATTTTCTGTGAAGATACTTGCATTTTCAACCTAAAAAGACGACTTTTCAACAAAACAGTTGAATTTCTAACCAAACAGTTTCATTTTTATCTAAGATTTTTTGCAATAATTTTTTTATTTAAATTCATTTGACGCTTCTTTGAAGCTAAAATGCTTCAAATTTCAGAGTAATAAACTCCATAGGAAATTTCTACACTGGAACCCAAAGGGAAAACAGCTTAATTTTATTGTACTATGCCAGCCTGGAATCGCCCAAATTAGCCCTAAATGAGCCCTAAATTATTAAATAGTTTACATCCTTATAATCCAATAGTGTTCTGATAGCTTAACATGTCTGTTTTCTACGAAACCCTAAAAATTAAACTCAGAATACAGAAAGAGCGAATTTGGACAAGTGGGCATGCAATTTCATTTTGAATAAAATAAAAACAAATCCCAAATAAAGAAAAGGAAAGAAGAACAGGTCAGGGATTTCTCGAAAATTAGGGAATTTAAAACTGCTCTAGGAATCTCAGGAAAGAGTCAGGGTATTTTCAATAATTTGAGTTGAAGTTTATAAAATTATGTATGACTGTAGTCACTAAAGCGTTTAAAATAACTTTAGAAAAAAATTTTCTTAATTCAAATACAATTTAAAATAAATTTACTGATCTCCTAGGTTTAAGGTTATTTTTATACCCGAATGAAACATTCATAACGGTCAGGGACAATGAAAATTTGGTCAGGGTAAGTCAGGCAATTTCGAAATTAGGATTTTGTAGCAACGATGAAAAAGAAGGCTACCCCAATTCCCCTACATTTTTTTCTTGCTCTCGTCTTCATTTATTTTTGACTTTTTAATCTTTAAACAAAAAATATTTACAAGTAATTTAGAAACTTTTGGGTATTAATTTGAGAATACAACAAAAGTTTACGTTTCCATTTCCACATCACACTAGCATGATTGTTCTTTAGGGTAATCAACCCTACTTCCTTTTTTTTTAAAGTTTGTAACATCAATTACGGGGTACGTGTCGAATTTGATTTATTCTCTACAAATTTCCTAATCGTTAAAAGTTCAGAACAAGAACAATGTCAGCGTTTCAGACTTCTTAGCGAATGCCCCTGTGGCCCTGCAATACAATTCGACGCCTCCATTCAATATGAGTCTATGTGCTGACAGCGCCCCGTATGAGACTATTCCCTATGCTTATACACAGCGTACAACTTTTGTTTGAGATATTTTTTCAAATTTTGCATATTAGTTAAGATAAACGCAAAAAACCATGATTTTGATGGGTTTTTCACGATTTCACCATGAAAATCGCCGAATCGCCAATTTTCACTATCAGTATCGTAATCAGCGCATCAAAATACATAAATATACATAGTATGAAAGAAATCGTCGGTTTACGACTTTCGGAAGTCCACCCCTGAATTCTATAGTTATTAAATAATTAAAAGCAATTATAAATATTTTAACATTATTTTAAAGAGTGTCAAAGAATCTGTAATACATTCCAAAGAATTTCAATGAATTTGTGGTAAATTATGAAGATTTCAATGTAAATTCTAAACTTCTATTTGTGATTTCCAAGAAATCGTAGTAAATTCCTCAGAATACTTAGTGACTTCTAAAGAAGTACAAAAATTAATTGTGAATTTCTAAGAACTTCTAGTGAATTTGATAGAATTTCTAGTGAATTCTAGAAAATTCCAAAGAATTAAAGATGAATTCGAGACATTTTATAGAAAAAAAAAAATTGAAGGTGATTATCAAATATAACAATATATTCAAATATTTGAAATTGAATTTCAAACGCTCTAAAGAATTAAAATCAAATATAAGTATTTTTCAATCAATTTTAAAGGATGCCAAAGACTTTATGATGAATTTTAAATAATGCCATAAAATACTTAAGAATATCAATAAACTTGTGGTGAATTCCAAAGACTTTTATTGCGAATTCTAAAGAATCCCAAAGAATTCTAGACAAGTCCTGAAATTGAATTGTGAATTCTAAAGAATTAATGTTGAACGATTCAATATGATTTTCAAGAACTGTAAAGAATTATAAAATAATTCTAAATATTTTGATATTTGATCCAAAAAATGCCTAAGAATTAATGATAAACTGCATAGATTTTTCAAAGAATTCAAGCAAAAGACTGAAGTTCAATTTATAAAACTTACAAGGAATTATGAAAATTGATTATACTTATGCAACAGAAACTGGCCACAGGAAAACAGTCATGTTTCTTCGTTCGCAGTGAGAAATCAAATGAAACTAATCAATAAAAACCCATGGGATATACTTTGTATGTATATACATCAATCCTAACACTACACCAGCTTTACTTTTTGATGGAAACGCTAGTCGCCTAGAAGTTCGATCCCCTATAATTGTGGTTCAAATGTACAACACGTCACCCTATGTAGACGAAGCAAATATGTGAATAAAAATTCTCCAGCTATAGACAAGATCAATGAAATGATGGCCTCTGGAAGGAAATTTTATGCGAAACTTTAAAAAAAAATAAATGTTGCGCCTAGGTTTCCCGAAATTCGGTGGACGCAGCACAAATATTTTTAGTGATGCTGAACACCTCGAAAATTAAACCTCCTTTTCAAAAAGCGGATTCACATAAAAGGAACTTAAGAAAAACTGAAGGCGAATTTCAAACAGATCAATGAATTCAAATAGTATAAGATGAAATCCGAGGATTATAAAGAATTGAAACAACTTCTAAATATTTTTTTAGATGATTCCTGAAAAAAATAGGTGCATCCCAAATAAATCCATGAATTCCAAAAATTTAAAGTGAATTCCCGGGAATTTAAAGAATTGAAAGAAATTATAAATATTTTCAGATTAACTTCAAAGAATTCCAAAGAATTCACGATGAATTCAGCAGAATTTCAATTACGGTGACTTCTAAATTTTTGTTTGTGATTTCCAATAATTCATAGTAAATTCTTTAGAATTCTTAGTAAATTCTAAAGAATCCCAAATAATTCAAGGTGATTTCCTAAAATTTGATTGTAAATTCCGTAGAGTTTCTCATGAATGTGAAAAAATTCTGGAGAATTCAAGTTAAATTCGACGAATTTCAAAGGAATTTATAACAATTTTAGATGAATTACAAAGAAGTCGATGAATTTCAATAATTTAAAGTGAAGTCCGAGGGATCCAAGGAATTGAAAGAAAATATAAATATTTTTGAGGTTAATTCCGTGGAATGGAAAAGAATCTATAATAAATTCTAAAGAACTCCAATTAAAATTGATTCATTGTGAATTCTAAATTTTAATTTGTAAATTTCAAGAGTTCATAGTAAATCCTAAAAAATTTTAAAAAATTCATGGTGAATTCCAAAGAGTTCATTGTGAATTTCTGAAAAATTCATTGCTAATTCTAACATTTTGCTCTCTAGTTCCAAGAATGTATTTCTGATAATTTAATTTCGTTCTTAGAGCTGATTATAATGGCAAGACAAAAAAGGTAACCATTAGGCTGACAAGCTGAGCGGTTTGGAAATCAGATATTTTTCAAGGAGACGTTGAGAACTACAAGCTTTTCTAATATGGAAAATGTTATGTTATTCTTTTTTCGAGCGGCATTCTGAACTTGTAAAACCTTTCTGAATGTGAATGCACTAAGCTGGTCATGCAGAAGGCATTCCACCTTGACTGTTTCAACCAATAAACTGATAACGATAAAGAGTTAATCAAAGCAAATTATTGATCACATGGCTCAGTTATAGAACAATACAAGGATGTATTCATTTTGAAATTAATTCTAGGAAGAATGTGTAAATTTATCTGTCAATGGTTATGTGTTCTAAGATCTGATTATGCTATTAAGGTAGAACATCAACCTGCAAGCAAAAAATGCTGATAGGTTGAAGCATATAATCATCGAGGGCTGAAAAAAATTTTGCAAAATCAAGCTGACAGTTCAATACTCGTACTCAACACTTTGTTAACTATTTCACGGTGATCCCCTCTACTGAGACTCTCGGTAATCACGATTTTTATTCCCTTGCTTTTCACGGGTATATATTCTATACACTAAGCTTTTCTGTGTTATGTCATATGCTCTTAGTTACAATATGTTTGACTATAGGCGTAATTATTTACTTGATTACTGTACAGCGTACAGTGTCATGTAAATTGTATAATGAATATTGAACATGAAAACAGTACATATGTTTATGCATATATATATATATATATTTATATGAATATATATTTGATATTGATATATGATATTTATAGCATACTAGCAAAGGGAGTCAACGTTGTCCCGCTGCTAGAGTTACGTTCGAGAGACCTGATGGTGATAGCCACAGATCCCAAAGGAATAGGAAATCTAGTCATGGGATCGGCCTAAAAAACTTTGGTAAACCCTGCTTCGATATACCCTTATGAATGTCCTATGTTCACTTTTCACGGATACAGAAGTTGATTATATGCCACTTTTACCGCTCTCCTGGCCCAATGTGGATTGTATTAAGTTCTGGCTGTTTTTGTCGATTTTCCTAATTCGAAAAACGTGTATCAATAGGGGTGGGTTTTAGGGGTTGGAGCGAGGTTTCTCAACATCACCAAATTTCGTCTGGTGTTCATTCCTAGCTGTTAGACTTATTACTTTGTTGAATATATATTAAGTTTATTAACTTTGTAGTCGATTTTACTGTCGCATCTACGGAAATCGCTTTAGAGGTGGTTCATCACCCCCCAAATTGAAAATTTGCTATATTTTTGCATGAAATTCTTTTTTAGATCGCCAAAAACAATTACAGCAAAAAAATTGGTGAACAAAATTTTTATTTTCATCGTTCATTTGAACGTTCAGAACTTTTTGGTCATTGATATGGATGGTCACAGGACACGACGAATTACCAAAAAGGAAAATTGGAGAAAATAAAAAAATTATCGAAGTATAAACTATCCGAAATTTAATATAAAAAGATTCTTAATTATCGAAAAATAAAAAGGCTGCGACTATTTCGCCCGACAAAGGTGGCGAGAATGTACAACATGATTGGGCGAACGGGAAAGGGGATCGGTGGAGATAGGTTGTGACGAGGGTAGTGGATAAAATTGCCACCAATCATTTTGCAATGTTCGCCAGCTTTGCTGGGCGAAATAGACGCTTCGAAATAAAAATCCTACATTATACAAATAACAAATTTAAAAATATCCGAAATAAAAATGAATAATTTATTTTTTTATAATTTATTTAAGAAAATTAAAATTAGTGTTAAAATTATTATTAAAATTTGAATTAACTTAAAATCACAGAAAATAAATATTTAATGATAAAATAAATAATAGTAATAATTGATAGGTCTAATAATAAGATTTTTAATTATCAAATAATACAAATTCTGATTTATACATGTGTACACATTTCTGTATGGGCTTTTAGGATTGGGTTGAGGGATGCAGAATACGTGGACTTGACGCTTTGTTCGCTTTGACTTTCAAGGAAGATCCACAGGATTTAACATACACGTGTGGCTTATGCATGCCTGAAATGTACGTGTGCCTTATGTATGATTAACACATCCATCCCATCGCCTTGTTGATATTTTTCTTCTTGGAAAAGCTCATATTCTTTTAGGAATATTTCAATTTGAAATAAGTTTGGTTCGAAAATACTCAAAGCAGTGTTTTAAAGCCTAGACCCTTTATTATTTTTATTTTTAAATTAGATTTTATTTTAAATTACACTTTTAAATTTCTTTCTTTTTCAGTTTCAAAAGTTTAAAAATTGTTCCAGAATCCGAAAATCATAAAATTTTGTCGGTGTCTGTCTGTTTGGCTGTATGTATGACTATGTATGTATTTATGTGTGTATGGTCACCTGAATGTTGTAGCCACGCTCACTTTTGAAAGATTTGTCCAATCGAGTCGAACTTTGGCACACTTTTGAAGGGTTCGAAAATGAAGTTTAAGTTCGTTACCCAGATATTTTCAATAAAAATTAAAAAATTTACAGCATTTTCAAAATTTGAAAAAAAAAATTTTTCAAGTTTCAGAAATTTTGGTCAAAGATTCTCGGAGATGGTGAAATACTTGCAAATTATCCTAATGGAATTTCTAATTTTGATAATAATTAGAAAATTTATATAGTTTTTAACATTTTGAACATTTTTAAAAAATAGAAAAAAATAGTGTTCTCGTATATAAGAAAAATTCATTAAAAGTTTTCACTAGATATAAAATATATTGAAAAAATGCATCCGTAAAATTTTCCCATTACACAAAAATTCAAAAAGTTAGAGCTTTTTCAAAATTTGAAACAAAATTTTTTCTAGAGTTTTAAAGATCTTTGTAGAAGTTTTTGGCACGCGGCAAAAATGCTTTCAAATTATCCAAATGATATTTCTAATTTTGATGAAAATTAAAAAAGTTATAAAATTTTTGATATTTTAAAAATATAAAAAAAATATATAAAAAACTGACTTGGTGATGAATAAAGAAATTTCAAGTGCCATTTTTAATAGGTATTTAATATATTTCAAAATTAACCTCATGAAATTTTTCGATAAAAACAAAATTCAAAAAGTTTGATTTTTTTTCAAAATCACGAATATTAAGAGATTCATAAGTTATAGTCATGGTTTTTAGTAGATGTCAACAAAATTAATAAATTATCATATAGTGACATTTTTCCAATGCACACCAATTTAAAAATTTCTGCAAGGTATTAATAATCGAGTAAATTATATTATGTATAAAAATACATTAGGTATATAAAATAGAGTCCAATGATTTTTAATATCTTTTTAGAATTATTTCAATTTTTTGTTCCAAGTTAGTTTTCCTGATTTTTAATTTCTTAATTAATGAAAAAAAACAAAAAGTACTTTCTAGCCATTACTTAATTCTATTCAATAGTGAAAAGAATACCCAAAAATATGAAATCACTTTATAACAAAATATACCGAACTTGGATTTTGACCCACTTTTAAGTCGAACTGCAACATAATCTGCTGAAGAAATATGAGTTAGGGTAAAAAAATTATTTTAAACCAATAAAACGCATTTCCGAAATTTGGCACTTAAGCCCGTATGCAGTGTGGCCCTTTAAATATCAACCCAATTTTCTACTACATATAAAATATACTTCGAAACTCTTCGCATGAAATTTTTCAATCAGACCAACATTCAGTCAGAGCATTTTAAAAAATATGCCATTTTTGTTTTTAAGAGATCCGGAAGATTAAAGCGCTATTTTTAGTAGATTTTAACTAGATTTACAAATTATCTTGAAAAAACTTTTCCAATTGGACACAAATAAAAAATTTTCTAGGATTATTAATCAAAGCAGAGTTGGCTTAGAACTGCAGTTTAAACGCACGGAATCAAAGCCTACACCTTAACATCTCTATTTAGTAGATTAAAAAAAAGAATTTTTTTTAGCATTATATTGAAAAACGTACATAATTATTATATGCTGTTCAATTTTGTCTACAGCGTTTTATTTTACAAAGAGAATTCACTCTATAAACTAAGTATCGAGCGCGAAGCGCGAGTGTCGCAATGAGAACCTTTCGACATTTCATGGAATCCACGAAAGTCATTTTTCACATAAAACCAATACCTTCTCATTATGATGAGAATATAAAAAGACGGATAAAGAGAAAGGAAAAGAGAGTGAGGATGGCTTGGTTGTCTCTCTCTTATTTCTCTCCCTCTTTTCTCCTCTTGTTATATACTTGTCTCTAAAGAGCCTATTACAATTTCGTTTTGAAACATACTTTAGGGCCTTTCTATGCAAGAAAAATGTATCTTTTTTTGTTGTTGTTTGTTTTACATATACTGAACTTTTTGTATGTGTTTTTTTCAAAGCAACTGATTTTTTGATTCACAATGTTTCTGAGCCTTTCTTTTCAAAAATAAAATTTGTTGCACAGATTGACTTTATAATATTGTGTTTCTAATTTTCTTCTTACAAATTTAACAAATAGAGACATTAAGCCTAGACCTTGATATTTGGTTCTCTTGAGTTCGGAATAAGAACACAATATTCTGTAATTCTTAAATAGATTAAGCCACCTCCAATAAAGTAATGTATCTACAAGTTATTGCTTCATTATAGAAAAAGAAGAAAGACACGTGTAGATCTGGTTCACTCGAGACTGATATTTTCAAGAAAAATATGCAAGTCAAGTTTGCCTACTTATGTTATTAGTAATATAAATACGTTTTACGCAACTCTTTATTATGTTCACTCCATCCCACCCCCTAAATGTAGGTAGACATTTTTGTCAATTTCGAGATGATGGCTGGTATATATGCAAGCAAAGCATTCCATATTTTATCAGTTACATCTAAAAAATTTGGTTAGAAACCATTTTTCTGTCTCTGGCAAAATGAGGTTTTTTATTTTTACTGCGCTCGTCACTTTTGCGATCTGTCTTAATTCTGTTCGTAAGTAGAATATGATATAGTTTATTACCAAATTTATTATATCACAGGAAAAAACAAAATGTCATCTTCACAGCGATTTCAGAGAAATCTTCACCTGCAACAAAAATTACCCTCACGTGTTAAGATTTACCCACCACATTGGAAATGGTTAGCATGTCAACTCTATTGAATCTTGTTTTTTTTCGATTGCGACAAAAATCAACTTTATCTACTTGAGAATTACCCGCAACTAAAATTCACTTCTGTTTTTTCTGTGATATTAAAAGTATCTTATACATCCATATGCGTGCGGTTATATGATAAGAACCTTCATAGCTAGTTCTAGTTTAGGAGATATTTGCGTTTTTCGAAGTCAGGATCAAAATCATTTTTTCCGTGCTTGTGAGAAGCCTTTTTAACTAAGTTGTTATTGACACTACAAGCAATTTTTTCATAAAAAATTACGCAGAAAATATTGAATTTTTTGCAAAACTGAAGGAAAATATAACCAGGTTACATTGTTTGCAATATTAGCTTCCAAAATAATTTGTATTCATATTTTTTGACCCCAGAAAGTTGACGAAAATAAGATATTAAAATTAGATGAATAAAATCTCATGCCCACTTTTGCTTAAATTACCCACCAAGTACTGTAGATATGTTTTTTAATTGGTTGTGAAACTTTCGTCAAAATTTTATAACTTGAAATTTCATTTCTATTTTCTTGTTTTTCGATTGCTCAATCTTCCTGGGGTCAAGAAAACAAACAATTTTTTTTTAAATTGATGCAAAAATTTAGATCTGGTTAATATTTTTCGATTTTCAAAAAAACTCAATATTTTCTGCGCAACTTTGTATTGAGATATTTTTTGTGGGGTCAATGAAAACCGAGTTACAAAACCTTGAAAAAAGTCACCTAAATTGCGAAAAGATTCCGAAAGATATACGTAAAGCAGTGTTTTAGATTGTTTTTTCCACTATATAAAAACTATATATAAACTACATATAACTTTTTCATTTGGATACTTAAATTGACTACCACGTTTTGTAGATGTGTCTTTTGATTTGGTTGTGTCACTTTTTTCAAGATTTTATAACTTGAAGTTTGGTTTCTTTTTTTGTTTTGTTTTTCAATTTATCAATTTTCATAGGATCATAGAAACGAATGGACAATTATTTTTCAAACAAACGATGCAAAAATTTAGATTCAGGTAATATTTTTTAATTTTACGAAAAACTCAATATTTTCTGCACAACTATGTTATTTTTTGTAGAATCAATAAAAACCGAGTCACAAAACCTTGAAAAAAGTGACTTAATTTGGGGGAAGATAATGAAAAACTTGCGTAACGCTGGGACATAGAGGCATTTCGGGGAATCGAATTGATTTTGCGAAACTTTTCTTTCACGAGGATTAATCGAGAAGTAATCCTTATGAAAAAGAATACTTCTGTCTGTACTCTGTAGGCACGATAAATTTCGAAAGACTGATTAGATTGAATTGAGCTTTGGCACACTTTCTAAGGCTCAAAAATGAGGCATAACTTTGTTAAATAGCCATTTTTAACCAACAGTTATGGTTTAATCCATCGAAAATGCTTTTTTGAAAATTAAAAAATTTCATTTTTTACCAAAACTATACGAGGTACAAAAAAATGATACATAGTGAAATTGTTCATCCCAAAAAGATCTAGAAATGTTTTTAAGACGAATATTTTTTCTTTTAATCGTGATAACGCTTTAAAAAAATAACAAATGTTGGTTTCCAACAAAAGCGCAGCGGTCAGACTTTTTTTTGTTTTTGTACTTGGCAGAGACTTGCTACCGCAAATCTCTATCGGTTAGAAGTAATAAAATGATTGTATAATAAAATCGTATTACTATTGCATTTCACTTATCAATAACTCAACTTGCCGTAATGTTGAATTGAATTTCGTTATATTTCTGTGAGTGCATAAGCACTGGAGGCATTATTTTTTGCGTGATAAAGGAAGGTAAAATTTATTAAGTGTGTAAATAAGTCTTGTTTTTCTATTTTCAACCAGGAAGATATGTTGTTGTAGGTGACGTTGTATAATCCAGGACCATGTGGCTTAACCTACTGACAAGTTGCACAATAATGCCTTTATATTGTTTCAATAAAGTTACACAATCGCTTTCTTTTACTACACTTTTATTTTATTTGAAAAATAATTCTCTTGGACTAAAATAATAACATTAAATCAATTTTTCCTCAAATTTACGACAACCATTTATTTAAAACAAATCTTTTTGTTAATTGAAGAAATATTATCAAACAAATCATTTATTAATGTATTAGTTGATATTTCAACCGAAAAATATTTTTAATTAAAAGCAGTTGAATTTAAACAAAAAAGACGAATTTTAATTGAAATACTTAATTTTTAAGTTCAAAAACTAATTTTCAACAAAGAGAAAAACAAATTTTCAATAAATTAGTTAAATTTTAATCGAAAGAAATGAATTTGCAACTAAAAAAAAATTGTAACCAAAAATGAAATAGTTTACTTTTTAGTTGAAAAAATAAATTTGAACCAAGAAAAAAGAGCTTTGAACGAGATACTTAAATTTGTAACAAAAAATAATTAATTTTCAACCATAAAGATGAATTTTCAAACAAGAAGATTAATTTTCTACCAAGAAGTCGAGTTTTCAAATAAAAAATTAATTTTTAACAAAAAAAATGTATTTTGAACAAAGTAGTTAAATTTTTAACCCAAGAAATGATTTTTTAACCAAAATAAATGAACTTGCAAACAAGAAGAATAATTTTCTAAAAAAAAGTCAATTTTCAAACACATAGTTAAATTTTCGACTAAAAAGATCAATTTTCAAGAAAAGAAAAAGGAATTTTTAAAAAACTAGTTAAATTTTCAACCGAAAAATGATTTTTGAATCAAAAAGATTAATTGTTGAACATCAAGATTAATTTTCAACCAAAAGAGACGAATTTTCAATAAAGTACATGAATTTTTATCTAAATGGTTCATTTTTAAGCTAGAAGAGGCGAAGTTTTAACCAAAATTGGACAAGTTATAAATGAAAGATAAATTTTCAACCAAACAGAAGAAACTTCAACCGATAAACTTTTAATCAAAAATAATTGAATTCAACCACAAAAAAAAGACGATTTTTCTCTAAAACAGTTGGTTTTTTAATTTTAAAATATGGTTGTTTTTAGTTTTCGCTATAAAGAAATAGAAAACTTTTGAAAACAACGTTCTTTCACTAAAAAATACTGCTAAGTTTGTGAAATTCAGAACTATGCAAGAAAAATTGACCGTTCTTAAAATATTAAATTTTTTTCTATTCAAACTTAATAACTGATACTTTGATTCTATTTTACGAATGAACTATAAACTTTTATTAATAATTTGTATGAAAAAATCTATTTTTCATATATTAAATATGAATTTTCTCAAGCTTGGACCCGAACAGATCGCGCACCTTGGCGAGCGGCAAACTCCCCCATTTCGAGGGAATGAAGGAATTACAAAAATTGTAAAGGATTTTAAAAATTTTAACAGATTCCAAAGAATTTCAACATTAAAAAAATTGCAGGATTTTCAAATAATTTTGTAGGATTCCCAATGATTTTAAGGGATTTCTAGAGAACTAAATTTTAGATCATGAAATTTCCAGCGATTCGAACGGGTTTTCTTTTTTAGAACTTTAAATAGTAAGTTCAATTTAATTTATATTCAAGAGATTTTAAAGGATTTTAAAGAACTTCTAGGGTACTTTAGAGAATAAATTCAATTTTATTTTAAGGGATTTCTACGTATTTCAATCATTTTAAGGGATATGAAGGAATTAAAAAATTTTCACAAGATTTAAAGAACTTGATTGTATCTCCAAAAATTTCAAGAGATTTAAAAGATTTCTACGGATTTGAAAGGGCTTTTTACAAGAAAATTAATGAATAAGTTTAATATAATTTATATTCAATGGATTTTTATGATTTCAAAACATTTCAAGAGATTTTAAGGTATTTCAATGAACTTCTAGAGAACTTCAGGAAATAAATTCAATTTTATTTTAAGGAATTTTTACGGATTTCAACCGATTATCGAAGAATTTCATGGGATTTCAAAGAATTTTGTAGTATTTCCAAAGATTTCAAGAGATTCAAAAGATTTCTAGAGAGTTGAAAGGTTCTTTTTTAGATAACTTTAATGAATAAATTTAATTTATATTCAATGGATTTTAAATGATTTCAAATACTTATTTTAACGGATTTTTACGATTTAAAAAGATTTTAAGGGATTTCTGGAGAACTAAATTATAGAGAATTAAATTTCAAGAGATTCCTAGAGATTTCAAAGATTTTGAAGGAGATTTTTAGGTATTTGGAGAAATTTCACAAGATTTAAAGGACTTGATTGAATCTGCAAAGATCTCCAAAGAATTTTGTACGATTTGAAAAGATTTGAAAGAATTTTTAGAGAACTAAGTTTAAAGGATTTTCAGAGAACTAAATTCTATAGAATGAAATTTAAAGGGATTACTAGCGATTCTAAAGATTGAAAGTTATTTGAAGATATTTTACAAGATTTAAAGGATTTGATTGAATCTCCAAGGATTTCAAGGGATTCAAAAGATTTCTAGAGAGTTGAAAGGTTCTTTTTTAGATAACTTTAATGAATAAGTTTATATTCATTTGTATACAAGGGATTTTAAATATTTAAAATACAATATTTTAACGGATTTTTACAATTTCAAAAGATTTTAAGGGATTTCAACGAACTTCTAGGACAATTTCCAATTGAGAAGATTGGAAATTAATTGAGTTCAAATTAATAGCGTTCAAAATTAAATAACTTCCAAATTAGAATTGGCATATCAGTATGATTCATCAATATCGATTTTTACGTGATCAAAATTGAGTGATTTTAAATTGAACAATTTTATTCAGAATCAGACCTCACAGTCCCTATGGGATAAAATATAGGGACAAAGGGTACTTTTTGTCACGCTCATAGGGTGCTTTTTCATGCTCAAAGGGTAACAAATTTAGGATACATTCAAAATAATTCAAGTGAATTTAAACAAATTAAAAAAATTAAAAAATGCAATTATTTCCGTAAAATTGGAATGAATTTAGAGGAATTCAAGATAACCGACAACAATTCGATGAAATTTATGAAAATTAAGGGTGAATTTAAAAAAATCAAATTAATTGAAAACAATCTAAAGATATAAAAAAAACTTAATTGAATTCAGTAACTTTGAAATGAGCATAGAAAAATTCAAGGGAATTCAAAAGAATTTGAGAAAATGCCTAATTTATGATGAGGTTAACAGAATTTAGAATCAATTACATAAAAACTCTAAGAAAATTGGAAAAATCCATTGAATTAAATAGAATTGAGTAAATTTAGAATTCATGTAAATTAACAAAATTTAAGATCTCTTCAAATCTTTGAAACACTACTAATTTCTAACACAAGAAGTGACTAATGATAATTGAATCCAAAAGATGTGTCGCTGGTGAACTCCAGCAAGCGAGATTCAGCAACCCCAAAACGGTTGTTGAAGTTTGTTGCACGGCTTTTCCTTTCTTTGACCTTAAAATGTCCTTGAAACTGACGAGGTGGAGGTAAATGGACCTCGGATTTCGATTCAGCGACCCCAAAAACAAATGTAAAAGGGTTTTAAAGTTTATTGCAAAGTTTATTGTAAAGTGGTCTTGTCAAATAGTCCTCCCTTTTTTTTTGTAAGCCAGTGTTATCCATGCAGACAAAAGTACTATTACCAGGCCCGGCGGAACAGGTGGGAACTGTGGGTAGTGCTACCCACCTGGAAACTCGGAAGGTGGGTAACTAACCACCTGGAAATTCAAGCGAAAAAAAACTTGTATTTGGGTTTTGATCCATTTTCATAATATGCGCGCGTAAAGACCAACCCGTACAGAAATTGCCACTCGATTTTGGTAGGGTGCTAGTTATTTTGCGCTAACTTTATAAGGATTCATTATTATATATCATTATTATATATTATGATTTACGAGATTTCGTAAAAATTACAATTAAAGTCCTTTTGCCAATAAAAAATAATATTTATCACGTGCCCTTTCCGTCTGTCCACCGAATCAATCTTTGAAGTTAGGCGAAACGGCTCCTAAATCAATCAAAAATGTTTTTCCACTCAAAAATTTTGCAGTTAATACATCTCGATGACTCTGCGTAATGTCAGCTGGAAAATTCGAAAGACTATTTTCAAAATAAGCGTCACATAAAAACATGTGATAAATAAAATTAAATATTTGAATATATATTTTTACCAAGCATACACGCGAACACATAGTAGTCTCTTTAAATATTCTTTTGTCAGCAATTTGTTTAACAGCTGTAAATTGTAGAGCTAATTCTTCAGAGAGATATTTCTGCAATATGTTGAATATTGTTTTACAGGTATTCAACTTCGCATTATGTTCAAAATGCAGAGATGAAATCTGTGACTATGAAAGAAACAATCATCATATTACGAAGCACAGGAACGATTCGAGGAATTCATTCAACCTCTGAAAAGGTAAATTCGTTTGCCATCTGAATCTTTGTCGCTGGAATCTGAAAATGTGAAACGTATTGATTAAACGTATTTTTGAAACCATTGATAAATTAAAAGTTTTACACGATACTTACTCCAAAATAATTTATTATATATTGCAATACACTAAACCTGATATCCCAGTAAAAAAAGTTGAATAGATATAACGAGAAAATGAATTTAGGTTAGGTGTGGTGTATTCGATTTGCTGCCATCATCGAATTGGACCTTTCCATTCAATTCTGCAATGCATTAGGCTCTATTCGGCCGAGTTTATTTTATGAAATGAAGTGAAATTATAAGTTTTTCAGAGTAGCAATGAGTATAATTAGGAAAAACAAAGTTGACCAAATACATTCGTTCGGTTTGGGCGAGTGATATTAACTATTTAACTGAAGGGTGTGATATTAACCAAACTTTGACTCCAATTCGGCAATACAGATGATGTGACAGACTTCATTCTGCAAGGTGCAAGGTGATGGACACGGTGGGTAAACTGGTAAATTCATTGCCACAGTTGGTAACCCACCCCGTTCATCGCCCTGCACCTTGCAGAATTGAGTCTCTCCAATCACGTGTATTGCCGAATTGGAGACAAAGTTTGGTTAATACCAATATGTTTAGTTGAATAGTTAATATCGCTCACCCAAATCACACGAATGTACTTGGGCAACTTCATTTTTCATAATTATACTCATCGCTAACCTGAAAAAATTATAATTTTCCTTCATCCCGTAAAATAAACTCGGCCGAATAGAGGCTAATGCATTGCAGAATCGAATTTAAAGGTCCAATTCGAGAATAGGATGTTAGGTATTTGATTTGCATGGTTACTTATACGAAGTTTGAAAAATTGAGTATTAGATATTAGTTGATTTGACGGTAAATTGAAAAATGTTTGGTTAGAAGATACAACAAAATTTTACATTCAGAAACACCCTTCTAGAAATAATGAATTGAACACGATTCAGAACGATTCACACTTGTCAACATTTCAATCGTTTGCAACCGTTCCTAATCGGTGTACCATTTGTTAATCGATTTCAATTATTTTCTATTGTGTATAGAGGTTATGTTTCCATTCCTAATATTCCTAATTGTTTCTAACGGGGCGGCCAATTCGGCGGCGACCGGCGTTTGTTTTCTCTGATGAAAAATAAACTAAAATAGAACAAATGTTTCTTCGCGTCTTCGCGGTGTGTTGTGCATTTTTTATATCTTTGTGGATAGTTTTTAAGTGTTTTTAAGATTATAAAGTGATATTGATTGATGGTTTTTGAAATTCGGAACAATGTACTACTATAACCAGTGGCTAGAAGGAAGTCGATTGGGAGAGAAGAAAACAATGTCAGACAGAAAAAAAAGCTTGAATTTCGAAATACACAAAAAAGACACATTTTTTATAGTTTTATTTTCTGCAATTAAAAAAGCACTAAGTAGGTGAGAAAATTTGTAAGCAAAGCTTATAAAAATGCAGAATTGTATCGAAATCAACCTGCATTAACTAGCTGACATCTTTTTCAGGTAAATGATAGGCAATAATACATTTTAAATTACTATAGGAATCTTTAGTCTATACAAAATTTGCATTTTTTTGGGGTATTTCAACATTCCAGATTTTTTTCTGTCACTATCCGGTTCAAATATATTTAATTTATTATTTTTGGGGAATATTCTTTTTATATGGTAGAAGAAATTCTGTGCACATTATACCAGGGAAAAAATTGTAGGGGTTATCTCAGACCATTAATTGTAAGGAAATTACAAATTTCCTTATTTTAGGCCTGATAATATGTTTAAACAAATTTATTTTTGTTTGATAAATTTTAGGGGTTATTCCTGTGTTATTCCTGGATGTTGCTTCGAAAAAAGTAAGTAAACATTTTCAAATAATTCCCGCGAGACGAAAGTGCTGCCATCAAATTGCCGCTTCATAAATTAAAAATCCTACTACCGATTGGCCCGATTAGGAACGATTGGGAACGATTGAAATTTTGCAACACTCAATCTTTCCCAATCGTGCACACACGATTAAGAAACACGATTAGAAACAATTCAAATTTCTTTCTATCGTTCTGAATTGTTTTATGAACGAGCAACCACAACAATCCCTACTTATCTTTGTTTTTTAACTCAGTTTGAACCTTTTTAACTTGATTTTAATGGTGAGCAAATTTTTAATTGTTTAGAGCTGCTATTGTTTTGTCAAAATTATTTATTTATTATCATTATTGTTTATTTTTATTTCAGATCAATTATTCTGATGAGAAAACTGGTATATGTTTCGAAACGTCATACGTTCTAATTCCGTTATGAACTTGACACAGTAAATTATTCTACTTTTGTCTGGAATTAGTCGTTTTGACTTTTGTCACCACCTTCAACAGTCAATAATTTTGATAATTTATCCCTTGGACACAAAAATGTCCTGTTTGTAAAGAATTACTCATATATATAGACATACATATATATATACATAAGCATAGACTCTAAATTCTGGAAGCGGTCAGCGGCTACGGCACGTGGCGGGGGTGGTGAAAGGAAGACATTTCTTCCCTATAGAATACTTCATTTAGACCCCACTCCTCTATTTAATTCTTCATTCCTCTCTTGCATACTAAACATTATTTTCAACTCCGCTCGGTAACCACACTGCCCGTACGGGGATCATATGTCACGTCTCCCACAGGAATGCGATTGCAGGTGTTTCAGGCGCCGCGCAAAGGACTGAGGATTTGTTGCAGGTGACCTTCAATTTTTTTTATTGTATATAGCCTTATATTTTTGGGACTTATTGTTTTGGGTCTTATGTACACTGTTAGAAAAATCTGTATTAAATCTGTATCCTCATGTCAATTTATTATATACATGGACAAGTGTCTAAGAATGACCCTCTTCGACGAAGATGGTGTGTATCTCGGGACAGTGAGGGTACGTGGGTTAGCGTTCGCAGATGATAAAGCAGAGTTTCGGTCGAGTGTCCGTCCGGCCGCCCATTGTACTTTTTCTAAGGAGTGGAAGTTAGGGGAAGTACGGGAAACTGTGGGGTGGGGAAGTAAGAAGAGTGAGGGGGAATGAGGCGTAGTGAAGTGAGAGGATGTGTTGGGAGGGAAAGTAGCGGAAATGAGAGAGGGGAACTAGAGGAATTGGGGGAAATGAGGGTAGGGGAAATAGTACAAGTGGGAGGAAATGTAGGCTAGAAGAGTAAGGAGAGGAGTAAGTAGATGTTAAAAATCACCCGATCGCCAGAAAATCGCCAACATTTAATTTGAATCGCTACTATTATAGCCAGTCGCTAAATCCCAAAAAATTGGTCACTAAATAGAAAAAAAGTCGTCAGAATGGCGATAAATCTCCAAGATTGGCAACGCTGCCAAAAAAGACAAATTTCTTGAAAATACAAAAATTCTCAACCTAAAAAAAACGAAGTTTCATCAAAATAATTAAATTAGGAATCAAATAGATTAATTTTCAACTGAAATAACGAATCATCATTAACCAAATGAATGAATTTTTCACAAAAGAGTTTAAATTTCAACGAAGTAATTGAATTTTCTAACAAACAAAAAATGAATTTCCCGCCAAGAAGATCAATTTTCTACCAAAAGAAGAATTTTCACAAAAATATATTAATTTCCAAGCAAAAAGATGAATGCTGCACTAAACAGATAAATCTCCAACAAACAAAATATAATAAGTCTTTAATTAAGTAGTTCAACTAAAAAAGATTTTAATTGTAAATTAAAAAAAGAGATAAATCTTCAATCAAAATCCCATTTTCAATCAAAAACATTTATAACTATAGAGATGAGTTTTCAATTAAAATGATGGATTATTGACAAAATAGTTCTATTTTCTACCAAGTAGTTGAATTTCCATAAAAAAAAAGAATTTCCATTTGAAAAACAAATTTTCGACCAAAAAATTTAAATTTGCATCCAAAAATATCAAGATTCCACTAAAATTATGAATTATGGACGAAAAGACCGAATTTCTAACAATGGTATTTAACTTTCAAACAAGTAGTTGAATTTTAAAACAAAAAATCGTTAATTTTCCTTTAAGAAAATTAATTTTTTACCAAGAAAGACGAATTTACAACAAAATACAAGAATTTTTGACAAACTAGTTGCATTTACAACCAAAGAGATGAATTTTAAACTGAAGATATTTATTTTCTATCAATAAAGATGAATTTTTAACAAATAGCACAAAGATTGAACTAAGTAGTTGAATCTTAAAGTAAAAGGATAAATCTTTGCCCCCCCCGAAATTAATTTTTAATAAAGTAGTTCTTTTTACAAACCAGTATTGTAGTTTCATTCTGAACGGATGAATTCTTAAATAAATTTATAAGTTGATATTTCAACCAAAAAAAATTTTTTATTTTAAACCAAAAGCATTCAATTTTGATTGATCTAGTATGTAACTTTCATTGTGACTATTTGATTCAGTCATCAATATTATTTGATTCATCTGTTAAAATGAATATTTTGTCAGTAGAGATTACCAAAAACGCCCTTATAATATTATTACAAATAAGACAAAAATTGACCATCTTTAAATAATAATAATAATTATCCCAATCTAATAAAACTTTATTCCCACAGTTTTTTTTACAAAGCGTTTTGAAAGAATGAAATATTAACTAAATCAACTTAATTTTCGTAAACATAGAGAACACAAGAATGTACTTGATTCCAAATTCTTTAGCCCTACTCAATTCCCATCATGTGCGTATTATCTATTCATGAAAATCATTCACGTATTTCTAATGTGAATGAGAATTTCTGTGGAAAGTTTTTTATTTGTTTCGTCAAATAGGTGAGAGAATAAAAAATTTGACAATATCATGTATCTAGAACCAATTATTTCCAGTACCCTGTCCTTGACTATGTATTTCAAATTTATGACCTTATACTTTTATAAGAAAGCTTAAGTATAAAAAAGTTTTTTTCTTCTTTCCAATTATACTTTCAGAGGTATAAACACTTTCTAAATGTCCCCAAGTTGTAATTTCATCCAGTAGCAAAACAAATTGTCATTAATTTTATGGCCTTAGTGTTCAATTTTCCTTGATAAGTAATTGAAGATTATTGAATAAGCGTCAAGACGTGAAAATGCAATTACCCTGAAATTACTTTTATTTCACCAAACTAACCAATTTGGAAGTGAAGGTAGTTCGAAAATTATTCCTAAACATATAATAACAACCATCCCATCCCATCCCATCCCATCCCATCCCATCCCATCCCATCCTGATCAAATAAAGCGTATCTCAATCATATCTCCCTTTCGATCAGTAATCAGATATAAATTATTATTTTAAATGTTAAATCTACAAACGTTAAATGTTTTAACTTTTACTTCAGGTGATTCAAAATTAGAACAGTTTTGTGTAAATAAAGTATAACAAAACAGATTAGGTGTGTAAATAGGTCTAATTTTTTCAATCTGAAGTAATGAATTGCAAACACGGAATGTTTGTGGAGGTTACACAGGCTGCTTATAGGATTCACAATATTATATAACATCGAATTTTAAGACATTTTCAGTAATGGAACAAGTGATTTTTGATCATCTTTTGGTACAAACATTTTTAAAATTTTATTATTGAAATTTTATTCTTAATTAGTGAAATTTGACTAACTTAGATTCTTAAAGATGACCGGAAAACTCTAAGCATGAAACTGCTTGTATTAGTTTGTTCTCTGTGATAAAAAAAATTCTTTTTTAAAGAAAGACTTTTTTTGGGACGGAAATTAATTTAAAAAAACGACCGACTGACCAAAAGAACGAACTAATTCTATATTTCTCTGTCTCTCTCTTACAAGTATACTTTCTATACCTTCGATATCTATTCACCTCTTCCTCTTGTGTGGCGCTAGGCAATTGTTCTGCCAACAAAGTTAATTCAACAGACAAAAATTCATCTACTTTTCCATATTTGAGATTGAAAATTTTAAAATAGCGATGCATAATTGATATAAAAATAAAAAAAGTGAATTATGTATCGCCGTGAATTGTTGTTGAAGAATTGCGATTCTTAAGAGGAAATTGTCTAGAATTTTTATCATTCAATCAAAAACCATCCAGCTCAAACAATCGTTTATGAATTGTCTTATTATGCAGGTTTGAAGATAAAAGTCAGATTGACGCTAAAATCAAATTTGAAGAAAAAATGCATGTAATGTCAGCTAAATCGGTGACATGGTCAAGCGAAATATAGGCTGGAATCAACAAAAATGTGGGGGATGACCTATGTATAATTATATTACTTACAAGGAAAGATCAGAGGTGGTATTTTTGTTTTGATTCATACTTTTTGTGAAGAAAAATAATGGCCCAAAAAAGGAGTTCCAGGTCAGGAACCTTAGAAATCTTAGCCATGAGATAGATTGTCTTTAAACTGGGAAAAATAGTAGTGTCAGGTAGGTAAGACATTATGGTAAGAAATTTTTGAAAAAATTTCAAAATTAAAGACATTACGTCACTTGGATTTTCGTAATGAATTTTTAAAAACATGTTGAAACTTTGTAAATTTGCTACATTTCAGAAATTTGAAAATTGTAAAAATCTGCTACATTATAGAGGTTTTGAAAATTTTACAAATTTAGAACATTTTAGAAATTTTGCAAATTTTTTCCAATTTGGAACATTTTAGAAATTCTAGAAATTTTGATAATTTGAAGAATTTGGAACATTTTGGAAATTTTGATAATTCTGTAAATATAAACATTCTTGAACATATTAGACATTTTGATAATTTTAGAAATTCAAACTTATATGCACATTTTAGAAATTTTGATAATTTTAGTTTAAATAATTTTCAAAATTTTGAACATTTCATAAAATTCAGAACATTTTAGAAATTATGATAATTTCAGTTTAAATAATTTTCAAAATTCTGAACATTTGAGAAAATTCAGAAAAATTGGAAATCTCTATCAGTACAACAATTTTGGTAAGTTTAAAAATGTTGTTCATTTTTAAATTTTTTTAAATTTTAGATATTTTAGAACATTTCAACTTTTTATAAAATTCAGAAATTTTGACAATTTTTATTATTTTAGAAATTTTAAATATTTTAGAAAATTTGAAAATATACAGGAATTCGGATAATCCAAAATTTTCGGTACTACAGTTTTTGCGGTGAGGTGGTCGATTAATGCAAAATTTTTTGAAAAATTTTCATTTCAGGATGACTGACTCATGTTCTATTTAAGGATGTGGCTGACCAAAGAAGGCCACTACTACTTGAGAAGGCGCCACGTGCGGCTCGCGAGTATAGTGTCAATGATTTTTTTATTCGATAAGTCACGCAATTTTTACATCCAATGTCAAATGTGAGTTTCCAAACGCAAACAAAGACATCCAAATGACTAGTGAAAAAATTTTTCAACAAAATAAAAATGTTTTCTAATTCCACTGACATATAAAACAGACTTATGGGACTGATATTTAGAAAATAATTTTTGTTTCGTATTTCATAGCACTTGTGCCAGCTTTTTCTTATCACTAGTACATCACTATAATCACTTTTTATTTGTAATATTTGTGCCATTATTTTTTTACTTGTTTATTGTGTGCCAGAGATAATTAGAAATATTTTCAAAAATTTATTTTCTTAATCAGACACGAGGGGAATAAGTATCAACTTCAGTGCTTGAAGAAGTACATTCCACATTTTAAGCTTTTTTGCTTTCTGAACGAAACTTGGTAAAATTTAACTAATTACTAGTGAAATTTTACAGATTTTATTAGCGAAAAGTGATACATCAAAGATTAGTAGAAAAAGCCCAGTCAATTAGTCGAAATATTTGTGAAATCAATAGTGGAAAACTAATCGCGTGGTGAAAAAAAAATTATTCAGGACTGTATATAATAATTTAAAAAAACTTAAAAACATGGAAAACGTGAAAGATAGAAAAGTTTAATAAAAATACGTGATGGTATCCCATGCTTATCTCTATTGAAACAATAAGGTCATATTCTGAAATTGTGAATGTGAGGTGGCCTGCCTTAATTTAAAAGTATTGTCTTCTAATCGTTTAAGCAAACTTAAGAAAAATGAACAAATCTTTAAATTAACATGAATCAATAAACTCGAAATTAATTAATTAATGAATTAATTATACAGAGTGTCCCAGTACTCATGGTACTTTTTTATATTTCCGAATTCCTCATAAAAAATGGAGTTGAAAATAATAATAACAATTTGTTGTAAAGTTATTAATTGACGAGTAGTTAACAATTAAAGATTAACCAGTCAGAAGCATGTGTTAGATCGACGACAGTCCATATGTCACTGATGAGGGTGTGTGCGCAAAGAGTAATTTCAAATTTGCAGGAGGCAATGGTGCAACTTCACACGGCAACTGAGATACGAGATTCTTAGAAAATATCTTTTCCTTTAGAATACACGTTGAATAAAATCTGTGCGATATATTTGAAATCTCTGTACAATCTTTGAGATATCATTGCAAACTTTGTCAAATCTTTGTGAAATCTTTGCGAAAGATTAAAAATATTTGGTAATATTTGGGAAATCATTGAAACCTTTATCTCTTTGTAATGGATCTGAAATCTTTGTGAAATAATTAAAATCTTTGTGAAATCTTCGGTAAATGATTGCAATTTTTCCAAATCTTTGAACAATCTTTGAAAATATTTGCAAAATATTTGAAATATTCAGTAATGTTTGTGAAATTATTGAAATCTTTGTGGAATATTTAAGAAATATTTGAAATCTCTGTAAAATCTTTGAGATATCATTGCAAACTTTGTAAAATCCTTGTGAAATCTTTGCGAAAGACAACAAATATTTGGTAATATTTGGGAAATCATTGAAATCTTTATCTCTTTGTAATCTATCTGAAATCTTTGTGAAATGATTGAAATCTTTGTGAAGTAATTGAAATCTTTGTGAAATCTTCGGGAAATGATTGCAAGTTTTCAAAATCTTTGAAAAATATTTGGAAATATTTGGTAATATTTGTGAAATTATTAAAACCTTTGTGAAATCTTTCGGAAATCATTGAAATCCTTGTGAAATCTTTAAGAATTCTTTAAAAACCTTTGCGAAATATTTGAAATATGTTTGAAATATTCGGTAATGTTTGTGGAATTATTGAAATCTTTGTGGAATATTTGAGAAATGATTGAAGTCTTTGTGAAATCATTAAAAAATCATTGAAATCTTTGTTCAATCTCTTAAGTCTATCTGAAATCTTTGTGAAATAATAGAAGTCTTTGTGAAATCTTTGAAATCTTTGGGAAATCATTAGAATCATTGTGAAATCTCTAAAAATCTTTGCGAAATATTAAAAATCTTTGTTCAATCTTAGAAATCTATCTGAAATCTTTGTGATATAATAGAAGACTTTGTGAAATCTTTAAAATCTATCTGAAATCTTTTCGAAATATTGGAAATCTTTGTGAAATCTTTGTGAAGTCTTTGTGAAATCTTTAATAATATTTTTGAAATACTCGATAATATTTGTGAAATTATAAAAAAAAATTTGTGAAATCTTTGTGAAATGATTGAAGTCTTTGTGAAAATTTTTTTGATTTATCCGGAATCTTTGCGAAATATTTGAGATCTTTGTAAAACCTATGAGATATCATTGCAACCTTTGTGAAATCTTTGCGAAAGATTAAAAATATTTGGTAATATTTGAGAAATGATAAATCTTTGTTCAGTCTCTGAAATCTATCTGAAATCTTTGTGGAATAATAGAAGTCTTTGTGGAATCTTTAAAATCTATCTGAAATCTTTTCGAAATATTTGAAATCTTTGTGAAATCTTTGTGAAGTCTTTGTGAAATCTTTAATAATATGAATCTTTTTAATTTATCCAAAATCTGTGCGAAATATTAGAAATCTCTGTAAAATCTTTGAGATATCATTGCAAAATCATTGTGAAATCTTTGCGAATTCTCTAACAATTTTTGCGACATATTTGAAATCTTTGTTCAATCTTAGAAATCTATCTAAAATCTTTGTGTAATAATAGAAGTCTTTGTGAAATCTTTAAAATCTATCTGAAATCTTTTCGAAATATTTGAAATCTTTGTGAAGTCTTTGTGAAATCTTTAATAATATGAATCTTTTTAATCTATCCAAAATCTGTGCGAAATATTAGAAATCTCTGGAAAATCTTTGAGATATCATTGCAAACTTTGTAAAATCTTTGTGAAATCTTTGCGAAAGATTAAAAATATTTGGCAATATTTGGGAAATCATTGAAATCTTTATCTCTTTGTAATCTATCTGAAATCTTTGTGAAACAATTGAAATCTTTCTGAAATCAATTCATATTTGAAATATCTTTGACATATTTAGTAAAATTTGTGAAATTATTGAAATCTTTGCGAAATCATTGAAGTCTTTCTGAACTCTTTTAAATCTACCCGAAATCTTTGAAATATTTGGGAAATCATTTCAATCTTTTAAATTTATCAGAAAACCGTGCGAAATATTTGAAATTTTTGTTTAATCTTTGAAGTTTTTCTGAAATCTTTGTGAAATAATAGAAGTCTTTGTAAAATAATAGAAGTATTTGTGAAATATTTTCAATCTATCGAAAATCTCTGCAAAATCTTTGCAATTTTTATGAAATCTTCGGGAAATCATTGCAATTTTCCCAAATCTTTGAAAAATATTTGGAAATATTTGCAAAATATTTGAAATATTTGGTAATACTTGAGAAATGATTGAATCTTTGTGAAGTCTTTGAAATATTTCCGAAATCTTTGTTCAATCTTTGAAATATATGTTAAATCTTTGTGAAAGAAAAGAAGTCTTTTTGAAATTTTTTTGAAATATTCGGTAAGATTTGTGAAATTATTGAATTTTTTTGAGAAATCTTTGAGAAATGATTGAAGTCTTTGTGAAATCTTCTAAATCTATCCGGAATCTTTGAGAAATTATTGAAGTCTTTGGGAAATCATTCAAATATTTGTAAAATCTTTGTGGAGTCTTTGTGAAATTTTTGGGAATTCTTTAAATATCTTTGCGAAATATTGGTAAAATTATTGCAATCTTCGAGAAATTATTGAAGGCTTTTAAATCTATCCGAAATCTTTGAAATCATTGTGAATTATTTGTGAAATCTTTGTGAATTCTTTAAAAATCTTTGCGAAGTATTTGAAATACTTTTGAAATATTCGGTAATATTTGTGAAATGATTGAAATTTTTTTGTGAAATCTTTGTGAAATCTTTGAGAAATGATTGAAGTCTTTGTGAAATCTTTTAAATCTATCCGGAATCTTTGCGAAATGATTGAAATCTTTGAGAAATCATTAAAATCTTTGTAACATTTTTGTGAAGCATTTGTGAAATCTTTGGGAATTCTTTAAAAATCTTTGCAAAATATTTGAAATATTTCTAAACTCATTGTAATCTTTGTGAAATCTTTGAGAAATGATTGAAGTCTTTTAAATCTATCTGTAATACTTTAAATCTTTGTGAAATCATTAGGAAATCATTGAAATCTTTTAAACCTATCCGAAATCTTTGAAATCTTTGGGAAGACAATTTCTTTCAATTCCAATCTTTGTGAAATCATTGAGAAATAATTGAAGTCTTTGTGAAGTCTTTTGATAAATATATTATCGAGCGCGAAGCGCGAGAACCAACAGTCGCGCGCCCTAGGCGCGCTCAAACTTGCGAGCGAAGTGAGCCGCGCGCAAAGTGCGCGATGAGAATGTGCCCGCACAGCGGGATGATTTTTTTTAATTAGGTGTTTCACATCATAAAAACACTTGCACAAATTTTATTTATCATGATTACTTCAATATTTTTTCCTTATTTTGCATTAAATTTAATTCTCAGCTAGCCTGAAAATTTATATCATTTCAATAAATGTGTATTATTACAATTCATAATATGCATTGGTATTAAAACAGTCGTATTTTCTTAGTCTTTTCTTTATAATTGAAAAAAGTGTGCATACTATAGAAAAAATGTTGCTATTGAACATTATATTGCAACTTATTTCGTTATTCCATAAATTTAATTGGTTTGTTTTCAATTTTATTTTCACGAATAAATCAAAAACTACGTATTCTATCAAAAAATGATTAATAACAAATTTTTTTCATACCTCGCGTCGTTACTTCGGTCACAAAAATTTTGAAAGTGCTCTAACTTTTTGAATTTTAATCCAAAATAGCTGGTTAACGAACTCAAAATTTCTTTTTGTTCCCTTAAAGCGTGTGCCAAAGCACAATCCAATCCGATTAGTCTTTCAAAACATTTTTTTCGACTAGTCTAATTTGGTGATTGTGAATTCTCTTTTGTTAAAGCTTCTTCGGCCCTAATAAACGCATTCTCAGCTATGCTTTCCGGTATACCGATGACAACGACGAGAGACACACACCATTGTAAAATCTGTTTTTTCGGATTCAGGGGGTCTCGAAACGTGGAGATTTAACGAAATCCGCGATAGTGAGTTTTCACATAAAACTAATACCTTCTCATGATGAGAATGTAAAAAATTTCAATGCGCTTTTGGACCACCCTAGTGCGACTTCTGTTAATTTTTGAGGATCTCGTAGCGATTAAAATAGTAAATCAGAAAACCAATGACAATATAATAATTAGTGACAATGGGTGGGAAATCGATACCCGCCTCTGGGTCCTAAAGACTTCACAATATTTCCCCTGGTAACACGCCCCCGTCGTTACCCCTGATTATGAAATAATGGCCCTCTAATAAATTTTACCTGACCGTCGCATTTGAAAGGAAAGAAGGAAAGAGAGATAGTCTCCTTGGGTCGACTTTTATTTAATATAAGTGACGCAAGGTGTATATGAGAAAAATAATGCGATTATGGTGATGGACAGATTTATGGCTGCTTATGGGATTTAAACTCAACAGGTTGGTCTTCTAAGCTCTATGGGAGTCTCACCTTTTTCTTCTCTTCTTTCTCATTTCCCATTTTTCCCCAATTTTTCTGTCCTTTTCACACACTCATCGAAAAATTATTAAAGTCCAATATCTTGATGCATAAATACATGTAAAACATGTTAAGCGCATGGCATACGTGAAATACATTAATTTTCAAGCAAATAGTCGAGTTTCTAATTTAAAAAGATGTATTTTGAACAAACAATGGAAGATGTACATTTTCAGTTCAAATAAAGAATTTTCAAACAATAAAAATGGAATTTTTAACAATAGTAGTGAAATTTTCCACCAAAGTCATGAATCTTCGATAAAAAAATAAATACTCAATGAACAGTGTATTTGTTGATATTTCTGACAAAAATCTTTGAAATTCCAATCAAAAACTGGTGAATTTACAACCCAAAAATATTCATTTTCTACCAAAGTATAATTGAATATTCAACCGAAATAAAAATAAAAGTTTTCAACAAAATATGTGAATTTTCAAACTAAAAAGTATTACTTTTCTAGAAAAAATGGAATAGATACACTTTCAGTAATTAAAATTCATTTGAAAAGATAAACAACGAATTTTTAACAAAATAGTTGTATTTGTAGCCAGAGAAATTAATTTTCAACTATAATGATGAATCTTCAATCAAAAAATGAATGTTTGAAATAGTTAATTTCCGAGCCCAAAAAATGAATTTGCTATAAAAAAGACCAATTTTCAACAAAATACATGAATTTTCCAACTAAAAAGTATTACTTTTCTAGAAAAAATGGAATAGATACACTTTCAATAATTAAAATTCATTTGAAAAGATAAACAACGAATTTTCAACAAAATAGTTGTATTTGTAGCCAAAGAAATTAATTTTCAACTATAATGATGAATCTTCAATCAATAAATGAATGTTTGAAATAGTTAATTTTCGAACCCAAAAGATGAATTTGCTATAAAAAAAGACCAATTTTCGAAAAAATACATGAATTTTTAACAAAATTGTTAAATTTTGAAACAAATAGATGAATTTTCAACCAAGCGGATTTAATGTCTGTGAAAAAAGATACATTTTCAACACAAAATAAATTTTCAGCCAGGAAGATTGATTTTCTAGCAAAAAATATAACTTTTTTTAAACAAAATACATTAATTTTTAACCAACTTTTGACATTTTGAAGGAATGTTCAACCTAACAGTTTAATTTTTAACCAAAGAAATAAATTTTTACCCAAAAAGGTGAATTTGAAATCAAGTTTGAATAGTGCTTGATTAAAAAAAAAGACAAAATTTCAACTAAAGACAGACATTTTCAACTAAATAGTTAAATTTTTAGCTAAAGAAGATAAATGTCCAACCAAACATTGAATAGTTAAATTTTGATTAGAAAAATTAATTTACCAGCAAAAATTCAAAAAATACTCAAATTTTGAAGAAAAAAAGGGAAGTTTCAACTAAGATGATGAACTATCAACCCAAAAAAAATTTCTGTTCACCAATAGCAAAAATCTTCCAAATTTAATTAAATAGTTATATAGGGAGAAAATCCTTCTTTACTTTGATTAAATGAGATAAATAATTAAATTTAAAACAAAAGAAGATCCATTTTGAACCAAGCAGTTGCATTTTTAACCAAAACACATGGAATTACTAACAAAAAGATGAATTTTCAATAAAATAAATACATTATTGAGCAAATATTCGAATTTACAGCGGATAAAATGAATATTTAAACAACTATGTAATTTAATTTACCACCGAGAAAGATTTTTCAGTCAATAATAAGAAAAAAATTCATTAAAAATGTTGAATTTTCAATCTAGTAATTGAATTTTCCACCAAAAGAAATGAATTTTCAACTGAGTAATTTAATTTTTGTTAAAACAACTGAATTTTCAACTGTTGAAAAAGAAGAAAATTGATCATTGAATTTTCGTCCGTTAAAAATTCAATTATCAATTTTCTTCAATTTTCCATGTTCTTCAATTTTTCATTTTCTTCTATTTTCAACAATTGAATTTTCAGTTATCTTCCATTTGAAGTAATTGAATTTTCCACTATTGAAAAAAAAAGAAAACACACCTGAATTTTCAACAATTGAATTTTTATTTGTTGATAACACAATTATCAATTTTCTTCTATTTTCAACCTTTGAACATTTAATTTCCTTAATTTTCAACAGTTGAAAATACAATTTTTAACAATCGAATTTTTAGTTTTATTTAATTTAAAACAATTATTTTTTCAAAAAATGTTGAAAATGAAAGAAAATTGAAAATTGAATTTTTAACTGTTAGAAATTCTACTAATGAAAATTAATGAAAATTAAATTTTTTCTATTGAAAATGAAAGAACATAGAAAATTTAACTTAAAAAAAAATGAAGTTGAATATTAAAGAATATTTAAAATTGAATTCTTAACTACTGAAAATAGCAGAAAATTGATAAATGATTTTTCAACAGATAAAAATTTAATCGTTGAAAATTCAGTCGTTTTAAATTGAAGAAAACTGAAAATATAATTTTTGAAAATTGAATTTTCATTTTCCTTTAATTTAGAACAATTGAATTTTCAAATGTTGAAAATTGGAGAAAATTGAATTGTTAAAAACACAATATTCATTTTTCTATCGTTTTTAATTCTCTTCAATTTTCAACAGTTGAAAATTCTATTATCAATTTTCTTCTATTTTAACCAGCTAAAAATTCAATTATCAATTTTCTTCAATTATTAACAGTTGAAAATTAAATTTTCAACAATTGAATTTTCAGTTTTCTGAAATTTAAAACAATTGAATTTTCAGTTTTATTTAATTCAAAACAATCAAATTTTCAACGATTGAATTTTTACCCGTTGAAAATTCAATTCTAAAGGATTGAAATTTCAATTTTCAATTTTTTTTAAATTTTCAACAATTGCATTTTCAGTTTTCTTCAACTTAAAACAATCAAATTTTTAAATGTTAAAAATTGAAAATTGAATTTTCAACTGTTAAAAATTGAAGAAAACTGATAATTGAATTTTTAACAGTTCAATTTTTTTTTTAAATTCGATAAAAGTTGATTTTTTCGAAAACGGCCGCCATTGAAAAATAAAATTTGGCAAATTAATAGTTATCCAATGGATTCTCATTAGGGAATTTATAAATTTAAAAAAAAGTCCATATCTAATCATCTTCTTGTTCGACCAAGTAAAAATTTGTAAATTTTGTATCGTAAAGATTTAAAAATAAAATTAGAGACACAAGAGTCCCAAGTTTGAAATGCGAAATTATAATTTGCATTTGCTTGAAATTCACTAAAAAAATAACTTAGTAAATTTCAAACAAATGCAAGTAAAAATTTTACAATTCAAACTCGAGACTACTTCGCGGTCAAAAATTCCGCGCGTAATTCAAATATTTTGTTCTCAAATGTAGCAAATTCAAAGAGAAAAGGGAAAAAGGGGAAGAATAATTTTCTTTTTTACTTCAAAACAAAAAAAAAAAATTTAATCACACTTGTTTATCGTTCTTTCTGAGAAAAAATTATTATTAGCTGTCGAGACGGGCAATAAAAGTTGCGAGGAAATCAATCAGATTTGTACTTGCATATTGAGGAAAGCTTTAAAAAATATCTTTATGTTCCTCGTAATGAGCCATTGAACAAACGAGAGTAGAACATTTGAAATACTTTTTCAAAATTTTCTATTAAACTTTGCATTAAATGAATAGATTTACAAGAATAAAATATTTTTTCAATTTATAATTATTATTTATATTAATTAATTTAATTTTTTAATACGATAACTTATATATATATTTGGGGAAAAAATTAACGTAGGTTAGCTATCTATGCTCAATAAAAATTAATGAGGAGGAAAAAATTTATTTTTGCATAACTGAGTGACCTCCTGTTTGGTGAGCAGAGATAATGATAATCCTTAACTTTTATGACCTTTCAGAATAGAAATGATATTTTTGCGTTATTAATTAAAATTACTTCAAGTGTCTCTTTACCCTTCTTATCAAATCTGTCATATCGAATTGAATCAGAGACATTTTTTAACTGGAAAAAATTATGATCAAATAAATAATAATTAAAGGAATAATAATAATTGAGTGAATAATAGTTAAAGAAAAGTTAGGGAAGGGACATGATTTTTCAAATCAATAAAAAAATGAAAATAAATAGTTGAATTTTCTACTATCAAAATAAGATATCAACCAAAAATAGAACAAATAAATTTTCAGTACAAAAATCAGTATAAAAAGAAAATAATAAACAAAGAAAATTAATTTTTCACCAAACAGATGAATTTTTTACAAAACACATGAATGTTCAGCGAAATAGTTGAAGTTTCAATTATAAAAGACCAATTATAAAAAAAAATTGTTAAATTTGCAATTAAAAAAATTATTTTCCAACAGAAAACAAATTTTCAAAAGTAAAAAAATGTATTTTTACTTAAAAAGATGAATCTTTACCCAAAAAAAGAATAATTTTCAACAAAATAGATCAATTTTCAACTAGAACTTGAATAGTAACATTTTCACTTAAAAAAAATAATTTTAAACAAAATGGTTCAATTTTGAACCGAAGAAAAAAATTTTCTACTAAAATTATGAATTTTCAAACAAAAAAATGAATTTTTAACTAAAAAAGATGAATTTTCAACTAAGAAGGTTATTTTTCTACAAAAAAACAACTAATTTGAAAAAAAGTTAAATTTTCTACGAAAGGAGTTTTTTAGTAAAATAATGAATCAATAAAAAGAATGGATTTTTTTACAAAATATTCAAATTTTGAACAAAGAAGATTTACTTTCCACAAAAAAGTCGAATTTTTAACAAAATATATTAGTTTTTAACCAAATAGTTGAATATTCAACTAAAAAAATTAATTTTCAATCAAAAATGAAATAAATTAATTTTATATTTAAACAATTACTTTTCAAGAAAAAAAGAATTTTCAACAAAATTGTTAAATTTTCAGCCAAAGAATCTTCAACCAAAAAAATTAATTTTCAACGAAATAGTTCAATTTTTAACAAAATATATTAGTTCTTAACAATTTAAACTGAATTATTATTAATTTTATTATTATTAATAATAACTATCTTGTTGAAAATTTATTTATTTTGTTGAAAATTCGTTTTTTTTTCGTTTTTGTTTGAAAATTAATGTTTTTAGGGAAACTTTACTATTTCATTTTTGGCTGAAAATTTATCATTTTCTGTAGGAAATTCATGTATTTTGTTAAGAATTTTTGTATTTTGTGAAAAATGTGTTTTCTTCGGTAATAAATCAATCCTTTTGGTTGAAAATGTAACTATCTTGTTACAAATTTATCTATTTTGTTAAAAATTCCCCTTTTTTGTTTTTGCTTGGAAATTAATTTATTTAAATGAAAAATCAAATATTTAATTGTTGGCTGAAAATGTATTATTTTTAGTTGAAAATTCGAGTCTTTACTTAAAAATTTGTTTCTTTTGGTAAATTTCAACTGTTTTTTATTTAAAATTAACATCTTTTTTAGTAAAAATATCAAATATTACATTTGTTGTCCATCATTCATCTTTTTAGGTTGAAAATTGATGTTTTTAACTAAAAATTTAAATATTGGGTTAAAAGTATAACTGTTTGGTTCGAAATTATCTTTTTGGTTGAAAATTCAACTGTTTTCAAGAAAATTCGTTTTTTTAAAGAAATTTTTTTTTTTAGTGAAAATTTACCTATTACATGTTTGGTTAAATGATATTTTCAAGATTAAAAAATCATATTTGGTTAAAAATTAATGTAATTTGTCGAAAATCTATTTTTTTAGTAGGAAATTAATCTTCTTGGTTGAAAATTCAACATTTCGAATGAAATTTTTTTTCATTGTTAACTGAAAAATCTTTCTTGGTTAAAATTTCAACTCCTGTTGAAAATTCGTCATTTTTATTTGAAAATTCATCTTCTTTTGTAGAAATTTCATCTTTTTTTAAATTGCAACTTTTTTTTTGAAAATCAATCTTTTTTAATTGAGGATTCAATTTTTTTTTTAAATTCGTTATTTTTGCATGACCCCTAAATAAATTCACGAAAAAAAAGTTTGTTTAAATTAATTTTATTAAATTAATAGTTGAGATAGTATGTGTATTATTCAATTAAATTTAGAATTCATTATTGTATGCTTTTTGCGCCTTTAATTAAATATTATCCACTGCGATTGAATATGCTATCATTTTTATTTATTTATTTTTTTAATTTTTTTTTATTTTTAATACGGACTGATTCAATTTTTTTAAATTAAATGGAATATAAATCTGGAAAGCTGTAAATGGGTTTGCATTTTCCAAATAATTATAATCTGCCATCATCAACACGAACAACTTCCATTAATAGCGGAAATGAAGCTGACCTCGTTTTCAATTTTTTTTTTTTTTGCCTTGTTCGGTTCACATTGCAATTAGATGCAAATCGAGATATTCAGAACTCAATGAATCTTATTGTTTAAATAAATGCGAATGAAAAAATTATCAGATATATTTATTAATTATCAAGTTATTCTTCACGAGTAAGAAAAATAGGCTTGAATTTAAAATTGCTCCTTTGAGACTTTTAATTTTGATTGCTTTAAATGTTATGATTTAGTTTTTAAGTTTGTAAATTTAAATTAGAATTTGAGAATCTAAATTTAGAATAAATCAAAATTTTTAAATTTGTTATTATTAGTTTCTGAAAAAAAGATCTTTCTCCTTCACTCTGGTGGGATTCGAACACCACGTCCTCCGATTGCCGGTCAAATTTTTTTACAGATTCCATCTAATCAAAATTTAAGTTCTTTATCGTCGAAAATTCAAATTTAACTACGAAATTCTTCAAAATTATTGAAAACAAGAATCCAACGATCAAATTTTTAAAAATTCCGGGACGTTGAAAAATTCCGAAAAATAGAATTCCCGACACGGTAAGATTCCCGAATTATAAAATATCTGAACTAGACAATTTCTGAATTTGAAAATTAAAATTTTTTGCATAAATATTATTTATTTATTAAAAATACAATAATCAAGTATCTTTATAAAAAAATTATTTTTAATTTTTGAAGTTTCTAGAATTATTCTTTGAATTTAAAATAACAATAATTGAAACAAATTTTCATCCAGAAATGTTTTTTCAATTATTGTTATTTTAAATTCAAACAATAATTTTAGACATTTTAATCATTAAAAATATATTTTTTAAATAAAATATTTTATTATTCTATTTTTAATAAATAAATATTTACAAAAAAAAAATTGATTCTTTAAATTCGGGATTTTTCTAATTCCGTAATATTACAAACTGTTCGGAATTTTAGTTTTAGGGATTTATTATTTATTTGTTTATTACTATTTTTATTATTTTACAATATTAATTTTAAGAGAGTATTTGAAAAGATTTCAAAACTCACCAAAAAAAGAATCTAACATATTTTAAGGCAACTTTTTTAATTTCACAGATTTTTTTTTAAATTTTAGGAAAGATTCGAATTGTTTTAGAAGATATTTAGAAGTGTTTAAAAAAATATCAAAAATAGTGCAAAATTTCAAATAATTTCGAACAAAATGTAGATTTTTGAAGATGTCAAATTATTTTGAAGTTTTTTAAAAATTTTGAAAGGTTTTAAGAAAATAAAAAAAATTAAGATTCTTGTGGATATTTAAAGTGATCTTTAGATTAAAAAATTAATTTAAAGAGAATATTTAAAAAGATTATAAAAAATTACAAAAGATTTCTAACATTTTCAAACATGAATCTGGAAAATTTTAAAACAATTTTAGGAATAATTCGAGTCAGTTTGTAAGATATTTAGGAATTTTTTGAATTTTGAAGATATAAAAAATATTTTAAAACTTTTAAAACTTTTGTTAAAACTTTTTTTGTTGTTAGAAATTCCATTGAAAATTGAAATATTTGGTTGAAAATTCATGTATTTTGTTAAAAATTATTCTTTTTTGTTAGGAAATTAGTTTTTTTATTGAAAATTAATTTTTCGTTTGGTTGAAAATTAGTGTTTTTATTGAAAATTAAATAAAAAAAAAAAATGTAACTAAACTCTTTTGTCGAATATTTTTTATAGATATTTAATCTTTTTGGTAGGAAATTCATTGAAAATTTATTTTGTTTGCTTAAAAACTTATTTCACCAACTGAAAATTAATCTATTCGATTTTTTGGTTAAAAATTGACCTTTTTTAATTGAAAATTCATCTATTTTGTTGAATTTATTTTTGCTAGAAAATTGCTCTTTTTCAGTTGAAAATTCACTCACTTTGTTGAAAATTCGTATTTGTTATTCGAAAATTAAATTTTTTTGGTAGAAAATGCATATTTTTCGTTTGTAAATTCAATTTATTTCTCACAAATTCGTCTTTTTGACTTAAAAACTCAACATTTCGGATAAGATTTTTTTTGCTATTGATTTAAAAATCTTTATTGTTAAAAAATTAAAGCCTTTTGTTGACAATTTTTATTTTTTGTTAAATTCAACAGTTTGCATTGAAAATTAAAACGTTTTTTGGTGGAAATCTCAACTACATATTACAATTTTTGTTCAAAATTAATTTTTTATTTTATCAAAGATTCATTAGTTTCGTTAAAATATTTGTAACGATTTTGTTGGAAATTAATTTTTTGAACTGAAAATGTGATAATAAAATTGAGGAAAAGCAACAACAGTGCTTTCGAGATTTTCTTTACAGGTAAAATTGTGAAATAAAACAATATTGCAAGTTCTTGATTTTTTATTTCCTAACATTAAATTTATAAAAAATTTAAAAATACATTATTAAACAGATGTTAAAATATTGAGTTTACAAAATCTTTGTAACAATAATTTGTAATTTTGAATTTAATGCGTTTGAAATTTAAAAAAAAAAAGATTGCACGATTATTAATTGAAAATGCTGAAATGTAGTGGCCAAAGATTGAGATAGGCTTCACTGCGAATCGTGACAGAAATTCCAATCTTCAGTTACATTATAAAATAAAAACTTACTCTCGAGGAATTGAGTTTTTGAATGCGAAAAAAAATTCTTGTTCTGTAAAAGTTAACGAAATTCTAGTAAATCGCGAAAGAATTTTGAGGTTAGAATTTCCGTGGGTTTGCAAATCGGTTTCGGTGCCAATGAAAAATCGAATTTTCAATTTTTTACAAAAATAAAAACTTACTTCCTCCATACGGGAATGCTGATGAAGCATGGAAAAAGATTTGATCTAAAAGAATTATTCTTCAAAATCAAGAAAAAGTATGACGTTGCCGCACTGTGACAGACAACTGTTAGCGCTTTTGGCTAAAACGCCTACAAAAAAGAGGAAAATTCAAATAAAGGATAATAATTTGAAGAAATATCGATGATGATGAAAACAAATCCTTATAATACAATGTGTATTTGATTTTCAAAGAATTTTGTATACAATAAACACAATTTCGTAAGAATTTTATATATCTAATTCTGCAATGCTACCTTTCATTTCTTATTCACGTAATTCAAAGTCTAAACTAGAATAGAAATTCAGTATTCTATAACTTAATAAAGAATATACTTCTCATAAATGTATATGAAATAAACTTTTAAATTGAAATTATAGTATTAACATATACTTAAATATACTTTTATTCTTCAGAAAATTGAAAAAACTTTCTTTCGTTCATTTCACCTATTTGAAATTGCCACTCACTTTCTTCAATATGGCAACGTAGCTGGTATCGTTGCTGATTGGCTGTATTTTTTTTACTTGCGCGTGGCTAGACCTGCTGTGACTTGGATCATGGTTTCTTTGATCATGCAAGATCATGATTTCTTAGATCGTAGTCTTTATTGCATTGTGGAAGTTAAGGCCATTCAGTAAAGGGCATCGTAGCATAAATTGTAAAAAGTTATTTGGTTTATTTTATAACGGGGAAGTTTTAAAAGCAACTTGGTAACAATGAATAGTCAATTTATAGTATGCCAAACATGGCAGCGTTCATTAGTGTTCAAGTAAACAATTTTATTTCGCTCAAGTGCTTTGCAGCCTTTTTCATGCAGTGAAAATTTAGTAAAACATTCGAAAAACACTACTAATTACCGCACGGCATCAGCACAATAGTTCAGAGTCCATAGTTTTCTTTGCTTTGTTTTCATATTGTGGTACTGCATGTGCACTGGTACATCGTGGCAAGTGTGTCGCAAAAATATGCGTGAGAGAATAAGTTTTTGCAGGTTCTAGGATGGCATTTACATGTCAGAACATCTTGGCCGTTTGCATCTTGTGCAGCATTGTCAACTGCAATGGTATGTTTTAGATTTAAGATTGTTTCCTTAACATGTATAGATAATTGTGTGGTAATGTGGACCAGGAAATACTTGTTGACTTCCTTGTGAACATCAGTGATGGCGTACAACAGTTGTGCACATGTGGAATTTACTACATTAAAAAGGTCTACAGCCTTTAATTATTAACCGATTTAGACATTTTTAAATTCCCCACTAAAAAAAAGTCCGGATTCGTCACCAATTGGTTACGCGAAACCAGATAGAGTTTTTAACACTGAGTGTTTTTAAAATGCATTTTAATTTGTGATTAAAAACAATTTTGTTATTGTTTTGAATAGTTTTAAATGATCAGTTAATGAAAACAATTAAGATTTATCGGAGACTAAGTGTGGCATGTGGAAGTTCCATCGTATACAGTAAAAAACACGTTACAAGTTAAGACTGTTTTTGTCGAAAAAAAAAAAGAACAATTATGTTAGTATGTTATGTAAGTTTCAACACATTATAAGCTTCAATTAACTTATCTTTTCATAAAAATGAAGTTAAAATAAATTTTTATCAATTTACGCATGAAATATTCACTATCCAAAAAATTCTATACGTACCGAAATTTCGGTATAAATATCCCCTTTTCCAGCTCCCCTTATTTTTACCTAAAAAATCTGGCTACATGTACCAACATTATAACTTAAAAGTTAGGTCAGAATTTGTAGATCAGTGATCATCTATTTTTCATATTTTGAATAAATTTTTTTGCCATAAGCATTCATGATCCAATAAATACATGGTCTAGCTACTAGAGGGCTCCGTTTCGTCCAAGTCACACGAGCGGATCATCGTACAGTGTTTTGAGCTCCTCTTTAGTACCTTCCCCCAACGTCAGGAGCCGAAAGAGTCCGGTCGTTACCGATCATGTACGCAGCTGACAAGAGCTGGTTGGCGCGCAATTTAAATGCCTACATTTAAAGTTTGATACCATTCCCATAGTTCATACATTAATTTAGAAAGGAAAGTATTTGTCTTTTTTCAAAATGTTTTTAATTATTGATACATGCTAATTATGTATATATTCTTCAAGATTTAAATAGTGCTTAGGCGCATTTCAATTCATTAAAATGCTTGTGAATTAATATAAATTATTCATGGACTTTTATCTTTGGTATTTAACAAAATAACCATGTTTTGTAAAGCGTAATTTATTTTCCATTTGAATGGTTCTTGTCCGAGCTAAGTTACCATCAGTGCGCTTCGAGCAATATGATGAGAGTTGCTTACAGCGCTCCAAGTGGCTGTTAGCGAACTATATTGATAGGAGCTATCGGGGAGTAGTGGAGGCTAGAGGGGAACTGACAATTTTCGCCGGACGTGCTGTCTATATTTATCGCGGGTAATTAAGCCCGCACCGCATCTAGGTTTATAATATCTTTGTGCAAGCTGCTATCTTGGTTCCCCGCGAAATTCAAAATCGCTCACTTGATATCGAATTTAGAGGATATGAATTTTGGTCTAGAACCTAATTAAATAGTAATATGTAACAAAATTGAAGTAAAGTTAGCTGTAATATTTCAAGATAATAATATTATTAGAAAGATAATTTTTTTTAAACTTCATAATATAATGATCAATTGAAAAGAAAAAATGACAAATTTTTCTACTTACCAATAACACGTAGGTTATAACTATTGATGTGGAATTTCATGTCATTCGAAATAAATATAAAAATGCACACATACAGCAAAAAATATGTTTTTATTAAATTAAAAAAAAAACGTATACGGGTTCCTAACCTTACTTTCTTCTGTTTTAGCCATAAATATAAGTACTTACTTCGCACAATTTTGAATTACAATTTGGTTCCCATTTGTGGCGTCTACAATTTATAATCCATATTGATAGTCTTTCTCTTTGTCCTAGTGGAAAACGATCAAGTTTGAATCCATCTTTGCTTCTGCTTTTACAAGACGGAGCACTACAGCGGACCATTTGTTACTAAAATACAGGACATGCTTATCGCATTGTTTCCTGCAAACTGTCCAGGAACCAATAAGGCGGTTGCCACGCGCAAGTTAAAAAAACTGAGCCGATCAGAAACAACCGCTTAGTTTCTCCATCTTGGATAATTAAAAGATGACAAGTGTAAGTGATTATAAATAAAATTTTTAGAATTAAATTTGTTTATATTCTAGAGATATAGAAATATTTCAATACTAATAAAATGTATTTTAATTTTGAAGATCGGTAAAGGAAAACACGGATTAACTATGATTTTCATAATTATAACCTCATAATTATAATCATAACCTGTTCCTGCTGACTAAAACTGGCATATATGTGCAGATTAAAATAAAATTGAAGTCAATTAGGAGACTTCTGACTGAATAAAATTATATAATGCAATGCCCACGACATATAAAGGAATAATTATTATGTTTTACTTATTTAAAAGTATTTTTTCCTCGATTTTAAAGGAAAATTTGATCAAAAGATATTAAATCTTTATTTATAATTATCGATACTCTTGTTCACTCTTTTTTTTTTTACAAATTTTTTTAACGCTAAGGCAGAAGGTGGCAACTGACAATTTTTTGACAATGGGATTTATTGTATTGTTTTTGATTTACATATCCATCAAAAATAAAGACTTTCGTGATCAAGCTTTCTTTTAGAATATTCACAAAAGGCATTTAATTTAACATCTTCATGGTTCGACAGCAGAAAATGTTCATTTTATTATTTATCACTACCTGAATGCGAAAAATCGTCTGTCACACTGTGATACCGTCTTTATGATGATATCGATATTTTTCATTTATTTGTTTGTGCTTTGAGACCAAAAACAAACCTATTTTTTCTTTCTAGGCAATGTTACATCATTTCTTTTGCGTTAAAAGGTAAAATTCTGAAGGTGCATTGAGAGGTTATGTTATCCATATTTCTTCTACATTACAAGGATAAGAGGTTATTTATTGTTTAGTATTTTATATTATCTATCGCACAAATTACATTATTTTCAAACAATTTTATTGTCGAGCGCTGTTTTTCTCGTTCTTCGTAAAATATGACGGTAAAACTGTAGACAGATTTTTTAAGGTTAGAAAGGTTTTACATGTATCGCGAAACAGACACCGCATTTTCGAATATAATAATGTCTAAGGTCAATTTCTAGGCACACCGAAAATACATACTTAGAATAAATAATGAAAAATTAATAATGAAAGAAGCAGTGATATGATGGTAATAAATAAACTGAATTTTGAGAGTAATACTCTCAAAAAGGTAGTTATGTTTATACCTAAATATTATTATAATTTATTGCTAATACTTTCATGTTTCTACAAATGATACTTTGAAGTTTACCTTAAACTTTGAAATTTAACTTTTATTACTAGACTGAACCGAATTTAAGAATATATAGAGTTTTTTGGAGATCTGAAGCTTGAGACAGGTATTTTGTACATAGTTTTTTAAAAAAATTACAAAAAACGTTCTGGAAAATGGAATTTTTAATTAAAAAAAATAAATTTCTAGACAAATCAGTGCTGAACAATAATTTAATAACTGAAGTTTAATTAATTATTTTTTTAATTCGAAATAACAATAATTAAAAGAAATATATTTCTGGATAAAAAATTTAGGTTGAAAATGTACATAGTATTTTTTTTAAATTACAAAAAATATTCTCAAAAATCAAATCCTTAATTAAAAAGTAAATAAAATTAACTTCGAGATAAATTAGTGCTGATTTTAATCCTGCAAAGATTGTTTGGAAAATGTTATTAGGTTCGAAGAAAATTTAGGGAGAAATTTTTTTCCGTTTGGGGCGCACGTGTTTTTACATTAATTTATTTGAACAGGTTTTATAGAATTATTTTTATTTTACATTTAAACAATAATTTAGTAAAACTTTAAATATTAAATGAAGATTTCTTTGATACAAATATTTTATTATGGAATTTTTAATAAATAAATCATATTTATCAAGAAAAAACTTGTTTAATTATTTAAATTTTACAATTTTATAATTAAGGAATATTATAGATCGGACATTTTATAATTGGGCAATTTTATATCGGGAATTTTATTATTCGGTTATATTATAAACTCATCGGGAATTTTATTGTTTTTGAAATTTTATTGAACGCCAATTTTACAGTATCAAGAATTTTATTTTGCGGGATTTATGAGTTGTCCCTAGAAGTACAGCAAATTTTCCGAATTTTCAATTTGCTGTTTCATATAATTATTTTCTTCACTTGTGGTTTTATAATTGTTTCAAGCATGCGTGGAATTTTTAAGCACTTTTACGCAATATTGTCAGATATTGCATCATATGATGCAACAAAGTTCTGGAAGATTCTACATTATAATCGACACGCTTAAGATATAGTTTTTTTTTGTATCGAAAAATGTAATGCATCATGAAAAATGACCTGGAACTTGTTTACCAAAAAATTGCGCAGTAGAATTTGATTACGTCATTAGGAATATTCTAGAAACCAAGCACTGCAGCTTTCGAATATCGGTAAGGTAGGTTTTTATGGTATCTGATAGTAATATATCTACCTCTGTGTTTCGGAGTTCTAGAAGATTTAACATTAGGGAAACAAATTTTGACCGCTGAATTAAATTAATTAGCTAGAAAGGAATTAATCATCCTCGATTTCTATGAACAATATTATACAGTAGCTTTAGTAGATGATTGAAAAATTCAAAATATTCTATTATATTAATTTTATATTTTTAAACATTTTATTTTAAATCTTTAACCTGTAATAGGCCAAATTGACCTTTCTACATAGGAGATGAAAAACGAGCATATATCTGTGAATAAAAGAGGTATGTGACCAAGCGTAAGGCAGTGCACCCTCAATATATATAAGTGAAAGCACGTATGAAAAAGCGTGAAATAAAATGCACGCTGTATTTCCTCTCTTTCGAGTCTCGAAATTGTTTGCCGTATCTTATTTCATATGACACGTCGAAAGGTTGACCGATCTAGTATATGGCAAAAGAATGATTTTCAAACGTTGCGGTTCGACTAAGAAAAAACGATCTTTGCGAGCAATAAAAAGAAGTGATCTCTAGAGAACGAAAGCAGAGTCTAATGAAATATATGCAGGCATAGACGGTCAATTGCATGTAAATGTAATGCGTCACGAAAATAACCTTGAACTTGCTTGCCAAATTAATTGTGCAGTTTACTTTGATGCCGTCATCGAGAATGTTCTAGAAGAATTTTTTTCATGAAATATTTTGCGCATTAAATAAATAAGGAGATGAATTTCAAGTTAAATATGTTATTTATATGCAAGCAATTAATCAAATTTAGCTGGCCAAAACAGGATGCCATACATAGCCCTCCGTATCAAATTTCATCTGTATGCCGGTATAACTGCACCTTGAGATATCTGTATGACGTGGTAGAAATTGTCAGGGCGAAGCAAAATATTACCTTGAAAGCATTTAAGCGAAAAATGCTTGATATAAGAAATAACCTTGAAGCTATTTGTATGAATTCTGAATTAAGCAATATTATTATGTGACGTCATAAGGACCCATAGAGAATGTTCTAGAAGCTTAGCACGGACATGAAACACTACAGATTAGAAGCTTCTTGATGTCGGGAAGGTAGGAATCTTGAGTTAGAACCCCCCTGATGGAGTACGGATATTCATGATTATGTGATACATATCCAGATTCCGTCTTGTAAATGTGGCTTAGAATTCGTCCTGTGAAAGTGTCTTAGCAACCGTGGCTCAAAACCCGTCATCTGTAAGGAAGGAATAAATCATCCTGGAAATAACTATATAACGCAGTAGAAATTGCCAGGACGAAGCAAATATGACCTTGAGAGTATTTACGCGAAAACATTCTTGAGATAAGAAATAAACTGGAACCTGTTGTTACATGCATTTGGCTGGCACAATGGCGCAATATTACTCTGTGACGTCATCAAGGAATCTTCTGGAACAGTCTCGATGACAAACTCACACAGACACACGCTCGCAGGCTTACCTCACACAGACATGCAATAGTACTAATTGATCCAGAACGCAGCCTACTCATCTACTATTACGCCTTAATTTCAGAAGCAATAAAATGAAAGAGCGTGGCTACGTGTATTAAAATTTTGCTATGAATGGCTTCGAACAGTTTCGTAGACGTCGCAATCTGACTCAAAAATGTGACATGGCATATAGAGAAAGGAAGAATATCTTTGTCAATAATTTATAGTAATAAAATGTTCAGAAGCATTTGTTTTACTTAAATTATACTGCGCGTATAATATTGTTGTATCTAGATCTGGTGACCTATATAGAGTGGGTTCTAGATTAGTGTATTGTGATATTATATTCTACCCCAACTGTAATCAATATTTCCAGTCTCCACCGAGGATCTCCATATTGTTAATCGCATCATGAATTTTGTACACACATAACCTAGCTCTATATATGTATTTACACTTTATATCGCTTTCACTGATCATCTGACTTTGGCTAATGTCTCCTTCAACAAAAGTCAAATAAAAATATCAATTTCTCCAGTGTAATAGTGCTGAACTCGAAATCTCGAGTCATTTTTTCAAGCTCAGACGGACAGTTATCCGAGCATAGACATACGACTTTTTTCGTGAAAATCTACGACATTTTTAAGAAAAAAAGAGAAAGTTTTTCCTAATAGGTTTAATTTTCAAAAATTAAGCTCAAATATCTTCCCGTATCAAAATGAAAGTTTTTAATTATTTTTTCGATATCTGAAACGAAGTACAATTTTTTTTCAAATTTGATAGATTTTCAGAAATAAAAACTATTACAATGAAATAGATGGCTTAGAATTGTTACACCTAAAAATCAGTCTGAAAATTATCAGTGCATGCCACGTCTAGCAAATTTTTTCAACCTTAGAACGGAAAGTACGAGAATGTTGTACTGTGTAAAGTCCTTTATTATTTCGTTTTATTTTTATAAATAAGGCTCAAAACTCTTAACATTTTTCGTACCACGAATAAAAGAAAATCTTCTTCTAATATTTTTATTCAGAACAAAATTTAGAAGCAAAATGATAATAACTTCGTTTGAGTTCAGAAAAGAACGAAACTTTTTAATGCATCTGAATTGCAACACAGATGATCCTTGTGTCCAGAGAATCGAAAGGGGTATCTAATAAATTATGCAATGAAATATGTCATGATCACTGAATATCTATGACTACTCTGCTCTGTCGTATATTGACATCTTGTAGAAAAGTTACATTCGCATGCTTTTCCTGTCTAAGTTTTATTAAAAATGAAATGTATTTTTGACACTTCACACTGATTCTACATCCTAATTTCAACTGATATTTGAGAAAAACAGGACCATGAAAATTGTTTTCACTCATATACTTACATTCGGGAGATATGGTTTTCGTGTTATTTGCGGAAAAAGTTTTTCTACCTAGATTGTAAAATATAAACTCATATTTGATAGGAAAATGGTACATTTGTTGAAGTTGAGAAATACGTATAGTACTTCCCTGCAAAAAGGTAGCTGTGGAAAACAAGAAAATATCTGCTGCAGCCTCGGTGGCGTAATTAGTTAACGCTCCACTCGTAGAGAGTGGCGTTCTTGGTTCAAATCCGGGCTGAGGCAGATTTTTACTTGTTTCTCAAATTTTATTTGTCCAAAGTAATCGTTTGAACATCAAAATTTATATTGATCAAATGTTTAAAAACTAGGACGTTAACATCTTCAAATGGTAATAACATCTTCCAAATATTAATTAGTTAACAGAAATTAAAAAAGTTTCTTGGAAGATTGTCCATATTTGTCACTTTGAAATAGTTTGAAATTTCAAAATTGGATCGGCATAACCTTAAAATTTGATAAAATGTTTGTATCGTCTAGAAGTAAAACAGAGTTATGTGAATACGGCTTATGAAGAAAACATATATTTTATCGTTTCCAGACTTACAGGAGATAAATCCTAGAGAAGATTATTATATATTCCACATTAAAAAAAAAGTGGCAGACCCTTGTAGTATGTTAAATTATAGCGACATGACTGCGAATTTGTATGAAATTAAAATGGTGCTAATTTCGCGTAATATATGCGTATATACGTCCTAAGCCCGGGAAATTCAAATTTTTCGAATGCATACTTGTACCGGAAAAGGCCTTCACTACATTAATATTCTAAGATACCGGAAAAAATTAAAACATAAATGCCTAAAGTTTCAAACAAATTCAATCATAACTTCTATTTCAGAATTACAGATGATAAGAGTAATGCCATTTTACATGGTAATCTCCGTAAGAGAGAAAAGTGAAATTCGTAGTCCTATTAGTTGGATTTAAAAAAAAATACGGGCCTTCTATTTTCATGTAGCCTACAATATTGTTCAGGCTAATTTAAAAACTTCGAAAATGTCTTTTTTTTTGGACCACCCTAATATATATAATATATATAATTTAAAAAAAAGGGTTAAACAACAACCTCAGGGTTCCAATGGGAGCAACTACTATCTAAAAATGACACCGGCTCCCAGTAGGACCGCGGTAAATCGCACTTATGGCCCCGTCTCACGACCGTGCGATGGGTGGTTACAGGGCTCGATAAAATCACAACGACAGGTCGGCGAAACCCTCGTGTGTCTTGAGGACACGAAGCGACCCAAGAATGACAGCTTTCTGCATCCATCTCGCAAGTTCCTTGGTATATTTTTGGCACGCAGATATGGCTCTAAGGTTACGAACCAGTGATAGTTTCCTTCTCATTTGCAGTAATGTTGCAGTCGGCCTGAAGCGAGAATACGATAATGAATATAGTTCGTTTTTTGAAGTCTTGGAGAACAATGTCAGGCCTCGAGTATAAAAATTGGCGCTTCTCGTTTTGGTCAATTGACTCTATCTCCTTCGGAGCATACGGCATAGCAGTGTCGCGGGCAACACCGTACGAGCGACAAAGATGGTAATAAAGCTCTCTTAGGGCCGCATTATGTATGTAGAGATACGTCGTTCCAGCGTGAGTAGGACACCCGGACAGTATGTGTTGCAGGAACTCAGCGTGTGCATGACATGCTCTGCATCTATCACTGGAAACTTTTTGACATAAAATGTGGTCTCGGTATACTAAGATGGAAATGACACCGTCTTGGCATACGAAAATGAAACTCTCTGTATCTGAATTAAGCACTGATTATCTGAGGAAAACAAAAGTTTGCTCCTTCGACAAGGACTGATTTTCTACATTTCTGTGAAAGTTTCCGTGCATTTTCTTGTCGAGTAGCTGTTGGCGGAATTTTTCAACCTCTGCTTTCTTAACTTCGGTTTCTAGAAGTGAAGCATCTAGATAGAGTAATGCACTTTCCTCAATTCTGATGTTAAAATTCAGGCCAAGGTGCTCGGCCGTCTGCTCTGCGGGTTTGTAAAGGAACGCTCCTTTGCCAATCATCTCGTGTTTCCTTACCATTTTTCGGAGAGAATCTCTAACACTTGCAACGATGTAAGCTGTACGTAGAACAATTCGTTTATGAAGACATTGGAGATTCAGAAGTCCACGTTCGCCTTGACGGCGTTAGATGTATAATCGCGGAACGGACGAATTGATATGCAAGTTCTTATGCATAAGCATGATCTTACGTGTAGCGATTTCAAGGACCGTAAGCTCGTTTTTCGTCCATTGAACCATCCCAAACGAGTAGATTAGAGTCGGGACGGCAAGCATGTTAGTAGCTACCTTGTTCAACGCCGACAGGTTTGAAGACCAAATCTGTCGAAGAAGATGCTTGTATCTGCTTCTGAGAGACTCCTTCACTAATATTAAGCCCTGAATACGGCTTTGGGACAAGCCTAGGTATGTGCAGGTCCCTCCAGTGTCAAGATGTCTGACAACATTTATATCCACAAGCTCAGGGTCATTGGGAATGCCAATAATCTTTCCTTTCTTCAGATAAATCTTGGAACACTTGTCCAATCAAAAGACCATACAAATCTCCCCTGGGTACTCATTGACGATATTTAAAGCACTCTGAACTTTTCTTTTACCAGAAGCATAGATCTTTTGGTCATCCATATAAAATACATGAGTGAACTTATGCTCGCGATGATTAATGTCGCTGCAGAGGTATCCAGGAGAATTTCGAAGTGCGAGAGTTAGAGGCAGAAGTGGAATGTAAAAAAGCAGAGGGCTCATGATATCGCCCTGAAAGACGGCCCTCTGGAAGGTGACGTTGCTCGTTGTCACGCGATAATTTCTAGATAAGATAGCAAATCTAGTTATCCAAAGGGGCAGCAATCTCTCTATGCATATCACTATGTGTGGATGAACTTTTAAGCCTTCCAACAGGCAAATGATGAATCTATGAGAGGTTGAATCGAAAGCTTTCCGGTAGTCAATCCAGGCCACTGACCGGACGCGCTGATGGGCTGCTGCGTCTTTGCAGACGCACCTGTCAATTAGTAGGTTCTCTCGGCATCCTGATACACCTTTTTACATTCTCATCCAGAGAAGTTATTATTATTTTTTATTATTATTATATCATTAAGCCTTTTCCCTTTCGGGGTAGGCGTGAATTGCTAACCGTTCTTTCGGCGGTCTACCTCTGGGCATTCTGCCATTTACTTTACCTTTATACACCTGTTTGGTCAACCGTTCATCTTGTCGTATAGCGCTTCTGTCGACGAGCTCAGGGTCTTCCGGGACGCCATTAAGTTTCCCTTTCTTCAAATAAACCTTGACGCATTTTTCTAACCCAAACTCCATTCCAATCTCTTGAGTGTACTTTTTGACAATGTCTAGAGCTAGATGCAGCTTCTCTTGATTTTTTGCATAGATCTTAAGATCATCCATGTCAAATACATGAGTGACCTTATGCTTTCGATTTCGAGGTTTGCCGCAGGAGGTACCCTTCGGAATGGCGAAGTGCGAGAGATAGTGGCAATAATTTGAGGCAAAGGGGGAGAGAGCTCATGGTGTCGCCCTGAAACACACCTCTCTGAAAGGTATTAGTATTAAAGGTATAAGTGATCGATTGGAGGTATTTTCAACTCTTGGCTCTCATCGGAAGTGCCTATTCAGACCGGAAGTCATTTTTTTTTTAATGGAATGACATATTTTTCTTTATTGATTTTGATTCTACGGTAAAAAGTAAAAAGTTATAGAAGTCCAAAAAGCGCAGAGCGTCAGTAAAAGGTCAATACCGTAGAATCGAAATCGATAAAGAAAAATGTGTCATTCCATTTCAGAAAAATGACTTCCGGTCCGAATAGGCCACTTCCGGTGTGATTTCAGATTATAAAAAGGGTGAACGGGTGGTCTGAGACACTCTGTATATATACGTATAGTCGCTTGTTTTTTTCAATTCACTTCTATCCCAAAAGAAGTTTCACTTCAAAAATGTCAGTAGCTGAGGATTAAATCTAATATCGGATTTCAGTGTTGATCATTATAGCGAAGCATCCACTAAAATTTCGTAAGGTTTCAGGATTGTCGTCTTCCCAGTAGTAAATTCTGTTACAGTCGGACAGGAAGGCGTCCAATAAACTTAAGGAGTGAGCATACGTCAGTTAGCAAACACCTCAGCGTTTAGTTGTAAATATCTCGATACGAAATCGAGGTAACTTATATCCTTATTTCTCGAGAGATAAGTTATAGATGAAGTTTATTTAACTAAAATTTTCGTTCGAGGTCAGAATAAAATACATTTATATAAAAAAGGCAAGATTTTATCGTCTCCTATATTGAGGAGCATAGGATTAGGAAAGAAAGTACCTTCCATAAATAACAACATAAAAGCAATTTTGCAAAAACTTTCTTAACGAGAAGGAAATCATTAAATTAAATTTCCATTCATGTTTGCTTCTTTGTACAGGAAGCTTTGTAATAGTAAGGATTTAGACAAAAATTTATTTGTTTAACTGAACATTCCCCAATTAAAAATGTCTAATAGGGTAAGATAGCCAGTGATTGTCAGTTGCATTAGACGTTGCCGCCCCCGCTGACTTGTTTCAAATTATATATATATATATAATTTATATAATAGGTTAGACAAATACCGCAAGGTCCCACTGGGAGCAACTGCTATTCATGAAAATTACAATGAATGCTAGTAGAACCGTGGTAAATCATACCTATGGCCATGCCTCACGAACGTGAGTTGAGTGATCACAGGGCAAGATGAAATCACAACGATAGGTTGGCAAAACCCTCATGTGTCTCAAGCACATAGAGCGACCCAAGGATGACAGCTCTCTGCATCCATCTCGAAGTGCCTTGGTATGTTTTTGGCACGCGGATAAACACGCAGAAGTGGACAATAGAGGGTTTCTGTACAAAGCAGCGGAGAAGGCTGCTGAAACGCTTGGCCGCGACTTTAATATCAGGGGTGAGGAAAAAGTATAAAACATTATCCACCTCGAGTACTCACTTCTGAAGGCCTGGATAAAGAAAGTACAGGAGATAAACTCCTATCAACAGTTCCTCGTCAAGAGGATGCACGGCATCTTCGACAGAAATGTGACGGATCAATCGATGTCGCATGAGCTAACGTTGAGTAAGGCGTGTCATGCACTTAGGACACATACGAGGACACATCCCAGTGGGCACAAAATTTGGCGACGTCTTTACGACATCGTTACGACAACTTTACGACATCCTATGTCCATGTCGTAAAGACACCTTAACGACATGAACATAGAATGTCGTAAAAACGTCGTCAAATTTGATGCCCACTGGTTTTACGACAGCGTAGCCGGCATAACCCCAAACATATAACCTCAATAGTTGCTTCTGAACAATGATAATCGACATGCTTGTTCATGATCATTTTTTAAGTTAACAACGGTCAAAAAAACTTACCTTATGTGCACGAAAATATTAGTTTGTGTAAGAAGGGAGACAAAACAGGAAACATCCGAAACTTATGCATACATAACTTCGAGAGCAATCAGCTGATTTGGCATGTGCTCGTTTCTTTTTATCAAAACATTGACAAATTTATTTAATTCATCGTCTTTATTCTTCCATGATTATTTTTAGCTCAGTTAACTTACCTATCATTTGAAAAACATTAAATTTACTATTTAAAAAAATCGAGGATTCAAATTACCGCCATTCGGAGATTTTTCCGCTGACAGAAAAATCCCTATTTTCACTACTCATGAATTGCGCAAGTCCGCAACTTGCAGATCTGTCATCGTGTGAAAGGGCCCTCAAAGGGTGATTCGTTTCGGGTAATTCGACGCGATCCGGGGATTCTGCCTCGGAACTTTGACAAAGGTCGATGCATCAGCCCTAGGGTTGTAAGTCCATGAAACATTTCATTGAAACTTTTAAAGTTTAATGAAACAATGAAACGTTTCATGGGTTCAAAGTTTCTGAAACGTTTGAAAGTTTCACTAACACGTATGAGCTTGCGCACTCAGTTCAGTTGGAGATTAGGTAATATAATGGTGTTGTTCAATGGAATAATCGTGGGGAAACTTGAAAGCTTGATATTATATGCTTCTCGGCCGATACACGGCATCCCTATGAGAGAAGCTGTTGCGTACCCGCCTTTATCTACCTTACTCTCTCTTCCCATTCTCCGTCTCCTTTCAACTCATGGTGGTCACCAGGAAGTGCGGCAACGCCGTCTACCTTCATAGCGGATCTCATCCAGTAAGATCCTTACCGGGATGCCGTGTATCGGCTCTTCAGCACATAATACGTGTTTTGTTGCAATTCAAAACTCTAGCATTATATGCTTCTCGGCCGATACACGGCATCCCTATGAGAGACGTGTTTGTTATCTACTGGTGACCACTCAACGCTATGTGATGTTATAAGAAAGAAATTATCTCAGCTCAGGAGAGGACAATATTTTTTAAATTTCGCAAACGTTTAGATAACATTCCAAAGAACCTATAGTGGAAGTTTAAACAAATCCATAAGAAAAGTGTGTTCGTGGCCGTGCCTCCTTAAATGATGTATTTCTGGAAATTCGGCTTTGACGATTATTTTGGCTCTTTATAGCGTTTTATTACTAAATAATTAAGTACAAAATCATCAAATAATTAGTCGAACTGCGACTTGTAACGCTACTTCTTTGTTTTTTACAATACAACAGAGAACGAGACTTCATTTAGTTTATAATCAATAACTTGACAAAATTCGCCAATTACGAAGAAAATAACAAAAGTATTCATTTCAGTAATGCAATTTTTAATGGGCTAAGATATATTATCGTTACCTAAGGACGTAACAAACCTAGTGTTGATCCTATCGAAGTGTCGCATAAAACGAAGTCAAGCCGATGCTTACTTGGTTGGCCTCTTCTTGTATTTTTGTGGGACGATGATATTAGCCTCCTCGCCGCCGTTCAACTTTGGCCTCTCCTTCGTAATATCGTCGAGACTTCTGTCGACTAACGGTGCGGTCAGGAAACTGACTGCCAGTCTTCGCTTCGTCTCTGAGAGCTGTTTCGCGCTCTTGGCCTCTCCTCTCTTTTTTTGAAGAAACTGAATTGCAAAAATTTTTAAACTGCATTTACTCTAAATTCATTTATATTAATTCTGATTTCCTTCTAATTAAATTTGCTGAACAAAGTTCAGGTACAACCCCAGAAACAGCTGGATAAAAAGACGACCCTTTTCTTGATCTGTTAAGGACACAGCTCCTTCACAATTTTCGTATACTCTAATTATTGAATCGAATCTTTCACAGAAATCAAAAAGTTTTTCTCTAGGTTTCATCTGTAATTGATAGAGCTGTGTCCTTACAGAAGAATGTGTTACCTTCACTTTTACTTTTTGAAATTCTTTCAATTTGTGTATTATAATCTTTGGTTCCTTTATCTCTAAAATCCTTTTATGATAATTTTCATATAAATGATTCACGAGGTGTGGCTATTAAATAACGAGACTGGTACTGCAAAATATATTTTTTTTCATACATACCTATTTGTTATCACCTTCAATATACACCCCTCCTCTGTTCTTACAACGCTCCATGCGAATCTTCCATTGTTTGAAACAGTGCTAGAAGTCTTCTTCTGTCAGCGCCTTCAGGATGCGTGCCACTTTCTCTTTCACAGCTTCAATGAACTCAAATCTTGTTCCTTTTAATGCAGATTTCACCTTAGGAAACAGATAGAATTCGCACGGCGTAAGATCCAGCGAACAAGGCTGCTGGTTTAACACTGGAATGCTGTACTTGGCTAGAAACCTCCATGACTTGTCCTTCCAAAATTCGGGTAGTTTTTTCCTTATTCTTTCACGGAGTTCAGCATGAACGTGAAGGCAGTAATGTTGATTAATAGTTTGACCTCCACGAACTGAGTGAACCGATTTTTTCGCTATTGTCATCCGTTTTTGACGTGGAAGGGCGACCCGCGCGTGAATCATCATCAACGTCTTCTCGGCCATTTTGAAAACGCTTAAACCACTCAAAAACACGTGCACGCGTTAAAAATTCATTGCCATACACTTTTTTCAATAAATTATAAGTTACCGTAGCGGGTTTTCCAAGTTTCATGTGAAATTTTACAACAATTCGTTGATCTATTGTTACGCTCAACATTTTTCCGGCGAAACAAAAAAACAACTCTAATGCGAACGAAGGGTACGGCTATACGGATTTGTTTACACAAGCGACAGGTACTGCAATCGAAAGAGAAGGCATCATGCTAAACAGCTGTCGGTCGCAGGAGTTTTACACCCGCTCTCTATCCAAGTTGACAAAGACCTTCCTTGTTCCTGTAAAGGTTCCCGTGTCGTAGACTCCATCGTGTCCAGCGGCGAGTCAACACCAAGGAATCTCCTCAGAGCTTCCTCCATCTCGGTAGTTGGGTCGAAATACAGGATTTCCACCTCTATCTCGGGGACGAGTTGGTGGACCACTCCGGCCTTCCCAACAGCAGCTGCGTTAGCTGAGGACAACTTTGTTACTCCCTCTGACGTCTTCCCCATCTCTATGAGGACTTCTCCGTCATGACTCCCTTGATTTTGACTCTACGTTCGTCAGGATTCGCCTTTTTCTTGGCTTAGCTGACTCCCTCAGCTGGTTTGATGAGAACCGCTTCGGTCATAAGGGGGCCACAACGACGCAACAGAATTTTAGAAAGAATGGTCTACCATCTGTTGTAATCATGGATGACTCGAAATCAATCGAACTTGTACGGCAACATCCTAACCGGAGTCTTCAGGTCCTCTTCAACCAATGACAGAAGGTAATTAAGCTGGTTAATATTCACGTGGAAATATTTTGGGAACACTGTGTCATCATTATGAAGATGCCGTTCAATTAAAGTTTTCTGGAATCCCTCCGATTCCCTTTTCAAGAAAAGTTCCCCAACTTCATTTCGACTCGTCTCATTTAATAGAAACATAAAAAGTCCTTTCTCTTCTTCCTCGAAAATATTTATTAATAACTGAGCCATGCTGTCATATGCAACTGTACAACCTACTACCGCAGATGATCAAACTGTACTGATTACACACAACGCATTGAAAATGAACACGTTTGCTTATCTCCAGCCGCCCTGTTGGAAACCCATCATGTTATAAAACAGGAGAAATGACCCTCAACTTCAACTTCCTCGACTTTGAAGGCTTCCACAGGTTCAAAAATTGGTACCAGAAATTTGAAAAAATGCATGAGTATTCAGTAACATGTAGTTAACACATAGCAATTTGTTTTACTTAAATTTAATAATTTTCTTAATTAGTAGAGCTAAAAATGTAAAAAATAATTATCTCGGCTCTGGATAGAGATTTGAAGCTGAACTCTAGCTTAAAAGAATCTTCTCGATTCAGCGGTTTCATCTCAAAAGTTGACCGTTCAATAAAAATTACACAAGCCGACAAATTTTAAAGCCAGAGACCAGACCTAACATTTCCGAAGGATTTTAATGCGCTGAATCCGAATCCGAGCTCAAAATTGCTCCTGTACATCAGGTTTTCAAGATATCCTAACCTAAAAGTGCAAAAAACGCGTTTTTTAGCTGTTTTTGAGGTTATGTAACCGGAAAGTAGTAATATGTGGATGGGTATATAGGTATAGGGTAGATAGGTATATAGGTGTAAGGTATAGATATTTTAGATTGTCCTATAATTCTCGTGTTATTTACTTAAATAACACGTTCATTCCGCAACACTGCTCCGACCCAGGTTGCTGATCAATACCTAAATAACAGTTATTATAGTTAACAACCGATTACGGTTTCTACCCTTTCACATTACTACTGATAGCGCTACAAGCAATTTATTATCAAGCCAAATGATAATTCCCATAAAAAGTATACCCGCAGATGAAACTCGAAATGAAAACAAGGCGACCACTAAAGTCTAAGAAAAAAAATCCAGGTCACTTCCCGGCTCGCAGAAAATTTGACCCATTCATTGAAAATATTAAATTCAAGCTTACGAAGCTAAAAATTTTTTTATTTTTGCCAACACAGAAAAAAAGTAGTTTCTACAATACAAAAATTATTTTCAGGGGATTAAAATGTACCCAGAACATAGGATAGAAAAATTTTGTCAAGGTATTGTATCTGTCCTTACATTTCAGAAACTGTTATACCTCGATTTTATTCAAGCTTGGTATACAAAGCTTTTTAAGGTCGATGAATTCAAATAATATACATTCTAAAAATTTTAAATGGCGGACACAATACAAAAATTAATGATTTAATATTAGAAATTCAAAGCTCACTTTCTGATGGATTTAAATGTCTCTGAATTTAAATCTAACCTATAAATTCTATGATTAATTATTTTTAGAAAAATTAGTCAAATCGCATCACTCTTATATAATGGCGACGATAGATGCCTTAATACTCATGAATGGAATTATAATAAATATTTCACAGATGCAATAAAAAATGTTTCGTTGCTTAAAAACTCTAATGATGGTGACAAATATAATTTAAAGCTGTATCAAGATTATCTGGAAAAATTGATTTTCTCATTCCCTTAAGTAGTACTAAACGCACTGATGGAGTATTTAAGCACTTTTTGTCAATCGAATCTCCCTTCAGCCCCAAAGGAACCCTATGAGAGGGGTCCACGTGTCCTCCGTATGTCACCAAGTTCGTCAAACAAAGCTGAGAACATCATATGCAGGTAGGATTATACCGAGGACCCCTTTTTCGGTTTAGAAGGCGATGAGCCACCCTTCATTTCTGTTAAAGTTTTGTTCCTGTGGATTCGAACATGTATATTGAGGGGTAATACGGGTTAGTTACGCATGACATGGATGGGATGTACATGATGTTAAATGCACAAAAGTGTAACTGCATTGTCAAATAGAAAAATCCCCTCCGGGACGTCGATGGCACAATAATAGGACAGATTATAATCTTGTCTACCCCCTGGGCTCTCATCGCCCGCACCATCCTGTACTCGCCTCCGATACCCCATCCGATCTGAGTTCTGTCTGATAGGCCTATCGCATCCTGCCCTATCTTGTCCTGCGGGTGACTCGTCTCGACGCTAATATGAGTGACTAAATCTAGTCCAGCAAGTACATCGTAGATATTTTTATCGAATGCACGTAAAGGATCAAACAGTAGTCGAAACTTTGGAAAATTACGTGAAATAGAGAAATTTCTTTTAAAAAAGAACACTCCAGGGTATTCGCAGCGACATATTGTGGCTTTAATTTTGCAGTGTAGGGTGTAGCGGCGCGGCATAGCAGTCCACTCGAAAATAAGTAGGGTCATTGTTAGCTCTAGAATTGTTCTTAGTCAGCGAAGCCAGAGAGCGCACAGCACAGTCGAGCGACGTACTAGGCGTATGGGGTATATTTTCGCGAATGCGCATCCTACCGAAAGGGGTTGCTACGACGTACAGTAATGATGCTCGCCCTCTTGCAACCGCCTAACCACCTTCCTCCGAGTCAGGAGGAAGAGTGGAAAAACCATGCGAGGAAGAAGAAAGTCTGCAAGAGCGGAAAAGAGAGAGAAAGCAGAGAGCTTTACTGAGGAAGGTAAGAGAAAGAGAGGAATGAGCGAATAGTGCAGGGATGTAGACTGAAGAAGTGAAAGTAGGGATGCCGGAGTTTCCAGCTCGCCGGAGCCAATTCAGACCCGGAATTTATCCTATCAATTTCTGCTTGGTGGAGTGGCAAAGAGCTTGGCAGCGTTCGTCGTTCGCTATATTAACGTTGCACACTGCCTCTGCTTCAACCAGCCAGTATGAGTACAATCCACGTTTATAATATGATATCTGGTGAGACCATTGTTGCTCACACCCTACACCAATAAAGTAGCAACCGTCCTTATTTGGGTGCACTTTAACCCCAATCACGGAATGATCATCATGCCATTAGTGTGCAGGGGGAATTTTGTGGTGGTTTTCATCAAGAGAACAGCAATCTCATGACAAATTCATTTGAAGTAATAACTGTCCAAAATTAAGTACCTTCATAGATATTTTAGGTACGACATTTTTAAGCAATTATTGCTTTTTAGCATTTTTACTGAAATCTCAAAGGCACTGGCTCAAACATGAAACGGAATGAAGTACTATGCGTAGTGGATACGATGCTAGAGAGTACCCGATGAGAAGGCTGGCATTCAAAGGTTAAAAATGTCAATACCTAGGAATGGCGTTTCTGTTCATCTTTTTAGAATCCTCGATTAGGCAGCGACAATATTAAGACTTCAATCCCTTTGAAAGCCGATCGGAGCTGTCAAACGTAACGTGAAATAAGTTTAAAACACCATTTTCGCTTAACGCATTAGAAGGGGCTTTAAAAGCATAACATTTGCAAAATCGAGTAGGGTTGTGCATAACAATACATCACTTTACCACAAAACTCTTGCTTTATTCAAATGTGATCAATTAACAAAACATAAAATCATGATAAAGGAATTTAAAAACTTAGTTTTCATCACAGCCACCTGTGTAGCAATCAATCTTGACAACGTAAACTTAGTAATACAGTACACTTCCGGTGACTGCCAGTCTGACGGGGCTGTAGAGGAGTATAATTCCAAGAATTCGGCACTTATTGAGTACACCCACTCTGCTCCGTCGTATAAACACGCTGCGTTGGAGCTCGCACTTTGAGACATGCACAGAGACTCGCAGCCGCTCAAGTGGGAGACACAATGGAGTGTGCGTTAAAATACGTGTGGAGGAGAAGTGGCAAAAAGTGGAACTTACGGAGCTTGCACTTAGCGGGAGTGTACTTGAAACAAAGACCTTGGATACTAATGGGCCCAAGTGGAGAGCCACACATAACAATTTTGTGAGACTCTCCACGTGGGCTGATCGTTAGAGAGATTGATCAGCAGCCTGGGTCGGAGCAGTGTTGCGGAATGCACGTGTTATTTAAATAAGTAACGCGAGAATTCTAGATCAATCTGAAATATCTATACCCCGTAAGGGAAACGGCTTAATGATATATAATAATTATTAAATTCGGAGATAATTATACCCTAATTAGCCCATCTACACAGATTTACACAGTTTTTGATCATCCGTAAATCAGTCACTCGCACCGAGTTAAGGAAAACCTATGTACATAGAGAGGTTCTTTATGTTGATTCTCGAAATCTCGACCAGTTCGGTTCAACTTTCCGGAAGAAAGAATTTATCTACAGTTTTGGATTTCAAACTAATTATTATTGCAATTATTTGAGTGATCCTTCAAACATTTATTGATAACATTAATGCACCATGGTAGATCATGCATAAATTATAATATTATAACTATCATCTATCAATTGCGCTTATTCATAATTGCACTGTACAATGTATATAGGCTGTTTCTTCAACCGCAGTTTTCGCGCCTGCTTTCCGCATAAATATCAAGCCTATCTACAGTTTTTCATATAAACAATTAAAATTTTTTGTTTGCACCAATGAATAGAGTAAGTCCAAATTACAATAGCGAGATTTCCGCCATGGAAGGAATTATATATAATTAGTAATTTTATATAAGTATACCAAATTATTATTTATTATTAATTATACCCTGGACGGAATTATATATAATTGTACGAAATTATAGAATTGGGATATCTTGGGGAAATCTTTTGTATACAAAATTAGGACAATTATGGGATATCATCAGGATATTCTGATATATCCTTGGTACATTCCAGGGGCATCAAGGTTTCCGCTCTAGACGATATCATTCGCGATATTCCTAGGATGTGCCCAGGATATCCTGGGAGATAAGTATGATATCCTGCCGATATCACATGCTGTGAGGAAAATTCCAGATGATTAGTTTTTTTTTATTCTCTCTTTCCTTCTTACACTCTATACTTTATCGATTTCCCTATTTGCTTTATTTCGATTAGTCGAACTAGCCAGCCGAGTAGCGTAGTTCCGGAAGACAAAGTTCGCTGGGCAATACGCGTCACAGTGGCGCACCCACGATCTTTCGAACTCGCAATTATGAGAGGACGACTCAAGAAATAACTTTGCCGCACGACGAACAATTAACCCCAATTTAGGGTGCAACGTATGTGGAACCGCGGTCAAACTCGTGAGCCCAGCGCCATGGAGTTAAATCGTAAGGCACGGTTCGTAAAGCAAAAAACTTGTCGTAAAAAAGTCATAAGAGAACTGAGTCAAGTATTCGTAATTTAAAGTAGCGATGATGTCACTGAAGGGCTCGTTGAAATGTTTTATTTTTAATTCCTTGCCGGTCTAAAAAATTCATCTAAAGAAGAACTGCGAAGAAATCCAAATGGAAAGTTTTTGCTTGAAATGAATATCAGGAGACTAAAAAGTCGCGAAGTTCATTTATCGAGTGATAAATTTTTTCTCAATTATCAGGAAAGCTTTAACTTATTTGTTTAAGTCGATCGAGTGGTGGCAGACGACATACATGAGACTTATCAACGCCGCTGATAATTCCAAACTCGTGCTTCTCTCCACGTAGTGTCGTGGAGCGATCGCAAAATTATCAAAGACCCACACGAAGTCATGTACTCGATTTATATTACGACGCGTAAACACTGATTAAACGCGCATGGCCATTAAACAATAATCGGCCTGGAAAACAGCAAAGTCAGGTTATCGGCTCGCTTTAATCGAAGGATAAAGAGACGCCTGATGTGCGAACTGCCGTTTAAAGTGGCCAATCCGAACAGCCAAGATTCCTTTCTGATTATCGAACCGGACATCAGATCGTTTTCGATCGTTACGTTATTCCTGATCTACAGTAATGATTAGGATGTCACGCTTGGAATTGAGAAAATCTCCAAGAATCCGGGAATTATCTCGATTCCAAGCGTTGCAGAAATTCCGCTGACGGGGTAAATCGATGCCCTTTTTTGTTAGATTCAAGCTACGGTTTCATGATATTTAATCGGACAATTTAAACACATTTTTTACCATTCATTGCAGTTTTTCAAGAGATTCCAAATACCCCTAGTGAAACAAGTCCCATTGGGATTCTAAAAAATGCCCAATTAATTGCCGGTTATGAGACAAGTTAGTACTAAAATAAAAACTTTTTTAAACTTAAGATCGAAAAGAAATCTATTTTATCATGAATAGTTTTATGCAAAATGAGCATGAAAAAGATTCACAATTGAAAAAACAGAATTCCAAACTACCTTACTTTTCGGCTCATTAGAGACAAAAATAATCAAATGAAAAAAGAGGGAGAAAAAGTCAACCAAAACCAACCTCTCACTTTCTCCTTTCTCCGTCCTTTTTATACTAACAGGGAACCAACATGTTTCGGGGCCGATTTAGACCCCTTCATCAGGGATTATCTATAGGAAAACTACAAGGTCTAATTAAAAATGTTGTATACTATTTAAGTATTCAAAACATAATACCTGAAATTACCCAGTATATAAATTTAAATGAAAATTAGTAAGAATATATCGTCGAAAATCATGAAGTTGACATTATCATATCCCTGGAATATTATACGCGTGTGTTTGGAGGAATAATTTTTTTAATTACAGGGTTTTACCAAGCGTAACGAGTCCCTGATTGCATTTTTTCAAGTTTATAGCTAATATAACTTTCAGAAGAAAGCTTAAGATCTTATTCCTAAATACACTTTTTTCAGAATTAATGACAGCATTAGAAAATAAAGCTTTTTTCTCGTTTCACAGAAAAAACTGGGGTTTCTATTCGAACCAATTTTTGGTTCAAAAGGAGCTGCAACAAAAAGGAACCTCTCTTGCTGAAAAGGAACCCAAAATGATAATGGTTTCTAAATGAACCGAAAGGACGGATTGAAACGGTTCCAATGGAGCCCTTTTTCACTTCAGCCATGAGTCACTACGGAGATTTTACAAGTTTATGGTGCACATTTTACTTTGTAATTCGAATTAAATAATATTGCACTGGGAAAAATTTAATGAAGAAACTACAATTATAGATATTTTTTAATTTTTGTGGACAAAAACCCGGGGGAACTGAACCCGATTTACCACACGACGAAGTATCACATGCCCTTAATCTTTTTTTATTGATAGACCTCAATTTGTTTTTGAGTAGTCGCTCCGCAGGGGGTCCTTGCCGCGCCGGTCGGTCTGGGTTTGTGTTTTTTCCCGGCATTGTCACCTAGTGAAATTTTCAATTAAAATTAAATTAAGCTCAGTTGCAAATTCGAAACAATTATCATGAAACCTTAGAGCTTAGAATCTTAGAGCTACAATCAGGCCATATACCTCAGTTTCAGTTTGCATTTTGCAATGACAACTTCATTTTTCAAAATGTCTAAGCGAAAACGCAATCATTCTAAACCGGATTTATTAGAAGTTGGCACGTATTTTGAGAGTTACGATGATGTTCTGCTAACTCTTAGTGTTTTTGAAGAGGAGGAACGGCAAAAGTTTTACAAAAAAAACAAGCAGAAAAGTTACGGCTATGAAAAATATGAAGAAACCACTGAATCCGAAAATCGAATATTAGGAATTAGAAATGGCATGCACATTTGGAGATTAATTTAAACCTGAGGGCAAAGGTTAAAGAGATACAGGATAAAATAAAAATCTTTTAAAAATCGTTTGGGATTGAAAATTTCACTAATTTTTTGAAAATGTAAATGTTCGTTAAAAATTTATTTTTTTCAGTTGAAAAAGTAACTATTACATTTTTGGTTGAAAACTGATCTCTTTTATTTGAAAGTTCAACTGTTTAATAGAAAATTCATGTATTTTGTTGAAAGTTTGATAATTTTATCGTAACTTCCACGATATTTTTAATCAATTCAATAAATTGGTTAACTTTTTCTAATCAAACTCATTTTCTTCCAATTCAAAAACTCAATATCTCAGAAGGAAGTTTTTATTATTTGTTTAAACTGAAAATTACACTTTTTATCGTGATTCGCAGACGAACCTGTTCCGATTTTAGGTTCTTGTCACTTTGAGATTGTCAAATATTCTAGTTCTCGAAACTGAATAATTTTTTTTTTAATTTTACTTTTTTGGCCTCAATTCATAAACACTTTAGCTCACTTTTGTTTTATCTTTTTTTTTCGCTCATCTGAAAAAATTCCGATTTTGTTGGTTATCGAGTCTGACAGTCATTTGTCTATCTTCGTTTTTGAGCTATAAATATAAGAATGAGCCTAAAAGTTATTATGTATGCTTCTTACCCCTCTAGGTGAAATTAAAGGTTATGACTTAGTTTGAAAGTTATGGAATGAAGTTTATAACTCTTAATTTAATAATTTCCTCTTCAGCGTTAAAAGGAGACATAACAACCACATTTTTGAGACTTATTTCAAAATCGAAAAGGGCATGAGTACACAATTTTCTTAAAATATAAGTTTTTTTTTACAAACTTTTTCATTAAATTTTTTATTTTTATTTTTTCAATTTTATTTCTTCTATTCGAGAGCTTGGAAAATTTACTTCAAAAAGTCAAATTTTAAATAAAAAATAATATTATTATATTTTTTTCAGACTGGCCCATTTGCCAGAGAATGCCTCTTATAATTAAATTATTTCCAATACACTAAACAATTTATATAAACAGCTGGTATGGGAGCTTCCATAAAGGACGTCACCGTTTTTTGGCGAATTTTCTACCCCCCCCCCGCATTGTCACATTTTGTCAATAGGGTTCAATGTCCTCTGCCATAGAGTGTCACAATTCGGCTACCCCCCCCCCCTAAAACTGTGACATCCTTCATGGAAGTGTCACGTACGAACTAATCAAAATTAATTTTTAGTTTCCGGAAAATCTTCCGAAGGTAAAGTGCTGCCTAAACTCCCGTAGATTAATAAAGAAGCAAATAAGAATTTATGATGTCGAAATTGTACGTGGGGGGAGGCTTACCCAAAACTGAAGGAAGGGCGAGAGACTCGTCTTTCCTGTATTTATTTTTATGTGGGTTGGTAACCCTACTCTCGGACTGAGAATTGTTACCCCGTAATCTGAGTAAAGGAGTTCACGGGATGCGTCGATTTATCAATAAAATTTTCACTTCCTAAATTCACTTGAAAACTATTTCTTTTATTGCTAATAATTCAAAGTATACAGGCGAGAAAAATTCGGAAAACACATTCTACAATGGGTAGAATGTGTTGGCAGATATGCGCAATTCAGTATGTTGTCTTACTACTACCGCTTGTCGTAGAAAAGAGGAAAATTAATTCCAAAAGGAACGAAAGTGACGCTTGGTTTTTCCTCCCCTCTGCTAGAGCGGGCGAAACCCTTTTATCGTTGCGTGGATCGAAGGATCCACTATATTATTTATATTTATATTTATTATTTATATTTTTTCATTTTACTATATTATATTTCTATTACTTATAAAAGAGAATTGCAGCCTTGCGAGAAGGTCACTCTGTTTCGTTTTGAGACTCGAGACAGGGTGATATTTTCTAGGCCGAACTAATTTGGTTTTCAACAGGCCGGATAGGACACGAAAAACAACGTTACTCCCGTTACCGGTCTGAGAAAAGTATAGTCCCGAATAAACCGGGATAAGACGAAGGAACGTTCCCGTTACGGCCCTGCCTCATGTCGAACGGAGATTAATTTTAACGTCCGGATTAAGAACCCTATCGATGGGTCACTCGATCAAAATCCGCGCCTCTATTCCCGTTACGGCCGAGAAAAGTATAGTCCCGAATAAACCGTGGTGGAATGTGACGTGTTACGACCTTGAGTATTTTCCCTTCAAAGTTCCGGCGGCGTTCTAATCGCGGCGTACGGACGGGCGAAAACTGGCGTTTATCTGTGTCACTTCAGATCACTCAGAAGACTGCATTTTCGGCTTCTGTTCGACGGTTTATAATTGAGGTGGTTCAGGCAGGGGTTTTTGCGGAGTTGCGGAATTTGGATTAGGAAGGTAGGGATACACCGTGAGAGCCAAAGCGGCGTTTGCAATTTTGACTAGCCAGGTAGCTTGATTTTCAGGTGAGTGAGAATTTCATTGCCAATTGCTTTCGTTTGAAATTTTTGCACCTGTGAGACAGGAACCTCGTCAGCACCTTACAGAAGTGAGGTGCATTCAAGTCCCTCTTTATATTTCTGAAAGAAATTTTAATTTCAATTTGCATCGAAATTGATGCAGGTTGGAATTTTCAACTTAAATATAGACAGCTCTGTATATAAGGGAATTGATGACCGATTGCTTTTGAGATGGGTGGTGGTGGGAGGAGGCATGTAGGTATATGTTTGTATGTGTAGGTTTCCTATAAACTGCATGTCCTAATGTGTTATCAGATCTTTTGTAAACTAATACGTCCAAGAAAGGCAATTCTCCGTTTTGCTCAATTTCTAGCTGAACGTGATATTAGGGTGTAATTGATTGACGAAATCGAAGAACTTGTGTAGTTCATTCAGTCCATGTCTCCAGATGACAAAATGTCGTCAACGTAACGGCACCAAAATTCCGGTTTGAGCTTGGATTTGTTAAAGATTTTATTTTCCAGATTTTCCATAAAGATGTTGGCCATTAAAGGTGAGATTGGAGATCCCATTGCTGTTCCTGAACTTTGTTCATAGAATTGGTTATTGAAAGAGAAGTTGGTATTATTGAGAGAGTGTTCTATCAAAGGTATGAAATCGAAAGGAAAGTTTTCAAAGGATTTAATAATATCGATTGTATCAGAGATTCGTACTTTCATAAAAAGAGATTCTACGTCGAATCTCACTAAGATGTCTTGGGGTTGGATGTGGATCTGCTGTATCTTTCTGATGAAGTCAAAAGAGTTTTTGACATGCGTGATAGACTTTCCTGTAAAAGGATTCAGTTCTTTGGCGAGAAAGCGTGCTAGATGTTAAGTTGGTGACTTTATTGCGCTGACGATCGGTCTGAGTGGAATATTGTTTTTGTGGATTTTTGGGAGTCCGTAAAGTCTTGTAAAGGTGGGATTAGTAGGTATTAATTTAGCTATTGTTTCGCTGTCAAGTTTAGAGCCTTTTAAGAGGGTTTTTGTTTTGCTGACTATTGTTTTTGTGGGGTCTTTTTTAAGTTTTTCATGTGTATCGTCAGTTAGAAGATATCATAATATTACCCGTAGACAAAGGCAACACAACAGTAATAATGAATAGAGAGGACTATAACAACAAAATCACGGACCTTCTAACTGAGAGTAAAATTTTGTGCCAATTAAATTTGAATTTTCGATTTTTCAAGAAAACTCAAAAAGTCGTCATGAGAATCTTGTAGGACTATCAAAAAGTAACACTTTCCTTCTGCTGACTTTTTTCATATCATGCTTTAATTGGCTTGAAATGTTAATTTTCGCTTTTTTGGGGAGATTTTTAAAATGCTATAACTCTGTCAATTTTCTTTGTATTGAAAAAAGTCGTGAAAATAATTTGTTTTAATTTTCGAGTACAACGGGTCGCCATCCATGGAATTTTTGAATTTTGAAAAAATAGTCTAAAAAATTTTGAAAGTGCCCTAACTTTTTGAATGTCTCTCTAAAATAGCTGGTTAACAAACTCGATCTTTCTTTTCCGTCCCTGAAACTGTGCGCCAAAGCACATTTCAATCCGATTAGTCTTTCGAAAGTTATCCGATATATAGACGACGACCACGACGACGACAACGACAGACGGGCAGACACTGACGTAAAAACTATTTTTTCTGCGAGAGGGGGCCTCAAAACGTCGATATTTGATAGAATCCACGAAAGTCATTTTTCACATAAAACCAGTACTTTCTCATTATGATGAGAATGTAATAAATCAAGGATAGCTCGAGACTCGAAAAAGTCCACTATTTACAAGTTAATGTTTATTGCATGTTTATGTAACTTGTGTCGTAGGTATTATATTTATACATAAAAATGTAATATTTATTCATACAAATGATATTTGGAATTATCAACATATTTTGAATTTTTGACCTATAAATTCTAACTGGTATTATTATTATATTGATATGATTGACGTCACTGATGATTTACTATCATCTGATTATAATCACTATTTCTAATGGAATGTGTGCAAAGGATATAACACTCGATGTGGCAATTCAAAAAATATATAACAATAGTTGACAAGCGCGCGAAGGATTGCTTATAGGTTAGAATACCATGTTGTCGTACTTATACTGATGTTCCACCTGCTGGAAAACGTTGCGGATTATGAAGTACAATTAACACGCATATTATTTTGTTACGTAATTTGTTTAGGAAAGTGTTAAATAATGACGAATAATTGAATAATTGCTCAATATTAGTTGTTTCTGTAAGGCAATTGGGTTTTTTTTTTTTTTTAATAACGAATTCAAAAATCCCGCTCACATAGTCACGTGATCAAATTTAAATACAGTAGTAGAAAACTTAGGACGTAATATGCGTGGTAATATACATGTCGGAAAACATGTAATATACGTGATGTATTATACGTACCCATCCCTGTTGCCGACGCATCGCGTAACAGCGTCGACTCTCCGACACGCTACGTTCACACGTGTTGCTCCCAAATGAGAAAGTGGTAGGGCCGAAAAATCCTACGTTCTGGAGATGAGGACTATTCCGGGACTACCTATATCTACTGAAAGCTGTAACTTCTTTTGCATTCCGTAAGGGCAAAATGTGATTGATTAAAAACGATCATCAGCCAGCCAAAATATTTTATTATTTTCTACAATATTTGGAAAGTCATATCTCGTAGACTATTCAACATAAGACATTATCATTTTTTTAAATATTACACTGAACTCTGTCCTCTTTAAAATTTATTCTGGCTATTTAGGCGCCCAATGCAGTGACAACTCAATTAGGAAAAAACTGAATTTTTGCCCCTGTTTTAAAAGACTGTACATAAAACCTTCTGAATGTTAAATCGTTGCAATTATTAGAGGTTTTTTTTTAACAATATATATTAAATTTCCAGTGATTTCCAAGAAAATATACTTGAAGGGCAGCACAGCAGAACGAATCAACTCACATTTTGTCAAAATAGAAATTATTACAGGGTGACTATTTTAATCCAGTAAGGAAATCCCGGGCATAACCTGGCTCACACAAATTTTTCACGGTCATTAAAATTAAAAGATTCCAAACCTTGTAGCAAAAAATGTTGTCATGTAAAGTTATAACAATTAAACTGCAAATTAAAACACTTAAAATGGAACTATTTTGAATTTCAAAGTTCAAAAAATATAGATCCACACTATCATTGTCAATGCTCTAAATTGAAGAATGAATCAACAAATTTGTATTATTATTAATATATCATTAAGCCGTTTCCCTTTCGGGGTAGGCGTGAATTGCTCGGTAGTAAAGTAGTGATGTGTGGATGGGTATATGGTCCAATTAGGCTACGAACTCCTGCCCCATCCACCGTATTCTCCAGATTTGGCCCCATGCGACTTCTTTTTGTTTCCCAACTTAAAAAAGTCACTCGCCGGGCAGAAATTTCAGTCGAACGAGGAGGTTATCGCCGCCACGGAGGTCTACTTTGCAGACCTCCAGAAAACGTAGTTTTCCAAATTTTCGTTTTTCTTTTTTAGGCTAAGTACATATCGGACCGCCCTCGTATATCATTTTAAAGTTATTTTGAAATTGAAAATAGTTTATGAAGTTTCAATCAAGCGTTTAAATTTGTTTAACTAACAAGACTTTAAAGCTTCACTTGAAAATTCTTTTAATTAAAATGTATGCTTAAAAATTAAAATCTAAAATGGAAAATTTTTTAAGTGCAAAATTTTCGAATTACGCATTCTAAACTGGATATGATAATTAAAAAAGACAACATTGTAACTAATTATTAAAAAACGGTTGAAATCAAAGTTGGGCAGATTTTTTTTCTACAAATTTGTAAAATTCCCGGGCAAAAAGTAAATTTAGTTATTTCCCGGTGTTTCCTGGTCTCATGAAATTCCCGGTTTTCTTGGTTTCTCGGACCAGCGGGCACCCTGTGACATCAGAAATTATTTATAGGAAAACTAACGGTATGAACAATAGAAACTTCTATTAATAAAAATCCACATAATACCTGACAATAACAACCTAAAAAAAATAATATAAAAGTTATTAGGTCTAATCTTCCATTCTTTTGGAAACTTCTCTTTGTTTCTTTCGTGTTTAAACTAAAAAAATACTTGGTTATTATTCTTAAATATCTTTTGAAGGAAAACGCCATAGAATTTTGTACTTGATAAAAAATTATTTTCCCGTTATAAAAAAAGAAGAATGAATAAGGAAAAGAGAGTGAGTCTGGTTAGGTTGTCTGTTTCCCTTTTCTCTCTCTTTTTTCCATTGTTATTTAACTGTCTCTAATGAGCCGATTACACTGTTTTTTGGAAACATATTTCTTTCATTTGAAGTCTTTTAGTACAATTCGGTTACACAAATTGACTTTTTTGAGGCATGAAAATAAAAAATCTTTTTCTAAATTTTACTAATTACACATTTTTATGTAAAATGTTAAATATATGGAACCAGAAATTTCTCCAGACGGAATCATAATAACGTTTTTGAGTGAAATTATGTTTAACAAAATCAAGGCACATTTCTTCGATGCCAGCCGAGGAAATTCCATACAAGACTTCTTTCTTTTTTTTTGTTAACTGTACAATTGAGAAAAAATAAAAAAAATAAAACCACTTTTCTTTTGTCTCACACGATTTTCAAACCAAAATATAAAATAATATTAATACAAAATTTTTGTATTTTGTAGTATCTGTTATGCAAAATAAAAGACAAGTAAGGACAATACTTTTGATTGAAGAAAATTGATATTTTACTTAAAAATTAATATATAATAAGCTTGGCTACTTTCCCCAGCCATTTCACGGGTCGGAAACATTTCTCCCGGTCTTTGAAATTAAAAAGTTCAAACTGTTAAAGCTGAATATTTTTTTCACATGGCAGTAATCAGACCAAAATTTCAAATTGAAGTAGCGAAAAAAGAACTTTTCTGAATTTTAAACTTTCCAAATCAAAGCCCTTTAATCTCAATATTCTAACTCAAAAGGTTTGAAGTTCAATGATTGTTGTAAAAAATAACAAATTTCCAGTGAAAAACGCTAACATACCCTATTACTGTTCAAATATTGTAAATATTCTTTGAAATCTAATGATTTTTTTACAAAACAAAAGCAATTTTAGAAGAAAAACACGACTATAACATAACAAAACATTGTTTGAAATTATAAATTATTTTCTAAACCTAATGCTTTATGTTTAAAATACCCGATTGCAGGTTAAAAATGTTGGCATAACCTATAATTGTTCCAAACTGTAAATATTCTTTGTAATCTGATGATTTTTTATAAACAATAGAAATTTTAGACGAAAACCACTAAAATAAGACAACAAAAAATGGTTTAAGATTATAAATCCTCTTTTCAGCCGGATGTTTTTTGTTTAAAATAACAGATTTCCAGTGAAAATTGCTGACACAACCTAAAGTTGTTCAAAAATTTTAAATCTATGAATTCTAATGACTTTTTTATTAACAGTTGCAGTTTTAGACCAAAAAAACACAAAAATAAAATAACAAAAAACTGTTTAAGATGGTAAATCCTCTTTTAAAGCTAATGCATTTTGTCAATACTTTGGTAATAACTCATTTAATACGAGGTATGCAATACAATAATATAATAATGTAAACAATCATTCTGTTGAACTTTTTCCTTTTAAAATTTTAGTTACAAATATTGCATTTATGAATATTTAGTAGACACGTATTATTATAATTCTGAGAAAAAATGAATTTCTCAATCTGACGTTACGCCACGTCTAAATCCAATTTTCCACGTCAGCTAAAATACAGCCATAATATTAAAATGTGTGCCAATATGTTCTTAATCACGCATTATTTTTCACCGATAAAACTTATTTTGACATTTAACAACTTTTCAATAGAATATAATTATAAAATGGTTAGACTTTGAAAGCCATTTTATCAGTTTGGCTTGTATTTAGCACGTGAATATAGGTATGCAATTAAACAATAGAGGGTCTGAAATCAGGACTGAGGCTTTCAAGAGTGCGAACCGGTAGCCGGGAAATAAGTAGTTTTTATGCACTTACTGTACAGCTGTACAAGGGGAGAATCACTAGTACAATACTGATAATATAATTATAAACTGATTAAAGACAACGTGACACTGTACCTTGATTTTATACTTGGGACCCATGATAAGAGTCAATATATTTATTATACAGTGACTATATGTTTAATTAGCAATTATATTTTGAAGCACTGTTATTGAAGGCACTAATGTAAGCTCTCAAAGCACTCAGTATATGCACGTGACACACAACAAAATATGGTAGTTTCCACGTGGTTGCCAAGCCGAAATATTTCAAGCCTTATCAGTTTAGTAACAGTGTTGCCACATGCGACTTGCCTAGGGTTGTAAAGTTTCAAGAAACTTTGACCAAATGAAAAATTTCATGAAACTTTAGAAACGTTTCAAAGTTTCCAAAGTTTCAAACATTAGGGCGGGAAAATTCAAAATATGAAAAACTTTTCTCATCTGTTGGTTCAATGAAAATTTGACCTGTGCTTTATCGTCCATTTAGTATCATCTATAGTATAAATGTCAAAGTCAGTTCAATGTCTGTTTTTTCATCGTCCTATTTATTATGAAGGCCCGCAGTGAGAGCCGAAACATTGAAAATAAAACGATTTTAAAACAACTATAATAGTTTTTTTATGTTTGTATTTATTGGACCGTAAGACCGAAGAAAGAAAAGCTTTTAAACTTCTAATTTTGAAATTATATTAACGGTCGAAGAAAAAGGAGAAACAACTTGGAATCTCGCTTCAAAAAGTTGGTTTAGATAATTATAACTTTTCTTATCAATCTGCGTTTTTAAGTCAGCTGTAGACTGAAAGCGATAAATATGAGAGTACAGAGAAGCATTTTTTAAACAAATTAATAAAAGTGGAAACATCATAAATATCAATTTTTACCCGCATGTACAAAATAAAGCTGGATAAAGCTTCTCCTAAGAGACTTTTTTTGTTTCTCGGATCTTCTTCGGCAGGAGCCAAGTCCTGTATTTCTACAATGTCCTTTTTGCGTTTTTGTATCCTTTTTGGCTCCTGCACCATATTTCATGTGTCTTGGTTACATAATCGTTAGTGATAAAGATAGGGCAACAGCGTCATGATTTACTGTAACAAAAAATGAAATAATTATTCTCAGTGTCTCAAGTTTCACGAAAACTAGTTAAAAATTTTAATTCTTACAACAAATTTGGTATACTTGCCTTTTGTAGTTTTTCGATGTTTTACCAAATTGATCTGTCGACAGGACTTTCATTTCCAGAAGTGCTCGATGTTCTCCGTTTTTTGGGGTTTTCTGGCGTATTTAGGAGAAGAAGAATAATTCTGTCTCATTTCTCATGCAGGAGTGTGCTTTTCACGGAATGCATGCGATTGAAGTCATTCTTCAGCTGTGGGAAAAAGTAATGCACGTGCGATTAGGCGTCAGCATTTTTGTAATTGCAAGAATTATTGCCGAACCCTGGCGTCTCTCTGATCAGAAATCTGAAAAAAAGAACAATACAGCCGATGCATCGGCGGTAAAGTATCATGAATTCTCTACAAAGCTTAAATAATTTACTACACTTACCTTATAATTCTCACCTGAATATCATTGACACTGCGACTATTAGGCATCTCCAGTTTTTTCCTGAAATATTTTTTTTTTAAGAAGGATTCAAACTGCAGGACAAACACTTTACTAAAGCTTGATGCCAACTAAAGCGTCGATTCGCTTTGGATAAATGCCGTGGCAGAGCATCAGAAAATATTTTCACTAAATAAACAGGTTTTAATCTACTCTGATTCTAGTGGCATGGACATAACAGACTTGGAAAAAGTACCATGAGACAAGTTATAATATCTCTTAGACCATAAGGCAGTTTGTACCACTTGAAATAGATTCGAAATCCTTGAAAGAAAGGGCACTTTCTCTTATGAGAATGTGCCAATTATGCTGTGATGTTCACTAGGAAGTACTATGTTAAATAGGTACGAGCACCCGAAATGTGCCAAAAAGGGTCTGGTACCTGCTACTACGGCAATTTTTCACCATGCGAAATGAGAAAAGGAACCTTCTTGTGATATTTACGGTGCTGTTGCAGTAATAACATGTGCATGGTGCAAGAAGAGATTGTGCCTAAAACACTTTTTCGAAGAATATCACTCCTGTGAAAATTCCATTCCTTAAAAATCGAATGATATTGTTTCTTTTCAATTAATCTTCCATCAATTCAAAAATATTTAGATTGGAATCAGATTTAAAATTAGCATTAGAATTTTATGCGCAGTCTTACAAATGGTGAAATATGTACATGCCTGAACCTATATGAAAATTCTTTAAACAGTTCTGTTATATGTATCATCATTAAAATTGCCATAATTAAAATTGTTCACACGGCATGAAATGTTGCAGTGAAAATTTCAAAGAAATATTACAATGAAACCTTTTGATAATGTTGCACACAGGTTTCAAAGACGTTTTAAAATCATGTCTATGAAATGTTTCCTGAAGTAAATCTAAAATATTGCAGAAATATTTCACTAAAATATTATTTGTCATGTTTAAACATAATTTAAAGAAAGTTTTCAGAAATATTGCAGAAACGTTGCACTAAAATTTCACTTGCCTTGTTCGAAAATATTTTCAAGAAGCATTGTAAAAAATTGCACAAATATTGCACGAAATCATTTATGAAAGATTTTGAAAATGTCACAATGAAACCTTTTGATAATGTTGCACACAGGTTTCAAAGACGTTTTAAAATTATTTCTATGAAATTTTTCCTGAAGTAAATCTAAAATATTGCAGAAAAATGTCACTAAAATATTACTCGTCATGTTTAAAAATAATTTGAAGAAAATTTGAAGAAATATTGCAGAAAGATTGCACTAAAATATTACTTGGCTTGTTCAAAAATATTTTCGAGAAACATTCTAGAAAAATTGGATAAATATTGCATGAAATCATTTATAAAACGTTTTGCAAATTTTACAATGAAACATTCTGATAACGTTGCACAATGGTTTTAAAGACGCTTTTAAATTATTTCTATCAAAGGTTTCTTGAAGTCAATATAAAATATTGCAGAAACATTTAAGTAAAATATTATTTGTCATAATCAAAAATAATTTAGACACTTTGCAAAAATATTGCAGAAGAATTTCACTACAATATTACTTGCCTTGTTCAAAAATATTTGTAAGAAACATTGTAAAAAATTGCATAAATACTGCACGAAATCATTTATGAAATATTTTGGAGATGTTGCGTGAAACATATCTTAAAACATTGATTGAAGATTTCATAAATAATGTATGAAAATACTCTATTCCAATGTCTAATAAAAGTTTCAGCAACTATACAGATAATATTCCTCAAAATATTGTCAAAATATTTTTTAAACGTTTTTATGAAATATTTCTAAATCTTGCTTGTAATGTTTGAAAAATATTCAGATAACATTTCACAAATATTTCATGCAACATTGTGCATGATCTGTGCAAGGGACATATCTTTATTTCAGAAACTGTTGATAATTTGTTTGGTGTTATTGTTCCTCTTTTAATTGACCTTCAGCTTTCATTGATCATAACATGGTCTCCGCCCAATGCTTATTTTCCTTAAAGTTTTCCCTCTGTTTTTGAACGGCCCTTGATATCACCACACGTAAGATCATGCATATGCATAAAAGCTTGCATATCAATTCGTCTCTTCCGCGATTATACATCTCACGCCGTCAAGGCGGACGCGGACTTCTGAATCTCCAATGTCTTTATAACCGAATTTTTATAAGTACAGCTTACATCGTTGCAAAGGGAAAAGCTCCTCTACTAAGAATTATCAGGAATCACGAGATGATTGGCAAAGGAGCGTTCCTTTACAAATCGGCGGAGCAGGCGGCTGAGACACTTGGCCTGAATTTTAACATCAGAAGTAGGGAAAGTGTATTACTCCATCTAGATGCTTCACTTCTGAAAGCCGAAGTGAAAAATGCAGAAGTTGAAAAATTCCACCGACAGCTACTAGACAAGAAAATCTAGATGCTTCACTTCTGAAAGCCGAAGTGAAGAAAGCAGATGTTGAAAAATACCACCAACAGCTACTCGACAAGAAAATGCACGAAAATTTTGACAGGAATGTAGAAAAACAGTCCTTGTCGAAGAAGCAAACTTTCTTTTCTCAGATCATCAGGGCTTAATTCAGGTACGGAAGGTTTCATTTTCATATGCCAGGAAGGTGTCATTTCCACCTTAGTATGCCGTGACCGCATTTTATGTCAAAAAATTCCCAGCGATAGGTGCAGAGCGTGTCATGCACATGCAGAGTACCTAGAACACATACTATCTGGGTGTCCCATCCAAGCGGGAACAACGTATTTCTACAGACATAATGTGGCCCTAAAAGTGCTTCATTACCATCTTTTTCGCTCTTTTGGCATGCAAGAATGGCTTTAAGGTTACGAACCAGTGATAGTTTCGCACCTCCGAGAGTACTCATCACGAGGACAATGACTTTAACCAAATATTTTAGGTACAGCCGTTGCAAATGCTTTCTAAGGTCTTGATACCTCTCCTACTTTTCCTTCTCTTCGACATTGATGTTGTAGTCGGCCGGAGTCGAGAATTTGATCACGAATATGGTTCTTTTGTCGAATTCTTGGAGAACAATGTCAGGCCTCGAGTGTGCAACGATTGACTCTATCTCCCTTGGAGCGCTCGGCAGGCCAGGGTCGCGGCCAACGCTGTAAGAGCGACAAAGATGGTAATGAAGCATTCTTAGGTGCGCATTATGATACCGTCCTCGCATGCGAAAATGGAACCTTCTGTACCTGAATTAGGCCCTGATGATCTGAGAAAATCAAAAGTTTTCTCCTTCGAAAAGCACTGTTTTTCTATACTAGTGTCAACATTTTCGTCCATTTTCTTGTCTAGTAGCTCTTGGTGGATTTTTTCAACTTCTGATTTCTTCACATCGGCTTTTAGAAGTGAAGCATCTAGATGCAGTAATGCACTTTCCTCACTTCTGATGCTAAAATTCAAGTCAAAGGTCTCAGCCGCCTTCTTCGCGGCTTTGTAAAGGAACGCTCCTTTGCCTATCATGTCGTGATTCCTGATCATTTTTGGGAGAAGATCTTTTCCATTTGCAACGATGTAAGATGTACTTATAACATTCCGGTTATGAAGTCATTGGAGATTCAGAAGTCCGCATCCGCCTTGACGGCGTGAGATGTATAATCGCGGAAGAGACGAATTTATATGCAAGCTTTTATGCATATGCATGATCTTACGTGTGGTGATATCAAGGGCCGTCAGCTCGTTTTTCGTTCAGTGAACCACCCCAAACGAGTAGAGTAGAACCGGGACGGCAAGCATGTTAGTCGCAGATACCTCGTTCAACGCCGTCAGATTTAAAGACCAAATCTGCCGGAGAAGATGCTTGTATCTGCATCGGAGAGACTCTCTAACTGATGTCACGTCCTGGGTGCGGCTTTGCGGGACGCGCAGATATGTATAGGTGTCTCCAGTGCGTACCCCTTAACTATTTTTAAAGCACTCTCAAGTTGTCCTTGACTAGAAGCATAGAACTTCAGGTCATCCGTATAAAATACATAACTGAACCCATGCTCTCGATGATTAGTGTCGCCGCTGACGTACCAAGGAGAATTGCGTGGTGCGAGAGGTAGTGGCAGAAGTGTAACGTAAAAGAGCAGAGGGCTTATGGTCTCGCCTTGAAAGACGCCCCACTTGAACGTGACGTGTTTCGTTGTCACACGATAATTTCCAGAGAAAATCGTATATTTAGTTTTTCTAAGGGGCATCAATCTCTCTATGCATCTCACTATGTGCGGATGAACCTTCAAGCTTTCAAACAAACAGATAATAAGTCTATGAGAGGTTACATTGAAAGCTTTTCGGTAATCAATCCAGGCCATTAACTGGACGCGCTAATGGGCTGCTTCATCCTTGCGGACGCGCCTGTCATTTAGCACGTTGTCTCGGCAGCCTGCTACACCTTTTTTCGAGCAACGCTGTTCGTACATCTCTCGCCACGCAGGCTCAATTCTTCGGACAATTCTGTTGTGCAGGATAGCTGTAAATATCTGATTCAGTGTGTTAGAAGAAGTTATCGTCCTGTAATTCTCTGGGTTGGACAAGTTTCCTTCATTCTGTAGGAGTATAGTGCATACTAATACCAGCCACTGCGCATTGGGCATTTCCGCCTTTAAATATCAGGTGAATATGCGGGCCAAATGTTGGTGTGTAGAAGTAAACTTCTTTCACTTGATTGTCAGCAGCGTTGACTTGTTCAGTGTATGATTGAAGGTCCTTAGTTCTTGAGCTAACTTTCGAACCCTTTCCTTGAACTGCCTACGAGATGTTATGTAGTCAATCACACACTGAATACGGGACGCATTCTGTCTTGCCCATCCAATCTTCTTGTTCACTTGATACAAGCCTACTTTGCTCTTTTGATCCGTCGTCGGTTTTAGCCTTCAATTTGAATCAGCCCATGCTCTCCCCTTACCATAAAGTGAACAATTGAATTTCGAGAGGTCGGAATATTCCGAGATATCCTCACGGATGGCTCTGGGTGTTTCTGGAACCACAGAGTGTGTATATCCGCCTTAAAGCCTCCGCGTACAGTGATGAAGCTGGCATCGTAGCAGCCTAGCACGTCATCCTTGATCATGGAGTCGCCCTGAAACACACCTCTCTGAAAGGTGACACTATTAGTGACCACACGATGTTTTCCAGATGAGATTGTAAATCTGGTTTTCCAAAGCGGCATTAATCTCTCTATGCACCTCACGATGTAAAAACCTGTTTTTTGGGTTAAGGGGTCTAAAAACGGGGACATTTGAAAAAAACCGGGGGGGGGGGGTCAAATTTTACACAAATCTAACACCTTCTCTGGATGAGAATGTAAAAAATTTTCAAAAAAAGTTTGCTGAAAAACAATTTTGAAACAAAGAATTGTTGAAAAAAAATGTTTTGAAAAGAAATTTTTTCACACTAAAACTTGTCTGCAAAAATATTTTATGAAAAAAAAATGTTTGAAAAAATGCTTGCAAAAACATTTTGACAAAAAAAATGTTGAAAAAACGAATTTGTTAAAAAAAATTTTTTTTAAAAAGTCTTTCGAAAAAAAATTTGTTGAAAAACAAGTTTTGAAAATAAAAATTATTGGAAAAAATTGGTGAAAAACATGTTTTGAAACACATATTTTCGACAAAAAAATTTGTTTGCGAAATATTTTATGAAAAAAATGTGGTTGAAAGAACAAATTTCGAAAAAAAATGTTTTGAAAAAAAAATTTTCGAAAAATGCATTTGCTTGCAAAAATATTTTATGAAAAAAAAAATATTATTTTTGAAAACAAATTCTTGCAAAAACATTTTGGCACTTGAAAACGCCTACAATGTGCATTTGTTCATATAATTTGTTCATAAAATAAACAAGTATTAGTGCCCGGCAATATTTTTTTAGAAAACATCATTGACACTATAATTGCAGCAAAATTAGAAGAAAAATTGATTTCATTTTGCTCAAAAACGCCTAAAATGTGCATTTTTTTATATATTTTGTTTATCAAAAAATCAAAAATCAACGGATGTTACATTTTTCACTGGTAATGTATTAGAACGAGAGTAAAAGCACAAAAGATTTGTTTCTGTCTATTAATGTCCGCGATGTACATTTGTTTATAGAATTTATTTATAAAATGCAGTCTTGAATTCTGATGGACACGTAGCATCCAAAGAATAAAAGCAAGCAATTTTAGAGCAGGAATATACTTTGAAAACAAATATTTATTAATGTCCATTATTTGTTAATAAACTTTTCTTACAACAATTAGCTTTATAAGGTAACAATTTTTTTTTCTTATATCTCTATGCAATGAATACAAGTGACTTGAAGTATAAGAAAAGTTTTGTCTAGGAGATAAAACATGAAATTAATGCAAATCATTTTATCCGTTAACATAAAAATTAAGTAAACAAAAAAATTAAATATCCACTCAAAACTTTTTCTATGAAATTTAATCCTAAATTGTTTCGAATAAAATTATATTAAATCGGTGCATTATTGCGTTCTAAATATCATATTGAACCTCCTTTTTCATTTCACCCCACTGTGAACCGCTACGTCACAGACCCACATCTGGCGAAGGAGCATCGAAAACCCGAAACGATCCCGAGTCGATATATCGCATTCCGAGCGAAAGTCGAGCTGAGCGAAAACTGAGCACGGATATCGAAAACACGATCGCGAACCGAGACAAAACCGACGCGTTCCCGACCCGATCACAAGAACGTATCGTATCGAACCGCACCACTAGTGACTAGACGCGTGTGCACCCTTGAATTGTCCTGATGGAACAGCACATTTTTCTTCGACAAATGCGGTCGTTTCTGCTTCAAATCAGTATCGAATCTGTCCAAAAGCTCTGAATAATATTGGCCGTTGATCGTTTTACCGTTCTGAAGGTAATCGATGTGAATGATACCGCGTGCATCCCAAAAAACTGTGGCCATGCCCTTGTTGGCCGATAGACCCACCTTGGTCTTCTTTGGTGCACGTTAACCCGGAGACACCCACTTTTTTATTGTTCCTTGGTCTCTGGCGTGTTGTGGTGGATCCATGTTTCGTCCACGGTTAGAAAACGACACAAAAACTCGTTCGGATTGCAGCTGAACATCGCCAAACACTCATTTGAGGTAGGCACACGGTTGCGCTTATGGTCGATTGTGAGCAATCACGGCACGATATCGCGGATAGCTTTTTCATGTCCAAATATTCATGTAAAATATGATTCACCAGCTCAGTTGAGATGCCTACAGCCTCAGCCAACTCACGCACTTTCATTCTCCTATTGTCCAATATCATTCCACGGATTTTATCGACGATTTCTGGCGTGATGATCTCTTTTGGGCGACCTGAATGTTCGGCGTCACTTGTGCTGATACGACCACAACGGAACTCAGTAAACCACTTCTTAACCATTCAAATTGATGGTACAGAGTTCCCATAGTATTTATCAATCCTTTCCTTGGTTTCAGTGATGGTTGTTACGCAAAAATAATGCTTAATCAGCACACGAAATTCACTTTTTTCCATTTTCATTAACATTCACGAGGTTCTCTCCTTTCAATGGCTATCAAACACAAAATAAATGACCCAGCTTGCTGAAAATTTAACAGTAGTCTCTTCATAGATGGCGTTGACAGGATCAGTGGTGCATTTAAAGTTACTGCGCGAAAAATTCAAAAAGTCACTGACTTATTAAACGGCCCTAGTATCAAGGTAAAGTGAATGGCAGCGTACCCAGAGGCAGAGCGAGGAAAGAATGTTTAGAATGTGTGAATGAGACCCTAATTCGAAGGGACATAAGAAGCCTTAGAAACACAAGAGCTTGCATGAGAAAATGCATGGATGTGATAAGGAAGCTAATGAGGTATGCCAGGATAGAAGAGTGTGGCTACAAATAATTTATAAAAAATGCATGAGGAAGAGTGTCAATGAAGTGAATTGTCGCCTGAAACAAAAGACCTTGGATACTAATGGGCCCGAAAGGGGAGCTTCACATGATGACTTTGCGAAGCTCTTCACCTGGGGTGATCGCTACAGAGATTGATCAGCGACCTGGGTCGTAGCAGTGTTGTGGATGGAACGTGTTATTTAAATAAATAACATGGGAAGTCTAGATCAATCTATAAATCTATGCCCCCATACTTCCTTCCTTACCGAGTGAGTCACGCTTACTCCGAAAGGGAAATGGTGGCGAACCCATCGCCCGAGAGCTCCGGCTCTTGCAGTCAGCCAAGTTGCATTGGGCTAACTACCCAATGCAACGAATTATGCGGTTGCGTCACCAGTATCGCGCAGTGCCACCCACAATAGGCCTCTCCGGATGGAGGCCATGGTTCAGTTGGGAGTGGCAATAGGACCGAACCGAGGCGACGACCAGGCAATGGCCCCGGACAATCTATCCGCAACCCGAGGACGCGTTCGGTGGCTTTGTCATAGGCCCTTCAGTTCTATTCAAAAGGAATAGAAACCGACCCGAAATAAACCGAAATATATATATATATATAAATGACTTTCTATGAAGAAACAGGCACTTCTGTGTATTCAAAACACAGAAATTGCAAGCTTCTAATTTAAAGTCATTTATATATTGGACATTTAAAAAATATTAACCCCACAGTTGCATGTAAATAGCAATATTTTGAAGCCGTCTTATCTTCTCGTTATTTTTTTTATTTCTATCATAAAGACATCGTTACGATATCCCGAAGAGCTCTTTACGATGGTAATTGCTAAAACTTAAAGACTCTTTAAAGCTTCGTTATGAAATGTCTTCAAATATGCCGTTTATCTTCAAGAAGATGTCGTATAGAGCTCTTTAAGATGTCTTTGTGTTTGCAAAAGGCAGATTGCGGATTTGAGTCTCAAGATGCGGTGTAAAATGCGAAAATGCGGTGTATCTGGCAACACTGTCATACACAGTTGATCCGTGCACAGTTGTCCGTCACCCAAACCAACATCCTATTACTAATATCATATTCCGCTAACGATAATGAGTCTTTAATTTTAAACGTGTTAATATTATCACATATCCGGAACAAATCAGAAGATCGATGCTCATATAACTCATCCATTAACTGACGTATAGGGATTCCGTACTGATATTCTACAAGTTCAATACATGTCATACAATCTTGACTAAAGGTCATAGCGATTCGAATTGAGTGATTATGGCGTTTTCAATTAATAATAACTGCCAGCGGTGAGCGACCTGCTAAACACTCACGTATCTAATGGGGACACTCTAAGAACCGCTAAGAACCTCTGAGACCTAATATTCCATTAGTAATATTATATTCCGCTAACGACTTTAGGTCTGCAATTTCAAGCTTAATTATAATATCACTTATGCGGAACGAATCAAATGATCGTCATTAATAGAACCCATCAATATGTTCACGTAAGGGGAAGCTGTATTGATATTACGGAAGTTCAATAGATGTCAAGCAATCTTCAAGTAACATCATAGCGACTCGACTTGAACGATTATACCGTTTTTAAATTATAATAACCTGCTAAACACCCTTACGTGCGTAATGCGGACCCACTAAGAACCTGTATATACTTACTGAAAAATCTGTTTGAAATAAATAAAATAATTACGTTTGAAATTAGATATTTAATGTCTCTAGCAGAATATGCTATTAGTAATAATATATTAGATTGTTCAAAGCCTCATTAGCTGCCTACCTGAATGTTTTCACACATATTTTTCAGTAAGTATATATATGTTCTTATTATTTCCGAATTAGATACGCAAGGATGTTTGGCAGGTCGCCCGTCGCTGTCTGTTATTATTTCCTCAAAACGCAACAATCACTGAATGCAAATATTTATCATCTTATCGGAAGATTTCATGACATGCAGTGAACTGGGAGAATGCCAATACGGAATTCCCACATATCAGCATGTAATAGGATTTTAGGGGTTTCCAAAGCCATAGACTCATGGGCTGCCTACTTAAATGTTTCTAGACATATTTTTCAGTGAGTCTATATATATGTTCTTATGAGGTGCGAATTGGATACGTAAGGGTGCTTAGTAGGTCATCCGTCTTTGGCAGTTATTATTAATTAAGAACGCTTCATACAACCGAAGCAAATGTCTATCGCCTTCTCTGAAGTGTGCATATTTGCGGTAAACTGCGGTCTGTCGATTTGTTCTACATGCGTAATATCTTCATTACGAAATTATAAATTCAAAGGCGATAGTGGAATGGATTGTAAGTAATAGACTCAGGGTTCCAACGCAAATTAAGTGGTTTTTTTTCTGATATCTGTCAATTATATTGGTTTTGCGGTTGCGGAGGTACAATTGTAAGATTGTGCTTCGTCAAAATTTAATTTCGTTTGTAACGAAAAAGAAGGCAACGGCACTTTCTTTAGCTCTCTTTTTGTTGTTTTCGACGTAAAACATACATGTCACATAATTTTGACGTAATGTCTCTGCAGCTTCACTATTTTTCAATATTTTCTTATTCTAATCTCACTTTTAGGCCAAATTATTTTAAAATTATTCAAATAATAGACAAACTTCAAAAAATGTCCCCTCATTTTGTTAGGTTCCTTGAGTAGGATGATAAGTTTTTGAAAACTCATAGACTGATTTATTGTTACATATCATATTGTTACACATATCAGGAACAAATAAAAAGATCGCTGTTCATATAACTGATAAACATACTGACGTACAGGGAATCCGTATTGACATTCTACAAGGTCAATACGGCAGAGAGTCAATTCGTCTACGAATTTGGAAAGACCTAACATACCATAAATAATATTGTATTCCGCTAAAGACTTTAAGTTATGATGAAAATTATAATACAATTACCTGATAATATAATTACGTTTGAAATCAGTAAGTATATGTAGATTCTTATTCGGTCCGAATTAGGTACGTAAGGGTGTTTAGCAGGTCGCCTGTTGCTATCAGTTATTAGTAATCAAAACCGCTATAATCACCTACTGCGAGTCGTTATCATCGTCTTTGAATACTGCATGGAATTTATTGAACATGGAGAATATCAACACGGATTCCCCTCACGTCAGCATATTGGTGAATTCTATGAACATCAGCCTTTTGATTTGTTCTGGACAGACTTTGTCTATCAGCTTCTCGGGATATTGCATGATATCTAATGCACTTTGAGAATGTCAATACGGATTCTCCATATATCAGCATATTCACGGTTTCCATGAACAGGGAATTTTCGATTTGTTCCGGATACCTAATATCCTAATAACATTTAAAATTAGAGGACTGAAGTGGTTAGACGCATACAATATCAGTAACAGGTTGATAGTCTTATTTCTAAAGCCATATACTGTGTGTGGCTTAAATGGTTTTAAACATATTTTTCAGTAAGTCTATATAAGTAAAAACTAAAGGTTAACAACCACCGCAGGGTCCCACTGGGAGCACCTGTCATCTAAGAAATGACATCGGCTCCCAGTAGGACCGCGGTAAGTCCCATTGATGGCCACGTCTGACAACCGTGAGATGGGTGGTCACAGGACACGACGAAATCACAAAGACAGGTCGGCGAAACTTTCGTGTGTTTTGAGGTAGAAAACTGTCGGTGGAAATAATTCGTCAACCAAAAGTTGTAGGTTGGCTATGACCTCTTTGTCTGCCGAACATGAAGCCACGACCGGTTGAGCGGCACCGCGCGTGCGTTTACCTTGCGTTCTAATTAGTACCAACCTCCAGGTCGAGAAGTGAAAGTTACTAGAGAGAAAATATGGCCGCCACAGATTGCTGGAGCACAGTTTTAACTTGAGAAGACATGTAGACATGAATTAATAAAGTTGACATGTCACACTGTTGATTCAGGTTGGGCGGGGTGGGGGGAGTATATTTAAATATTATCATTGTTAATTAATCAACACGAATCTTATTGTTTTCACAATTCAGAATTCGTTCAGACTGCAGATTTTTTTTCTTTTCAACGGAAATATCTGTGAAGAATTTCGGGAAATCCTTCCCTTAACATATTTTATTAAAGAACGATAATTTTCCATTTTAACACATTTTTGTTGTGATTTTGTTTTTTATCAGAAAATCCACTGCTAATGACTCAAAAGAGACCGCATTTATTAGGAGACTTTATCAGGTGACATAATTTGTTTTAATTTTTCAAATGAATTAATTAAAATTTACTTTCAACCAAACAGATGAATTTTCAAATTAAGTTACGATGAATCTACAACTGAAATAGTTGCAAAAGCAATTAAAATAATTGATTTTCAATTTTTTTTAAAACCTTGAAGCCAAAACAAGAATTGTTAGTAAAACAGTTGAATTTTTAACCCGAGAATGTGCATTTTCCACCAAAAAGGATTTTCTGGGGAAATTTGAAACGAGGATTATTAATTTTTTAACAAAAAAGACGAATTTTTATTTAAAAAAAAGGAAAAGCAAACTTTAAGGTGTAAAAAATTAATTCTCAATAAAAAGAGAAACGACTTTTGAACAAAGTAGTTTAATTTTCAACCAAAAAGATAAAACATTATCCCAACAAAAATTTTTTAAACAATTGCGAAACTACAATTTTCAACAAAACAGTTGAATTTTCAAGCAAACTGGTTAATTTTTAACTACAGTTACGATAAATCTACAACTGAAATAGTAACATAATCAGTTAAAATAATGGATTTTCAATTAAAAAAAAAAACTTTGATGCTAAAAAACGAATTTGCCTGTACAACAGTTGAATTTTTAACCCAAAAATATGCATTTTCCACCAAATGAGAATGTTTTGGGGAAAGAAAGAATATTAATTTTCTACCAAAAAAGACGAATTTTTATGACAACATAGAAAAAATTTTCAACTTACGGTGGAAGAATTAAACCTTCGGTTATAAAAACTTAATTTTCATGAAAAAAAGAAACGACATTTGAAAAAAGTAGTTTACTTTTCAACCAAAAAGATGAACTATTATCTCAAAACAAGAATTCTTAACTACGTAATTCAATTTTCAATTACGAAACTACATTTTCCAAGAAAACAGTTACGCTTTCAAGCAAAAAGATTAATTTTTAACTACAGTTACAATGAATCGAGAACTGAAATAGTTACATAATCAGTTGAAATAATTTATTTTCAATTTTTAAAAAACTTTAAAGCTAAAAAAACCAATTTGTCTGTAAGACATTTGAATTTTTAACCGAAAAATATGCATTTTCCACCAAACAAGAATTTTTTGGGGAAATTGGAAACACAGAATATTAATTTTCTACCAAAAAGACGAATTTTTATGACAAAATAGAACAGTTTTTCCACTTACGCTGGAAAACTTAAACTTTCAGCTGTAAAAAATTAATTTTCAATAAAAGAAGAAACGACTTTTGAACAAAGTAGTTTAATTTTCAACCAAAAAGATGAACCATTATCTCAAAAAAAGACTTTTTAACTACGTGCTACAATTTTCAATTACGAAACTACAATTTTCAACAGAACAGTGAAACTTTCAAGCAAACAGGTGAATTTTCAACTGCAGTTACGATAAATCTACATAATCAGTTAAAGTAATTGTTTTCCCAGTTTTAAAAACGCGTTTCCAACCAAACAGATGAATTTTCAACTAAGACAGATATATTCTTGAGCCAAAAAGAGAAATTTTCAACAAACTTATTCAATTTTCCACCAAGCAATATTTCAGCTTATTTTTCATCGTCAGGAGTAAGGAACTAAAGACTAAAGAAATAGAAATATGACAAATAAATTACTAACAATAATTTCAACATTTTTTTCCACTGGTCATTAATATATTAGGCCTGCAAATTAATTCGTTCCCTTTAATATCATGTCTTGTAACTCTTGGTCGAACTCGAATTTTTTCCCGTTTCCATCATTTTTTTCTTCCGTTTTAATAATCTAGTCTTAACCCGACTCGACAAGAAGGCACCCGAATGTCATCGAGTTCGCGATCTCGCATCCCTCACTATCATCGTTCCGCGTCGTGCCGTATCACGCGGGCACCACATCGCATCGTCACCCTTCACCCCGACCCCCAAAACCCGAGTTTACACAAAAGCACCCGACTGTGCTCGTGTGTGCTCAGACGCAACCCCCCACCATCAAATCGAGTCCAGCGTGTCGGTACCAGCACAGCACCCACCGAGCCATCCAAACCCCAGTAACATGTTTTAACACGAAAGTAGCCGACCGCACTCGAGTCCGTTATCTCGCAATACCCACTACCATCGTTCCGCGTCATGCACGCGCCACATCGCATCGTCTGCCCTCACCCCTTCACCCGTCATGCCACTTCGCAACGCAACTCCACCCCCTTGATCGCATCCGGTATACAGGAGGGGGGAGGGCTGGAGTCCTAGGGCCCCTGGTACGATAGGGCACCTCCGCTTCTCTTTTTCCTATTACTTTTCTGCTTGTCTATAAGCATAGTCTCTAAACTAGAAATTTAAAAATAGTATTATTAGCATCCACGGATTTTTGCGATTCCAATGACACATTACTTGCCCCTAAAAGTTGAGAAATTGAAGGACTTCAATTCATCAATTAGTATAAAAATGATTTTTACTTTTAAATTCGTCACAAATCAACTTTTCAACCTTCATACACAAATGACATGTACTTGTGATCGGAGAAAGTCATAGATTATATTTTTTATTCATAATGTGTCCCCTGAGGGTTTTGCATGACTTCCATTTCTTCCAATCCTTCCGTCTACATATTTTATACAATCTTATCCTTACTATTTACAGTTATTTACACTGTCGGCGTTGAACAAGGTATCTGCGACTAACATGCTTGCCGTCCCGGTTCCACTCTACTCGTTTGGGGTGGTTCAGTGGACGAAGAACGAACTCAAGGCCCTTGATGTCACCACACGTAAGATCATGCAAATGCATAAAAGCTTGCATATCAATTCGTCATTTCTGCGATTATACATTTGACGCCGTCAAGGCGTACGCGGACTTCTGAATCTCCAGTCTCTTCATAACTGAATTATTCTAAGTTACTTTACAAAGCCGCGGAGCAAGCGTCTGAGACCCTTGGCCTGAATTTGAATATCAGAAGTGAGGAAAGTGCACTACTCCATCTAGATGCTTTACTTCTGAAAGCCGAAGTGAAGAAAGCAGAAGTTCAAAAATTCCATCAAGAGCTACTCGACAACAAAATGCACGGAAATTTTCAGAGGAATGTAGAAAAACAGTCCTTGTCGAAAGAGCAAACATTTGCTCTCCTCAGATCTTCAGGGCTTAATTCAGGTACAGAGGGTTTCATTTTTGCATGACAGGACGGTGTCATTTCCACCTTAGCATACCTTGACCGCATTTTATGTCAAGAAGTTCCCAGCGATAGGTGCAGATCGTGTCATGCACACGTTCAGCACCTAGTACACATACTATCGGGGTGTCCTACCTACGCAGGAACGACGTATATCTACAGACATAATGCGGCCTTAAGAGTGCTTTATTACCATCTTTGTCGCTCTTATGGTGTAGGCCGCGACCCTGCCCTGCCGAACGCTCCAAGGGAGACAGAGTCAACTGTCCAAAACGAGAAGTGCCAAATTTTCTGGAACTAAGATTTTCGCACAGCAGCCTCCGTTGCACACTCGAGGCCTGAAAGTGTTCTTCAAAACTTCGTGAAACCAACTATATTCGTGATCGAATTCTCGGCTCCATCCAAATACAACATCACTGCCAAGCAGAAAGAAAAGGAGGAGAGTTATCAAGACCTCAAAATGGAGCTGCAAAGACTGTATCCAAAATATTCGGTACAAGTAATTGTCCTTGTGATAGGTTTTCTCGGAGGTGCGAAACTATGACTGGTTCGTAACCTTAAAGCTATAACAGCGTGCCAAAAATATGCCACGACACTTGGGAGATGGACGCAGAAAGCTGTCATCCTTGAGTCGCTTCGTGTCCTCAAAACACACGAGGGTTTGGCCGGCCTGTCGTTGTGATATCGTCGTGTCCTGTGACCACCAATCTCACGGTTCTGAGACGTGGCCGTGAGTGGGACTTACCGCGGTCCTACTGGGAGCTGGTGTCATTTTTTAGATGACGTTTGCTCCCAGTGGTATCTGCTTCAGATAAACTCCTTCCTGACGTTACGTCCTACATGCGGCTTTGAGGCACGTCAGGGAATGTATTGGTCACTCCAGTGTCACGATGTATAATAACACTCATATTCAAAAACTCAGGGTCATCGGAGACGCCAATTATCTTTCCTTTCTTCAGAAGAATCTTGGCACACTTGACCAATCCAAAGTCTATACCAATCTCTCCTGTACACTTCTTAATGATATTTAAATTTCGCTTGCACCAGAAGCATAGATCTTCAGTCCATAAATAAAAAATACATAAATGAACTTATGCTCGCGATGATTAGTGTTGCCGCAGAGGTATGCAGGAGAATTTCGCATTGCGAGCGATAGAGGCAGAAGTGTGATGCAAGAGAGCAGGAGGCTCAGAGGAAGAAGACTTTGACTGGTTCAGTGTACGATTAAACATCCTTAGTTCTTGAGCGAACTTTCGAACCCTTTCCGTGAATAGCTTTCTTCTCTTGCCCATCCAACCTTCTTGTTCAGTTTATACTAGCGTCTTTTCGTCTTCGGATCCATCGTCGGTTTTACCCTTTGATTTGAATCAGCCAATGCTCTCGCAGCACCATAAACTGAACAATTGATGGTCCAAAGTTCGGACTCCTTCGAGATATCCTCACGAAGGGAGGCATCCATTTCAGCCAGATCTTGGGGCTTAGGAGGATCCTGTACGTAAATGTTCCTTCTTTTCCTGAAATCGCTATCATCTCTCAGAAGGTTGCCTGCTTTCCGCAGTTGGTCTTAATATCGTTTCATCATCTTTGTCTGCAGCGTGTTCAAGCAGCGGCTGGGGTAGCGCACCGCGTACGTAACCATTTTTCGAAAGATAGGCGTGTTGATTTCGCAAAGACTGATGGGAAACGTACTGAAGCTCTGGGTGTTTCTGGCACTACAGAGTGCGCATACGCGCCGTAAAGCCTTCACGGAGAGGGATAATGTTGACATCGTAGCAGTCCAGCACGTCATCCTTGAGTTAATTCGTCCAACCAAAGTGGACGTTTCGCCGGTTCGTCGTCATGTTTCCATTCCAATTATTCGTTGCAGCATCCCGAACTCTAGGGCGATCGGCACTGTTTGCCGACCGATTTTCGGGTGCTCTGCGCCTTCGATTGTTTTGAACCGCATCTACAACTTTATGGTGATTTGACGGTGTTATTGTTGTTCCCACGAGCAGCTAGGGAAAGGGTTTGCCCGTCCTTGTAGAACCCCGCATTCAAGGATAAGGCTGCTTTCTCTGAGAAGTCGCCCGGTATCCCAGAGACACCGTTTAAGACACCTCGCCCAGGTGCCATTCAGCTTTCGGAACAGTTGTCACGCCTTCACTTAGGGGTCATTCCTTCGGAACCATCACTGGACAATTGTTCGCGACTGCTTATTAATAATTGTAATCATGTTCAGCAGAAACCTTTGGCACGGGGATCCTCGATCCGCAACCCCAGGACGCGTTCGGTGGCTTTGTCATAGGCGTATACGAGGGCTGTTTGATAAGTCAGTGACTTTTCGAGTCAAAGATTTTTTTCCGGCAAATGAGCATTCTACTTTTCAATATAATCTCCTTTTAGCTCGATACATTTAGTCGAGCGTTTCTCCAATTTTTTTATTCCTCTCAAATAATAGGTTTTCTCAAGGCCCTCAAAATAAGCGTTTGTTACGGTGATGACCTCTTCATTCGACCCAAATATGTTACCGTCAAGCCATTTCTTCAGATTTGGAAACAGGAAATAGTCGCAGGGGGCTAAATCTGGAGAATATGTTGGATGAGGTAGCAGTTCGTAGCCCAATTCATGGATTTTTGCCATCGTGACTACACACGTGTGCACCCTTGAATTGTATCTACTGGGGATCCCAGGTCAATAGGTCGGATCTACTCTGCACTGACCCAGAACTGTCAAAATCCTTTACCTGGTTCGAGCCGCTTCGAACCCTTAAAGAAAAGGCTCCACCACGTTTAAATTTCAGAACCAAGTCCTTTCAACTGGGATATTTTCCTAGGGGTCATAAATTTTCTCTCCGTTTTCCTTTCGAAAAAAATGGTAAATCTTGGAAAAGGTCGTGTGATCCTGGGTCACGCTGCACCTGTGGATTGTGGAGACCCCTGCTTTAAGTTTATATAACTATAATTTTCCTAGGTTTCTCCAGAAAATTGGGAAAGGTTTTTGAAGATTATTATTCATAAGATTATTATATTATTTATGAAGATATGTCGAAAAAATATCAAGAAAATTTCGGAAAAATTTTTCTTTTTTATGAATTTTACGAAATTTTAAGATACATTTTAATAGTTTAAAATATATTGAAGACTTTTTGACGCTTGGAAAAAATTGAGGAATATTTGATAAATCACCAAAAATCATTTAAAGTTTCGAAATATATTTAATCTCTTCAAAATTCCAAACATTTCTAAATATCTTTTAAACTGAGTCGAGTTATTCCTAAAAATTTGTTAGAAAAAAGAAAAAAAGAAAAGAATTCTGCAAAATTACAAAAATTGCCAGATTCTTTGTTGATAATTTTGGAAACCTTTTGTAATGTTTTGAAATTTTCCGAAAATATTCTCTTAAAATAAATGTTGTAAAATAAAAAACCATTACAAATTTTCCGAGAAATCATTAGACAATTTTTTATTTTTTATTATTTGAAAAAATAATTGAATAATCGTTCACAGTTTTAGGTTTCTCTTTTAAAAATCAACTTTTATAATTAAAATTCCTCATTTGGAAATTACGATTTTTCACCTTTTTTAATCATGGACAGATATAATCAATACGAGTTTTTAAGAGGAAAGAATCATCCTAAGTTTATTTAAATTATACCTTATCTAATATCATCAATCTAATATCATAATCTCATACCTTATCTAATATGCAATTTTTACCTCGTGAACACGAAAAATCAAGTTTTTAAGAAACACTGAATGAGATTAAAAAATAGTAGCGGGAATCTCGGAAATTGGACAAGATATCGTAAATAAGTAAAGGAACCTTTTTTATATCTTTATTAACGGTGCAAACTATTTTCTTATTATTTTTTTCGTATCTGTTTTTGTTTGCAACAAAACTGCGAAAATTCAATTTTATGAAAAAAAATTCTCCTGGCCACAAAAGTTATTTAGCCCGCATTAAACTCACAAGGTATTTTCCTTATAATAGTACAAATTCAACAGCAAATTGGCAAAAATATAAGTGTGGGTTTTTTGAGAAAATCGACTTCTAATATATTTTAAGAAAAACCGCTGCCATTTCGTTAATTTTGAACATTTTCTAAATGCTTGAAAAAAATTACGTCTTTTTGTAAGCAAAGCAAAAAATTTTAATACGCACAACTTCGTAAAAAAATTTCTTTCACAAGTCGCAAAAAGAATTTAAATTTAAAAAAAGCCTAAATTCGTATAGGAAAATATATTTTGTCCCCGAGAGATTCCGCGACTTCAAGTGTAGAACCTGCCTGATTTGAAATGGATTCGGTCGAAAGGATTTTCTGTTTTCAAAAATTAATTTTTAAAGAAAATTTAAAACGATTTCCAAACATTTCAGAAGATTTCTATAAATTCCAGGGAAAAGTGCGGAATAAATGGTAAGAATAGTTAATTTTTCAAACAAAAAACAACGAGTTTTCAAAAAATAATTGAATTTTCAATCAAAAAGATAAATTTTTAATTGAGAAGATTAATTTTCTGCCCAAAAAATAATAATTTAAAGTATGTTAAATTTCGAACAACAAAAAAACAACAAACTTTCTCTAAACATTTCTAATTTTCTATCATTTTTCACCGTGATTTACTAAAATAATTTATAAGGCTCTTTTTCGGGATTCTTCAGTTGCATCATTTATTAAAAAATTTTAAAATGTTCAAAAGTATTTTTCAATTATCTTTAAAAAGTATCTTTTCAAAAGAAAAAAACATAAAAAAACTTTTCCCGTAATCTTGAGACAATTTTTTTTTTAACCTTTCAAAATTGATAAAAAGAATCCAAATTTTATTTCAAAATCTTCGAAAATGTACATTTTCTTTAATTTTTTTTAAATCTTCTCAATATTAAAATTAATTTTTAAAGTTTCAAGACTATGTTTAAATGCATTCGAATTTTTCCTGATTTTTTTTTAAATTTTTCAAAATTTTAAAAATTGCCTTCAAATCTTTCAGAATCTTTTTCAACAATTTGTTAAAAGTTTTTGAAATGTTTTCAAATTTTTTTAAATATTCGGTAAAAATGATTTTTTCGAAAAAAATGTATAGTCATCAAATCTTTCAAAATTTCTAAAAAGCATTTTCTTGCGAAATCTTAAAAAGTCCATATTTTGTTCGAAATTTTTTAAATGTCAGCAATGAACAAATTGAAAACATCCACTAAAAGTCATATTCACACAGAATGCAATTAGTCCGGTCTTCGAACAACAAATTTCGAATCTTTCGAAGAATTTTAGAAGGTTTCAATGAAAGAATATTCTTCAGATTTATATAAAAATTTGAAAGGATTAAAAATATTTTAAAACTTGAAAAGATTTTCTAATATTTATTCAATATTTATAGAAAAAAAGCGAATTTTCAAGAAATAGTTACATTTTCTATAAAAAAAATGAATTTTCAACTAAGAAGATTTATTTTAAACTAATAAAAAAACAAATAGAAGAGTTGAATTTTCTACTAAAAACAACGAATTTTCAAAAAATATTTCAATTTTCAATCAAAATTATCAATATTTAACCATTAAATCTAATTTCCTATAAAAAACAACGAATTTAAAAAAATATATATTTCAATTAAGGCCATGTGACGAGTGGGTCACATGACCAAGCTAGTCCTCAATTTTTCATTGTAAACTTGCGTCCAAAAGAAATAAGATATCGCGCTTAAAGTTTAGGAAATGAAAGAGGAGACACTAATGTTCACGGCTCTGCTCTTTTTCGGTGGAAATTTTGAGAACAAAAATTTCCGAATAAAATAAAACTGGAAGCTATATCGATACTTTTCATTGTAAACTTACGTCCACACGGAATGAGACGTTCAGCTTAAATTCACTTTAGTTCAGTTTCTATTCAGTTTAGTTCAGTTCAGTTTCAATTCAGTTTAGTTCACTTCAGTTTCAATTCAGTTCAGTTCAGTTTCAATTTAGTTTGGTTCAGCTTCAATTCAGGTAAGTTCAGTTTCAATTCAATTCAGTTCAGTTTCAATTCAGTTCAGTTTCGTTTAGTTTCAAATCACTTCAGTTCAGTCCAGTTTCAATTTAGTTCATTTCAGTTTCAATTCAATTCAGTTTAGTTAAGTTCAGTTTCAATTCAGCTCACTTTCGTTCATTTTGAATTCACTTTCGTTCAGTTCAGTTTCAATCCAGTTCACTTCAGTTTCAATTCAGTTTAGTTCAGTTTCAATTCAGTTCATACAAGTTTCAATTAAGTTCAGTTTAATTCAGTTCAAATTCATTTCAGTTCAGTTTCAATTCAGTTCAGTTCCGTTCAGTTTGAATTCACTTCAGTGCAGTTTAGTTTTAATTCAGTTCAGTTCTGGTCAGTTTTAATTCAGTTCAGTTTTAATTCAGTTTAGTTCGGTTTCAATTGAATTCAGTTCAGTTCAGTTCAGTTCTGTTCAGTTAAAATTCACTTCACTTCAGTTCAATTTCAATTCAGTTCAATTCCGTTCAGCCTTAATTCACTTTAGTTCAGTTTCTATTCAGTTTAGTTAAGTTCAGTTTCAATTCAGTTTAGTTCACTTCAGTTTTCATTCAGTTTATTTCAGTTTCAATTCAATTCAGTTCGGTTCAGTTCGGTTTCAATTCAGTTCAGTTCCGTTCAATTTGCATTCGCTCAATTCAGCCTCAATTCAGTTCATTTAAGTTTCAATTCAGTTCAGTTCATTGCAGTTTAAATTCACTTTAGTTCAGTTCTGTTCAGTTTGAATTCACTTTAGTTCAGTTTAGTTCCAATTTAGTTTAGTTCAGGTCAGTTGTAATTCAGTTCAGTTTTAATTCAGTTCAGCACAGTTTCAATTAAATTTATATCAGTTCAGTTTAGTTTCAATTCAGTTCAGTTCTGTTCAGTTTAGATTTACTTCAGTTCAGTTCAATTTCAATTCAGTTTACTTCAGGTCAGTTTCAATTCAGTTAATTTCAGTTTCAATTCAATTCAGTTCAGTGCAGTTCAGTTCTGTTCAATTTAAATTCACTTCAGTTCAGTTCAGTTTCAATTCGATTCAGTTCCGTTCAGTCTGAATTCACTTTAGTTCAGTTCAGTTTCAATTCAGTTTAGTTTAGTTCAGTTTTAATTCAGTTTATTTCAGTACAGTTAAAATTCAGTTGAGTTCACTTCAGTTTCTATTCAGGTCAGTTCAGTTTAGTTCAGTTCAGTTTCAATTCAATTCAGTTCAGTTTCAGTTTAGTTCAGTTTCAGTTCAGTTCAGTTTCAATTCAGATAATTTCAGTTTCAATTCAGTTCAGTTCCGTTCAGTTTGAATTCACTTCAGTTCAGTTCAGTTTCAATTCAAATCAGTTCAGTTTCAGTTTAGTTCAGTTCAGTTTCAATTCAATTCAGTTCAGTTTCAGTTCAGTTTCAATTCAGGTAAGTTCAGTTTCAATTCACTTCAGTTCCGTTCAGTTTAAATCCACTTCAGTTCAGTTCAGTTTCAATTCAGTTTAGTTCAGTTCAGTTACAATTTAGTTTAGTTTACTTCAGTTTTAATTCAGTTCAATTCAATTTGCATTCACTTTAGTTCAGTTCAGTTTCAATTCAGTTAAGTTCAGTTTCAATCCAGTTCAGTTTAGTTTCAATTCAGTTCTGTTCAGTCCTAATTCAGTTCATTTAAGTTCCAATTCAGTTCAGTTTAATGCAGTTTAAATTCACTTCAGTTTAGTTCTGTTCAGTTTGAATTCACTTCAGTTCAGTTTAGTTTCAATTTAGTTTAGTTCAGGTCAGTTGTAATTCAGTTTAGTTTTAATTCAGTTCAGTTCAGTTTCAATTGAATTTATTTCAGTTCAGTTCAGTTTAGTTTCAATTCTGTTCAGTTCTGTTCAGTTTAAATTCACTTCAGTTCAGTTCAATTTCAATTCAGTTTACTACAGGTCAGTTTCAATTTAGTTCAGTTTTAATTCAGTTCATTTCAGTTTCAATTTAATTCAGTTCAGTTCAGTTCAGTTTTAATTCAGTTGAGTTCTGTTCAATTTAAATTCACTTTAGTTCAGTTCGGTTACAATTTAGTTTAGTTCACTTCAGTTTCAATTCAGGTTAGTTCAGTTATTTCAGTTCAGTTTCAATTCAATTTAGTTCAGTTTCAGTTCAGTTCAGTTTCAATTCAGGTAAGTTCAGTTACAATTCAGTTCAGTTTTGTTCAGTTAAAATTCACTTCAGTTCAGTTTGAATTCAATTTAGTTTCAATTCAGTTCATTTCAGTTTCAATTCAGTTTATTTCAGTTCCGTTTTTAATTCAGTTCTTTTCAGATTCAATTCAGTTCAGTTCCGTTCAGTTTAAATTCAGTTCAGTTTAGTTTCAATTCAGTTCAGTTCCGTTTGGTTTGAATTCACTACAATACAGTTCAGTTTCAATTCAGTTTAGTTCAGTTCTGTTAAAATTCAGTTTCGTTCACTTCAATTTCAATTCAGGTCAGTTCAGTTTAGTTCAGTTCAGTATCAATTCAATTCAGTTCAGTTTCAGTTTAAATCCACTTTAGTTCAGTTCAGTTTCAATGCAGTTCAGTTTCAATTGCATTCAGTTCAGTTTCAGTTCAGTTCAGTTCAGTTTCAATTCAGGTGAGTTCAGTTCCAATCCAGTTTAGTTCTATTCAGTTTAAATTCATTTCAGTTCAGTTCAGTTTCAATTCAGTTCATTTCAGTTCAGTTAAAATTCAGTTTAGTTCACTTCAGTATCAATTCAGGTCAGTTCAGTTTAGTTCAGTTCAGTTTCAATTCAGTTCAGTTTCAGTTCAGTTCAGTTTGAATTCAGATAAGTTCAGTTTCAATTCAGTTCAGTTCCGTTTAATTTGAATTCACTTCAGTTCAGTTCAGTTTCAATTCAATTTAGTTTCAATTCAATTCAGTTCAGTTTTAGTTTAGTTCAGTTCGGTTTCAATTCAATTCAGTTCAGTTTAAGTTCAGTTCAGTTTCAATTAAATTTAGTTCAGTTTCAGTTCAGTTCAGTTTCAATTCAGATAAGTTCAGTTTCAATTCAGTCCAGTTCCGTTCAGTTTATATATATATATATATATATATATATATCACCCGTTTGTAGATAGGGGAGATGAAAATAGGTAGGGTCGACTCTTCATAACATTTTATTGGTTTTCTTTGAAATGTATGTCAATCTTCTGTGAACTATATGCTACGCAGGTTTTCAATGTTTCACAGCTGCGTTACAGTTTGAGAGTTAACGTGTCAGTTAAATAACTATTTATATAGCAAACACTACAGTTAAGAAAATATATATCCGTGAAAAACTGAATGATTACGATACCATGTCATTACGATGACATCATTAATCACAGCCATGATGGTTAACTCTTACTCATCTAAAGTTATTTCAAAAATAATAGAACTAGAAATTGTAAAAAATTAACTTTAATTTAAGGTAATATTTATGAAATTATTCGGTGCCTAGGGCGCGCGTCTTGTAGATCTCGCGCTTTGTGCTTCGATATTTATTCTTTGCACTTGGCATACTTGAATCAAACTTTCATGAAAAAATCTCTTTTAGATCCTAGTATTCATACACGTCTTCATATTCTGAATAAAGACAAAATAAATATAAAAAATATAAACAATAAAAAAAAGTCAAATCTTGTCGTCAGACATTTTTTCCTATCTCGCGTTTCTATGTTAAAAATAGGATTTCTCTACCATATTACTTCTGATGGATAAAACAAGATATCCTACAAGTCTTTTTTTCAACTTTTTACGTATCTCGCGTCTTTTGGCGTAATTCTCAAATTTTAAATTTTTCTTCAATAGCATTTTCGATGAATAAAGCTAAAATGACGAGTCCTATAAAACGCGATCGCTAGAATAAATTCTATGAGTAATGCTGACAAATTTTAATTTATTTTATTACACGCTAAAAAAGCCTAGAATAAGCCTTATGTGCCGTATTTATATTTCAAAACTTTACCCTGGAAAAGGAAAAACCTAGAAATTATAAATTGTGATAATATAAATTTCAATATTGCAAACTTCACAGCTTAAAATTCTTTTAAAACTGGATGAAAATAGTTATTTTTTACAAAACAGAAGAATAAATTCTCTCTAATAAAACTTCAACATAAAAAAATAAGTTTTGAACAAAGTAGTTCGTCGTTTAAACAAATAGTTGTATCTTAAATGAAGAAAGGTTAATTCTCTACAAGAAATATTATAGTTAATATTTCTAAAAAAAAATAAAACACAAATGTTTAACAAAACAGTTATATCCTTATCCATAACAGATTATTGTTTTGCAACAAAACGGTTGCATTTTTAACTAAAAAGGATCAAATTTTTAGCAGAAAAGAGAAGCATTTAAAAAAAACAATTTATAGTCGACCAAGAAAGCCAAATTTTCAAATTAACAGTCAAATTTTTGAACATGAAGACTCGTTTTCTAAAAAGAAGAATAATTTTTAACAACATAAGAGAATTTCAACTTTTAACCAAATATTTTAATTTTCAAACTAATAAATGAGTGTTTGATGAAGTAGTAATTTAAATTCCAGCCATATAGTAGAATTTCAAATAAAAAAAAAATAATTCTCGATGAAAAATTCAATAGTAGATTTTTCAATAAGAAAGAATTAAATCTCAATGAAAAATAGTTGGATTTTCTTATTTGGTTCTATTAATTCAGCTTCCATATGAACTTCAAGTACATGTGTAGATAGCAGATTGGAAAATAGATGAGAATATATACACACAAAAACCTTCTATTTATTTCTCGTCGAATCGTTTTCAATCTTTCGTCATAGACGTTAACGCGTCATTAGGATAAATATTTGTATGACAAATAAAACATTTTAGACGCTTATCTTTGAATGACTAATTTTGGGTAATTTCATAGTTCTATCAGGCATATTTTTTACGATAAGATCGTACCTGCCAATCATTTGATTCAACCTAATGTCTAGATAAATTTTATTTAATATAATTAAATGTCATCCCTTAACTTATTACATTTTGAAACAATCCGCTGCAATTTTGTTATTGCCAGTATATCTCAATATTGCAAAAAAAAAATTTATGTAGATAAGTTTAATTAAACATAAAATTAATGTATGTATCGTATGAACTTCAATATGAAACGCTTCAAATTCCTAAAATTGAATGACGAAATATTTCAATTTTCATAAAGTAGATGAATTTTCAACCAAAAAGTTTGAATTCATACATAAAAACATAAATTTTCGTCAAGAGACATGGCTATTTAACCAAATAGTTTTGTTTTTCATATGAAAGATTAATTGTCAACCAAAAATGTGATAGTTCAATTTTTAGTTAGGAAGATTGATTTTCAAACAAGCAAGAAGAATTTTTAACAAAATAGTAAAATTTTTAACTATAGAGATGAATTTTGGGCTGAAGTGATGAATCTTCAACCAAAAATGATGAATTCTCGAGAAAAAATATAATATTTAATATGTCAATCAGCTAAAAGACGAATATTCAACAAAATTGTTGATTCCATATCCAAAAGAGATTATTAATTTTTCACAAACAGGAGCAGTTTCAAATGAAAAAAAGATGACTACTCCTGCCCAAAGAAATTAATTTTTTACAAATAAGTTCTGTTCTTCAAGCTAAAAAGTTGGATTGCCAACCAAAAAAGGTAAATTAGCAAGTAGACGGCTAAATTTTAAACAAAAAAAATCCATATCCAACTAAACAGTCACATTGAGAAACAAATCTTTGCACTTTCAAAAAAAAGATACTATTGACAAAAAATAGTTTTTTTCATTGGGTTCTAATAATTTATTGGAAATTCGTCCTTTTTGGTTGAAAATCTATTTTGATGAAAAATTGCCTTTTTTACAAAAAATTAGCTATCACGTCTGTTGAAAATTCATCTCTTAGGTTGACAATTTCAATATTTTGTCAAGAATTTATTATCTTTCAATTAAAATTTAACTATTCCATTTGCGTTTAAATATGTAGATTTTTAAGCTGAAAAAAAACTATTTGACTGAAAATTCATGTATTTCGTTGGAAGTGCATCTATCTTGGTAGAAAAAAATTTGTTTTGGTTCAAAATTAATACTTCTTACTAAAAATTGAACTACTTGGTTGCAAATTAAACTTTTTCGTTCAAAAATAATTTTATTACCCGGAGCTTCAGCACGTTTCGATTCAATCCTTGCGAAATCAACGTGCCTACCTCTCGAAAAATGGATATGTACGCAGGCCGAAACGTCTGACTCAATGATAAATTGATTTCAATTTTTTTGTGACCCTAAAGCCAATTTTACCATCAACATCAAAATATTATATAAAGTGTGTTGTTTTCTATGTAAAATTGTGCATAAATGTGAAAAAGGATGAAAGTAGGCCCTAGCGGACCGCGTGAGCGAAACGTTTACGCAATCGCGTCACTGGGTCCGCTAGGGCATATTTTCATCCTTTTTCACGTTTACTCACAATTTCACATAGAACTCAACACTTTTTTTCTCTTTTTACGCATTTACATTTTTTCAGTGTTAGCAAATTAAAAGATGTCTGCGGAATATTGCACGTCAAGTTGCCGCGCACAGCTTTTAATTTCTTAACACATGACTAAATACAAATACATAAATATACATGTGTCAAAATATCAAAAGAGTGTTGAGTTCCATGTGAAATTGATAATAAATGTGAAAAAGGATGGAAATGTGTCCTAGCGGATCCACGCAATTGCGTAACCGCTCCACTAATGCCGTCCGCTAGGGATTTTTAAAAAAATGATTGAATTTTAATAAATTATGGCTTTTTGAGCAATAAATATTCTCTATAACTCTAGTGTTTTCAAACTTCAAAGAAAATTTTTCTATGCCCGAAATTGTTGAAACAATTTTTTAAAAAGGCAACATTTTTAAACAAGAAACTACCATTTATGAAAAACTGGCAAGAAGCGACAGTAAGAACAAATTCATTTACAAAAACTATTAATTAAATAATTATTTATCGTAAGTTCAAAACTTTTTGACCAAAATAATGTTTTTTTCTTTTATAATAAATGACTAATAATATCAGACAAAACTTTATTCCCAGTAACCTGATTTTCGGCCCGAAAACAGCCTTAAATATATTTTCTAAGTTAAATTACAGAAGTATCATTTTTATAATTTCAGGGATATATGACCTTCTTTGTCACTAATTCTCAAACACCATGGAAAACAATGTATGAGTTAATGAATGGGTTGAAAGATAAGTATCCCTGTATAGTAGATTTTACCATACTTTCAGCTACCTTAGAACAAGTGTTTCTACGATTCGCTAAAGCTGATAGTAATTAGTTTTTTATTTTCCAATAATACTATGGTCGAAAAAGAGATGTACTTATTAACAAATCCTTGGAATTTTAATATCAGATATTTATGTTCTAGCATAATATGTATGTGTAAATAAATGTTATGTGGCCGAAAAGGTTGATATTAAGATTGGTTTCTATGCATTATAGGATATTTCATACCCTTTCAAAATCTCCAAGGAACTTTTAATATTTTGTAAATTACCAAAATGGTAGTTATTTTTTCAAGAAGTTTAAATTTAATTATTTATGAACGCCACCCTTTTTTATGACTAGTTTTTCGATTTTTGAGGAAAAATAAATTTTAATACAAAATAAAAGTTTCGAATAAATACTTATTTTTTAAGTTTTTACTTGTTTTTAATGTTATATTAATATAATTATCCTAAGATTATTTGGTTCAGAATTCATCTCTTTCGGATAAAAATTATACAATTTGCTCGAAGATTGACCTATTTTGTTGAAAATTCATTTTTTTAAATTCATTTTTTAACTAAAATTTAACTATTCATTATTGTTTGAATATATATTAGTTTCAATTGAAAATCTAAAAATGTATTTGAAAATTCAATAATTTTGTTGTAATTTTTATTTTTTTGTTCAAAATTAGTCTTCTAGATTAAAAAGTTGACTGCTTGGGTGAATGTTGAAAACCTTTGTTAAAAATTCATTTCATTAGTTGAAGATCCATCTCTTTGGTTAAAAATTTAAGCATTCTATTTTTAGAAAATTAATCTTTTTTAAAAAATCACCTGTTAAATTGCATGTTGAACTCTTTTGTTGAAAATTCTTTTTTTTTTAGATAAATCGTTTTACCTTCTTATCCTAAATTAAAAAAAAAAATTTCGTAGCAATATCAACTATTACATGTTTTGTTGAGAATTCAGGTTTTTGTTATTTTTTTGTTTGTAAAATTAACTTATTTCTGCGAATTTAACTATTTCTTTTTCTGTTTAAAAGTTATTCTTTTTAAGTAGAAAATTCAACTATTTGGTAGAAAATGCATGTATTCGGTTGATTTCAAATGATTGAAATTTTTTTTGTCGAAAATTAGTTTTTTAAACTAAATATTTAACGATTCCATTTTTGGTTTACAAAGTATCTTTTCAAGTTGAAAATTTATCTTTCTTAATTGAAAATTCATCTTTTTGGTTGAGGATTCAACTATTTTGTTAAAAATTCGTTTTTTTCGTTTGATTTAACTGGTTTAAAAATTATGTTTAATGGTTGAAAATTGCTTCATTTTTTTGTCAAAAATTAGTTTTTAAGCTAAATATTTGATGATTTAATTTTTGGTAAAAAAAAACTTTTTCGGTTGAAAATTCATTAAAATTCATCTTTCTTAACGTTGAATTTCCAACAACAAAATTATTTTTCCACCAAGAAAGATGACTTTTCTATCATAACAGATTAATTTTTATCCAGTTGAATTAAACGAGAAAAAAACGAATTTTTAACAAAATAATTCAATCCTCAACCATATAGATGAATTTTCATTCAAGAAAGCTGAATTTTAAACAAGCAAAAAAACAATGTTCAACAAAGTTGTTTAACCTGCAACCAAGAAGTTGAATTTTCAACTAAAAAGATTAAGTTTAAACAAAGAAGATTAATATTCTACCAAAAAGGCAAATTTTCATCAAAAATGTTGAATTTTGATCCAAAAAATATTTTCTAGCCAAGAAAGAAAAAATGTTTATATTTTCAAGTCAAAAAGTCGAATTTTCTACAAACAAGTTCTATTTTAAAACTAAAAATATGAATATTCATCGAAAAAGTTAATTTTCAATGAAGAAAATGAATTTCCAACCAAGAAGATTAATTTTTTACCAAAGAAGATAAATTCTGAAACATATGGTTGAATTTTTGACTAAAAATATGAATATTCAACTTATAATGAAATAGTTACATTTCCAGTTGAAAAAATTAATTTTCAAGCAAGAAAAGGAATTTTTAATAAAATAGAGAAGGAAAGGCTGAGAAAAATAGAATAAAGAATAAAAAAGAAAAAGAGAGAAGAAAGAAAAGGAAACATTGTGATAAAAGGTCTAAGATTAGTGGGGAAGGAATTTTTAAGTTTCTTAAGTATCTTTAAAGGTTCAAAAAAAAAAGAAATTCTTAATTTTGTTGGGAAAATTTAAAATAATTTTTTATTTGGAAAAATTAACTTTAAGAGGATATTCAAAAAGATTGAAATTTTTTTTTGGTTCATAAATGAGAATGGAACCATTAATTAATTTGGAAAATCATCAAGTAAGATTGAAACTTATTTTGAAATTTTGAAAGAATTCCAGAATAATTCAAAGCGTGAAAAGATTTCAAGCGATTTGCAAGACAATGCAGATTATACCTTTGAACGTTACAATTTTAATTGTTCTATATAACAATTTTTCATTATATAAGTGAAATTATTGAATATTGATGCCAAATAACAATTAAACAATTATCAATTTCGGAAAAATTTAGGTTAGTTCAAGAGATATTTACAAGTTTTGAGAAGATTCGAACTTAGTTTAAATTTTGAAAGTGGAAAAGATTTCGAAAAACGAAAAACTAAGTCAAGATTTTTAAAGATTTCGAAATAAAATTTTTAAGCTTTTTAAGGATCTTTAAAGTTTTTAAGAAAATGAAGAAATTTCTTAAGTTTGCTGGGAAAATACAAAATGATCTTTATTTTGAAAAGTTAAGTTTAAGAGAATATTTAGAAAGATTAAGAAAATGGTTGGATTAATAACTGACAATGAAACAATTATTAATTTGAAAAGTAATCGAATGAAGTTAAAATATATTTAGAAGTTTTGAAAAAGTTCCAAAATCAAAATTTCTAGAAAAACTAGCAACATTTTTTGCTTGAAAAATTAATTAAAAAACTATTTAATATGATTGTCAGAATTTTCAGAAAAGAATCAGGATGATTTTAAGGTAGATTTTTTTCTTTTGCAGGATTTTCAAAAAATTTTAGGAAAAATTCGAGTTCCAATCTAATAAAATTATTATTAGATTCCTGGAAGATTTTTTAACGATATTTATCAAAAAAAATTTTAAGAGAATATTTAAGAAGATTCAAAATCAAATTTCAATGTATAAATTAATGTTTCTAGCTTAAAATTGCCTAAAATGATGTAATTTTGAAAATTTATAAATTTTTGGATTCATTCTTCAGTTCATAGCATTGGAAATGATCGCGTCGATTTTCATTTTTCTCAAATCGCTTGATTCTGCGATGAAAAATCTTTTATCTTCAAGAGTTCGAATATTTTCATTTCAATTATCTCCAGTTCTTTCTCAATTGTTCAAATTTAATTTCCAGTCAAGAAGTTGTTCTTCTTCGACCTAGGACGTCAAATAATGAGAATATTGCAATAAAATAATTTTAATGGTGTCCAATCGATTGCCATATCTTTGAAAATGAACTTCAAACCTAAGTTTTTTTTGTTCAATAACGATTAATTATTTTTGTCTTTTAATATTCTACCATTCTTCTAAAGTTCAAAAGTATAAGCTTTTTTTGTAAGATTGATCATGTACAAATCCTAATTTAAAATTATTTCATTGCAATATTTTAAATATTTAGCATCCTAGGTCTAAAAAGAAGAACTTTTTAGCTGCAAAACATAAATTTCTGTGGATTCTTGTAGTTTTAAATTCGTCTAGAAAATTAAAACTACAATAAAATACAAGAATGTACAAAAAGTACAAAAAAAAGTTTAAAATTATTCTCAATCATGGAATGAAGTTGTTTTTTCTTATCATTTTGGTTGTAATTTATTATATTTATTTGTAGATTCTCGTAAAAATAATTTCCTGTACTTTTTTGAAAAAAATAATTCACTAGCATCGAGGAGAAACAGCATTTGCTGTCTGATATATCGTGCACGTGTGTGTGTGTGTGTGTGTGTATACAACTGAGCTGGAAGTGGTAGGTTAGGCAGCTCTCGGAGAAGAATGGCACCTTGTTGTGGACGTGAACGGATTGCAACCGTCGGGTATGCCCAACAAACCTCCCTCGTGATCGAGGGCTGCCTCTTTTCGTTAAAGAAACGTCAAGAGTAACTTTCTCTCTCTCCCTCTCTCTCCCCCTCTCTCTCCAGCTCAAAAAAAGATGATTTGCATTTTTTTTCGTTTTTTTTCTTTGCACAGCGACTGCGGAGATACTCGTAAGCTCACAAGGGTGCAAGAGACGTAGGATTCCCTGAGGGCATTGTTCTCCTCTCTTCCGTTTTTTTTTCGGCTTCTTTGAAAATAATTAGACTTGGCAAACTCGCTCGGATTTACGGTCCCCTTTATCGAAGCACCTGCAAGGCCTCGAGCACTCCTAACTCCCGGACCTGATGAAGAAACCTTTTCCTGGAAAGTCACATATTTGCGTACTTTCTTGAAGAAATATATTTTTATACGTAGAAAGATAAGAAAGAAAAACTGTCAGTTTGTTTGGGTTGGATAGTACGGGTAGGTTGGTTCAGGTTCTGTACGTTGCTGACGTTCTTTTGTGTTCACATTGTTGATTGCATTAATTTGATTTTGTTACGTTGCTAACGTTCGTTTGGGTTGAGTTTGGTATCTTAGTGTCTTTGATTTGAATGGTTTGGTTGTGCTGCTTACGTTAGTTCGGGAAGAATTGATTGTGTTGCTCTCGCTCGTTTTGGTTCGCTTTGTTGATTGCGTTCATTTATTTTTATTACGTGGCTGACGTTCGTTTGAGTTGCATTTGGTATCTTAGTTTCATTGATTTGAAATGTTTGGTTTTGCTGCTTGCGTTAACTCCGGTTGGACTAATTGTGTTGCTTACTTTCGTTTCGGTTCACTTTCTTCATTGCGTGCATTTGATTTTGTTACGTTGCTGACGATCATATTGACTGGATTCGTTATTTAAGTTTCTTTGATTTCAATGGTTTGGTTGTGCTACTTACGTTCGTTGGAGTTGGATCGATTGTGTTGATTACGTTGATTTGGGTTCGCTTCGTTGATTGCGTTCAATTGATTTTGTTACGTTGCTGACGTTCGTTCGGGTTGTACTTGGTATTTAAGTTTCTTTGATTTGAATTGTTTGGTTGTGCTGCTTACGTTAGTTCGGGTTGGATTAATTGTGTTGCTTATGTTCGTTTCGGTTTGCTTTGTCAATTGCCTTCATTTGATTTTGTTACGTAGCTAGCGTTCGTTTGGTTTGAATTTAGTATCTTAATGTCTTTGATTTAAATTGTTTGGTTGTGCTGCTTACGTTTGTTTGGGATGAATTGATTTCAGCAAAATATTTAATTTTCAACTAAAAAATTTTCTTAAAATAGAGTGAGAAAGGCGCGTTTTTTTTTAAATTTCCCAATTTTTGTCCAATTTTGAATTAGAGTAAGGTAACACTTAATTATTTTTAACAAATATAATTGCTTAAACAATTTATTATTATTTGAAATAATTTAATCTCTGAATAATTGCTAGAAAGTTGCGGTTTTTTCTGAATTTTTCAAACTTTTAGTCAACTTTTTACTCAGTGAGTTAATAATGAATGCAAGGTAGAAACAAATAATAAATATGAATATTAATTTTAAAAAAAGGCTCTCAATAGCTACTTCAAGGAAAATTTACATTTTGTATGATCAATACAGAAAATTTAAAGAATATTTCAAATATTTGTTTTATTTCAGAAAAATATATTCACAAAAAATAAAAAATTTCAGAAAAAACCGCAATTTCTAGCACTATTCAAAGAGAATATTAATAACAATAATAATAACTCGTTTAAACAATTATGTTTGTTAAAATTAATGAACCATTACTTCACTCTAATTAAAAATTGGACAAAAATTGGAAATTTTTTGAAAAAACCGTGACTATCTCTATTCTTAGAAAATTGCTAAAAACCATAATAAATTGTTTAAACAATTTATGTGAACGTCTAATTAGCATTATAAAGTAGCATTTTGTGAATTAGAAACTAAAAATAACCTAAAAATAAACCTCTAAATTTTTTTTGATTGAAAGTTAATTATTTTTATTTGGAAAGTCTACTATTTGGTAGATAATTGTAATATTTCGTCGAAATTTCATCTTTTGATAGAAAATTCATATTTTTAGGTTGAAAATTCATCTTCTATGGATGAAGTTTATTCTTTTTAATTGAAAAGTCTAGTTGGTATTATATTTTACTCCCAGAATTTTATTTTATTTATTCTTAAAAAATAATATTAAAAATAAAAAATTAAGTTTTTGGATAAACGACAGATTTTTTTGTTAAAAATTCTACTATGTGGTTGAAAATTTAATTATTTTGTTGAAAATTAATATTTTTGTTTGAAAATCCATCTTTCTAGGTTTAAAATTAAGTTTTTCGTTAAAATTAATCTTTTTTGCTTGAAAATTCCTCCTTTTTTTGACAATGCAATATATTTCGACTTGAAATCTTAAGATCTATTTCATTTTTCCATCCTTTTTTTAGATGAAATTGAATAAAGTTTAAAAATTCATATTTTCGTTAAATAATTTTATTACAGGATGTAGAATCATAAGAAATTGTTGAAAATGAAAACAACAATGTGAAGTTTTTACTGAAAATTAATTGAGTGAAGCAAAAAAATTTCAAAGTGGATAATTAAATTCAAAATCAATTTACGTGCAAGAATTTATAAATAAAAATTAATTTTTTGATAAAATCAGAGCTCATTTATTAAAAGTAATATATTTTGTTTCTTTATTGAAGGGTTAATTTAAATTAAAAATATTATAGAGAGCGATGAGGAACCACAAGCAACTTCGTCTACAGAAGAACCTGAAGTAGACGAAATGGACAAAATACGGAAATTCCTTTCTCAAAAACTCAAAATCTTTGACTCGTCCGAGCAGTCCGAGGAAGATCAACCTCAGGCGGAAAAAATTCTTTCGGATTTAAGCTTGGACGGTATTGCCGAGTACATTAAAAGTGGAAAATGCAAAAATATTATCGTTATGGCTGGTGCTGGAATATCAACTTGTGAGTAATAGAAAAAAAAATACCGGCAAATGACAATAAATGTATTTTTTGACCGGCAATTTTATAAATTTTTAATTTTTTCTAAATTGGAAAAGGAAACTTTTTTATTTTTAAGATTTTCATAAAGTTGGAAGGGACGAAATTTTTGTTATTTTTTTTTTCTGAATTGGTAGAGGCCATTTTTTTGTTTTCATGAATATTATGAAGTTGAATGGGGTGAAATTTTGGTTATTTTTTTTTTGAATTGGAAGAGGAAGCTTTGTTATTTTTAAGAGTTTTATAGATTTGGAAGGAAGAAAATTGTGGTATTAATTTTTTCTGAATTGGAAGAGGAATATTTTTTTTTAAATCATTTTTATTGAGTTGGTCGGGAAGGTTTTTTTTCGGATTTGAAAAAGGCCTTTTTTAGTTTTTATCACTTTTAATGAGTTGAAAGGGATGAAATTTTTTTCTGAATTGAACGGGAGGCTATTTGGGTTTTCAATTTTTTTCTGAGTTGGAAGAGGAACATTTTTTATTTTTAAGATTTTTATCAAGTTGGGAGGGAGGAAATTTGGGGTGTAAATTTTTTCTGATTTGGAATAGGGAATATTTTTTGTTTGTAAGATTTTCATCAAGTTGGAAGAGAGGAAATTTGGGATTTAAATTTTTTCTGAATCGAAACAGGAATATTCATTTGTTTTAAAGATTTTTGTCGAGTTGGAAGGGGGGGAATTTTGTTTATTTTTTTTGTTCATAATTGGAAGAGGCTTTTTTTTATTTTGAAGATTTTTATCGAGTTGAAAGAGGCAAATTTTTGGTTTTAATTTTTTCTGAATTTGAAGAGGAACATTATTTTATTCTTTAAATTTGTATCGAGTTGGAGTATTTGGGTTTTCAATTTTTTTCTGAGTTGGAAGAGGACCATTTTTTATTTTTCAGATTTTTATCAAGTTGGGAGGGAGGAAATCTGGGGTGTAAATTTTTTCTGATTTGGAATAGGGAATATTTTTTGTTTTTAAGATTTTCATCAAGTTGGAAGAGAGGAAATTTGGGATTTAAATTTTTTTCTGAATCGAAACAGGAATATTTATTTGTTTTAAAGATTTTTATCGAGTTGGAGGCGGGGGAATTTCGGTTTTTTTTTCTAATTGGAAGAGGTATTTTTTTATTTTGAAGATTTTTATCGAGTTGAAAGGGGCAAATTTTGGTTTTAATTTGTTCTGAATTTGAAGAGGAACATTATTTTATTCTTTAAATTTGTATCGAGTTGAAATATTTGGGTTTTCAATTTTTTTCTGAGTTAGAAGAGCAATCTTTTTTATTTTTAAGATATTCATAAAGTTGGAAGGGAGGAAATTTGGGGTCTAAATTTTTTCCAAATTGGAAGTGGGAACATTTTTTATTTTTAAGATTTTTATCAAGTTGGGAGGGAGGAAATTTGGGGTGTAAATTTTTTCTGATTTGGATATTTGTAGGTAAATTCTGCCATCGTTATCATCTGGAAAAATTGTGAATATAATTATAATTCAATTTATTATAATTGATTCTTATATTTGTTTAATTTATGGTGTCGAGTGGAAATTAATACAATTATACTACAATTTAATTATCTGCGCAGATTTGATTAACATGACAGTAGTTTTTTTATAAACACATCTTTGGTTAATTAATTTTGGTATTAGAATTGGTAAATAATTATCAGATATAATTTTGAACTAGAAGCCATACGCGCGCATAGGTGCGCGTCTCTGTTTCAATTTTTTTTTTCATTTTTGGATATTTTGTGGTCAATTTACGTAAAATCAAATAAATATATATGTTTTCCGGTCAACTAAATGTAACATATTCATATCTGCCGCAAAACGCAAAAATTTATTTTAATTGATGACGCTCAATATATTGCAAAATAAACGAATTTTGAAAAAAAAAACTTAAATTTTCTACTAAAAATAGTAATTTTTTACAGAACATGGAATAGTTCAACTTTCAGCTGAAAAAATTAATTTTCAACAAAAAAAAAACGGATTTTCAACAAAAGAGTTCAATTTTCAACCAAAGTGATGAATTTTCAAATAAAATTATGAATCTTCAACTGGAATAGAGGAATTTTAAACCAAAAGGTAAATTTTTAACAAAAGAGTTTAACTTGCAACCAAAGTTTTATTTTGTACAAAAAGATGAATTTTTAACTAAAATGTTTAATGCTTGAAAGGAATATTAATAATAAGATTAATTTTCATCCAAGATAATTAATTTTTTGACATAAAGACGAATTATCATCAAAATAGATTTTCAACCAAAAATATGAATTTTTAACTAAAATGATGAATCTTCGACCAAAATGTAAATTTTTAACGAAGATTTTTATTTTTAAATAAAAAATAGTTGTATTTTCAACCAAATAAATAAATTTTCTGCTAAGAATATTAATTTTCTACCAAAAAATACGAATTTTCAACTTTACATGATAAATCTTCAACTAAAATGATGAATATTTAACTATAATAGTTGAATTTCATCCAAAAACATAAGTTTTTAACTGAAATAATGAATGTTTAACTGGAATAGTTGAATAATCAATCAAAAAGATGAATTTTCAACAAAACATACATTTTCAACTAAAAAAGATAAATTGTGAACTAAAAATTAATTAGTTAAATTTTGAGTTGAAAAAAAATTCATGTTCAGCCAAAGAAATGAATTTTTACCTAAAATGATGGAATATTCAATTGGAATAGTTACATTTTCAGGTAAAAAAAAGGTTAAACAAAAAAAAACTAATTTTCAACAAAATAGTTACATTTTCAAATAAAATGATGAATCTTCAACTGGAATAGTTGAATTTTAAACCAAAAAGATGAATTTTCAACTAAAATAATGAATCATTAAACAGAATATATAAATGTTCAAAAAAGGATTCATTTTCAATCAAGAAGATGAATTTCTACCAAAGAATTTTAAATAAAATTATAGAATATTTAACTGGAATAGTTATATTTTCAGTTTAAACAAACTAATTTTTTTTAAATTCCAACAAAATAGATCAAGCTTTAACTAAAACAGTTAAATTGTCAGTACAAAAATTAATCTTCAGCAAAAAAAAAAAAAACGAATTTGGAAGAAAATGGCTCATTGTCAATCAAAGAGATGAATTTTCAATTGAAATGATGAATCTTCAATTAACAAAATTTATTTTTATCAGATGAGTTTAGCTTTCAACCAAGTAATTAAATTTTCATTTCAAAAAGATGAAACAAAAAGATAAATTTTTAACCAAAAAGACCGAATTTTCAATAAATTGCATGAATTTTCAAGCAGACACTTGAATTTTCAACGAAAAAAATTATCAAATTTCAACCAAAAATGGAATAGTTAAATTTTCAATTTAAAAAATTAATTTTGAACAAAAAAAAAGAATTTTGAACCAAATTGTTAAATATAGTAATATAAAGCTTAAATTGTTTAATAAATTAGGTTGAAGGTTTAAAATTTGTAATTCCTCAATTTTTGTTCAGTTGCAAGGGCTTTTTTTTTTGCTCTGAATTCGAAAAGGAATTGTTTTATTCTGAACAATTTTATAAATATTTTAATTGATTTTTATGGGGGAATGTTTTATCTTTAATTTTTTTTTTTAATGTTAAGAGGGGCATTATTTTAACATGTTCACTAACAGTGAGTTGAACATTAGTAACTTTTAATTTTTATTCATTCTGAATTAGAATAGGGAATAAATGGAACATTTTTCTTGAGATGAGAATGAATTTTTAAATCTTAATGACCAGGAAGATTTTTTTTAATTTATTCAAATAACTAGAATTACTAACGATCTGATTTGGGTTTTAGGAAATAAGTTTCCAAACAAGACATAAATTATTAATTGCAGGCCTCGGACTCACTTAGAGATAAAAAATAGTGTCAAAAATTAAAGAAAAGTGTCAAAATAGTGTCATAAAATTGTTTGAGTATTAAAAATGAAGTTCTATGTTTATTTAAAATGTTTTTCTTTGAAATATAAATTATAAAAATTAATATTTATTTATCGCAGGCTTCAGTCTTTCCCCTTCTTTTTATTTGTCCACTTAAATGCGAACTTAATTAATAGAACCTAATAACATAATCCAATTATTTTTGGTTCAAAGTTCATTCTTCTCGGTTTAAAAATCTACTATTAAATTTTTCGTTAAGAATTCATATTTTTTATTTACAAATTTTATTATTTGTTTAAAAATTGAACTACTTTGTTGAAAATTCAACAGCTTGATTAAAAATTTCTTTCTTTCTTGAATACATTTTTTTAAATTGAAAATTCAACTATTTTATTAAACATTAAGCTATTTTGTTAAACATTCATTTTTTTTGGTTTGATAATGTATCTCTTTTTGCAGAAATTTAATCTTTTTTGGTTAAAAATGCAACGGTCCGGTTAAAAATTGATCTGTCATTGAAAATTCATATTTTTAGATTAAAAATTCAAATCCTTGCTTGAAGGATTAACTACTTTCTTAAGAAAAATTTCTTTTTTGGTTGATGATTTATAATTTTATTTAAAAAAACGTTGCTTTTTTGGTTACAAATGATTTTTCTTTTAACTACAAATTTAACTATTTTGTTGAAAATTCAACTGCTGTCTCTTATACTTTAGATGAAAGGGAGCATTTTTTATTTTCAATGTTCTGAGTCGGAACAGACAATTAAAAAAATAATAATAATTGGAGGCAATTTCTTGTTTATAATATTTTAATTGAGTTGAGAGGGGAAAATATATATATTATTACTATTATTATTTTTTCTTTTATGAAAGAGAGAATGTTTCTATTTTCTAAAATGGAAAAGGGGAATTTTTAACATTTATATAAGGTTGTAAAAGTGGAAAATTTTTTTTTTTTCTTGCAAGTTGGACGTGGCAATTTTTTTATAACATTTTTATCAAGTTGAAAGGCAGAAATATATATATATATTTTCAAAAATTTTATTTAGATGAACGGGAGCATTTTTATTTTCAATGTTCTGAATTGGAACAGATAATTAAAAAAATAATAATAATTGGAGGCAATTTCTTGTTTATAATATTTTTATTGAGTTGAGAGGGGAAAATCTTTATTTTATTCTTTTTTTTTTATGAAAGAGAGGATTTTTCTATTTTTAATCTTCTGAAAAAGGGAAATTCTTTTAAAAATATTTCCATTGAATTGAAACGCAGAAAATAATTTTTTTCTAAATTGGATAAAGCCCTTTTTTTTAATTGGCCAAGGCAATTTTTCTGTTTATTACATTTTAATGACTTGAGAAGAGAAAATCTACATACTTTAAAAAAATTTTTGATGAATGGGAAGAATTTAGTTTTCAATTTTTGAAATAGAAAAGGGAAATTATTAATTTGTAAGATTATTTTCGATTATTTTCTTACAAAAAGGAAAATTTAAAAAAAAATTAATTTTGACGAGGCAACTTTTTTGTTTATAACCTTTTTATTGAGCTGAGAAGAGAAAATCTATTTTTTAAAATTTTTAATCAAAGGGAAGATTTTTTCATTTTCATATTTCTGAATTGGAAAAGGGAAATTGTTAATTTTTAATATTTTCATTGAGTTTGAACGGAAAACATTGTTTTTAATTGTTTTTTTTTTAATTGGACGAGACAATTTTTTTATTCATAAAATTTTTATTGTGTTGTGCGGGAAACATCAATATATTTTTATTTTTTTAAATTTTTTTAGATAAAAGGTAGGATTTTTATATTTTGTTATGAAAAAAAAAAGAAATTATTAATTTGTAACATTATGATTTATATTAAACGGGAAACACCTCTATTTTTAATAATTTTCTTCTGAAGATGAAAGGGAGAAATTTTTTATTTTCAATTATTTTCTTACAAAACGAGAAATTGTTAATTTTTGAGATTTTTATTAGTTGGAACGGAGACAACAAAATCTATATATTATTTTTTTTCTATGAAAGAGAGGATTTTTCTATTTTCAATTTTCTGAATTGGAAAAGGGAAATTTTTAACAATTTTATAAGGATGGAAAAGTGGAAGTTATGATTTTTTTCTCTTTCAAATTGGACGAGGCCATTTTTTTATAACATTTTTATTAAGTTGTAAGGAAGAAATATATATATTTTAAAAATTTCTTTACCTGAAAGAGAGAATTTTTTATTTTCAATTTTCTGAATTGGAAAAAGGAAATTGTTAATTTCTAACATTTTCATTGATTTATATCATTATATATATTATTCTTTTTTGGATAAAAGAGAGGATTTTTCTATTTTCAATTTTCTAAAAAAAAGGACCAGGTAAATTTTCTGTTTATAACATTTTTAGTGAGTTGAAAAGAGAAAATCTACATACTTAAAAAAAAATTTAATGAATGGAAAGACTTTTATTTTCAATTTTTGGAAATGGAAACGGGAAATTGTTAATTTTTGAGATTTCTATTGAGTTGGAACGGAGACAATTTTTGTTTTTAATATATATTTGTTTTTTTATTTGGACGAGGCAATTTTTTGTTACATTTTTATTAAGTTGAAAAGGGAAAATCTATATATTATTTTTTAATCAAATTTTAGATGAAAGAGAGCATTTTTTATTTTAAATTTTCTGAATTGGATAAAGGAAATTGTTCAGTTTTAAATTTTCATTGAGTCGGAACAGACAATTTGAAGAAAAAAATTTTTAATTAGAGACAATTTCTTGTTTATAATATTTTTATTGAGTGGAAAGGGGAAAATCTATATATTATTTTTTTTTTTATGAAGAAGAGGATTTTTCAATTTTCAAAAAAAAAGGAAATTCTTTTTAAAATATTTTCATTGTCTTGGGATGCAGAAAATTATTGTTTTTAATTATTTTTTTTTTACTTGGATGAAGCCTGTTTTTTATTGATTTTTTTTTATTGGACAAGTCAATTTTTCTGTTTATATCATTTTTAATGACTTAAGAAGGGAAAATCTACATACTTTAAAAAAAGGAAGACTTTTATTTTCAATTTTTTGAAATGGAAAAGGGCAATTGTTAATTTGTAAGATTATATATTTTTTTTAATTTAAATGAAAGGGAGGATTTTTTCATTTTTAACTTTCTGAATTGGATAAAGGAAATTGTTAATTTTTAACATTTTCATTGAGTTTGAACGGAGAACATTTTTGTTTTAAATATGTTTAATTAGACGAGGAAATTTTTTTCTTCAGAATATTTTATTGTGTTGGGAGGGGAAAATTAATATATTATTTTTTTTAAGTTAAAATTTTTTTTTAAACATTATTGAGATAAAAGGAAGGATTTTTTAATTGTGTTCTCAAAAAAGGGAAATTATTAATTTGTAACATTATCATTGAGATGAAAGGGGAAACAAATTTTCTTCTGAAGATGAAAGGAAGGGATTTTTTATTTTCAATTATTTTCTTACAAAAAGGGAAATTGTTAATTTTTTAGATTTCCATTGAGTTGGAACAGAGACACCTTTTTTTTTTTTTATTTGGACGAGGCAATTTTTGTTTACATTTTTATTAAGTTGAAAGGGGAAAATCTATATATTATTTTTTAAACAAATTTTAGATAAAAGAGAGCATTTTTTATTTTCAATTTTCTGAATTGCATAAAGGAAATTGTTAACATTTCTATAAGGTTGGAAAAGTAGACATTTTGACTTTTTCTTTCAAATTGGACGAGGCAATTTTTTTATAACATTTTTATTAAGTTGAAAGGGAGAAATATATGTTTAAAAAAAATGTATTTAGATGAAAGGGAGCATTTTTTATTTTCAATGTTCTGAGTCGGAACAGACAATTAAAAAAATAATAATAATTGGAAGCGTGGCTGCCAAGGCTGCAGTATTGAAACATTGGACAATCACTATACCATCTGAGCCACGATGACTCCCTAAATTGAGCGGTTCGTAAAGGCCATAAATAGCCCGAAATTCGGATATGCTTACATTTAGGCAGGGTGCGTAAGTTACATTCAGATTAATTTTGGGGAGCCAGGGGTAGTTCTTCGAAACTTAATTTTTGCAGTTTTGGAGAGCCAAAAAAAGGCCTAAAATTCTGGCGCTGTCAATTTTTTTAATTTTTTTAATTTTATGTAGTGATGGTGCTGGCTGCGATCACCTCAATCCAAAATTTTGGTTGATTGAGAAAAATAAACGAGCCCGAAAATCAGGATTGGTGCCCAAAAAGACCCCAAAAAATCCAAAATTGTGATAGGCTTACATTTACTTTAAGTGCATGTTTTATTTTGAGGGTAGTTTTTAGGAGATAGGGGTTGTTTTCCGACAATTAATTTTTGAATTTTTGAAAAGCCTATAAAAATTCTAAAATTCTGACGCTGCTGACTTGTTTAATTCTTCAACTTTTCTGTAGTGGAGGTGCTGATGAGCAGCAGCTCAACCAAACAGTCGATTTTTTGAAAAAAAAACAAAGAGCCCAAAGATCAGCATCGGTGCCCCAAAAAAGCCCAGAATTATCGCATTGAGAAAATATTCAAATTCCGTTGTGAAGGTGCTAGCGGAGCGCATCTCATTTAAAACTCCACACGGAACTCCCTTCATCACTGCGGAATAAAAAATTTTTCTTTTTTGGGACATCACCTTGCAAAATGTTAAGACCTCCATATCTTGGAAAATTTTCAAGATATTCAAAGAAATTTCGTGGCGCATATGAGCGCATTAGAAACCACATACAACAATTCCTTCATCACTGCAGATTAAAATTTTTTTTTTGTGGTCGTCACTTTGCAAAATGTTGTGACCTCCATATCTTGCGCAATTTTTAAGATATGCAGAAATTTTTATGGCGCATATGAGCGAATTTAAAGCCCCATACGACGGTCCCATCATCACTGCAGATTAAACACTTTTTGTTTTGGTGGTCATCACTTTGCAAAATGTTGTGACCTGCATACCTTGTGCAATTTCCAAGATATGCAGAAATATTTTGTGGCGCTTATGAGCGCATTTGAAACCCCATACGACAGTCCCTTCATCCCTGCGGATTAAAAACTTTTTTTTTTGTTCGTCATCACATGGCTATCACTTTCTAAAGTGTTAAAAGCTTCGTATCGTGGACAGTTTTCAAAGTTTGCAAAAAAAATTTTATGGCGCATATGAGCACATTTGCAGACGAATGACTTCATATGCTTGATTTCAGATTTCATATAACTGTCGAAGATTGAACACCTGCGTCAGACTGCCCCCCCCCCTCTCAAATGCTATCTTTGTTAATTAGCTTGCGCAAAAGTTTTAAGTGGTGGCGCATTTGAGCGCATTTGAAATTATAACAGATGGCTATGGTGAATTCAAAAAAAATGTTATTATTTTAGAAAAGTCGCGCCAGTCTCCCCCCCCCCATTTTGATCGCTGATAACTCGGTTGTCAACATGCCGCAACATTTTTTCTTGATGGCGCATATCAGCGCATTTGGAGATCTTCAAGACCTGCTATAACTCCTAGAGTTTCGTGGCGCAAAATTTTTTATTGGTTGCTCATATGAGCACATTTTCGGCGCAATTCAGTTGGTTATAAAACCCCCAAGAATTAGGAGTGGGGGGGCTGGTGTAACTGACCTTGTTTTGCTTATAGAAAATCGAGCCAGGCACAGATTGATGCATTTTTGAGGTCGCTGAGTCTAATCAGACTATTTTACGAGCTTATCACACTTCTGACCTGTGCCTGCCATGACGACATGAACGCCGTTTACCCTCGGACCACGGAATAATAATAAATAGACCGATCTCCGTACATGCTTTCTGATTGCGGTAATTGCACCTTTATTGCCTGACACAGACGTTTCGAATCAGTACGATAGCCAGTCGGGCACGCTTCTTTTTTTTCAAAACGGGCGATTTTAGCAATTTTAAGGTGTTTTTGAGGTTAGGATCATTCCAAGACCCTTTGGGCCAATTCTAATGACGTAGTAAGATTCAGCGCGTCTAAATACGTAGGAATATATATGTCTCGTCCCCAGATCAAGATACTTTTCTTTTTATTTTTTTTTTATTTTTGCAAAACGGACGATTTTAGCAATTTTAAGGAGTTACTTAGGGTTAGAATCAAACCAAGGCCCTTTGGGCTAATTCTAATGGCAAATCCAGATTCAGCGCGTCAAAATACATGGGAATATATATATCTCATCCCCAGATCTAGATACATTTTTTTGTTTTTCAAAACGGGCCATTGTCGCGATTTTGAGGTGTTTCTTGAGGTTAGGGTCAAACCAAGACGCGTTGGGCCAATTCTGATGGCGGATTCAGATCCAGCTCGTCAAAATACATATGAATATACATGTCTCGTCCCCAGACCAAGATACTTTTCTTTTCTTATGTGGCTGTAAACAACTATGTATAAAGTTGTGAATTGGGTTGTAAATTTATTATGAAAGTTTGCATACAAAGATAGGACAAGATTTTGATATCAAGGCCTGATACAACTACTATTTGGCTTGTTGGCGCGAACAATAGTTTCAGTATTTTGGAACCTTGAAACCTTTTCGAAAAGTTATTCGTCACCATTTTCAGATTAGTCTCAGTGAATCAATATTTTGCGTAAATGAAGATCATTATTAATTCTCTTTTCTTTTATCAGATTTGTGTCTTTCCTTAATTTTATTCCTAATTGTAATGTAAATGTGGAGCTTATCATCACTCCACTGATTATCGGCAAATAACGATATCTTTTCGGTGAATGATTTTTACAATATTGATAAAAGTAGTACTTTTTAAATGGTACTTAAATACTATTGATGACCTGGTTATTCCAGTAACCAGATTTCGTTCTTGCCGCTAACCTCAGCATTCTTGTATTCATACCTTAAAACTTATTCAAATTTACATGCTGATGAGAATAAAAGTAATTAGTAGCTCAGATACATTTTTAAATATCCATTTTATTTGATAATTTTTATTCAAAAATTTTTTTTAATATGGGCATCGTTATCTTGGTACAATAAAAGATTGCATCGCAAGTATTGCATCAAATACATGAGATAATCGAGCGCGAAGCGCGAGAACCAACAGTCGCGCGCCCTAGGCGCGCTCAAACTTGCGAGCGAAGCGAACCGCGCGCGATGAGAATGTGCCCGCCCAGCGGGCAGATTTTTTTATTTTATTTGAACTAAAAATTGAACTGTTAATCACAATCCACAGCCAAGCGTATTCGAATTTTAGGTTTGTGTTCCTATGTGCGATTGTCAACTTGAATATATCCATGTACTCGACCTGCATAACTTTTTTAGTCCAACTTTTGTTCCATCTTTAAATAGTGATTCCAATTTTACAGAATGCTTTTTCGCGCTTCTGAAATATTCCTATTTTTTTGGTTATCTAATTCTGTACTGCCACCCTTCAGTTGTATTTTATGATTTAAAAGTGTTTACAAAATGTTAAGCAAAGAATATTGAAGCTTACAGTGCGATTTGAACCTATGTTATGCTGATAACATTAGATTTTCAACACTGAAAATATTATTAGAAAAACAGTAATTCTGGTCCTAAATCTGCAAATTGAACGAGATTTTAATTGTGCCGATATATAAAATTATTTCTTATAATGAGCAAGTAAAGAAAAATACTTTTTGAAGTTCGGGATAATAAGCTGTACCAAATAGATTTTTATGCGATATTGCAATATAATTGACTTTGTTATTACTCGAAATGGCTCATTTGCCAGATCGGATTTTTTCACCCCCACTGGCCTCTACTGACTGACTACTCATTCAACTTCACGAGAGCGACCACTACCCCAAGATCATGACCCCAAGCCTCTGGAGCTGAGCAGAGGGAAGTGGTGGAACTCAAACATGTGGCCTTTGATTTCCCCTCTCTGGGCAGGCCTGGCATACGCAATTAAATAAAGGATCTTTGCTCTTATTTCTGATAATAAATCCAACAACCGATATTCTACCATACTTTATTTTAAACATTGATTAATGATGAACTTTATAATGACAACAATGTATTTTGCATAGACAGTATTCGCGATGGCAGACGATAAGTGCATTTTTTCTGAACGGGTAGTGATTGTGAAATAACCAGATCGGATCTCTCTGTTCTTTCATACTTCCAGGGCTCTTCTTTATAAACGAAATTGCAAAAAATACTCAGACTTTCATAGAATCTCTGAATTGTGCCCTTCTATGTTTTCTCAATTAAAAAAAAAAACGTAAGAAAAGTTCAGCCGCTAAGGTAAACTGTGTGGCATTTTCGATACCCTAGGATAAAGCTTACGTGCATAAGGTCATTTCAAGTTAAATTATCTTAACTTTAGAATAGTCAGCTTCTTTCTAATTGCAGACCATTAGATAGCACTTTAATGAATGTATATTCCCAACATGAAAAAAAATCCTAAAAAAGTTACTTCATGCTGATAAAACCTTAAAACAACTATAATCGGTTAAAAAATTAATCAGCTGAAGAGCGGAAATGAAGAAATAGTCTATTATCGTGAACGCCATCATTTCCGCACTTGGGTGATTCTTTAATCTTGAAGGTATTATCAGAGTGAGTAAGGTAAATGCACTAGTAATCGTCACGTTAAGCCAAATTGGAAATTAAACATAAGCTTATAATTGTATTTAAAACACAATTATTATTTTCACAAAGGGATTGACCGATTAAAGCTGATATAGAAAAACTCAATTTTGATCACTTCACATGATATTTGATTGGAGTCAATTTTTATTCACGATTAAAATTCAAATTATGCAAATGCGTTAGTAATCGTCAGGCACGTATCAAAGTATTAACACGAGAACGGTATACTAATTTGATAAAAGGATATTTAAATGTACCTAAAATGACAACTTTTATCACACGCGGCAAGAGCGAGTCTTGCGGTACAAAAAGTATTGGGCCATGCGACGACAACGCATTTACTTTATGCATACAAAGAGCTATTCCTATACAAAGAACACACAAGATAGTTGAAGATGCTCCAAGTTACGGATAGGAATGGGTGATTGTTGAAAACAATTAATCGATTATGAAAATCGATTTCAAAAATTAGAAAATCGATTGATCCGATCAGTCGAATTGATCAAATTTTATGTATCTAAAATATGTCTGTGGCTACGTGTACTGATTTTTTTTTGCAATACCTTCTTATAGAATTAGTGTAATGACTTTTTTAGGGCTGGTTTTTATATAGAATATAGATACTTTACAGGTATTTTTAAGAAAAAAAAATGTTATACTTGTTTTTATAAAGATTGCTAGCTTTTTTTGCAATGTCTCTTATTACTTTCCAACCGAACAATTCACGCCTACCCCGAAAGGGAAACGGCTTAATGATATAATAATAATATCGAAATCAACACAACTACGAATCAGTCGCCATATACACTACCGTCGAAAATAACTGTGGGTACGACCAGCGCGACTAGTATTAAAAATCACTGCTGACGTTGAAAGATGATTACTCGTTCAAAAAAGAGCGAGAAACTTTGTTAAAAAACCGTTTATTAAATTACGCGTCAAGTGCCTTTGAAGGCTTATATTTAATTTAAGCCACGAGGGCGCCGATCGTCGGGATTTCTCAGATGTAAGTGTCGTAGCCAGGGGGGGGGGGGTTAGACCCCTCCTTGAATATGGAACAGGCATATTTACTTAACCGCCCACTGTCGCAGAGCACGAAGCCCTTGCCCCAATATAAAATTTTCCCAACCCTCATAGCAATATATATTTCTGAAAGACAAAATGTGAACCGTAATAATACAAATCGTCAGCCTGAAAATATTTCTTTTGGACATCGTCGCCTAACGAAGCCGTAAGAAAAAAAGCATTTTGAAATTGTACTGCTAATATGATCCATTGCAAAATTTTCCACAGTTTTTTTACACGACCTAACCAAATTTGCAAAAATAAGAATCTTATATGAATGCACTTTTTATTTTTATAACTAACGACCCTGCACCAAACAAGATTTAAAATAAAGTTTAGCATGTGAAAAGAAAATAATCGCTTATCTTACAATTTGTTATTCAGGAACATAGATAATTAAACATATATAAAGTAAAGTCGCGGGTAAGCCTGTTTTTCCCACACGCGCTGCTTAGCCCCTGTTTATATGGTATTATATATGCATTATTATGTTAGTATAATATTAAATACAAATTTTGCAATAAGAGTAATATAATAATTATAATATATATATATATATATATCTACTATCCAACCGAGCAATTCACGCCTACCCCGAAAGGGAAACGGCTTAATGATATAATAATAATAATAATAATCTTAGTTCGCATACAGCTTGCCCTTCCGATAGTGCAATTGAACTTCAGATCGCACGACAAATTCATTTCAATTCACTTTTAAGGAAAAATAATACTTCTGTTTCAGGAACGGCCTGTCAAAAACAGCTCGTTCAAAACGGGCTGAAGTTTAGTTTAGTTTAGTTTAGCTTGTTATTGTTAAGTTCGTAGGGGGGCCACTTATGAACAATATAGCATATGTACATTCATAAATATATGAAATATGTGACGAGAGTAGCGCAAATAAATTCAATAATTAATAAATATACAGAACACAAAATAACTTTATTAACATAGATCAAGGCACTTTCAAGTAGTGAATAAACTATGCCTCATACAATAAGGGTGCACTTCCGAAAAGCGCATAGCCCCCATTAATTTAAAACTACTTATATCTATGTATTTTAACACGCTGATTACGAATATGATGGTGAACATAATCGTAAACTTAATTTTCATCGTGAAAAACATGGAAAACCCATAAAAGTGATGGTTTTTCACATTTATTACGATAAATACCCAAATTTCAGAAAAGTTTTCAGACTAGTGTTGTATATCCAATCAAAATATACATTTTCAATTATGAACACTTTCCCTCTAGGATTTAAAGATTCTGGGAAAATTATTATTGAACTTTAGTAAGTGCAACTGGATTGAATCCAGTAAGTGTTAGGCCCTTCTGTGACTGGTCACAGATAAAATGTTGGTGAAACCCCTATCCCTTTCCAAGATCTTTTGGGGGACGGTAAGGCGCCCTGTTAATGTTCACAGAAATAATTTCGGTCGAACCAATACCCCTTTTCGATGTCTCTAGTGTTTCGCCGGGAGAGATGCCCCAGTAACTCGTCACAGAAACAATTTCGGTCAAACTACTACACCTTTCCAGCGTCTCGTGGGGGCGGGAAAGCACCCCTGTGACTGGTCACAGAAATAATGTTTGTCAAACTACCCCTTGAAACCCTACCGCTTTCCAGCGTGTCCTGGAGGCGGGAAGGCACCCCCGTGACTGATCACAAAAATGATGTTGGTCAAATCCCTACCCCTTTCCAGCGTCTCGTGGGGGCGGGAAAGCACCCCTATGACTAGTCACGGAAAGAATTATGCTTTTCTTATCAAGCGCTTAAAAAGTCATATTACTGATTCTTTAAAAGTTAAGTGTCCTTATAAGGATTGCCATAAGAATTATGATAGTGTAAAATATTTGACTGAATATCTGTTTAAAAATCATAGAATCATTCCATGGGAAGCATCACTTTTGTCTGGAAGTAAGGAATTATGTCACACAATCCAAGACAGTAGTGATGTGCAAATGCAGAAAGAAAATCAGTTGGATAATCACAAGTTCGATAATCACGAGTTCAATAATCTAAAAACGAGCGACGCTAACCGCCTACTACCTGAAAAATGATGATTGTTCTGAATTATATATTTTGAATGTACGACAATAGTACGACAATATTAGTATAGTGTCTGAAGAGTCTAGTCATCATAATCTAGATAAAAAAAAAACTGAAAAGCAGTTCACAAAGACGTTTATTGGAAGGATTGTCATTCGACGTAGTTCAAAAATTAAACGTGATATTTTTGAAAATAATCTGTTCTTAAAATCTTAGAATCACTTCGAAACAGAATTCAAGTAAAATAAATCTTACAAAGAATAATTTAAATCAACATTTCTTGAAACAATATACGGTAAAAAGCAATATCGTCATTACGTACCTATAGAAGAAACAATTAAAAACATTTTTCGAGATCAATCAGTAACAAAGGATTTATTTGTACACCGCAAAAATGCTGAATCCTCCCTTTTAAAAGATTTCAATGACTTATATATTTAAAAAAACAGTGCATTCGTAAAAGAAATTCTAAGATTTTGAAACTTGCTTTGTCTCAAAATAGTTTTGATCTGGTCTGTCCAATCGGACCAGCCAAAAAGATACATAAAGTTTTAGCTGTGTATCTGAGTTTTTAAAAATGGCCAGATTACCTTAGGAATCAAATAAATGATATCAAACTGGTTGCCCTTTGTAAGGAGAAGTATTTTAATCATCATAAAGTTCCTGAAAATTGCAGCACCTCGATTTACTTTTGTCGATGCTGCCTCGTACTACGAATTGAGTTTCATGCAAAAGATGGCTGTTTTCAGACATATTTAGTAAAAAGCATGGAATCTTAAGATAACAACTCGGTAGCATAACATAGTTTACAATTTATATACTGAAGGATCCAATGACATCATTTTCTCATACCACTGACGACACGAAAGATAAACCATGTTTAGTGAAAGACAAATCAAAAATATCGGATGTAACTTGTCAAGTATGCAAATTTCTAAGACCTTTCCCCTTGATAATGGAAGAATACATTGAAGATCCATTTGATGAAGTGTGTATATTGATGCTTTAACTAGTACAAATTTTCGAAATTGTAAGTGCACCATATCTATCGACAAATCGCGCTTGCTATATCTTCACATTATTATTAGCGAGTATCTTTAAGTAAGACAAGCCTTATTCGACGAAAAACTTCTACCAAAGTATCACTATGCTCATCACTATTCTAACTTAATTCGTATTGTTACAAAGTCTTGACCAGAAAAGCATCATCTTGAAAAAGCCTTATGAGATCAGGAGGAGATTTGCGATTTGAAGTTCAAATTCACGAAAGTTCTCGTTTCTCTCTTCAAATCTACGTAGAAGAATTACAAACTTATGTGCGAAGATCTATTTTCTGTAATTTATAGAAGAGCGTAATAATGTTTCTGTGAAAGGTAAAACTCATAATAAAGGTGATGCTTTGTGCGTGCGACAGTCTGGTTATCAGTATGACATTCAAATTGGGAAAATATTCTTGTTACCGATTGACGATAAAAGACGAATTTTTGTGGATTAGCAAGTACTTGAGACCTTATTTGTACTCAATATTCGAGTGTACGAAATTAGGAGAGTTCTGAAGTACCAGGGCATGCCATTGGAACAGATGATAACACTGGTTTACAAAAAAAAAAAGGTGAGGGCTATTTGACAAGACCACTTTATCCTTATGTATTTTGACGCGCTGAATACGAATCCGAGGTCGGTATAGATATTTTAGATTGATCTAGAATTCTTGTGTTACTTATTTAAATAACACGTTCATTCCGCAACACTGCTCCACCCAGGCTGCTGATCAATCTCTCTAGCGATCACCCCAGATTTCACAAAAACGTTGACGCTAAAAGATTTATATATATACTTTCATGCGTATGTTTCCATTTTATAATAAAAAATGTAGCTTTGAAGTTAAATTTCAATAAGAAAAGTTGCCAAAATCTCAATAACAGTATTGAACATTTTTAGTAAAATCGAAAAATGTTATCTTTTGAAGAACAATCGATGCAGGAATTTCAACATCGATGCAGGAATCTTTACTTTTAATTATTATACCATGAAATAAATATCTGCCAAACTCCCGGCAGCTCCGTAACTATTTACGATGACAACAAAAACCGTGGCATTGGATGAAAGAACCTGTAAATATAGATTACAAAAATATGTAATATCATTTGAACCATGGAAGACATATATGCGAATTGTATGCTATTAATAATATAAACTAATAATATTTACCTTCAATTTGTTGTTATTCACGTTCTCATATCACAATAACAATTAATGTCTTGTTAACGTAAAAATCAATTATTTTCCGTGCACCGTGTGAAAAGCCGAACTTCTTCACGGTAATTTTTATCGAAAAGTCATACAACCAATCACAGCACAGCAGCAACGGAAATAAATAAAAAAAGTACTTTGAAATTTGAGAATGAAAAGAAATACTCGGAAAACTTTATATTATAATTGAACCTCTAATAATTTCCTTCATTATGATGTTTTTGTCCGCCAAAAATTGTTGTTTTCGGAACAATGAAAGTTAATATTAGGAAATTTAAAAAAAAGTAATGTCTATATTCCTTTAAATTTAATATAGGAATAAAAATTAGCTTTTAAAAATAAAAGAATATTTACATTGAAGTAATTTTGAATATATTAATTTATATAATTGTTAAAGATTATACATAATAAGAAATTTATATAAAAATGTGTAAAATAATTAAAAATTGCATACAATGAAGAAATATATTTTTAAAAAAATAATTCTAGACGATAAAGGATCTAGTAAAAATATCGCAGTTTGATCAAAATTTTATTGACTTATTTTTAATAAAATTAAATTAGTCCATCGTAATAGGAGAAAATATTTTTTATAAAAAAACTTAATAGCCATTATTATTCATTTTATAGTAACTTAATTAATATTTTAAGGAAGGTAATCAGACTTTGTATGCAATGGAAAATATTTGAACGTGTCATATTTAATTAAATAATAAAATATGTATTTATGAATGCATGTCATCAATTTAAACTGATTGAATATTTTTTACACACTTCACATTTGTTCATGGGTATAATATGTATTTTATTTTTCAATTCAAAATATATATATTTGTTTCAAATTCTTATGAAAGGAACATTTTATTTAATGAAATGTCGGGGTTACAAAATACATGTTATCAATTGTTACGAATTAAATTTTACATGACATATCTTGTTGTGAATAAATACATAAAATTGAATAGAGATGAATACGTACATCAGTATTACAAATAAATATATCAGAAATTTATTTCAAGCATACAAATCATGAGTTTAAACAAATCTATTCTCGTATTACATTTACATCAAAATAAAAAAAATTGCATGTTACAATGACATCTTTCCACGAGTAAAATATGTTTTTTTATTATGCTTGCAATCTTATGAAATAAACATTTTCTACATAACTAAACTTATATTTTAGCAAGTACATGTTATTGATTATTACAAAAATAAGTGTCCATGTATCACATGTCCTATCACATGGACATTGTCATATCACAAATGACACATCACATGTCACGTTTGGTGCATGTTCTACGTGTTTGCAAAAGTAGGTATTCCCATGATAGCACGGAATGTTCGACGAATATTAAATACATAACACCAAGAATATTCCTTGTCTGACCCTTGTCTCATTAAGTATGTAGGGTAGATTTTGAAATATAAGCGCCACGAAGTGTTTGAGAAGAAAGAATGTTGAGGACGCTGAGAGAGTGCGAAACGGACGATGAAGATCAGGCGCGAGATTTTGTACCTTTGTATTCTCTTTCGTTTTCTACCTTTAATAAATATTTCAACAAAACATTAACTTTTCCTACAATTATATGACAAACAAATATTTTAAGAATATTTAAATATATTTTTCAAAAATAATTCTTACAATATTATATAATACACTTAATGAGATCATGGATAGACATAATGAATATTTTTGGGAATATTTATAGGAAATTCGTCGAATATTGCGTGCTATTGAGGTTCATCAAACGATTCACATTATAGTATGACGCATGAAAGATATATATTTTTTAGCATGTAGTATCGAAGATAGTTTAAATATGTTCTTTATCTATTAATATACAATATAAACTAAAACAGGAGCTTGAAAAAAATGTGGAAAAATAAAAATAGTCTAATGTCTTATTAGTGAAATCTAACACATGAGGTTAAGGCGTCTCCACACGTAATTTTCTAAAGAATAAAGTTATCTCGAAGTTACTTTTCCAAAGTCTCCATCAAATTCGTCATCCGTCTTTTTTTTGGGCGTCATCACTAAGTTTGCGAAAGTACAATTTTTTAAAGAATAAAGTTATCTCGAAGTTACTTTTCCAAAGTCTTGATCAAATTCGTCATCCATCATCCTTTCGGGCGTCATCAACGCTTTCATGGTTGCAAACTCCGAAATATTAGCCTCAGACTCGTCTAATTTAGCATGTAGTATCGAAGATAGTTGAAAGATGTTCTTTATCTATTAATATAATATAAACTGAAGCAAAAGAGCTTGAAAAAAAATCTCAAAAAATAAAAATAGTCTAATGTCTTATTAGTCAAATCTAGCACATGAGGTTAAGACATCTCCACACGTAGGCGCTGGAAAAAAGCAACAAAAGGTGTAAATAAGTTTGCGAAAGTACAATTTTTGAAAGAATAAAGTTATCTCGAAGTTACTTTTCCAAAGTCTTGATCAAATTCGTCATCCCTCTTCCTTTTGGGCGTCATCACCGCTTTCATGGTTGCAAACTTCGAGATATTAGGCTCAGACTCGTCCAATCTTATATTTGCCATGTTCAGCACTTTCAAAGTGATGTTTCGTGTAGCTAGAATCATGAAGTATCCGCAACCCGAGGACGCGTTCGGTGGCTTTGTCATAGGCCCTTCAGTTCTATTCCAAAGGAATCAAAACCGAAACCGAAGGAACCAACAGCACGTGGTATTCTCAAACGGTCACCCATTCAAGTACTAACTGCGCCCAACCCTGCCTAACTTCAGTGATCAGTCGAGAAGTTTTTTCTTTTTCAACAATATATATTCATTTATCAAGTATTTTACAAAATATATTTACAAACGTCTATATTATTTGTACATTCAGTTTGCATATGTGTAGTACCTGCTAACATTAATAGAAGCTTAACCTACTTATAAACTAATTAGAACACATTTTTTTGCATATACTCATATTTGGTGGAGATAATTTTACATTGTCGTTCTAATGCATAGTGCATGACAGTATCTGGTGAGGAGTAGGAAAAGACAGTCGGAAAAACCTACATACATTTACACTCTTAAGTGGGTGTTATTTATTGAAGAATGAAAGCCCTTGGTATGGCAGTTTGTGTTTTAAGCGAAACGGGAGTTTCGATTTTGAAGTATTGATAATATCCTTCGTAAGGTTGCTAGATTGTAGATGATTCGCATAAAAGTTTTCAGCTAGTGTTTTATATTGTCATTGATTGTTTGTATATTTGCTTCTTCATGCAAGTCTATGATTCTACTATATCTACTTAGGCAATTGTTTTGGAAGATTTGTAACGGGTTTAAATTTGTTTTCGCAGCGCTACACCATACTGGTGCTCCGTAAACCAAAATTGGTGCAAGTATCATTTTGTATATTAAATTTTTATTTTTTCTCGATAACTTACAATTTTTTGCCATTGATGGATAGAGTTTGTTTTGTACTGAATAGACATTTTTAATACTTTGTTTGATGTGGGCTTTAAAAGTTAGTTTTGAATTTAAGAATGTACCTACGTATTTTACACAGGTAATTGGCCTTATAGGATGTCCATATACTGTGATGGGTTGGAATATTTTTAGGTTGGTTGCTTTTTTAGAAAATATAATTAATTCTGTTTTTGTAGCATTTAAGGAGATTTTCCAATCACTATAGAACTTTTCAAGCTTACACAGATGTATTTGTATTTGTTTTGCGGCTACAATTGCACTGACTGAATGAGAATAAATTGCTGTGTCATCCGCGAAGAGGGACATTTTTGTTTTGTCAAATTTAGGTATATCGTTTAGGTTGATATTGAACAATTAAGGGCCCAATACAGAACCTTGCGACACTCCTGCTAGAACTTAGCGTTTAGTGGAACTAAATCCATCTATTGTGACTATAAGGTTTCTATTTTGTAGATAAGAGTAAATGAATGTTATTAATGCAGGTGAATATTTGTACTGTATCATCCTGTACACCATTCCGTCTATCCATACTCTAACAAACGCCTTCTCAATATTGAGAAATAACATTACTGTGACTTTGCTAAAGTTAAAATTTGTACATATATCATTAACAATTCTTACGAGTTGCTGCACTGTACTGTGTTGTTCCCTAAATCCAAACTGTTCGTCGACTATAATTTTTTCTTTACTTTCAGAGATATTAAGTCGTGTTAGAATGATTTTTTCAGTCAATTTACTAAGCGTTGGTAGTAGACAAATGGGCCTGTAACTACTTGGTTCTGTACTACTTTTAACAGCCTTGTATATTGGCGTTAAGTTTCCCGTCTTCCAGTGAGTAGGAAAATCTAAAATTCGTATTGCAGCGTTTATTATGTACATTAATTGCACAATTGCTTTTTTTGTGAGATTTTTCAATATAAAATTTTGAATATTGTCTATACCTGGAGCTTTTTTCGAAGGAAGCATTTTGATTGTTTTTATTATTTCACTAGGATTAGTATAGTAATCTGTGTAGTCGTGTATTTGCGTTTGAGTTATAAAATTATTAACCGTTTCAACTATTTCATTCTGTTTTTTTGTAATATTTTGTAAGTCTATATCGTGAACTTTTTCATATTGCGTTGCTAACATTTGGGCTTTATCTATTGGAGTAAATGCAACCTCATTATCTTTTTGCAATGTAGGTATAGGATGATATTCTTGTTTCAGTATTTTTGTCATTCTCCAAAGAGAATTATCATTTGGGTTTAACATTTTCAACTCATTTCCCCATTTAGTGTTTCTATATTTAAATATTTTGGAGTTAGTAAGGTGAGTTTGTTTGTTAAACAAGATCTTATACTCTTTGTTTCTGGTACGTTGCCACATTTTCCTAATGCACCGTTTAGCGTGAATTTTTTTAATAATGTCAGGTGGTAGGTTATCGCGAGTCTCCATTGGTGGTTTTTAGGGATTGTTTTAATAATGCAATTTTGTAGAGTGTTTGTAAGCTTTTGTACTTGTTTTTCAAGTTCGTTTGTAGTTGTTATTTGTGGTGTAATTTTAATTTTTTTATTTAATATCCTGTGAAAGTTTGGCCAGTTCGACTTATCATAATCATATATTAATCTATTTTTGACAATTTTATGTTGAGCGTTTAAGCTGAATAATATAGGTAAATGGTCAGAGCTTAATTCATGTGCTACTTGGAGATCAGTTACAGAGTGTACATTCTTATTAATTTCTATGTCAATAGTCGTAGGCGTTGATCAATTATTTGGATAAAGCGTGGGCTCATTTGGATACATTAAACTACAATCATTATTTTGCTCATAATTTGACAGAATTTTGCCCCTTCTATTTTCTACATGACAATTCCAAGTTTTATTTCTAGCATTCAGATCACCGAATAATATAACTTTTCTACCTATATTTAATAAGTTATGAATTTCCCTGCTTGTGAATTCGTTACGAGGATTATTATTTGCGGCTACTATGTGGATATCACTAACTAACTTTATACAGATGCATTCTAACGTAACAGAATCACAGATTTTGACAGGCCTATATGGAACGGTATTTTTTATAAATATAGCTACTCCACCTGCACTATTTTCTCTATCCCTCCTTAAACACGTGAAATTTCTGATTTTTAATTTATCTTTTGACGTACATTTTGTTTCATTAATCAGACCAGCAACAACAAAAAAAGTGGTCTGCCCGGCGGACTACACAGGCATATCTATATGTTTTTGGGGTCGCTCAATCCGAATCCGGGGTCCAAATACCCAAGTTAGCTCGTATTTTTTCAAAAAACGCAAAAATAGACGTAAAATCGACGTTAAAGTTGTGAAAAAAATCTCTCTAGCTCCGCTGGGATTTGAACACCAGATCTTTCAGATTTCCGGTCTGATGCTTCAACCAATTGAGATACGGAGAGTAGAGAAAATTTTCCTCACAACTTCTACGAGTTGAACGTCGACGTCATTCAATGTACTTGCAAGATTTCAAACATCAGAGTTTTTTTATTATTTGATGTTATAGTTTTTTTAAACAGTGAATAATGTAAACAATATGATGTTAATGTTTTTTTCTCTACATGGTCGATAATAAATATTTTGGGAATATTGATTATTAATTTTTAAAGTTGTGAAAAAAATCTCTCTAGCTCCGCTGGGGTTTGAAATCCAGATCTTTGAGATTTCTGTTCTGATGCTCCAACCAATTAAGCTACGGAAAGACGAGAAAATTTTCCTCACAACTTCTACAAGTCGAATGTCGACGTCATTCAATGTAATTGCAAGATTTCAAACATGAGAGTTTTTTATTATTTGTCGTTATAGTTTTTATGACCAGTGAATAATGTGAATAATATGATGTTAATCTTTTTTGTCTATAGGGTCGATAATAAATATTTTGTAAATATTGATTATTAATTTTTAAAGTTGTGAAAAAATCTCTCTGGCTCCGCTGGGATTTGAACACCAGAACTTTAAGATTTCTGGTCTGATGCTTTCACCAATTAAGCTACGGAGAGACGTGGAAATATTCCTCACAACTTCTACAGGTTGAATGTCGACGTCATTCAATGTAATCAAGATGTCAAACATGAGAGTTTTTTTATTATTTGATGTTATAGTTTTTTTGACCAGTGAGTAATGTAAATGATATGATGTTGATGTTTTTTGTCTACATGGTCGATAATGAATAATTTGTGAATATTGATTATTAATTTTTAAAGTTGTGAAAAAAATCTCTCTAGCTCTGCTGGGATTTGAACACCAGATCATCAAATAATAAAAACTCTCATGTTTGAAATCTTGCAAGCATATTGAATGACGTTGACATTCAATTTGTAGAAGTTGTGAGGAAAATTGTCTCGTCTCTCCGTAGATTAATTGGTTAAAGCATCAGACCGGAAATCTGAAAGATCTGGTGGTCAAATGCCAGCGGAGCTAGAGAGATTTTTTTCACAACTTAAAAATTAATAATCAACATTCACAAAATATTGATTATCGACCATGTAGACAAAAAACATTAACATCATATTATTTAAATTTATTCACTGGTCAAAAAACTATAACATCAAATAATAAAAAAAAGTTTTGTATTCATAATACGATATTTGAATATAATTTTGTATTCAGTTAGTGCTTTTCTCCCTTTTTTACAGTTTAAAAATCCGTTCTATTGGAATTACGCACTCTAATCCTGAACCTAAATTACCATAGGAATTTTCAACTAATAATTTTTATGATTTATATGTTGAGTATTACAAAAAAAGTTTAAGATACTGGATTTACTAGCATAAAAGTCGCCATTTTTTTTTTGCTTTTTTGGAGCTTGAAAATTGGGGGTGTGGCTTATATCGTTTGTATTTATAATGTTTTTTTCACTAAATTCAAGTGAGTTTCACTAAATTCAAGTGAGTTTCACTAAATTTATGGGAATTTCTAAGTATATTTGACTAAATTCAAACGAGTTTCGATGATTAGACCATCTCTGAATGGAAAACATTAAAAATGTTACGATTCCAAAGTAAAAGCCATACAAATTGAACAATATTTTGAGCCCTTCAAACAGAAAAATAATGCAAATAAAACATTTTTGAACCAAGTTTATTCAAAATTAAATGATTCAAAAATGAACAATTTCAGATTTAAGGCAATCAAAATTGGACAGATTGAAAACAAAACAAATTGTTCAACTATTCAGACTTTAAAGTTTAAATTATTCAATTTTGAAAGTTACCTACTTGTTCAACTATAAAGCTTGGTCTATGAGACTTAAAATTTAGTGGATTTATAATATTTTTAAATTGTATAAGTTTAATTTGAAGAAAAAAAATGTAAAATTTTCCAATCTCAAAATCGATATAATTTAAATGCTTTATATTTTATATTGTGTCTTCCAATCTAAGATAAATTTGTATGATTTCAAACAATTGAATTCAAAATTGAATTTCACGCACTGCTGGCTTAAAATTGTCCAACTTATAAAGTGTCAAACTGAAATTATTAAGTTTTTAGCATCGTCAATTTAAAATTATTTAACTATGAAGGATTTCAATTGAAAAATGTTCAATGGCGTTTAAATTGATGTTTGATTTTTTCTAATTATTCAATATTAAAGACTTGAAACTTAAAATTGGGAAAATATTATGGGTTTTAAGTTAAAACAAAGCAGAATCTTAAAGTATTAAATTCCAAAGCTTGAAAATTCCATTTTTTCCCCCATATTAGAGGTTTCAAACTAACAATTGTCCAAATATTAGGAGTTTTAATACGAAACCTTCTAATTTTTAATATTTTCATTTGAAGCTATTGAATTAGAAAGGATTTATATTACCAAAATTTCAACTTTTAATGTTTTCAATTTGAAACAAATTGGTTTAATCTAAAAGGGTTCAAATTGAAATTGTTGAATTTCATAAAACAAAAATACTTTCGTTAAAAAATGGATTAAAAATTATCATATTTAAAAAAAGACGTTCTATTTAATTTTAGTGGAAATCGTTGCAAATAGTTCCTTTTTATCTTCTTTTCCCTTGTTATATATTTGTTAATTTAAAATTAGAAATGCTTCCAAATTTAAAATTTCCTATTAGAATTTTAGCAACTGAACAAATTTCCACATTAACTCGTTCAGCCTCACATTAGTCCATATGCTATTAAGTGGAATTTAAAGTGATTGAATAAGTATTTCCACTAAAACTAAGAATTAAACAAAGTACCTGTAGAAGTACCTCAAGCTAAGCTACTAACATCTTGAGCTTTCTTAAATTGGTGTAGGGACAATAACATCGTCCCAAAATTCTTACAGTTGAAAACCCATTTGGGAACATCTAAATCAAAATCAATTCTACATAAAAGAAGTTTGCTTCTCTTGAAAGAAAGAATACAACATACCAAACTTGTCTTGCACACTACCTCCGAAAAACTATTAAAACTTCACCTTTTCCTATCAAACACTCTCAGATTTGACATTTGGTCTACATTGGACCGCATATCAGACAGAAGGAGCAGAAGTGGATGACGTACACGTTCCAGTTGCGTCGGAATTGGTTGCTTTAAGGAACCATGATCGTAACTTCCGGAGACTACAACTTCTCATAATAATAATAATAATAATAATAATAATAATACTGATTAAATGAGTTGAATAATGAATAAGTTACCACTTTTTCTTTAAAAAGTTACAAAACTGCGTAATTAGAATTTGTTAACGCTTTTTTGTTGTTATCGTTTTTGCATCATTTTATGAAGCACTTTGTAGACTAATTCAACCTTTAAAACAAATATGTTTTAATACATTTTCCAGAAAGAAAATAAAACGTTAAAACATTGGTGAACGATATCATATTTTTTCCAGCGTAACCTTTTACTCTGTAAGGCCCCAAGCACTTTTCCAGGCTGCAACTGCATGGAAAATGCTCGAGATCAAGTATAGGGAATGAATTGAAAGAAAAATAAAACAAGAGTCTTATAGAATTAAAGTTGGAAATGGCTACTACAGTGAGAAACTTTTGAATAAAAAGGATACTGTAGGAGTTAATATTAAATATTTTCAAGTGGTAAAAGGAAAACCTGCTAAATCTTATTTTAAATATATGAAATAAACTTTATTTCTTTTATAACAATACATTTATTACTCCTAAACTCAAAATGTTCTACTTTTTTTAGCTTTTCATAGCATTATACGAGTTGTTTTATATAAATTTTGCACACGATTTTGAGGTTCAATTCACAAAAAATTAATTAATTAAAATATTAAATGAGGGAAGTAATTGTTCATTTTTAGAGTAGTATTTTCCAAGTTTGTGTAATACATTTTTAGATATGACTAGATTTTCATAAAATTCAGAGAAAAGACTTTCAAGTGGAACTTTTTGTAAAATTCGGGGTCTATTTATTTAAAGAATTAAAACATCAAATGAAACCCCTCTTCAAGTTGTTGACACTATTTCTAACGCTTTGCTAAAGTTTTATGAGCAACATTTTCCTCTATGCATTTTTTAACCTGAAAAATTATTAGAAAAATCTCTATTTGTTAAATAACATAAAATGTGGAGTAAAGGCCTAATGAAATTCAAATTTTTTACATACGTCGGTATATAGAATTAGCGCGATGTTATTTCTTTAATTTCTAAGTAAACTACAGGCTAGAAGTTTACTGCCATCCAAAACGACTTTGAAATAAACTATTTATGTGTAAAATTATTATTTAAGTTCTATACTTTCATATATACATAAAAAAATGCATTTATTCATAAAGTAATCACCATATACTTGACAAAGTTACTCTGTCAAAATATATCTAGTTTGACTATTTTTCTTTCCTCTTTGAAGTACTTTAAATTGAGATATAGTCAGTTATGTTACCTTTATAGCGAGACTTGCCAGGGTGCATACGAGTAAAATGCAAACAGGTAATTAAGAGAATCTGGCAAGGAGTTGAAGACTCAGGCCGAAAATGATTGTGGAAATCACAAGTCTGTAGTTTGAGGCTTAACTATAGGTATAATGCTTTTATGGAAATATTTTCACTTCGAGAAATATACGATGCAGGGATAACTTTTTTTTCGTCATTGACGAGTTCAACGCACTATACCTAATTCTTAATTGTGCTTCCTTAATTTAGGAGAGAAATAATCAATTAATCTTTGTTCCGCGAAAATGAAACTTTCGTGGGAAAAAATATTCATGTTCTAATAGAATTTTTAATTATTTCCTGCATGTATCAGAGAATTTTTCGATTTTATTTTGGATTAAAATTCAATTATTTGGTTTTTAAATTATTTTCTCAAAAAAACTCTTCACTTCATTTTGTGAAAGGTAGATTTCCAAAAAGCAAGCTTTCGAACTACTTTAGTTAGTTTCTTGGTAAGAATGTTCTTATTTATTTTTTTTCCGTCCAGTGCTATTGGTATGTACCACGTTTTTCAGGTATTTTGTAAAAATATTTCGTTTCGATAAATAATTTCTAAGGGTGTGCAAAAAGATCGAAACTTCGAGTCGAGTCGAGTCGAGCTCAAGCATGCTCGAAACTTCGAGTTCTCGAAATTTTCGAGCTACTCGAAAGTTTCGAGAACTCGAACGGCTTCGAGTACTCGAACAGTTTCGCGCTACTCGAAAGTTTCAGGTTCTCGAAATTTTCGAGTTCTCGAAGACATTCGAGTGCTCAACGAAATTCGAGCATTCGAAAGTTTCGAGTTCTTGAAGACATTCGAGTACTCGAAAGTTTCGAGCTGCTCGAAAGTTTAGGGTTCATGAAGCTTTTGAAATTAACAAGAATTTCTTCAAACCCGGTACTAGGGGATTTTACGAATTGCTTAACAGTGATTTTAGAATCAAAAGTAAGAATTCGTGATATTTTATCGAAAACGGCCATCAATATTTCAGAATTTCAATAAATTGACAGATGTACTGACGAATTTCCATGAGACTCAGTATACTAGAGTTTTTTCCGGGATTCTGATCATAAATATAGTTGAAATTTTGAAGAAATTTATTATATTCAGAAATGCCGTCAGTTTATTAAATTTTTACAGAATTTGGTCATCGTTTTGGATAAAAAATCTTCAATTTTTTTTTCAAAATTGCTTTTAGCAATGCGAAAAACCTCGTAGTATTGGGTTTGAAAGAATTGTTGTTATTACCAAAAGTTTCGAGAACCTCAAAATTTCGAACAGCTCGAAAGTATTCGAGTACTCGAAAGTTTCGAGTTCTCGAAGAAATCCGAGAACACGAAAGTTTCGAGTTTTCGAAGATATTAGAGTTCTCGAACTCATTCGAGTTCTCGAAACTTTCGAGTTCTCGAAGACATTCGTGTGCTCGGAAAGTTTCGAGCTTTCTGGAAAGCTCGATCTCGACTTGACTCGACTCGGCTCGAACCGGATCGAGCTCAGCTCGACTCGACTCGTAAGCTAACAAGTTCGACTCGACTCGTTCGAACTTCGAGTTTCGAGTTTTTTGCACACCCCTAATAATTTCATTATAGTAATTATTATTATTATTATTATTATTATATCATTAGGCCGTTTGCCTTTCGGGGTAGGCGTAAATTGCTCGGTTGGAAAGTAGTCATGTGTGGATGGGTATATACGTGAAGGCTAGATAGGTATATAGGTTTAAGGTATAGATATTTTAGATTGATCTAGAATTCTCGTGTTACTTATTTAATTATTTCGATTTACGCATTGTAAACTAAATGATTTCATGCTTGAAAATGTTACAAAATGAACTTTTAAAACTCAAAATAATTTCAAATCGAACTGATTAAAAATTGCATAATTTCACATGATATCATGTTAGTGACATTTGAAGAGATTGGAAAAGTTTTTCTACTAAAAATTTGTGAAATTCCCGTTTAAAATATAACTCCATTGTCATTTCCAAGTCCTACGGCCACCCTGAAATTTTTGTACCTACAAAAATGTTTAATAATTAAAAAAGGCAAATACTTTGCCTGATTCTCAAGTAAAAATCAAACTTGTCAACATTGTGATATAAAAAACCTTACCTTAGCGAAACTGTTATTCGTCGAAAGGAAAGGATTAATAGCAAAAGGAACTCCATCCAGATCAGAAGACCCTGGTAATGTGCCATAGTTTGGTGCAGAACTAGCAAGAGGAGATTTTGGTGGTCGAGGTGCTGGTCTCGTTGGTTTGATGATTCTCGCATTAGGGCTAAGAATCTCGTAGTCTCTGTCGCAAGAGTCGTCTGCGGGTCTTCCTGGACTCGGCTGATTTATCTGGGGATAAATGCTGTTCGGTAGTTTGGGTGTAAACTTTGGCTTCGGTGGCCTTTCCGGAGCCACTCTGTGTGGAGTTCCATTCGATGGATTCGGCGATGAATTAGAAAATGATCTACACATAGATAAAAAATACATCTTGAGAGAAAATTCTTGTATTTTTCATGGTAATTAATTCAGTTTCTGATTGTAGGTTGTAGGCTTACTCACTCTATATTTGCGTAGGGCCTGGAACTTGGATCTTCCGTGTTGAGGTCGACCGTTTTGTAACAAATGCTGACTCCGTTTACTAGGCTGTAATAATAAAACAGGTTTACCTTAGCTTACTAGTTATTTTAAATTATTATTAATTAAACTTTACGTTCATGTATCCTTATTTCAAAGTTAAAACAGCTTTTTAAAATTGTGTATTGTAACTTGCAACTTTAAAGGAAACAAATAGAATCGCATTTTAATTTTCAGTTTGAAGTCAAAAGGCCGCACAGTGGTGCCTGTCAATGAAAAAATGGGATATGGTGAGAAAAAAAAGTGACTAGGTCGGTCTTTCCTTTAGCATATTTTGATAAATAGAGATATGACGTTGCAAAATTCTAAGTTCCTGTTTCGTTATTGTGCACCTGTCGTGGTGCAGATATGATAAGAGAACACACAGGTAAGATATGCTTTTCATTCATATTCGAGTATCAAACGTGCATGACATGTGAAGCAGCATAAATCCGAGCATATTGCACCTATCGTTATTCAAAAAAATGGATTCGACTAAGGAAATTAAGTACTTTATACATACTATGATAAAAATTTTCGATTAAGTTTTTATTTTTTATTAAATCAATATGAAAATCGTGAAAAATGCATCAGTTTTCTTTAAAAAATAGAAGTACATTAATATTCATAGGTACCTAAAAAACTTTAAAATGTGTGCCAATATTTGCCTAAATATAATTTATTTATTAAAATCTCGGTAATTATAAATTCAAAACCCAAAATCATTGTTTTGTAGACATTTTTAGCTGTTTACTTCACATTCAAACATTATTTCATAAAATATTATGTACAAATATCTGCTGAAGATTTCTTAATAATATATTATGGTGCCAATTATTATTAACAATTTTGTTCAAACAATTCATTGCAAACATTTTTTCGACTTACAACCAATTTTGTCTGAAAATATAGTGCAAAATAAGGAAAAAATATATTGTACGTTATGTACAAAAAAAATTATAGAATAAAAGCTATTAACGATTGAAAATGGAAAAAATTAATTTTCGGCTATTTTAAAAAATTCATAACTCTGGTTTTTATAATGTTGCAACGTTTTTAAAAGTGCAGTTTATTTTTTAAAGTTTTAAAATAATTTTCAATAACTTATAAATTAAATAAATCATTCCGCATTGCCGTCACAAAATATACAGGTTCATTATAATATCTATAAATAGTATACAGGGTGTCCCAGACCACCCGTCCACTCTTTTTAAAATCTAAAATACCTGATAAAATTAAAAGTTTAATACCTCCTAATAGTAAATGGACAGTGCCCGATCGATTGGAGGTGTTTTCAACTTCCGGATCCCACCGGAAGTGGCCTATTCGGACCGGAAGTCATTTTTTTTATGGAATGACTTTTTTTTTTCTTGATTTCGATTCTACGGTAAAAAGTGAGTGACTTTTGTAGGAAATTTTTTTTTCTAAATCGTCGTTTTCCACCGGAAAATGCCTTCCGAAATGTTACTGTTCCCCTGAAGAGTTAGATAAGTCCAAAAGGCGCAGAGCGTCAGAAAAAAATTAATAAATTTTTGTTTAAATAAATTTTTAAATTCCTCTTGCTCTATCCGTCGAAGGATATTCCGAAGTTTCCCCCTAAAAATTGTATTTCAATATTTCAAAAAGTGACTAAGCACGAGTTGACGTGAAAAACGAATGACGGCTCAGTTAAACTTCAGAAAGCATTTTGGGGTGGAAAACGACGATTTAGAACAAAAATTTCCCACAAAAGTTTTATCTTTATCTTTATTTTTTATCTTTATCACTTTTTATAGTAGAATCGAAATCAATAAAGAAAAATATGTCATTCCATTTTTAAAAAATGACTTTCGGTCTGAATAGGCCACTTCCGGCGGGAACCGGAAGTTGAAAATACCTCAAATCGATCGGGCACTGTCCATTTACTTTTAGGAGGTACTGAACTTTTAATTTTATTAGGTATTTTAGGTTTTAAAAAGGGTGGACGGCTGGTCTGGGACACCCCGTATATGAAGGGTCGGGAAACAAAAGGGCCTATCCCACAAATTTTTCGAAATTGACTTTTACACATTTTTGGAGTCCTCAAACAAATGACGTTTCGTGGGTGTGAACTAAAAACATTATGCAATTTTTTTTCATTTTTTTAAATTCATCAAAGTCAGTCAAGGTCCTATCTCACAGGGGTACCGAGCGAACGTTTTTCCGACGTCCTGAAAATTTTGGAGAAACGGGGTTAGGCCCTTTTGTTCCCCGACCCTTCATATATTTATATATACGACGGCTGTTTGATAAGTCAGTGACTTTTTGAATTTTTTTGCGCAGTAACTTTAAATGCACCACTGATCCCGTCAACGCCACAGTTACAAAATATATGGTACTTTTTAAATAAGTATTAGAAGGTGAACACTTTTTAGTTGAAATGTACAGAGTTAAATATCTAATAAAAAAATGGAATATTCCAAATTCATCAACTGCAATTTTTTATTTGAGTTTAAGAGCATGGAAGAGTAGGGAAACAAACTTGTGAGCTGGCATTCCATAAAAGCGAAACCATAATTTTAATCACTAAAATTTAACGATTTCACATTCAAAATACTTCCTGTTGGTTCAAAAATTATGACAAATTTGTTATATATACAGCTTATGAGTGAGCAATAATAAAAAATTACGAAATTAAAAAATAAATTTTATGCTCAGTAACAATTTTTTTCAAAATGTGTAAAAACATGTTTGTTTTTATTGAGTCATGTTCACGCATTTAAAAAATAGTTGAATATGTCGAACCTGAAATTTATTCAGTTTGAACCAAAGAAACATTTTATCGTTTTGCTTTTTTGGAAAAAAAATCTTTCGTGATGTAAGATTTTTGGGATTTCATTTTTTTGCAATTTTGAAACGTTATAAACACCACAAAAAATGTTTCCCATTAGTTTCCATGAATTTCCAAATGTTTCTCATGTTTCAAAAACATGTCTCTTTGGTTCAAGCTGAAGAAATTTCAGGTTTGAATCAATCCAAAAACAATGTTTTTGTACATTTTCAAACAATTTTAAATGAGGAAATTTTTTTGGAATTGAAAAATTTTTTAATTGTAAATTTAAAGAGAACAGAAGATACTTACTGATTTCAGAATGTTTCTCTTGACTTCTTTTGGATGTCGATCCACAAATTTTTATCCCTCAGCTCAAACGATTCGATTACTTTTAGCATTTTTACTTCGCCCTACTAAAGACTTTAGGTTTAAGTTTACATTGAAAGTATTAATTATAGCAAGGGAGAAATGATAAATCTTGGAACGAAATATTTATGAGAACGATGTTAAAGATATCGAAATTGTGTATTTAACTAATTTTATTTTTTCTCTGACTTTTTTTATATCACTGTGAATGGATTTCCAACGACCTATAGTATATCCAATTTAAGAAAAATTCTTCAATGGCGGAAATCATTGAAAATTACTTAAAAATATAACATTACTTATAAAAGGATCGTTTCTTATCTTTGAAGTAAAAAAATAAATGTTGAACTTTTCCCCTATTTTGTGAGAAAATTGCCCTATTTCCCCTCTTTGAGCTCCTTTTGCGCTGTGATCCCTGAAATGAATAAAAAATCCGCAATGATGTGTGTAAATCATTTATTCCTACTACTCCTACTATTTCTAGGCTTAAAGTCATTCTTTCTGTGTTTAAAATTCACTTTTTTAATATAATTATTTGGTCACTTATAATGATAATTTGACATTCCAAAGTAAAGGAACTCCAAGAATGTAAGGATTCACATCTTGGCAAGATCTAAGCGTGGTAATGTTTACGGACGGACGATACGAGACATACTGTTTGTAAAAATACAAGGCAGATGAAGAAAAATAACGTAAATAGAATTTACTGACACACCTCTGAAGAAAAGTGCGCCAAAACCTCAAGAGATAATTTCATAGTAGAAATTTTAGTGTAAAATACATTGATAAATCTGATTTATATTTTTTATTTTAATATATAAATTTATTGATGTTTTAATATATTTTTTAATGTGAATTAATTCAAGAACTCTTTTTTTGAAAGGGTTATTTTCTCTTGCTAAAATGTTTGCATTATTAAAATCAAATCAAGTATCAAGGTAAGTTGAAAATAAAGTTTTTAACTATTTTTCCTATTTATAGATTTACACATGAAACGGAATGCCAGGTTTAATTGGCTGCATTGATGGCACACACGTTGTAGGGTCCTAGCACCCCCACTACTGCACTCAGCGAGGTAGAATCAGCGAGCGAGTTTCCAACCTATATACGCGACCCGTGGTCGAGTAGGCACCGTAAGCGATGCGAGAGTTTCCTCTCTAGAAAAACAGTTCCGTTTAGTTGGTCGCCATCACCACCAAGAGACATGTTCTCGCAGTACGAGCAATGTACCGCATTTAATTTAAAAGTTATTAGTTACTATGAATTCTGACTATCGTCTCTCACCACTCATTATACAGCGCGCGTAGGCCGCTTATTATGTTTATTAATCGAGTATTCGATTCCTACAACGTTGCTCTTATTGCACCCCCTGTTGACGACGAAGAACATCCAGAACATATATATGTGAACCGGAAAGGATACCATTCTATAAATGTGCAATTAATTTGTGATTCAGACATGAGGATCCTGAACGTTAATGCGAAATATCCAGGAAATGCTCACGACAGTTTTTTTTGGGAGAACAGTAACGTACTTCCCGTAATGAGGGAGCTGCACATACGAGGACACACAGATTATTTATTAGGAGATTCTGGATACACTTTTCGACCGTGACTTCACGTACCAGTCGAGGATGCATAGCCTGGCACACGAGAAGATTCATATAATGAGTGTCCTAAAAGGACCCGTGCCACGATAGAGCGTTGCAATGGAATATTGAAGGAACTATTTCGATGTCTTTTAAAGCACCGTGTATTGCATTATTCTCCTACAAAGGCTTAAAAAATTATCAATGCATGTGCAGTATTGCACAATATGTGCATTCACCATCAGATGCAACATCCTCCCCGAGGTGAGGACGAAGATGATATCGCAGAGGAAGAGATTGATTTTGGCATGTACGAAGATGATCCCCAGGACAACGAACTTCATAAAGCTCGAGCACGTGTTGATCCCGAATTGGTTGAAACACTTCGCCTTCGACAACGTATTATTCAAAACATTTTCTTTGGCAGAAACAATGTTTAATAAGTTGTATATTTCTTTGCTTGATAGGCAAAAGCGCTTATCTACACATGTCATTATTTCCAGATAAATGAGGCATATTCTTTTAATTCTGTCAAATTTCTATCAAGCCCTTCCTCATATTTTGAAATGTACTTGCTAAATATCTAAAAAGACCAAAGACGAACAGGTTAGCTTAAGCTTAATGCAGTTCGGCGATTATGCCACAGATTTTATTTTATATCTATATTGTAAAGTAATGAACTAAAAATTTGTAAGGCAGTAAAAAAATAATCAGATGTGCACTGAAGAACAAGAACAAAATTTATTGTGTATGATACGCTCCATCCTCCATCCTCCATCCTCCATCCTCCATCCTCCATCCTCCATCCTCCATCCTCCATCCTCCATCCTCCATCCTTCATCCTTCACTGCCCGCAATTTCCTTCCCCTCACTTTTCCTCTTTCCCACGATAAAAAAATCAACATTTTTCTAAAATTAATAGTCCCTGGTCCCTCTTATCTCCTTTTCCCTTTTCCTCACGCTTCTTTCCTTACGACCTTATTTTTCACTTACAGCTTCTCCTTGCCTTTTCGGCTTTCTTTCTCCTTCTCCCTGTGAGTTTTCCTCCAATATTAAAAGCAGAACACCCGCCCCCTTAAAATTAGGAAATAAATTGGAAATCAAAGATTACTACATTTCAAATAAAAAAAATGTTTCAAACAACAAAATATTTTTCTCACTTCAGAAGAAAGGTAAAACCCAAAGTATCCAACATTATGACTCAATCAAAATGTTACAAACAGGAAGATTCCTTTTTAGAATCCAGAACAAAATTATAATGAAAAACCCGTTTTTCCCTATTCTCTCTTTCCTCATCCTCTTCCCCCTTGTATACCCCTTCCGAACTTCCTCTTCTTTCCCCTTAACCATTTCAATTTCCCTTTCCATCCTCTTTCGCCTCTTTTTTCTTTCTTGCCTAGACCCCTTTCTCTCTTTTCTCTCTTTTCTCTTTTTTCAACCCCTTTCTCCCATTTTACTTCATATTCCTCCCTTTTCCCTCTTCCATTTTTCATTTCTTCTCTGTCCATCTTCTCTCTTCCTCTTCATCTCGCTCTCACCTCTTACCTCTTCCCCATCTTTTCGCCTTTATCAGTCCCTTTCCGTCTTTCTTCTCACGCTTCTCTATCCCTTTTGCTTTTCTTTTTGTGTCCCCTCAACCCTTTTCTCCTTCACTTCTACATTCTTGTTCCTTGTTGCCCTTCCCTACCTCTCTTCCCTTTCTTGAAATAAATATTCAATATTTTCTACCTTTCAATTTAATAAAAATGTTAAAAACAAAATATTCACTCTTAAACTTTAGAAAAAAATCGAAAGCCAAATATAAATCCTTCAAGTTTGGTAGCAATATTAAAAACAATCGAAATCTCTGTCTCAATTTCGAGAAAGATTAAAAACATAACTTCGAAACTTTCAAGCTAATAAAAATATCAATAAAAAAAGGATTCCTTCCTGAAATTCAGAAAAAAATTAGAAACCAAGAAACCCCCTTCTCTTTTTCTCTCTTGCCTCTCTCTCTCTCTTCCGCTTCAAATCCCACATTTTCCTTCCCTCGTTCTCCAGGAACATTTCTCATTTTTCATCCCCTTTCCCCCTCTGCCCTGCCCCTCATTCCCCTTTCCCCTTTCCCTCTACGACACCTACCTCTTCCTTCACCTCCTTTCTTCCCTTTCCTTTTATACATTTTCCTTCTCCATTTTTTCCTTGTCCCTCTTCTCTTATTTTCCCTTTCCCTGTATCAGCCTCTTCATATTATCTCTTGCATCTATCCTATTTCACTTTAATCCTTTTACCTTTCTTGTTTATTGAAATATGGTACCGATTGATTGTCATTATTTCATATAATGTAAAGAACTAAAAAATATCCATATTAAAATGTTGACTTGGGAACTATCAGGCATATTAGATCTCTCTACATATTTCTGTTCTTCACCTTTTCCTTCTCGTTCTCCTTCTCAATTTCCTACCCCCTTTCCTCTCTTCTTTCTCGCTTTAAACTCTTTCTAGCATTGCTCTCCTTTCTCTCTCTCCTCTTATTTCTTCTACTCTTTCTTTTATCCCTTCATCTCTTTCCTCCTCTTCCCTTTACTCATTTTCCTAGTTCATATCTGTGCACATTCGCTTCTTCCGCCTGATCTTTCTACCCCCTTCACCCATCTCCTTTATCATCTTGACACCTTCTTCTCCTTACTTCCCTTTTCACGTGCTCCCTTTCCCCATTCCCCTGTCACCGCAACTCTTCACATATCTTTTTACGTTTTCACGCCCCTTTCCCCTTTATTCAATCATCCGTTCCCTCATTTTCCTGTTCTCTTCTTGACTCCTTCCTCTTCTTGCTTTCTACCTTCTTCTCTTTAACTTTTTATTTTTCTATTTCACCACTTTCCACGTTTGCTCCATTTCAGAGATCTCTTTATCCCTCACCATATACATTCCCCTCTACTTTCTACATTCTCCTTCTTCTACCTTCACGTTTTCTATCTCTATTTTACCTTTCGTCTTTCCTCTTTATCACTTTACCCACTTTATTCCATTCATCCCGTTGCTCTTCCTTTCCCTTTTGCTTTTCCCCTTACTACTCCATTTCCACCTGCCAAGATATTCATCCATATCATCGTATATAAATAAACTTAATTAATTGAGAGCAAAAAATCAGCGGAAATATTTTGTGGTCATTAACCTTTATTGTGTTCTTGGTTCAGGCAATCCTCCATTCCTTGGTGAGTCATTCCAATATGTAAACAGTGCCCGAAGTCGCTTTGGTATATTTCAGGTCTTTCTCTGTCTCTTCTGTTAAAAATCAGGATTTTTCGCTTTCTTATGTCCGAACAAATGGCACCTTTATAGGTAAGCTTAGGTTTTATGGTGACCCATCTTCTTCATCGTAATCCTTTTGTCATTTTAATATCAACCTCGTTATTATTATATAGCGCTCGTTAGTTCACACACTAGTTCTAGGTTTTTTTTACAATGCTATCATTTTATTTTGTATATCGGATGTATTTTTATTATTGTACCTCATTTTTTTCCTTAAGATACACTATGCCAGGGTTTGAATAAACTAATCTAATCTTTTATAACTTTGCGATGCCCATTCTCCCTTTCTTGAAATTTCCACTCCTCTTTCCCTGTTCACGCCTTTAACTCTTCTTCTTCGTCCACTCAACTATCGTTTCTACTTTCCCCTTTTCCCTTTCCCAGTTCTCCTCTGTCCCTCTTCGCTCTCTCACCCTTATCGTTTTCCTTTTTATTTCCAATTTTCCCTCTACTGAAACTTGATTACGGATAAATTGTCCCAATTTGATATACATATAGTAGTAAAGTAAAAAATATATGAAAATGTTGAATTTGGGAACAATCATGTTATCCTCTATCGTCTATCCTCTATCCTCTATCCTCTATCCTCTATCCTCTATCCTCTATCCTCTATCCTCTATCCTCTATCCTCTATCCATGCTTGAAAAAGACACGCAGTAGTGTTGAAACGTACGTAGCAGGAATTTGATTATTTTAATAAAACAAAATGTCAACTTAGTGGATGTTTCATTAAAAATAGACCGTAAGACCTAAGGAAATTTATTGAAATATAAAAAATATATTCTCCTGATGGTTTGAAATGAACGAAAAAAAATAACATTTTCAAGTTTTCATGTTGAACATTAAAAAGAGTCGCGTGGCTGTTATTTTATTTAAATTACTATTTAAATTGGAATTTTTTACCACTGAAAAGTATGCAAATTGTATAAAGAGAAGGGTTTTCGTTCAAAAGTTCAACAATATTATATTATGATACAAGTGCCGAATGTAGGCAGTTTCACACGAGTGTGAAGTTTGCTGTACGAGTCAGAAGCGAAACACAGGAGAGTTGTAGGCGAATCGGAGGCGAGATGGGGGTGAACCGTAAACGAGCCGAAGATGAACCGATCGCAAGTACTGTAAACTTGGCAAGAATTACATCTGCCTATTTTCAGGGTCTATCGCAGACGATATTTTTTGTAACAAGTTCATAGAATTTTCGATTTGAGCAACAATACAAATAAATTTTCCTGAATATTTCTAATTTATAATAAAATTACAAAGAAATTAGTGAAAATTCTCTGAAATTTTTGAGAATCATAAATAGCGAGAAATGTTGTAAAATACAAATCTTAGAAAAGAAAAGGCCTTATTGTCTTATCCTTTTTCTTTTCATATGAAAATAAACTATGTAGAATTTTGCTTAAAAGGGAAAAAAATTCTTATCGATTTTGACAAAATAGATCGGAAAGACATAAAAAAAAGCATGTTTCTTTTGATTTACTTCAAAATTATTGGCTGTTCTAAAGAAATGTATGCATAAATTAAAATTATTTTCGATCTTTTGTGAACAAAAACATGCGTAAGGAAATATTTTTAATTTTCACAGGCAAGACCTGCGCAAAAATCAGGATTTATATCGATTACCCTTATCAAAGAAAATACCCCAAAAAGTACGAAATGCTAAGAAATGGATTTTACTGCCTTACTTTTTAACTGCTAAATCGATTCCCTCGTTTACTATTGTAACTGGAATTTATTAAAATTAAATATGACATTGAATACAACTTTCGCAAGATTTGTGCCAAAATCAGGATTTACATCAAATACCCTTATCAATTAAAATTCCCCCAAACGTGGGAAATGGTAAGAAATAGATTTTATTGATACACGTTTTAACTGCTAAATCGATTTCCTCCTTTATAGTTGTTACTGAAATTTACTAAAGTTGAATATGACATTGAATACACCTTTCGCACGACCTGTACAAAAAGGAGGATTTATATCAATTACCCTTAACAATAAAAATAGCCCTAAGAGTGGGAAATACTAAGAATTAGATTTTACTGCTTCAATTTTGAACTGCTAAATCGATTCCCTCGTTTACTATTATTACTGAAATTTATTGAAATTGAATATGACATTGAATAAACCTTTCGCAAAACCTATGCAAAAAAATGATTTATATGAATTACCCTTAACAATAATCGAGTTAGCCGTTTAAAAGTAGAGTAATATATATATATATATTACTCTACTTTTAAACGGCTAACTCGATTATTGTTAAGGGTAATTCATATAAATCATTTTTTTGCATAGGTTTTGCGAAAGGTTTATTCAATGTCATATTCAATTTCAATAAATTTCAGTAATAATAGTAAACGAGGGAATCGATTTAGCAGTTCAAAATTGAAGCAGTAAAATCTAATTCTTAGTATTTCCCACTCTTAGGGCTATTTTTATTGTTAAGGGTAATTGATATAAATCCTCCTTTTTGTACAGGTCGTGCGAAAGGTGTATTCAATGTCATATTCAACTTTAGTAAATTTCAGTAACAACTATAAAGGAGGAAATCGATTTAGCAGTTAAAACGTGTATCAATAAAATCTATTTCTTACCATTTCCCACGTTTGGGGGAATTTTAATTGATAAGGGTATTTGATGTAAATCCTGATTTTGGCACAAATCTTGCGAAAGTTGTATTCAATGTCATATTTAATTTTAATAAATTCCAGTTACAATAGTAAACGAGGGAATCGATTTAGCAGTTAAAAAGTAAGGCAGTAAAATCCATTTCTTAGCATTTCGTACTTTTTGGGGTATTTTCTTTGATAAGGGTAATCGATATAAATCCTGATTTTTGCGCAGGTCTTGCCTGTGAAAATTAAAAATATTTCCTTACGCATGTTTTTGTTCACAAAAGATCGAAAATAATTTTAATTTATGCATACATTTCTTTAGAACAGCCAATAATTTTGAAGTAAATCAAAAGAAACATGCTTTTTTTTATGTCTTTCCGATCTATTTTGTCAAAATCGATAAGAATTTTTTTCCCTTTTAAGCAAAATTCTACATAGTTTATTTTCATATGAAAAGAAAAAGGATAAGACAATAAGGCCTTTTCTTTTCTAAGATTTGTATTTTACAACATTTCTCGCTATTTATGATTCTCAAAAATTTCAGAGAATTTTCACTAATTTCTTTGTAATTTTATTATAAATTAGAAATATTCAGGAAAATTTATTTGTATTGTTGCTCAAATCGAAAATTCTATGAACTTGTTACAAAAAATATCGTCTGCGATAGACCCTGAAAATAGGCAGATGTAATTCTTGCCAAGTTTACAGTACTTGCGATCGGTTCATCTTCGGCTCGTTTACGGTTCACCCCCATCTCGCCTCCGATTCGCCTACAACTCTCCTGTGTTTCGCTTCTGACTCGTACAGCAAACTTCACACTCGTGTGAAACTGCCTACATTCGGCACTTGTATCATAATATAATATTGTTGAACTTTTGAACGAAAACCCTTCTCTTTATACAATTTGCATACTTTTCAGTGGTAAAAAATTCCAATTTAAATAGTAATTTAAATAAAATAACAGCCACGCGACTCTTTTTAATGTTCAACATGAAAACTTGAAAATGTTATTTTTTTTCGTTCATTTCAAACCATCAGGAGAATATATTTTTTATATTTCAATAAATTTCCTTAGGTCTTACGGTCTATTTTTAATGAAACATCCACTAAGTTGACATTTTGTTTTATTAAAATAATCAAATTCCTGCTACGTACGTTTCAACACTACTGCGTGTCTTTTTCAAGCATAAGATGATAAAGTTGACCCTGTGATATGATCAAGTTAACACTCCAGAATAATGAAACTAAAATTCCTGAGATAGTCATGTTTAAACTCCAGGATCGTAAACTTTACACTCTGGGATAGTGAATCTAACCGTAGAATGTTGACACTCCATGGATGGTGCGCTACACCATCTAGGGGGTTGTCCCATAGTTAAAACTGAAATATAGTCCGTCTGACACTTTAGATGTTCAGGCTGACTAGCCATTTTTCTCCGTGCACATGACCTAAGGTCCTCAACTATAGAACTGAGTTGGTGCTTGACTAATGGCGAACGGGTAAAAACGTGTGTACCACGCAATCCGAACTTAAAGTCACGATCAGTTAAAATACCGTTTTCCTAGCATTTAACCGTCATGTAAATAATATTGATTTCTTAAAGTGCAATATAGTTTTTTTATATTTTATTAAAGTGCCGTGTTATCATTTTTCCGCCTGTGAATCTTACTACTTTAAATTTAAAACCACCTATTGTTGAGTACCCAAATAAATTCTTATCCTGTTTTATAGGTTTAAATTCAAATTTGATTTCTCAGGTGAAGAAGAATTATTCCACAAAAAGTGAAATTTCACTAAAATTATCTACAATGCGAAAAATTTCGCTAAGCAAAAAGTTATCAATAAATTGAATTAACATAGAAATTAATTTAAATGTAAATATGTGAAATAAAAGTTCGCCGCGCAATCATAAAATATATATAAATTTTTTATTTTATAGGCGTGATTCGTCTCTTTTTTTTATAACAATAATTTTTTCGACAAGTGTTAAGCCTTTTTCCTTTTAAAGCACGCTGAAAGTTTTTATAATTTTTTTTAAATTTAATAAATGTTAATATTTGTATGTCATTCAGAATTACTTGGAAAAATTTAATTTCAATTTTTTCAATTTTATTCAATTTATATTTGAATTGAACTGACAACTTCTACGACGACAACTTCTGCGAGCCATTTTGGATTGAAAAAGTTAGAGCATTTTCAAAATTTTTGAAACCACTTTTTTAAGATTTAATAATTGTTTGTGTGGCTTTATAATATTCGAACATCAACCATTTTAATTTTGATCGCACAAAAAAAAAGTAATGAAAAATGAATAATTCCATTTTGCAGTCAAACTATGCAAGATACAAACAAAGATGAAAAAATAAATGTTATGCATCCAAAAAAAGATTTAAAATTTGTGATAAATCACTTTTTTATAAGACGCGTAGTTCTTGTATTATTCGTAAAAAAAAACATTAACAATATGAAAATTATATTTTTGGAAATATGACGCAAAGTACAACAACACATTTCAATAACGTTCTTTGCAATTAAATTTTGTCTCGCAATTGCTTCTTACCAATTTTTGAAAAATGCTCGAATTCTGTTAAATTATGGAATTTATGTGAGGGGAAAAGATTCTCTACAACTGTACTGTTTTTCATTTTTGAAAGTTAATTTTTCTATGATTGAAATCGTTAAAATAGTTAGCTAAAGGAACACATTTTTAAATCAAATAAGTGTATTTGTGTCCCTTAAAAAAGGGGCCATAATTTATTAAAATTGACTTACTTTGTTTCAATCAGTGAGAATAAGCGTCAGTGAGATTAAATTTAATCGGCAATATATTGTTTAAATAATTTTTTTTCATAAGCGTCAAACTGTTTTCATTAAAAATGTTTTTTCTTTCATAAGACTTGACAGATAATACCATTTCCAACTCTGAACTGCTTAACTTCAGGTAGAGTGGAAACTTTGGCTAACTTTCTTCATAGTCAAATAATTCATCATTGCACCTGCTGAAAGTCCGTGAGTCATATCTGACCCTTACTATGAATAGGTATCTACAACACCATGTCTTTCTATGAAAGAAGGAGCAAGATGAGTAGAATGACCAATAGCAATTTTGAATTGAAATTGGCTTATTTTTAGTCCAAGATTTCAGAAAATATATAATTAAAAATTGAAAATATTGGATTGGGAGATTTCAAGAATTAATAATAATTCTGAATGAAGTAATAAAAATTAAACTATTTTAAACTGAAAAATTAAAATCTGGGTTTTTTTTTCAAATCCAAAATAGATCAAAATTAACTATCTGAAATTGATACCTCAGTTATGTAATGGTTTCCTTAATTTTTAATAGTTACAATTTTTGAGCTTTGAATTCTCATATGGAACGCCAAATTTTTAATTTCATCCTTTGTGTTCATTTATAAAATTTCTGCAATTTGCTGAATACTTTTTTTTTCGGTCGGACGAATCGTTTTTGTCTTCACGGAGAAAAATATATGTTAACGCCGACTATCTAGATATTACTAGTTAATATGTTAGCGATTTGACTATGGGACAGAAATCTATATATTGAAGTAGAGCATCCATATATATTAAAAAAGAATATTTTATCTGACAATATTCAGGATAATAAAGGGCAGAATCTCAGATATTCAAAAATACGCAATCGTATTTTTCATAATTATTCAATTTGCGTGTAGAGCGGATAACACGCTCATCAAGGCTAACATGAAATATGCTTGTAGCGCCAAGTCCTAATTTATTGTTATAATTATGATATTATATCCAAAAACACTTATCCATTTCCCACTAAAACTTTTAATGCAATATATACCCGAAAACCCTCAACACACACGACGAATGCTCAAGTTACAGATAAAGCAGGGTTAAAATATTTTGTCGCCACACCACACGTTAACAACATTGCTCCGATAAAATCTCCCTGTGTGCTTACCAGAATTTTGTAGCCACGTTACCTTTTGAAGGATTTGTCCAATTAAATCAGCCTTTCATACACATTTCTAGGTTTCCAAAGTAACAAGAAATTGTGTCTAAGATTCTGGTTCATGAAAACAAAGTTGTAAATGACTCTTCTGACATTCTCAATTTCAATCAAAATTTAACGAGTTATATATTTTTCAACATTTTGAAAATTTTCAAAAAAATAGAATAAATTATTTTTCTGACAGATCAAAAAATTCCATTAAAAATATTCTCTAGATATTAAAAATATATATTCGAAAAATAAATAGACTAAACCTTAAACAAGTTAGAGAATTTTCAAAATTTAAATAAAATTGTTGTCAAATTTTCTGATACACGACAAAAAAACTTGCAAGTTGTCCTTATGCGATTAGTTTCATCATTATTATAGTTGAAATTTGTTTTTTTTTCTTTTTTTGTAAAAAATGTAACTATTTTGTTGAAAATTCATTTCTCTTAAATTAATTTCCTCAACTAAAAACTTTACCTAGTCCAGATTTGGTTAGATTTTCATCTTTTTTAATTAAAAATTCTACTATTTGGTTGAAAATTAGTCTTGTGGTAGAATATGAATCTTCTGGGTAAAAAAATACCTTATTGGTTGACAATTCATCTCTTTGGTTCGAAATTTTACTATTTTGTTGAAAATTCGTTTTTTATAACTGTTTTATTTTGGGTTGAAAATTTATCTTTTTGAGGTGAAAATTCATGTAGTTTGTTGAAATTTCATCTGTTTTGATCGAAAATTATTGTAAAAGATTGTACGTAAGAAAGTGAAATAAATTAATGCACAATTTTATTGATATTTTTAATGTTTTTAATTGAATATTTTGCATCATATTTTATAGAATTTTCCTCAAATAATGTTTTTCTTTTCCAACAGGTGTCAGCACTTGTTGGATTTAAAATCTTTCTTTTTTATTTAAAAAATAGTTTTTAAAGTTTTGTGATGAAACTTGAAAGAGTCTTGTAAATCTTCAGGCATTCGTGTTTTATACCTATTCATTTTTCATAAAATACTTGATCGTCACGAATTAGTTATAAACAAGAAAGAATAATTAGAATCGGAACTTGAATTTCCTTTTGTTTATTGCATTGAAGTAAAATGTGTTGTATTTTATCATTTAAACAACAGGTGAATCATAATAATATTACTGATTATATCATTTCCAATAAAAAACATTATTTTTAATGAAAAAAATGTTAATTTATACAGAATAATAATTTTAACAATGTTTTTTGCAATTTAATTTTTTCTTTACTTCTTACCAATTTTTTTAAGAATGGTTCAATTTTAATAAATGTGGCTTATTTTTTCGGGGCAGATATTCTCCCATTTTAAAAGTAAATTTTTCTATAGCTGTAATCGTTAAAACCATTTCTTTAAAAGAAAACATTTTTTAAACAAATAATTATATCAAATAATTATATAGATCGAAGATTATTTTTTCTAAAATAGGATTTTGTCTTATTATTTCTTATCGAAAAATGTAAATATAAAAAAATCGCAATAATTGTTGAACCCATAGAGAACATTGTTAATTTCACAATCTGTAAAAAATGTCAACCCCTCTGGGTCACGTTTTAACAAAATTGTATAATTTTCAACAAAACAGATCAATTTTCTACTAAAAATAGATTAGTTAACTTTAAAGCTGAAAAATAAATTTTCAACGAAAAGACAATGATTTTGTAAGAAAATAGTTAAATTTTCAAGCAAAGAGAGGAATTTTCAACTAAAATGAAGAATCTTCAACTAAAAAAAGACTAACAAAATATTTGAATTTTCTACAAAGATTCTCAACGGAAAATGTAATAGTTGATATTTCAACTAAAACAGATTTTAATTTTAAATAAGAAACAGTTGAATCCTCAACCAATAGGATGAATTTTTAATAAAGAAGGTGGTTTTTTAACAAAATTGTTTGATTTTCAACGCAGAAGATTAATTTTCAATCAAATACATGAATTTTCAACCAAGAAGATTAATTTTCTACGAAAAAAGTTGAATTAAAAAAAATACATGCATTTTAAAACAAATAGTTGAATTTTCAACTAAAGAGAAATGTACCATAAAAATGAATAAAGTTAAGATTTCAACCAATAAAATTAATTTTCAACCAACAAAAAACGAAATTTAAAAAGAAGCAGTTACATTTTTCACAAAAATAGTTTAATTTCCAACAAAAAGGCGAATTTGTAAGAAAATACATGAATTTCCAACCAAATAGTTGAATTTTCATTAGAATAGTTAAGTATTCAACCAAAAATGAAATAGTGAAGTTTTTAGTTCAAAAAATTAATTTTCAAGAAAACAGTTTTTTCAAACAGACCATTTTCATCTAATATCAAGAATCTTCAACCAGAAACCTGAATTTTTAATTAAGTAGTTCAACTTTCAACCAAGTAGTTGATGTTTCAATTAAAAAAAATTTTTAACTTAAAATGGAATGGATAAATTTAAAGAAACAAAAATTACCTTTCAAACATAACAAAAAATTTTTTTTAACAATATAGTTTAATTCCCAACTAAAGAAATGAATTTTCTACAAAAATAGTGGAATTTTCGACCTAAAAAGACGAATTTTTAACCAAAAAATTACTTTTTGCCAAAATTGTTGAATTTCCTAGACGGTAGATTAATTTGTTATCAAATAGGTAAATTTTCAAACAAAATCAGGAATTACTAACCATGAATTACTTAATTACCATTGAATTACTAACTAACTTAATTACTACCGAAAAAGACCATTTTTAACTAAACGAGTTCAATTCTGAACCAAAAATGGAATAGTTAAGATTTAATTTAATAAAATTTATTTTGAACCAAAAAAAAAAAAACAATTTTGAATAAAATATTCAAAAACTATTTGGGTTACCCATGTAAATTACTCCACAGTACGTGGATTACTCTGGATTACAAGTTAATTACTTGGATTACCTAAATTACTTTGTAAATACCTCGATTACAAGTGGATTACCCGGATTATATAGGTGCATTAGTCTTGATTACAAGTGGATTAATGGATTACTCCAGAGTACTCGGATTACCCTGGATTACTCCGATTACACCGGATTACCAGTTCGTATATCCGAGTTTATTTTTGTTTTCCCCTCGGTTGAACATAACTGTCTATATCGGAATTTCCCAGATCAAACGATTTTACATGGCCTATGGAATTTCATAAACGCTTCGAGTCATACATTTTCAAGGCGGTACCCATCAATTCAAGGGTATCGTACCATGAAATGTGATTTGTGATTTGATGTAAATAGACATTTGAAAGTTGATTACATGCGGATCAAATGTTATTCTTTCAAGATCCACATATTAAGATGATAAGGAAAATACATGCTGAGCTTTAGTTGTTTAATTATCGTCAAAATTAAAAGAAGACAACAAGAAAATCCAACCATTTTGGGTTGAAAGTTAATTCTTTTTGGTTAAAAAAGCCACTATGATAATATTATTATTATTGTATTTTATTATTATATTATTATTATTATTATTATTATTATTATTATTATTATTATTATTATATTATATCCTTTACTGACGTGAAGTTCGAGTGCGATCTGTCATCTGTTTTTTTCACAGTCATTTGTTTTGACGTGAAGTTCGAGCGCGATCTGTCATTTGTTTTGTTCACAGTCATTTTTTTTGTTCGATTTTACGTCTATTTTTGCGTTTTTCGGAAAAATACGAGCTGACTTGGATATTTAGACCCCGTATTCGGATTCAGCGACCCCAAAAACATATAGATATGTTGGCTAAGTCCACAGGGTATGAAAATCCTTTGTTTTTTGTAAAAATATACAAGAAAAATTGCTTTTTTCGTCGATTTTACGTCTATTTTTGCGTTTTTCGAAAAAATACAATTAAACATGATTATTACATTGATGTTTACACTGAATCAGCCTGTTTGTACGCTATTCTTAAATTCAAAGTCATAAAGGTTAATGAATTTTAAATTGCAAACGTTGAAAAAATGAATAATATGTAAGATACTAACGTGTAAATGTTATCAATTTTAAATTCTGTGATAAGGAGACAGTCCTTACATTTTAATTCCAATAATTTGGATCTATTTACCTGTAAATTAAATATTTTTCTGCTTTGTCTTGATTTTTTAGATGTGTTTTTGTTATTTATGTTATTATCATTGGTGTGGAAAAATGAAATCATTTATGTGCATACCATTCCAAAGAAGAATTTAAATTCAAACCTATTTTTTAATATTAAATTATTTAATATCTTCAATATTCCAATTACCTAGTGATGTTCCATTCTTTCTTTTCATTTCGTAAATTGTTAGTGAAATTTTTTCCTCAATAAAAAATGGTCCATCGAAATTCTTATGCAATTTTTTAGCCATGCCTTCCCCTTTATTTGATAATGTTTTATTACTTTTTAGAACTTGATCGCCCATTTTTCGGATCCTTGAAATGCAATTTAGCTCTTGTTATCTAAATATTTATTTAACGTTTGAATTGGTTGTATTTTTCTACATAAATTTAAAAAATCTGGTGTGAAACCTGTCGAAGAATGTTTATTCGTACTTAACGCAAATTGTAAATCATCTAAATTGTTGTCCCATAATTTATGATCTTTCTCTAAATGCGCTTTTATTGCTGTTTTAATTGACCTGTTAAATCATTCAGTTGGATTTGCTTGTACGTGATATTTAGGAGTTTTTGAATGTCTAATACCATATGTATTGTAATATTTCCAACTGGAATTATTTCTACCATTCTATAAATTAGAAGAAAATAGTCGAATCGTCAACTAAATCTGATCCATTTTCAACTAAACGGTTGAATTTTCCCCCAAGAAGATAAATTTTCTAATAAAAAAGACGATATTTCAAAAAAAATACATAAAATTTTGACCAACTAGTTGAATTTCCAACCCAGAAGAATTATTTCCCACCAAAAAAGTCGAATTTTTCAAAAATTACTTAAATTTTCAACCAAAAAGTGGAATTTTTAAACTAAAAAAGATCAATTTGCAGCCATAAATTACACAGTGACATTTTTGTTTGAAAAAATGAATTTCAATTGAAAAAATAATATTCTATAAAAAAATATGATTTTCTACCAAATTGTTGAATTTTTAAGCCAAAGAGACGTATTTTTTACAAAACGGTTGAAAATTCAACCAAAAATTATTAATTTTTAAATAACATAGTTCATTTTTAGCAAAGAAAATTAATTTCGAATCAAAAGAAACGAATTTTCAGCGAAGAAAATAAATTTTCAATCAAAGAGTTGAATTGTCAACTAAACTTTTAAATAAAAAACAGTTATATTCAAGTAAAAAGAATGATTTCCAACGAAATAGTTAAATCCTCAACCAAAATAAATTCAGTGTCCGACAGTTGCCTTAAAAAAAAAAAAGATCAAATTCCAACCAAAAGAAGTGAATCTTCATTTCAAAACGAGGAATTTTCAACAAAAGTGGAATTTTTAATCGAAAAAGATATTTCAGTCAATAAATAAAAATTTATTTTTCAGCCAAATAATTGAATTTTTAACCAAAAAAAATGAATTTTTAAGAGAGCAATTCAATCTTCAACCACAGAGTTGAATTTTCAATCTAAAAAGGTGAATTTTCAACAAATAAGATAAATTTTCTAGCAAAAAGGAAATGAATTTTTGACAAAATGCATACATTTTTAACCAAACACTTGAAATTTGAATTGAGATAGATTTTATAAAAAAATGGTATAGTTAAATTTTCATTTAAAAAAATTGACTATAATTTGAAGAAAAATAATTTGCCACAAAAAAGTTGTATCTTCGAAACAAGAAGACGAATTTCGTACAAAACAGTTGGAAATCCAACCCAAGAATATGAATTTTTTAATAAAATAGTTCATTTAGAATTTAAAAAAATAATTTGAAACAAACGAAAAAGAAATGAAATTTTTAAAGAAAGAGATGAATTTCCAACTAAAATTTATAAATCTTCAACCGAAAAAATGAGTTTTTATGAAATTGGTTTTACTTAATCAGTAATATTTAAATAAAAAAATATCCCAATTTCAAATAAAAAACAGTTATGGTCAAGAAAAAAAGAAGAATTTCGAACAGTTGAATTTCTAATAAATAATTATGAAATTTCGACCAAAAGAGATAAGTCTTTATATTAAAAAGTCAAATTTTCAACAAAAGTTGAATTTTCAATCAAAGAAGATATTTTAGTCAATAACGAAAGAAAATTTGATCCAAATTATTTAAATTTCAAGCTAAAAAAAGAGCTTTCTACAAAAAAGGTGGATTTTCAACAAAATAGTTGAATTTTTAACCAAGAAGATCAATTTTCTACTAAAAAGACGAATTTTCAACAGATTTAATAAATTTTCAACCAAATAGTTGATTTTTTTAAACTAAAAAGTATCATTTTTGAACCATATTCATATTACTTTTCAACTTAAATTATGAATCTTCAACCAAAAAAATGAATTAAAAAAACTGTAATAGTTGATATTTCAACCAACAAATATTTTTATTCTATACCAAAAACATTTCAGTCAGTGAAAAAAATGTTTTATCGAAAATGTTCGAATTTAAGCAAAATAGACGATCTTTTTACTAAAAAGGTTGATTTTTAACAAAATTGTTGAATTTTCAACCAAAAATCTTTCTACAAAAAAGGTGGATTTTCAACAAAATAGTTGAATTTTTAACCAAGAAGATCAATTTTCTACTAAAAAGACTCATCAAATTACAGTTGTTGACGCTTTGACCTTTAATTTTAAAGAGTCTGTCGAGAAATGTGTGGAAAATCCAAAGACCGAGCGCGTAGCGCGAGATAAATACATTATTGAGCGCGAAGCGCGAGAACCAACAGTCGCGCGCCCTAGGCGCGCTCAAACTTGCGAGTGAAGCGAGCCGCGCGCACAGTGCGCAATGAGAATGTGCCCGCGCAGCGGGCATATTTTTTCTAAAGAAAAGGTAATTAGTGCGCGCGTAGCACGCACAATGTTTTAGTCTATAAAAACATAGGAGGAACGAAATTATCGAAAATCCCGCACTCATCGTTGTTAACTACCTGATTAGGTATTTCATGTTGTGACGTCAGGTTGGCAAAATGTCTGCACACCGGGGGTCGGGAAATAATAACAATTACATGGGATGATACTTAATTTTTTTTAATAACATAGAAAAAGTGATTCTTCACCATAAGTGTATTTAGATATTATTTTTCATTTTTCAAAAGCTGTTCAACTGCATATTAAAATCGTTAAAAACAAAAATATCGATTTTATTATTTAATTGAATGGATTTTTAAAATTAAAAAATTATATCCAAACACACGCATAGTGAAAAATAATTTTTTCTTCATTATTAAAACAAAGAAAGTTTTGCCCCATGTAATTAGTATTATTGTTTGGCCCCCAATGTGCAGACATCTTGGATTTCCCCCACTAAAGCTGAAATACCTAATTGCTTGCATACCGCCTGAATATGACTTTAAGTGACTGTTTTTAATTTGTTCTGTGAATTTTCGAATTTCTCGAAAAAGAAAAAAATTAAATAAAGTTATAATAAAAATGATTAAACTTTCAATACCTGAATTCTACGATTCTATGATATCATAGAACGAAAAGAAATGATTGCAAATAATAGATAGTATTTTTAAACTAAGGTTTTCGTGAAGTTTATGTAGCGAACTTAAATGCACTAACGCATTCATACACGATTAATGAATAAAAACAGGTAACATTGAAGTTACAATTATAATTGTGATTTGGGGAGGAATGAGCCGGGTTCATGGGGCGAGATGAGACGTTCTGGCCTTGCTTGTCATCACCTCTTTATGGAGCTGGCAGAAAAGTTTTTGCTCGCAATATTTGATTGGTTTTGAGTGGAGTTTTCGAAAATAGATAAAGATTTAAAGGAAAGTTGCGTTGGTGAAAACTTAAAGAAGAAAAACTGACATTCGTGACTGCTGCTGTAAAATCTGTTGTACAAATAAATTCTAGTGCCAGAGCACCTGCAATTGGGTTTGTTTATAAATTTCATTTTTTAAATTGTTTTTTCAGCATATTCAAGACGAAATTTTCATTTATATTGACAGTAACAAGTTGCAGAAGGCATCTAGAATTTATATTTAAAATTACTTCTTTCAATTAAAAAAAAAATCCCATTTTTTGCAGTGCAAAATTATGATTTGTCGGTGTGAATATTATAAAAACAGTTTGTAAATAATAAAAAAATTTTCTGGAAATATGTTATGAATGAAGAACTTCAAATAAATATTAATTCAACAGCAGGTTTCGATGAAGACATTTATGGAAAAATATGTCTTAATGATTTTGATTTATTTACTTGAAATTAGAAAAATTATAATATATAAGGAAAAATTTGAATTAATTGACTTTCAAATATTTATGAAATCTTTTCCGTAAATAATGACATCTTTTATGGGTACGAAAAACACGAAAAATAATCTTCTATTATCTAGAACTAATAAATATTTGAGGTGTCTCATCTCGCCCCAGTACGTGGTTTGTCTCGCCCCAGAGCATGGGGTGAGATGAGACATGTGCACAATTTATAATTTTCATATTTTCATCGAAATTTTTTATTTTTGGAACATTTCTTCTTTCATGAAATTGATACATAAAGGTTTAAATAATGTATAGAACCTTTTTAAATTGTTAAATACTACTAGAGATTGCAAATATTTCACTGAAAATTCTAACTATGCTCATCTCACCCCTGTCTCCCCTAAATCACAATTGCCAAATGAGCAATTTTAATTTTGAAAATTTATTTCTAAGACAGAAACTTTAAATTGTAAATTATTCTCTAATAATAAAGGTAACAATATTCTGTTCTTAACAATTCGACCAAGTGTTTTAAGAATGACAAAAGGATTCTATTCATAATCCCCTTATTATATTAAATTAGGTTATAAGTATATTTACTATTAATAAGGATTACAAAGTTTCTGCGCCATTAATTTAGTAACTAAAAATTTCCAAATAAATAATTATATTTGATGATAAATATTATTTCTGAATGTTTTTGAACATTATTGATCTCTCCACAGGAATCGCGGGACCTTGTAGTGGAATATGTAGATGTTCTGGAGAACTGACGGACTCTGGTCTGTGAGACGAGTTTGGTCGACTCTGGTCTCACATCAGTGCTCCCAATTTGGCTTCTAAACCACACTGCGCATGCGTCGCATTAGCAGCCTCATTGGATGTTGATCGCGCGCTTATTTGAAATGATTAAATATGCAAATCAATTTCTCATAATATAATCATAAAGTAAAACAAAAATATTATGAATGATTTGAAATTTACATTGATGAAAAAATGTATTTCTTCCTTTGAATTTAAAATTAATAATTTATTTGTAAACAGAACAATCAAATAATTATTTCATCTTGCACTCTAAAAGACTATTTTGTGATCTGAAAATTAATTGTGATTATTTCTACAGTGACGATTTATTATAAAAAATTGATTCACACATCTATTAGTTTCAAAAAAGTGTGCCATTTACAGCCAATGAGACTGCCGATGCATCGCATGCGCACTGCAGTTGGGGAGCCAAATTGGGAGCACTGTCTGGTCGCGAGTTCACATGCTACTAAACCACGATGTGATCGCCGTTTCAAGGGCTGAATGGCACCATGGTTAACAAATCTTTGAACACCCCGGCGCGCTCCCCTCAGTCGAGGTGGGCACGTCGGGGTCACAAAGGATGTTCTGAACGGAGACTTTGGGATACCAGGTCGAATCCCATAATATTTAGCAACACGAAAGAAATCCATAAATTCAATGAGGGCACCGATCCGGGACCCTCGTCTAACCCACCGCAAAAAATGGGCGGCTCCTCAGGGGCCAGCCCATCAGGAGCAGTGTAGAATGTCAAATATTTAAAACTAAAGTAATAACCTAAAATTCATCGATTAAATTCTTATTTATAATCAAAGTGCAACGTACGTATATTAAATTTATATATTAATTTATATTAATTTATGTACGCAAATTACGTATGAACAGATACAGCATGGCGCATGCGCCGCATCTGTCAATATCTTCATCTAACATCCAATTTATTGTGGTGCAGGTCACCAAGTAAATAAGTTACTGTACAAACTCGCGAAAATTACGAAAGAACAGTGAAATAAAATGTATAAAGGTGGAAGACCAAGAGGCAAAATGTGGGATGAACTCTTATACATTCTCACAGAAGATGACAATGGAAAAAATGTAACATTATGTACTGTTTGTTAAACAGTTATACACAACACTGCGGAAGTGAGGTTACAAATGCACCGATAAGCATATACATATAAATAAATATCACAGATTTTAGAAGCAATATGTTGAAGAAGTCGAGGAGTTAATTTAAAAAATTGAGACAGCGCGACTGAAATGCGTACGAATTCATACGAATGCGTGGTCAAGGTCAATTAAAAAATAATAATAAAAAGTGCATGCGTCGAGACTTGAACCAGCGATCCCTCGTGTATCAGTCCACAGTGTCCCCACTGAGCTACGGGACATTGTACTAGACATTTGCGATAAATTCTGTATGCCCCGCACCTGGTTTTCCTGTTATGGATTAAATTGCATAAATCAACACTTGCTCAAATTCGCCGTAACGAATTGGGGCGAATTCAAGTGTGTATTTTACTCTCACGAATTCAGACGCATTGACTAACTTCAAACTTTTGTATCGTATTTGTACGTACAGAAATATTCAACACTGAAACACCGTCTTCTCGAATTTACATGCATCGACACACTGGTCCAATGCGTCATTGTCGCAAAGCGGGATTTGCGGGGTGTCTTAGTCTTTTCGAATCAATTCATGTCAATACTTTCTCTTCTGCTGGGCAATTAGACGAAACATATTTAGAAAACAACACGGTAAGTCCTATTTACATTTTGTCATGAAATAAAACATGAATGAAACTTTTACAATATAACTAAATACAGATTATGATTTATAAAATTACTATTTTTACATAATTTTAATTTTTAATATAAATGTTAAAAGTGCATATGTGAAATAGATAATTCAGAGTGAATGTTTTGCAGCGGAAAAGAAAAAAAGCATTGAGTTAAATAGCAACGATCCTGAAAATAAGTATAAGAGAGGGGTGAAAGATAAACCTTTATGAATTAAAGGATTGTATTAGCTGATAAAATATTATTCAATCGGAATTTTATTATATCGTGAATAAGCATTGCAAATTTTTAATTTTCACATACAAATTTTTTGATTCTCTTCGAAAATTATGGTGATTTCTGATGCAGTTTAATGTCTTAAAAAATGTTGTGTATTACAAATGAAGGTTTGTAGTATAGAACTATTTAACCAACATTTTTCCTGAAAATGGGCTTTTTGCATAAAAAATGCTTTAAAAATCAAATGCATGTTGTATTAAAAATATTGGTTCGATATCTCGTTTTTAATATAGTAATAAAAAGATTCGCAATTTAAACCCAGTTAACTGAATTTCTGTAATTTTCTTCCATCTTCCTCTTCACTAAATTGCCTAACCTCTCACCTTTTCTTTGAACCTTTTTCAGAGCATATTCCTCTTTCTATAATTTTTTTAATACAGTAAAAATATTAAATACTTCTGTTATGTTTGGGATCTCAAAGAATATCCAAGGAATAAGCTTAACGTCATATTTATTGTGTCGGACTCAAGGTATACAATTATCTTTATACTTCTTAGATTGACCAAAGTACAGACTCAGCAGATATGTTGTCAACATGGCCGCAAGGCGGCAAACTTTGAATACTACATTTACTTCCCCTTTTAAATTGTTCTGGTCTAAACCTGTCGATTTTTTTTGTCATTCTGTTGGAAAGTCTCAGCGTTCCTTCTTTTTTTGTCGGTGACTTGTTATCTCTACCTCAGAAAGTTGTGAGTCTGTCCTCAATACCTTTGTGATCAATTTCCTGAGAAAAAATCCACGTTCTTTCGGCTAGGTGATCTAAATCGCCTAACTGACTCGTTCTTAAATGATTGACGTGTATTTTTTGGATTTTATTATTTAACATTTTTACTAAAAGGTAGGTATCCCATGTATCCTTCGCCGATTTTAATGATCTTGATATATGTTGTAGTCCACTAAAAAAGGAACGGCACGTGTTTTTTCTTATTGACCAATAAACGGTTTAAGGGGGTGAAACAGCCTCCCAAATATGGTAGTGTCAAGGGGTGGTTTGATTGGTTCACATTTAAGAAGACAATAGTTTTCCATGACACCAATTGGGAAATTTTCGTCACAATAAGGGATAAATAACGCTATTTGCCCGACTAAATTAAAGAATTTGAAAGGAATCAACCACTCCCTACATACGACGCAGGTAATGGAAAGTAAGGCAAAGTTCAAGGTAAAAATCTGAAAAAAACATATGCTACCCAACAGAACAATGATAAGTTGATGTGTTTTTGAATTTTTTCAAAAATAATATTGTAGGGTGTAACTACCCCTAAACACGCTTTATCATAAATATGCATATACGCAACCTGCGATTTTCATGAAACTATGTATACGGGGGTTTTTGGGGTCTTTGAATACAAATTAACTAACAGAATTTTAAAATTCACAATGGCGGATCCAACAAGGCTGATCAAATGTTTAAAAATGTATTGTATTTTTATAAAAGTCAGTATCCTACAGTTTTTGGGGTCGCTGGATTCTAATCTGAAATAAAAATTTTAAAATTCAAAATTGTGGTTTAAAAATTTGTAAAATGAGCCTTTTTGCAATTTTGATCATCCACCCTCATTTGGAACTTTGAATATTTATTTTTCCACTATAGTTGGAACAGAAAGATAATTTCTCTTCTTTTTTTTCTCATTATTATTATTATTATTATTATTATTATACCATTAAGCCATTTCCCTTAGGGAGCTTCCATAAAGGATGTCACAGTTTTTTGGCGAATTTTCTACCTCCTCCCTCCCTATTGTCACATTTTGTCAATGGGGTTCAATGTCCTCTGTCATAGACTGTCACAATTCGGCTACCCCCCCCCCCCTCTAAACTGTGACATCCTTTATGGAACGTGATCGAATTCTTGGCTCCTTCCGAATACAACATCACTGCCAAGGAGAAAGAAAAGGAAGAAAGGTATCAAGATCCTAAAAGGGAGCTGCAACGACTGTACCCAAAATATTCGGAACAATTAATTGTCCTTATAATAGGTGTTCTCGGAGGTGCGAAACTATCACTGGTTCGTAACCTTAAATCAATATACGCGTGCCAAAAACATATCAAGGCACTTGCGAGATCGATGTAGAGGGCTGCCATCCTGGGGTCGCTGCGTGTCCTCAAAACACACGAGTGTTTCACCAGCCTGTCGTTGTGATTTCGTGGTGCCCTGTGGCCAGCCATCTCACAGTCGTAATATGTGGCCATATGTGTGATTTACCGTGGTCCTACTGGGAGCAACTGTCATTTTTATCTTTATGTAATAATTACCATTCTAATTATCACTAAATTTTCCTAACAAAAAAGGCGATATTGTAGGTCCTTTTAAAATTAACAATATATTTTTATATGCTTCTGTTTCGTATCTAGCCTTGTTTGACTGAAAATTCATATGTTCCATTTGTCAAACAAAAAAAGATTTAAAAAAAGTATGAAAATAAAAATGCTACCAGCGTTACGACTCATCAAACCACGTCTTTGACGTCCGAGGCGTACATGCTCGCGCCGAAGGCGCGCGCATAGCCGGGTACTGCAAAAAACTGGCGAGGTTATCAAAGGTCTGTTCAGGAGTGACACACGATATTTTATCCAAAAACGGGATGGTTTTCGTATGCGAGTGTGTGTCAAGGGCGAAGCCCCCCGTAAGCAAAAATAAAACAAACAATGATTTTGAATAACTATAACTAAAATTAAACATAACATTAAAAGTGGAACGTGAGCTTGATACCGGTCATACTATAGACATGTGAGGTGGTGTGCACTGCATAAACTCTCCATCTTGATTATCACTTGCCATCGCGAAACGTAAAGTATTGTTATCGGTTGACGAAACACTCCGACTTTTGTGCAGTTTGACTCACGTGTTGCCGGGCGGCATGCTCTGTATAACTGCATTGTACGGTCTACAAATATCAGTCATATGTACCGCGCATGCGTCAGAAGACGCACAGAAAGATACAAAAACCGTTCGGTTTTGCATAAAATTTAAATTTAAATGCGACTTAGTAGGTCTTTTTAAAAGCAATAATTTATTTTCTAGATTTTTTCATTGTTCACGTTGTTTGACTGCAAATTTGAATTTTTGACATTTCAATAGCAGTTTCGATGTTTGAACGAAAACCCGCTACTTCTATATAAGAAAAAGATAAAAAACAATTGTGTAGGTCATCTTAAAAAAAAAATTGCTCTTGGAACTTTTTTGCGTATGTTGCATATTTTGGCTGGAAAAAGAATTTCTTCTTTAACTCATTATCACGATTAAAACAAAACATATACATCTTATCAAAAAAATGTGTGAAGTAAATTTTTAGAACTTTTGAGGACCTGTCACTTTTATGAATCTTTAAAATCAGATTCAAATAGCCTTCATTTTCCTAGTTTTTATGAAAATCCATGATGCATATCGTACTGTCAAATGGATATTCAATAAATACCATCAGAATCAAGGACATTTGAGTCCTATGTTGAAGATTAGTACAAGTGACATATGACTTATCGGAACTGCAGATACCCGTTTGTTACACAAGTAAATTTCTCTGAAATTATTTTCTGTCACGCTTCTCATAACAACAGCTCCCAACTATACTCAAACAGGCCGACGGCACAACACTACTATTTAACTATGGTTATTGTTAATTTACCACCTTTTAACTTTTAGTTCATTTTGAATTTTCGCGCGCCAGCCGCGACCTTCGATGAATCGATGGGTCGATTAGTTGCTGCTCACGCCGCAGTGCTGCTCTCAGACGGTTGGGACATTCGCTCGCAGTGAGCTTCTAGTCAGTACCGATCCAGTCACCATTCGGTAATATTAACGCTCCGTCCTTAGTCCATAATTTTAGCTGTTTCTGGTAATAAGGAGACAAGAGATTCGCGCTAGAGCAATAGTCGCGAGCTACCTGTTGTGCTACGATACCCCGGCTTACTAATTTGTTTTGAAACCCTAACTTCGACTTACTTACTACTTTTTTCGTTTTAAAAAGAAAACAAAAAGAATTCGACTTATTCGCGTTACCCGGTTGACTAAAGTGAAAAAACACTAGAAGCAACATTGGGAAGAAGGAAGCCTCTGGAGCCCTAGAAGAAATTATCGCCAGCAGTTAACAACTTAGCGAGTTGTCTTCTCCGCCGATATATCTAACTCATAACGGTAAGTGCTCCACCATTAAAAATTAACCTTATCATGTTTCTTTCCTCCAACCTTCTATATGTTTTCTCCCTCCTATTTCTTTCCTGTTCTCCTCTCTCGGTCCTCTGTTAAGAGGATCTGGGAGTTCTTATTTTTTCTATCTGTCCTCTGTTAAGAGGATCTAGGAAGTTCTTTTTTATATCTCTCGGTCCTCAGTTAAGAGGAACTGGGAATTTTTTCCTCGATCTCTCAGTTTATTTTTTACTCTCTCGGTCCTCTGCTAAGAAGATCTGGGAATTTCTCCTTCTATCTCTTAGTCTTTTGCTCTCTCGGTCCTCTGCTAAGAGGATCTGGGAATTTCTACTTCTATCTCTCAGTCTTTCACTCTCTCGGTCCTCTGTTAGAAGGATCTGGGAAATTCTTTCTATCTTTTAGATTCTTTTTTACTCTCTCGGTCCTCTGCTAAGAGGATCTGGGAATTGCTTCTACCTCTCAGCCCTTTTACTCTCTCGGTCCTCTGTAAAGAGGATCTGGGATATTTTCTCTCTTACTGCTTGGTCCTCTATCAAGAGGATCGGGGATTTTTTCTGCCTTCTTGGTCCTCTGTCAAGAGGATCTGGGATCCTAGTTGTCCATCATGATGGAAACGGTGACCATCCGGAAATGGCTTTTTGACTTTAGATGGTACAGCCCCGAGTGAATCAGCCGAGCCAACACAAACACTGGACAGAACAGTATCGCCGAGCCCTGGATGACCAGCAGGTAAACCTGGGAGCCTACGTTCCCTTGCCATAATTGAAGAAGCACCTGACACCACTGACCAGGCCCTTTCTCAGGCAGAGGTTATCGAGGATCCCAACCTCCCCCAACAACTTGATCAGGTCCTACCAGACTATTACTACTATCCAACCGAGCAATTCACGCCTACCCCGAAAGGGAAACGGCTTAATGGTATAATAATAATAATAATTATATTCTTCAAAATGTTTCTTGAAGTCTTCTTTCCTCATACGAGCACTTCTGTATTGTAAACAAGGTTTCGGGAAACGTATGAAGTAGAAGAGGTTATGCCCCTGGTGTGCTTCGGTACGACTATCACTTTAATATTTGCCGTACATACAACGCATAAACGCTCCCTGACTTACTTTTTCATTGCAATTTATTTTGACTTCGAATTTTTTTTCGATAACTTGTCACAAATGTTTAAAAATTAAATAAAACTTTTTCACTGTGTTCAACGAGCAAAAATGATCGCAACAACTGGGTACAACAGAAAGTACATTGCACATTCGCAGTAAACTTTTCAATAGGTAAAATGGTCTATTACTGCGTATTATGAATGCTGCAGACTTATTTACGTTCGTGCGTCTGACCGAACATATACATTATTACATTGACCGAAAAATTTCATCGCGTTTTTCTCGAAATCACTTTTTTTTTAAACTGCGTGCCACATAACTCAAAAAATAATTGATAGAACGGATTACTCTTGCGTGTACTTACACATAATTAAATTCCCCACCGCATGAACCTTAGTTTTTAATGATATTAAATTTTTAACTATTATAATACATAATTACACTGCCGACAGGAGGTTTGGGTACATTTCCTTTAACCGTTTAAGAATTCATACTTCACTTGAAAGACGAATATCTGTGCAGAAACCTAATCTACGACTTTGTAACTTTATACTCGAGCAATATTAATTTTTGGGAGCCAAAAGTCCGAGATTCGCTGTTAACCTTCATTTTTTAAAGGTGCAACTTCAGATTCCTTTATATTCCATTCTATATCTAATATCAGCAATTACATAATATTTAATCGTGCTCTTCATTTACATTTAAAGAGTAGGATTTTTTTCTTGATTTTGTGGCTTTTATAAATTTTTAGGAACACTTTTCTAGATTTGCCAAAAATAATTCTATTTGCAAAGTCGTAGATTCAGTTTTTGCACAGATATTCACCGTTGAAGTGAAGTATCAATTTTCAAACAATTAAAGGAAATGTACTAAAACTTTCTGTCGGTAGTGTAAATATGAAAAGTTTTCGAAAAAGTCTTATCATTTTTTGGGAGCCTCGTATTATCATTAATTATGCATTTTTCTTGCACATGAAGGTTCATACAAGGAAATAAATAGTATGTAAGGAGCGTCCATAGCAGTATTGATGCGTATAATATTGATGTGGCACCTATTACAATGACCAAGTGAACGTTTCGTCAAGCTGCTGTTTCAAAATGAAATGGGTATCTGAACCATACTTGCTTGGTTAGCCAAGGTATGGTTGTCTTAACTACATATCTAATCACCCAAGTCACGTTAGCGTCGTGTACATTTTAATCATTAATGCATCATGAATGTTTTGTGTATAGTGAAGTCAAAGTGAGTAAAGTTAGTTATTGAAGTGAAAGTTAAAACTTCGAAAAAAAGCGCTGAAATGAAGGAGGAATGCCGGAGCTTGCTGGCGAGAACCGGGTGCACGGAGTACATCGACATCACTGCTTTCTTAATGCAACTATTACCACGGTTCTGATATGCAGAGCTTACGTGTTGCTTCATCCATACCTTTCTTTCCGTATACGTCGTTTAATTTTATAAAGAACCTAAATATTTTTGGTTTTTGTTCTAGGACAAAAGAAAAAAGCTTTACATTGCACGCAGATCAGCACCGTCAATGCTGAGGTTGTGACACGTGACTTACATATAAACCGTCCGAATAAACTTGTAAATCCCTATTGTTTATTCATAAAATATGTGAAAATATGTACTAAGACTTTCACAAGGTTTCAAAACATTTTGTTTTTAAATTCTCGAAAATTACTTTATTTATAGCAATTTACTTGAGGCGCCCCCCTTAAGATTTTTTAATGCTTTAGGTTGTATTAAAGACCCAGGGCAACGACATAAACTTTAAAAAAATGAAATCAAGATAAGGTGAAGTATGCACGTCATCAGTTATGCTTGTACAGATCCGCATGCTGATTGCTTCACGAATATTACATGGTTAGACCATGAAACAGACCGACTACATCACTGTACCACGATTGTTTGTTCATTTGAGGTTTGATAATAGAGAAACTTAACATTCTAAATAATTTTAACCTGTTTTTTAATTTTATATATATATATATATAATTTAAAAAAGACATGTTAAAGAACCACCGCAGGGTACCACTGGGAGCAACTGCCATCCATGAAAATAACACTGGCTCCCAGTAGAACCGCGGTAAATCACACCTATGGCCACGTCTCACGACAATACAACATATATAATATACATGTATCAAGTCAAGGTATGCACCTCGGACATTCACATTGTTACTGTACGTCATGCAAATAATAATCAAGGGTTAGTGAACTCACTAAGCCATGAAACACTATATGAAGAGCTAACAGCTCAATACTCAAACATTATTACGTTTCTTTATTATCTTTACCTTACTTGTTTTTCAATACTTTCAATGTAAACTGTATTAAAATGTTCAAGTACCTAATAATGTTCACCTTTTCCTTTCTCGAAAATGTTATTTTACACTCAAGGTATCAGGTTTAGAACGTTTTTATAGAACTTCTGATTTTTTTTCACGTGTCGGTCAGCGCAATACTAACGTTGCTGAGAGGAAATAAAGGTATGAAGGGAGGGAGAATTGCGGTTTTTATGGATGCTATCTTTTCTGGTATGCAGTCCATATATGAACATACCTACTATGTTTAAAATTTTTAAAATTTTTCCTCACTTTTATTATACTTTGTTACATTAAATAAATAGATTTCCGAATTAGTAATCTTAAATTACAAAGCTGATTAATGACGGAAATTTACAAATCTGCTTTTTTGATAAATTTATATTTAATAACTTGCAAAGTTATAGAGTTATTATCATGAAATCTCTCTCTCTCTGATACAATCGATATTATTAAAGCCTTTGCAAACTTTCCCTCCGATTTCATACCTTTCATAGAACACTGTCTTAATAATACCTACTTTTCTTTCAATAACCAATTCTACGAACAAACTTCAGGAGCAGCAATGGGATCTCCAATCTCACCTGTAATAGCCAACATTTCTGTGAAAGATTTAGGCTATATTCTTAATCGCTCTCTTACTTGGAATGAACAAGTTGCGGATATCTCGAGGAAAAACTTAAGAGTCCCCCAACATCTTAACAGGAATATGAATCACTTCGTACGCCAACGCGTATCCTCCTAATTAAAAGCCTCATCCTCCCTTTCTTTGACTATGGCTGTGTTCTATATGACGATCTTACTGATGAACTGAATGCGAAGTTTGAACATACGCTTAATTCTTGCATCCGGTTCATCTATAACATCCCAAAAAGCGAACATATTACCCAGTATAGAGAAAGATCAGGACTTCTTAACGTTGCTAAAAGAAGACAATTTTTTATGGGTAACCTGCCTTATAGCCTATTCAGTAATGTAGCTCCGCACTATCTTCTTGATCTCTTCCATTTTATTGACAAAGATCAACCAACACATTCCAAACTCCATGAAAGGAAAACAATACTAAAAATTCGGCCTCACCGGACGTGTAAAAGGCAAAGGTCTTTTGTTATTCGTGGTGCTCGCCTTTGGAACAAAATACCTATAATCATTAGAAATACATCTTCATAATTTCATTTTAGAAAACTTCTTTTTGGTTGCATATTTAACATATCAAATCCTACACTAAATAAATCCTATCCTAAATCTAAAATCCCAAAATATATATAAGCGTGCACATGAATGTATTTACTCTTAAGCATGTATATTTGCGCATGTACACTTGCAGTATTACTGGTAATTGACCACATCTAATTATGTGTATCTTAGCTTATTTTTTTACTTACGATGAATACCTATCTTTGATTTTAATCGTTATATCGATCATCGTCACTTTTTAATTTTAATATGTATCACCTGTTCCTTATAGGGCTATCTAGCCCTAGGAACTTTTCATGCATAAATACAAATAAATAAGAATAGAATCATTTAATATATAAATATTAATAATTAAATATAAGTAAAAAGAGAATATGCATAGATAATATGAATAACCTGAGAAACATAAAAGAAATTAGGTTTTGTAAGATTCTATTCTTGGACCCCTAATAAAAGAATTATCCTGCGAACCCAAGCTCTGACGATTTCTGAACATTTCTCATGAATTCTGACTTTTGCTGATGATTTCTGTCGGGAAACGTAAAAAAAGTGGTCAGAAATAGTCAGAAGTTCTGACTTTTTCCTGACGATTCCTGACTTTTTTTATCAGGGGTGTCCCTCTTCCTCTGTTGATTCATTAATTTTCACCCAAAAAAAAAAGGATATTCGCAAGATTTTCAGGAATAACATTAATACCTGCAGAGCTCCAGTGCTAAGATTGGAGTTTCCACTGCCAACGCTAGACTCATCGAAATCTCCATGTGATTCCAAAGGTACAGGAACTTGCACCGGAATTGCAGTATCGGTGTCATCTTGAATCAGATATTTTATGTATACCAAAACGACTAGCAAAAGTGTCATTAACTAATTTTTTTTTAAATCTTTTAATAAAATTGCTCAAAATTATTCAATAGATTACGTTAATGATGACTAAAGCAACATAGTGAAACTTTTTTGGAATTGAATTACACGTACTTTGATTCATGTGTAGACCACTTTCACTTGGGACTAGCGAATTTTGAAGCAGATAAATCAATAAAAAAGAAAAAATGGAGTACTTCCTTTCCATACATGAGGTATTTTCAATACCAGTAGCAAGAATAGCAACTTACCATTAAGTTCTTGCTCTATTTGGTCACCAGAGCCGTAAGACTTTGAGGAATGTTTGAGCGTGGCTTCAAAATTGCAGAAAACCTCACTCAAATCCAATCCTGATAAGTTATTGGTGTTACTTTCAGTTGTGAAACCTGACCTTGGTAAAGTTGTTAAATCACTATCGGAGATAACTGTTTCAGGTGAATTTGGACTCTCTGCTTTTAATTCAGGATAAGTTGGACTTACCTAGGATAAAAAGTGATTTTGCATAAATAAGGAACATGAAAATTAACGTGAAGGTATATTGATTTTGCTCATCGGAAAGTAAATATTTCTCGAAAAATGAAGGGATTCCGTTAGGCTTCGTTGACACTAACAAAAACATTTGTTTAACGATTTAACAATAAATATGAAAAGTCAGTTATTTAAAATTTAAGAAATTTAAATTAGATTAAAATCCAATTTAAACTCAAATTTAAGATCCTATCTAACGTCCAATATTCAAGTTAACGTATAGAATTTCTGAAAATAAAACCAAGAATCCAACGACCAAATTTGGACTACCACCATAAAATGCTCCAACGTTTCGGTGCTCATACAGCATCCTTATCAAAGTAAGAAATATTTGAGCATGTAGGAACAGTGACGAAACAACGATGCTCTCTCTTTGATACATTAGTCAGTTATTTTCTGTAAAATCTGGTAAATTTCCAGCGGTTACATATCGTTTATATATTTCCTCTCTTATAGATGGTATTTCTAAGCCCAATTGAAGCTGGTAAAGCTAAACTTTACTCAGTGCACTTTTGGATGAAATTGAGTTTTCCTCAACAATCGTACTTTCTCGCTTTTTTACATCTATTTCAGTGGAAAAAATTAAGGTTTTGACATTTTTTACCCTAAAATTTTGTATTTAAATGCATGCAAATATTAAAAAAATTTTAATAATTCAAACTAAATTGATTAATTTAACTGAAATATTCCTTTTTCTGCTAAATATGAATATTTTTATAATATTAATATTTATAATATGAAAGTTTTTCTCGGGCCAAACCTTGAAGTTGTTCAGTCAAACAAAATTGTTCATTTTATTATGCATATAAGAAATTAAATATTACGAAAACTGTTCGTTATTCAAAATTATTTTTAATCCACTTAACCAAAATTTGCTATGACATAAAATCAGATTTATGTACTGTAAGGCTAGCTAATCATTGTTTATTTTACATTTTGTCAAATATTTAAAGGCTTGGGATAAAGTTTGAAATTTAAAAATCTTAAATTAGATTAAAATCAAATGCAAAATCCCATTTAACGTCCAAAACTCAAGTCAATTCTTGTTTTATTTTCAGGAATTCTATACATTGGATAAAGATGTTCTGTATGAATGTTCAACATACAATGTGAACTTTAAAACCTGAAGAAAACCATGAAAAATTATAAAATCGCGTTCAAAAGATATTAGATGTTTGATTTCTTAATTCTCTTTAGACAATGTGCCATCTCACTTGGCGATATTCGTTTGTTTTTAGTTAGCAATAGTCGTTTATGCGTCAATCCGCTTTACGATTTTCATTTGTACTTGTTCGCAGTTCAATTTCACTTGCTACCTCATTGTGCAATCTTCAATTTTCTCCTGTTTTCGATTCTCATACGTGCGCCCAAACACGCTGATAGATTCATTTGTTTTTTTTATCGTGATTCTCTTTAGAGAATGTGTCATCTCACTTGGCAATATACGTTTGCTTTTAGTTAGCATTAGTCGTTTATGCGTTACTCCGCTCTACGAATTTCATTTGTTCTTGTTCGCAGTTTACATTCACTTGCCATCTCATTGTGTAGTTAAAGATTCGGTAGAACAAAAATTTCAAAGTACTGATGCCTGCTGCAAAGGGTAATTAAAAAGCAACTGTCAACAGAAGTTTGTGAGAGGCACACTTCACAACAATTACGTTTTTCGTAATTGCAGCGTTATCTATCGCGAATCGAAAAACATTTTTTGAATAAAACTGACGTATTTCATAAAGGAGAATCTCCTGAATCTGTGATAAAAAATTGGGGTTCTCATTTGAAATTATAAAATGTACCCCCACTCCTGCCTCCTGGAGGGATGGGGTGGGACACATTTTTTCAAAGTTGCTTTTCCCCTTTGAAAACAAAAAGTTTTTATTACGGATATTTTTTCATAGGATGCGTATTTTTTGAGATATTTCGATGTCTCAAGTTGAAAAGAAAAATATTTTTTTTTTATACGAGGGCTGGTGAAAAATATTCTTATAACACACCGAGAAGGGTCCGCACTTTCGGTAGTGTGGGGATGTTGATGTCATCACTGCAGTGATCTTAATATATATAAATGCACACGAAGATCTTAATTTGTTCATTATACTCATGCCATCAATGACCCACTAAAAAATACCACCCTTTACTGCCAACCCATGTCCTCGAAACCGCTTTCGCACGACTTCAAGGACATGGGAGTAAGGCCGTTTCCCCGTGTCTCGGCGCTAATCTTCTTAAGCCAACTTGGACTTCCTCTGGGCTTCTTCCTGGACCTGCCCATTCATAATGTGCGCATCGTCCTCGTTAGTGTGACAATGTCGCACAACGGGATCGTGGGCTTTCGATATCATGGCTGGGTAAAGCTACTCATACCTGTCTTCTGGGAGGCTTCCTCGATGGGGCTGCCTCGCTGAACACTTTGCACCTCAATGACCCCGGTAGACGGTTGGTCCAGGGTTTACTTTCATCAGCAGCGCAGAGGTAGCACTGCAGCGTGCTTGCGCAGTCCGCAGCCCTATGGCCCACCTTGCCGCATCTCCAACAGCCTTTTGTCCGATCGGGACCTCGGCAGCTTACTGCCATGTCGCCAAAGCCTTGGCAGCGATATCAGTGCATCACCTCCATCTTTTTCCGTACATGACAGGACACCCATCCCATCATCAGGTGCCCTGCGTGTACTATTTTTTGCGCCTGTTCTTCTGTCACTCCCACGAATGCGTTCATCGTTCATCTGAAGGCCCTTTTCGTGCGAGTGACTTTGATCTGCTTAGGTGATTCTGCTCCAAGACATTTCTTGACCGCATCCTCAACCTCCTCCGCAACAGTTGTGTTTCCGATGGCCTCTCTAATAGCAGCGGATAGCTTTAATCTGCCGTCCGCTGTAGGTCCTACTTCCACAAGGACCTCGCCGTTCCTGGTTTCTCTGACGCCCTCAACTTTAACACCAAGGGTGTCTGATTTCACCTCACGATTTGGGTGCTTGAGGACCTCTGCGTAGCTTAAACCCTCGGCAGGTTTTATAATAAGTGCCTCGGGTTTAGCTCGCCTCTTTCTCCCCTTCTCTTTCGTAGCTTGGTTTGCACATGTAGACATCCCTTCCTCGTCCTTCTTAGGTGTTGAGGTCGTCAGTGCGACAGGACGGGTCCTCCGCTTGATGTGTTGTGGCCTCGAGGTGCTCGCCTCTGCAGGGCTCAGAGTGTTCTCACTCTCTTTCTTCCGGTACTGGGCTAAGGAAGTTACCACGGCGTCTTTATTTGTCTGCATTCCCCTGCTGGCCACATTTGCTCGTCCTGCCTTCTTCCTTTCTTCATTGACCCTGTGTCCCACAGTCTGGCTTAACGCTTATTCGTGGTTCCTGAACTTATTTTTCAGAGATTTCGTATTCCCGATAAGCTCGTCCAGATGACGACTCGCGCTACTTACATCGTCACGGCTTTCTAGCCACATATTCTTCTTCATTATGCAGGAGACCTCCATCTTACTGATGATCTCTTGTAGAGATTCCATATGCTCCTTATTCTTGTCCAGTTCCTCGTAGAACGTGATCTTCATGTATTCGACATCCAAACATTCCCTCCATTTCTCGTTGTAGCTCCCCTCCTCCATGACGTCCAACGGGCCGCTCAACTCCTCACAAACAATCCTCTCCAAGTAGGTTTGGCCCTCCCCAAAATCCGCGGGGCCAGCGCCGGCCACCAGGGTTTGAACCTGATCGGAACCGGAGATCGGAGAGATTACTACTCTATTGTGGTAAATCGTTTTTAACACACTTCCTCATGGCTGGTTTCTTGTTCAAGGTTCCTTCCCCTAGCTGGTTTCTGTTCGCCCCGGGTATTTGATTTCCACGGAACCACCCATATCTGGGAGGCGTTCTCCTATCCGCAACCTAGGGAGGCGCCCGATGGGGGACCCCCATATATATTGTGTATATATATATATATATACATATATATATACATATATATAGTTAAAAGTTTGTCATAAAGACAACCGCAGGATTTCGCTGGAAGCAGGTGCTAATCTTAAAAATTGCACGCGCTCCCAGCGAAATCGCGGTAAAATTTCAGCTGTAACCACGTCTCACAACCGTGAGATTGGTGGCCAGTCTGCAACGGATTCAATGAGAAGATCGAGCAAAAGTATCGTGTACCCTGAGGACACGGAGCGCCCCAAGGATGACCGCCTTCTGCATTTTCCCCGCAAGGGTCTCAGCATTTTCTTGACACGCAGGGATGCTTTTCGGGCTATTAACCAGTGAAACCCTGGCACTTCCAAGAGCGCCGATGGTCAGGACGATCAGCTTAACAGAATATTCCGGGTATAACCGTCGCAACTCCCTTATAAGGTCTTTATACCTCTCTTTCTAATTAAATCAGGGAGAAACTTTTTTTGAATATTTTGTTTTTATTATTAAAAATAAACATTTGGCAACTAAAATTCTCATACGAAAAAGTTTCATACCCTTATCCTCTACAATTCTGCATTTTCAAAGATTGATTTTTCGATTTTGAAAATTTTCTTTTTTTGAGACGATCGGACAATACTTTTACGCATTTTCGACCGTCGTATGCGTCATATGCTTTGAAAATGTAACAGAAAGTTAAAGAATATAAAATTCTAAACATTCATAATTTTGTGCTGTCAGTTAAAATTAGACATGTTTAATTGTGTTTGAAAATGTAAATGAAAGTAAAATAGAATAAATTTCTAAATGTTCATAATTTTTATTTTTTATTACTCTGATAAAAGAAATTATTTTCGCAAAAAAGTGAGGTTATATAATTTTAAAAAGAAGTGTGAAAGAAGTCATAGTCGCTGAAAATGTAACTAAAATAAAAATAAAATGAATTTTTACATATGCATAGCATTCCATTATTCATAATTATCAATTTAAATTAATTAATAATCAAATAAATTTTTCAAAAAACGAAAATGAGCCCCAGATGAATTATGCACGATCGCAGTAACTTGCGAGTATAAATCTTCTCTTCGATAATGTAAACAGATGCGATAATCGTCGCGACTCGAAGGCACTGGCATTTGGAACTACGGGGCTAGACGTGCTCATGCCAATTCAGTTGCGGACACAACACATGCTCAATAGAACTGGATAACATTTCACCAACGTAAGATTTACGTCGTTCGTCCAGTTTTTTGAAGAAATATGACGTCAACTTCCTGTCGGTAGATATCAAAGGAGAACCTCGAAAGAATTTAATATTCAAAATATTAAATGTCAGACGGGAGATGCATAGTTGTGGAATGTCTAAACAATCCATTTGTTTATAAAATCAAAGCCTGCCAATCGTATGCCTAACGTTTCTTTATTGATATCGGCATAAAGATTTAAATTCATCTGTGACGCATGATGTCGTTGCTCATCAGAGGGAGCCATGAGTCATTGAGATAGTAGCAGATCTTGACAATTTTCAATGTTATACACATGACACCATGGCGATAAATATTTATTATATAAATTATATTATTTTAGGACTAAAAAATTCAGTTCCGGGGATAACATATATTAATATCTTGATATTGTGACGTCAGATTTCATACCCTATTTCATATTTTTGCGTGAAAAAGTTCTGTTCCCGGATTCAAGTATTGATTTTCAATGTCGATATTGAGAATCGGATACTTCAACACTCTGATTCGTAAATCAACCCAAGGATCAAAACCAATTACACAGCCTTTTGCCCTCTAGCCTGATGTTTGCTAATCGTACGGGAAAAATGGTCCAGAAGGCCCCCTAACCTAATACTCTTTTGAGATTAAAAAAAAGAAAAAAATAATAATATTTTTCCAAAAAAGTCAAATTTGTTGTTGACTTTCATTTTTGAAGACCAAACATTTCTTTTTTCAAAAAACGCTTATAATCAATGGAATGGACGTGAAAAAAACTTTTGAAACTGTACTGGATGAAACACTGTTTATCTTCATAAAAAAAGTTAAAAATCGCCGAAAAAGACGATATCCACTGAATTCCCAAGATTTTCACCCCCTCTCTCTAGGTAAATATTTATCAAAATGATAAAAATTTTCCCCAATAATACTACTATCCAGTGGCACAATAATTTGCTCAAGTTTGACTTAGATGGGTTTTACTTTCATTTATGAAGATCAAAATTCGATCTTTATAAGATATTACATTAAATTCTTATCATATAATCATTCTTTAAACAAACCAATATTTCATATTGATTTTATCAAAGAATGCTTATATGATAAGAATTTCATGCACGCGACGAATCTCTTATTTGACGCTTCGCAGAAATTTCCATTCCACGGGTAAACATTTTCTATGATTACTCGGCAATCACGTAATATTTATTCGTGTTCTTGGTTCAAATTTAACCAGCGAGATTTCCTCTTGATTTCATAAATTTTAAAACTGTTCAAGAACATTTTACTAGATTTTGTGATGAGCTGAACGCAGTATTTCCAAGTTTTGAATAAAGAAAATTCTTTTTTTTTGCAGTCATTTCTTTTCAACTGAAGAATAATATCCTAACACAATGGACTGCCATTCAACAACATATTTATCATTGTTTTTAAAAATTCTTATAAACAAATTCGCACTTCAAACTTTTTTTACTCATAAGGTTCTTCTTCTCGGCGAATTCCGGTATTCCTGTCTTAAGAATTATATTTCGCCGAGAAAAGAAACGTATCAGTTAAGAAAGGCCAAAGAAACTGATTTTATTGAGCATTTTATTCATAAGAACGCATAAATATAATTATTACTATATGTTGTGAAATTGCAATTTTATTCGTAATAATATTATTCCTAAAATGAAAAGAAGTGACGCTGCATAAAAAAAAATTTTATGTTAAAAATATTAATTTTGTATGATAACTGTTGATAAAAATTACAGGTGTTATTTAAGGCAATTTCTTGTGTCAAGATATTATTTTTAAGAGGAATAAAAATAGTTCACAGAAAAAATGGTCTTATATACGAAAAGGGGAAATAAGTAAATTTGTTTGTAAAGATTTTTCATAACAACTTATAACAATGAGAATTGTTGTGGTTCAGTTTTGAGTTGTGATTAATTCTTAAGTTTACATAACCTAATAACCATGAAAGCAGTATATGAATGCATTTAAACACCGGAAATGCAACAGATTCCAGTTTCATCCATTTATTTGCCTACGAAAGTTAAAGAAATGAACTAAACGAACCTATCTTGAAAATTTCTATTCATCGAAAGTGAATTTATCATTATATTTGTTTTTGAGGAAATGACAATAAATAGAGCAAAGAAAACTATACATCATGACAGAAATACTTTTTTCACTTTTTCCTTTGCATTCTAAAATGTACAATTTATTTATTTATTTGCAAAATATTATCTTCAAAGTAAGTCAATACATGCATCACTGAGGTCCATATAAGAAATATATATGGGCGTCTCAAGAACGTGATATATTTTAAACATAAATATATTTTATAGTGTAGCAAAACTTTTTATTATCAAATAATGCCTTATGGGCTACAATAATTAAGAGAGATATGGCTTGATACACGACAGCCTACCCAAAACAGTCTCAAGCTCACAATTTATCACCAACCTCTTCACTTCTATTATATTTTACATACAATCTCACACTAAAAAAACCCTCAAACACACTTCTACCATCAACTCACCTCAAATTCCACTTTAAATTCGCTCAAACCTGCACCACACCATGGGCCATCTTTTTACTCAAATATTTAATAATTTATATGTATAAAATGGAAGCTTATGACACTTTTCAATTGCAATTTTTTTAACATAATTTTAATAAATTTTAGGTTCGAAACATTAACAATTGAAAAATTACTATTTTTTTTAAACGAACACATTTTAGAATCGAAGTTAAATTATTTTTTTTTTATATCAATTATATTATTTTTTATATTAGTTATATTATTTTTTAAATAAAAAAGCGTTTTCAATTTTTTAGGAGTCGTAAGAAAATTGTGTAATTATCCTAAAACCTTTCAAAAGGCTTGAAAATAATTGAAAATTCAAAATAATTGTTCAACTGTTATTTATACATAAAAATGTAACCATTTCAGTCACAAGTAAAAATAAAAAATAATAATAGAAGAATTAAAATTGTAACTTTCAAAGTTTAATCCTTAGCGGTCACACCTCCAAATACACCTTCAGATATTTTTGGCTAAAAAAAATCATGATTGATGATAAAACAATACAAAATAGAAAAAAAATATCCCCAAAGCCTGAGTGATAATTTAAGTATTCGAAAAAAATACTTGAGAAAAAACGTAGACGATTAAAATTTTTTAAATTGAGTGAGTTAGAAATTGAATATTTTAGGAAGAAACAACAATTTAATAGGATCTGAAATTTAATAAAAGAATTTGATTATGATTAATTTAGAATTGTTCCTAATATTGAAAGTAGTTTATAAAGTTTCATACTGTAAAATCAATTATTGTTCAATTTTTAATACTCCAACTATAGAACTGTTTTAAAAATCATTCATTAATTTATATTTACACTTGACAAACTTAAAACTTTTTTTGTCAAAAAATGTCAATTTCAAACACTATTAATTTTTTATTTTCTAAGTTTTCAAGAATGCATTTTAAAATTCTTCAAATTGTAAAGGTACCCTAAAAAATTAAGACCTAAAATAAAAGAAGTTGCTAGTAAACGATTTTAGATATGAAATTTGTGATATTTTAAGTGATTTGATAGATTGTTCTTCTAAAAATGTGTGAAATTCCCTGACAAATAATAAACTCACTGTCTTTTCCAATTTCAAAAAATCCCCATTCAGTTCCCGATCCAGCGGCCACTGTAATTGTAAAATTAAACTTTGAATTTTTGTATTTAAAAAAATATATGATTGGTGCCTTGCGAGCTATGCAGATCTGTGCATTTTTTTCAAAGACGATGACACTCTTTTATTGGAGTCATTGGAAAACACCTTTGAGGAATCTTTGTCTGTATTTTCAAAATCATCTCTTCGTGAAGTTCTGTCCTGAAGCTTTTGGTTAGAATTTTTATATTGCGCACATGCTTCATCGCTGCTAGAGGGTCTTCTTCTGAGAAGATTTCATCCTGGTCATCTAGATGTTCTAGTTCATTCATAGTTCATTCGCTTATTTCGAATCTCATATTTGAAATGGTTTTTTTTTTCTACAAGGTCTACTTTTCATAGAGCGAATGGCCATCGTTATTACTCTAGATTTTTCCTCTCCTTAACTGCCTGCATATCCAGTAAAAGCAAAATTTTCTTTTTCTAATTTCTTAAGCTTTACTAAAGCTTCTTCATAGGACTCTGAAACATTTAATAAAATTTATTAATTCTTATTCTTTAATCATGAAAAATCTAACACATTACAAATAAGAGAAATGTTTGTTTTACCAGCATGGCCTTTCAAAACAATTGGATATGTTGGGGGGTGGCATAAACTTCCTGACAAGTACCATTTGCTTCTTATTATATGTAATCCAATGTGCAGAAGCAAAATCTATTGCTTTTATAGAAGAAGTGGAGACTCCATCATCATTCAAAAACTCAAACAGCTGATACGACTTTAGGGCTTTGGGATTTTGACCTTTACTCGACATTTTTTACCTAGAATAATGTATAATTTGAGTCAAAATTTACCCTTGTAATTATTCTTTGAAAGTTCACATTTAATTTAAAAGAAGGCATAGGTAACTGGGTATTCAGAAATGTTCTTACTCAATTAATAATTTAAAACCTCAGTATAGCAATGAAATGAATGATTCAAAATTTAATTTCAATTCGTTTAGATAATTATTTTCGCGGATAGATTTTTAACAATATGTAAAATTCTTTTAATATTATTTTTTTATTTATTTTTTTTTTGCGAATTTATACTTGAAAACATTCTGACGTTCTGGCGTACATTAGGCAATTAAAATCTTGAAATTTTACAAAAACTTTTTCAAATGTATTTACTTTCCTTTCTAATCTAATAAAACACTTGATTAAATAATGCAAATGTATGGTGCTATAAAAAATTTGTATTTTATAGTACCTTTTATCTTAGCAGATCCAAGATAATAAAAATGACAAGCAACGCTAATATTTTTGAAAGTTGTAACAAAAATGGTAAATTTTATTTTTTAATTCTAATTATTTTTTGTAAATAACCGATATGCAGTAAAAAAAGCTAAGATAACATGTTATCGTTTGAATGTTGTAAAGATTTTTTTAAATTTATATATTTTTTTAAATAGCAATTTTTTACTTAACACCTTAACATAACATAGATTTAAAATGGTAAGTCCTTTTTAAAACCTAATGCTTATTGTTAGAAATTGGTAATTACCCGTGAAAAATACAAACATGCCCTAAACTTGTTCAAACATTGTAAACTGTACAAAAATTATGGATCTACTCTGAAATCTAATGATTTTTTACAATAAAAGTACCTACTGTACGCGTTAAAATAATTTAAAATATATTAAAATGTATTATAAATTCCTTGGAATCTTTTCAAATACCTTTATATATAGTTAAAATTTTGTCATAAGGACAACCGCAGGATTTCGCCGGGAGCAGGTGCTAATCTTAAAAATTTCACTCGCTCCCAGCGAAATCGCGGTCAAATTTCAGCTGTAACCACGTCTCAAAACCGTGAGATGGGTGGCCAGTCTGCGACGGATTCAATACGATGATCCAGCAAAAGTCTCGTGTACCCTGAGGACACAATCTGATCAATCTTTCGAAAGTTATCGTGCCTACACGATACTACAGACTACAGACAGACAGACAGACGGACAGACACCTTCGTAAAAACCGTTTTTTCTGACTCAGGGGGCCTCAAAACGTCGACATTTGCTTCAATTCGCGAAAGTCATTTTTCACATAAAACCAATACCTTCTCATTGAGATGAGAATGTACAAAATGATTTCGGTAAATACGTTAATTTGTAGAGACTGTTTAAAGATACGCACTTTGATACAGATCTGTATTCTCTTCAAGTTATTATTCACGAAATATTGTTCATGCTTATTAGAAAGTTGAAGATGGTTATCATTGTGGTAGAAATATTTTTGTTAATGATGAAAAACATAAAATTGAAGAAAGGGTCAGTACGCTTCAGAAATATCAGGATCTGCAGTTGGTTGTTCGATTTTAATAAAACTTTGTGAAATTATAATCCTATACAAAAAAAATTTCAGCCCTTAAGGATTTTCGAAAATTTTCAAAATTATGGAAGTTACGTCATGTTGAATTTTGGAGTCAGATTTTTTTGGATTATCGATATTTCTGGAAAAGCTGATTGGATTTTGATCAAATTTGGACATTTTAGATATAAAATAATATATTTGAAGAATATAATACAATTAATTAAACAAATTTTTTTTGCTTGGAAAAAAGTGAAAAAAAGTTTTTGATTTAATTTTTCGTGGATTACTCCCCTTTTAATTTTTTTAAAATATCGATGAAATGATTCCTTGTGAAATCACCTTCTTTTAAATTCATGGAGACTCTTATAGGTCCCAAGATATTGTCATTTTAGCGAGGCCGTGCGCCGCCTCTCCACTGCTGATGATGTTTCTGTGGGTCTTGAAGCATCACTGTTTCTATATTGGATGCCTGCCCGCGGTTGATCTCAGTGCCGCCTCTCTTTCTTTGTTGCCGGCTTATTCTGGCTGTGGAGGATTAGGCTCTTCGCTTACATAACCCCTTTTCCGGAGTTCTTCGGCACGGTTTCGCAGACATTGATGCGAAAAGTGCAAGAGCCCTGAGTATTTCTCGCACCATAGAGCATTCAGTCGTACCATATAATCTTCTTGTTTGGGGGCCATACTAGTGTCGTAGCACTCGAGCAGGTCTTCCTTGAGTTGATGCGTCCACCTTAAAGTATTGAGATTCTGCCGGTCCATCGCATTGACTCTGTCTTGATTGGCACCCTCAACACTAGGGTAGTCGGCATTGCTGTCAGGCCCCCTTGTTTTTCTCGAGCATTATATGAAAACAATGAAGTGAAGAAAAGGAATTAACAGAAATGTTTTAGAGTTCTTTTTTAATTGGAATCCCGCAGTCCGGCAAGTATTGTAATTCCTTTTCGATGACCTAACCTCCAAATTTTGACAGGTAATTAGCTTTTCTTAATTCGTTCTTTATTATGTTTTATTGAAAGTAATGAAATGAACTCATTATTCTAAACTTACTTCCACAGTGAATTTTTACGCCAAAATACTACAAATTCAAATTTTTTGTGCGGGATAACCAATTACCCCAAAGGGCCTATGACGAATCATATCCGTACACCTCCTCGGGTTGCGGATAGAAGGCCCCTGTACCAGTGGTTTCTGCTGAATATAGTTACAAGAATTGATAGCCAGTCGCAGAAAATTGTCTAGGGATGGTCCTGAAAGATTAACCCCTAAGCGGAAGCGTAACAACAGTGCCGAAAGCTGAATCGTACCTGGGTGAGGTGTCTCAAATGGTGACTCTGGGATACCGGGCGACCTCTCAGAGTATGCAGCCTTATCCTTGTATGCAAGCCTCCACAAGGACGGACGAATCCATTCCCTAGCTGCTCTTGGAAACAACAATGAAACCATCAAATAGTTGTAGATGCCATTTAGAACGATCGAACGTGCAGAGCACCCGACAATGGGACGGCAAACAGTCTCGATCACCCTACAGTTCGGGGTGCTGAACCAGCAAAACGCCCACATTGAGTGGACGAATCAATTCAAGGATGACTTGCTAGACTGCTATAATGCCAGCATTATCCCTGCTCACGGAGGCTTTATGGCGCGAACGTAGAGTCTGTGGTGACAGAAACAGCCAGAGCTTCAGCACGTGGTGCATCAGTCATTGCGAAATCAGCGTGCCTACCTCTTGAAAAATGGTTAGGTGTGGAGAGTGCCTCCCCAGCCGCTGCTTGAACAAGCTGCAGAGGAAGATGAGGAAGCGACATTAGGACCAACCATGGAAAGCAGGCACCTTTTGTGAGATGATAACTATTTCAGGACAAGGACAAACATTGAAATGCAGTGTTTAGTGTGTGATTGAATACATAACATCGTCTAGACCGTTCACGGAAATCGTCCGAAAGTTCGCCCAAGAACTGAGGATCTGCAATCACACAATGAACAAGTCAAAGCTGCTGACAATCAAGCAGAATTTTGTTGACAAAATACGGGTCTTATCCGACGCAAGGAGGAGAAAACGGAAGAGGGAGATATGGATCGGGAAGTATAAACAGTATGTCGCTGGCCCATCGCGCCTCTTCATCGATGAACATGTTTCTGTAAAAAAGCTACCCAAGCCCAACGAGGTAGAGACTTTCTGAAGAGAGGTATACAAGATCCCGAAAACACTGGAGTTGAAAGAAGATACTGATAACATCATCCACTTCAAGGAGTTTTGCGACAAGTCATAAGCGTGTCATGCACAATCTGAGTACCTAGAACACATACTATCCGGGTGTCCCAACCACGCGGGAACGACGTATCTCTACAGACATAATGCGGCCTTGAGAGTTCTTTATTATCAGAAGTGCCAAATTTTCTGGAACTACGATTTTTGGACAGCAGTCTCCGTCAAACACTGGAGGCCTGGCATCATTATCCAAGACTTCAAGAAACGAACTATATTCGTGATCGAATTCTCGGCTCCGGCCGACTACAACTTCACTGCCAAGGAGAAGGAAAAAGAGGAGAGGTATCAAGACTTTGAAAGGGAACTGCAACGACTGTACCCAAAATATTCGGTGAAAGTAATTGTCCTTGTGATCGGTACTTTCGAAGGTGCGAAACTATCACTGGTTCGTAACCTTACAGCCATACCCGCATGCCAAAAATATTCCAAAGCACTTGCAAGATGGATGCAGAAGGCTGCAATCCTTGGGTGGCTTAAGCGATTACCATCATTCAGTTTTCTGCTTCCGTAAGAAATACAGCGACAGGACCAACATAAAACATTATTGAGGGCGATAATTTTTCCATGACAAAGAGAAAAAGGGGTAGAAACTTACCCCTAAAATATTAATTTGTACAGTGAAGTCTCACCTATTTTCCATCTCCCTTATTTCCCGTCTCCTCTATTTCTACTCGGTTGTACACGGTTATTTCCATTTGCGCAGTTCCAGCATCTCCCACCACGGTACCGGCATATTCTCCTCCGCGTCAGTAGCTGATCAATTAAAAAGAGGCGCGAAGAGAGGGAAGCCTTGAATTGAGAATTTCAGCATGACGGCATGGGAATACGTCATACGACTTTTTCGAGAAAATATTCTAGACGTAAGTCATAAATGTACATATAGTAATATTTCTAAAATGTGAAATCTGTTTTCTCAGTCATGTTCTATTATTTTGTCGATTCACAACCTTTCCGTTTCACGAAATAAAATATCCCAAGTTTCAGGTGAGTGCTACTCATGAAACTGTAAGGTCTTCGAGGAATAAACGGATGGAGAAACAGAATTGCGCAAATGCATTCTATACTGGAAAGGATTACTATTCAGACCTTTATAACTTACCGTTACGTTTCGGAGATTATTTTTTAAAAAGTCGTATGCAGTTGCAGTACCATGTACTAATCTTCATAACGGCTAAAATTTCCTGCACCTTGTCTAGCCAATCGTCGCGGTACGTCATGCTGCAAAACTCACTATTCAGCGAAATATTTGCGTCGTTTTTTGATTCCATAATATTAATTTTTAGTTGGAAAATTGTCGTATGCCAACTAAAACACTTGAAAGACATTTGAAAAACACTGATGTATGCATGCAGTCTAACGGAAAGTGACTTTTTCAACTGCGCAATAAGCCGGATGTCAAGTCGCCTAAACCGTATCCATAATATTGCGCCATATACTCGACTGAATACTCGCACACGAGGACCCTTCCGAGTCAAGAGTCGCAACCGCCTATCACCCCTTGAGCTGAGAAACTGAGTGAGCCAGCAGTTCGGGGGATATCAGGTGTGTTTATTTGTATTATTATTGATGGTATTTATTGATTTCAAATACAACCGCGCTTCTCGGTTGAAAAAGTTCTGTACAGGCGGCACATCGATACAAGAAAGGGGCAGCCAATGAACGTCGCTTGACCCAAATATCTTGACCACTCGCGGTAAAGGTGGGACCCCCTCCAGCGTGGAAATAAAAGAATCGCTTCGTTTCAAGGCCAGGGAAATAGGCGAGACTTCACTGTTGTTCTGTTTTCAGTAAATAACTTTGTTTTATTTATTTTCATCGTAGCTTGTGTCGTTTGTCCAAAAACGTATTTTTTTTAACCCTTAAAAGGTACACTCCAAACCAGCATAAGAATGTGTTATGATAATCTTTTTGGGGCTTTCAAAAAGACACGTTTTTCTTCACTTAACTTATTTCACATCGTGCACTGTTTTGCCTAAAACTTTCATTTTCTTTTGTTTTTTGAATCTTGAAAATGCTATAACTCTGATGATTTTCTTTTTATCAAAACAATAAGGAGGGTCAAATTGTATGAATTTCCGTGTACTATGAATCGCCGTTCATATAATTTTTGAATATTGAGAAAAATGGTCTAAACAATTTTGAAAAAGCTCCATCTTTTTTAATTTTCACCAAAAATAGCTGGCAAACGAACTTGACCTTCACTTACCGACATTAAAAGAGTGTACGAAAGGCTTATCTAATAGATTAATTCCTTCAACATTCATCGTGCTCACAGACAGATATACAGACAGACGTACGTACAGACAGACATACAGAAAGACATACACATACGTAAAAACCTTTTTTTCGGATTCAGAGGGTCTCAAAACGTGGAGATTTGACAAAAAAAAAGGGCACAAAAATAATAAACAATCAGAAATTCCATTTTGCGGTCAAACTATGCAAGTCCCAGAAAAAAATGAATCAACAAAAATTGTTACCCCAAAAAGGAGCTACACATTTTTTATGAATAATTTTTTGATAAGATGCGTAGTTTCTGCTTTATTTGCGAAGAAAACATTAAAAATGAAAAAATTTAATTCTTGGACAAACGAGGCATGCTATGAAAAATGTGAATAAGCAAAAGTTGCTCTTTCAAAAAAGATTGATAGCTCATCCAAATTTGTCATCAATAATATTTTGATATGACGCGTAGCTTTAATTGTAATCGTAAAAGATAACATTGAAAGTAAAATATTATATTTTTTTAAAAGCGACAGAAGGTACCAAATATAAATTAATCCACAAAATTTGGTCACCCAAAAAATATCTACAAATTTGTTATTAGTAATTTTTAAATAGGACGTGTAGACTCTCTTTTGGTCGCCCAAAATAAGCTTAAAAATTAAGAAAAAAAGAAAAACGACCAAGAGACGAAACAAATTACAAAAAAAGTTGTTCTACCAAAAAATATCTTCAAGTATGTTATAAACTCTTGTTATAAAAGTATATTAAAAATAAAAAAAATTACTTTTCGTGAAAAAGGACACAAGCTACAATGACATTTCATTCAACAAAATGATTCGCCTAAATTATATATACAAATTTGCTTTGAACCACCAGACGCTATGGTGCGTATTTTTATTTTAAATCGTGAAAAATAAAATTAAATATGAATTCAAATTATGAGAAGACGACAGAAGTTCCAATACAATGTTTAGTAACATTTTTTTTTAAAACAGAATACGCATTTTTCAAATAAGAAGAACAAGCCACTGAAAATACGTATGTTTCAATGCCAAAGCATGTTATGAATTGTAATAAGACAAACTTATTAAAATAATACAGTTTTTAGGGTAGCTGAGAATGAAATTCAATGCAAAATAAGAAATAAATATTAAGGTAATCATGAAGAATAAAATGTGTACATTATTTTGCGATATCTGAATAAGCAGTCCCAGACCGAGGTACATAAATAAATATAAGATACATTCGATACAATAAAGTTGAAAATAATGTAGAAAAGTTAGCATTTTCGATAAAATCGAGTGCTGAGCACAAGACACTTGATGAGAATGTGTGCGTTAAAGCCGAAGGAGCTTTGAAAAAAGAGAATTCACAATCACCAAATTGCAGTTGTTGATGCTTTGACCTTTCATTTTAAAATTTTTAATTTTTTTGGACAAAAACCCGGGGGAACTGAACCCGATTTACCACACGACGAAGTATCACATGCCCTTAAGAGTGTAATTAGTTCCCGGAAATACAAACTCCTCATAATGTCGTAGACAATAATATAAAAATTGGAAAAATGAAAAATAAAATTTCCTCCCAACATTCATTGAGTGTGTCATTAGTTCAGAACATCATGTATACAATCTCAGTCTGTGTATGATGTAAGCTATATTCCAATGTGAACTCAACTAGTCATTGAATTTCAAACTAGCGCAAACAAGCTTGCTTTATAAAAGACGCATTATCTTGCCCTTCACCACCAGTTTCATTCCGTAATGAACAGTTTCTTTTAAAAATGGCAGCAATATTCAATGTCAGTTTCCTAATGCTTTGTGCGGTTTTGTCGCGAGAAATGGTGGTTGCATCTGATAATGGTTTAGGTAAGTGAAATAATATTCAATATGTTTGGAAACTAAATCTATTTTTACTTGCACTACTTAAAATTGTACCAATTCGTGCGTCAAAAACCTCTGAACAGTACCTCTGAAATGCCACGTCTTCAGAAAATATAACGTATGGCCCACCACTTCTAATCTGAATCAAACCAAACGACTTTACAATGACAGGATTTAGGACATTGCGATGAGCATAAGCCCAACAAAAAAGAGATTTTCTAAACTTTGTGTGTTGCGGAGGTGCTGACATGACACGTGTCACGTATCTACTGCGATACGTATAGGATTCCATATGGATTCCCGTGTAGGTTCCAACATAGGCTCCTATATGGGATTCCACATAGATTCCTATACTACTTCGTGTCCCAATTCGGCCATTCAACTTCATATAGGAATTCATATGGATTCCCATATAGATCAATATATGGACAAATGCCACTTCTTCAGAGAAGGTAACATATGGCCAACCACTTCTTGTCCGAAGTGAACCAAATGGTTTTAGGGGGATATGATTTGAAACCCACGATAAATATAAGCCAATAAAAAACAGATTATCCTAATTTTTGGTGTGTGGGAAGTTCTGACATGACACGTGTCACGTATCTATACTACGATACGTATAGGATTCCATATGGATTCCCGTGTAGATTCCCACATATGTTCCTATATGGGATCCCACATAGATTCCTATACTATTTCGTGTCCCAATTTGGCCATACGACTTTATATAGGAATTCATGTGGATTCGGATATAGGTACCCATATGGGTTCCTATATAGAGCCCTATGTGGAGATTTTCAGTAGGGAAATGCCATTTGCTTGTTTTATATGGCCATATATAGTTTTTAAATGGTCATATATTGAAGAAGAAAGAAATGTTTACTCTCTATGAACGGTCCCTTATAGATATTTCGTGACCGTAGAACCATAAGCTGATATTTAGTGCCACGTTCCCACATTAAAATCATGTAAATAAATAAAAAACAAGAAGCCTAAGCTTCCTGATAAAGTGATGTTATCTCGGATTGCCATATGCTACAATTATTATTTTCCAAGCTGTTATTTTACATCAGTTTTATTTTTGCAACATTCTGTTTCACAAAATTTTGATTTGACTGAATCACTATTTTACTTTATTTTTATTTTTCTTTCAATTTGTCTTAATTCGCTAAATCCCTTTTAATTCGTCTGAATTGTACTACATCATTACTTTTAACTGAATTCCCTGGATTATCTGAATTTTCTAAATACGTGGAATTCCCTGAATTGGGAGCATTACCTTAATTCCAATGGACTTCAGAATATTGCAAACAGAGTTAAACAATTCAGAAGAATTGAAAGAATTCAGATAATTTCAGGAATTCAGAAAAATCAGAGAAATTAAAGATTTCAGAGAATTGAAGGATTTCAGAGGATTCAAGGTATTCAGGAGCATTCAAGGAATTCGGAAAATTCAAGGAATTCAGATAATTCAAGAAATTTAAGGAATTCAGAGAATTCAGCGATTTTAGGGAAGTTTGTCAATTCAAACAGAGTTCAAAGATATCAAAGAACTGTCAAGAACTAAAAGGAATTCAATGTGAATTCAAAATAATTAAAAATAATACACTAAACCAGAGGGTATTAAGTACTAGAAAAATTATGCAAATGAGAACGCCGAAGAATGAAAATTAGGAAAATTGTTACAATTCAGATAAATAAAAAGTATAGTATTTTTTCGTTCATTTTAATGTCGGTAAAATAAACATTTTTGAAAATAAAATTTGGGGAATATGCATGCGCCTCAATTCAAATCATTTGGTTTCCATTCGAAAAATATTGTTATACAAAAATGTAACGATATAACAGGGCCGTTCATAGAGGATCAAGATCTTTTTCCTCTATTGAAATTTTCGAAGTCGTAAAGTACGTAGGAAACTACGACGGAAATTATGCAGGGAATTTCATCAGAAATTACATAGGACACTGCTTTGGAAACGACGTAGGATATGTATCACACGTAGGATCCGACGTCGTGACTTTATAAAACATATTGACAAAAAACATACTTTATAAAACATATTATTGCAATTTAATTTAAGTTCACAACAAATATTTTCTCAGAGTTCAGTTCACCAAATGTTTAAATTGTTCAAAACATAAAATTACACGCATTTTTATGGAAATTGTAACAAACCGAACTCCGAGTATGGAGATAAAGCGATACCCATCCGGTTTCCTCCTAACTTAAACTTCTATTTGTCAAAACTTGACTCTAACTGCACGTACAATTTACTATTTTAACAATTTCCTCTGTTAATAAACAGAATTTTAAGAAAAAATTTATCAAACCTTGTATATATTGCAAAAAAGTAATGAGCCATTAATGAAGAAGACCATTTTGAGAACGATTATGTTTACGATTATGTTTCTAGGGAGGTTTTTGTTAAATTCAAAGCTCTTTTTTGAATGAAAAAAAACTATCCACACCAAAGTTTTGTTTCAAGTCCCAGCATCGTAAACTACTATGTCGTATACCACACCGTGTAATATCCCAATTCCTGAACAGTATATGAAGTCGGAATTTCCAATGGGGTACTCTTCAAATGATACTAATAAATTATAGAACTTGTATAATTTTTGCAGAGCCATCATCAGTTCCTCACATTCGTCAAAAGCGAATGAATTCTCTACAAAGGATTTCACCACGAGACGCTTTGCCACCACATCACTACTTTACCACCGAGCAATTCACGCCTACCCCGAAAGGGAAACGGCTTAATGATATAATAATAATATTACAAAACTTAAATTCTTGTGATAAAAATCTAAAAAAGAGAAAAAACTAAAGCATCGTAGAACCAAATGTTTGCTTTCGGACTTGCATTACTTATATTTTCTATTTTTAGTGAATCAAAAATTTCCGTTCATGTTGAAACTCTTGACACCGTTTGAGTCAAAAGAAACATATTTGACCAGAAAACAAAAGTTTATATATTTTTAAATTGATTTGTTCCAAAGGCACTGCTGTTCCAAACATACCGTCTCTCCTCCATATGAATGGCTTGGTTTTATGCATTAGCAAAATGTGTATTAAAAGTCAGAATTGATGTTAAGTTTGTCGACTCACGTGGGTAGATTCGGGTTGTCGATGTAGTGAGGGTTTTCATATCTATAATTAGCAATATTCATTCTATTTTGTAACAATAAATCATCTCTAGTTCTTGCGGCTGACGTTCCTTCACATAATATGTATCCCTGATGAGACCCGGCGTCGACGAACAAAATCTTGAATTAAAACATTTTTTTACAAACAAAAAAACTACTGGACTAGTAGATCCAAAGTCGACGCTACATCAACAACCCAAATGTGTATGAAAATATTTTTATTTTCCTAATGTTGATATTTTCTGGGATGCCAATCTCTTAAACTGTTTTTGTTGGTTGCGCAACGTGACGCAGTTCTGCCGTCCTGATGAAGAAACTGCACCACTGAATTTTGATCAAAAATGAGTTTTTTATATGGTTGAATTCATAATGAAAAGACGAATTTAACTATGCTAATCAATATTAAAAATTGTAATTAAATCTCGAGATAAATAGGTCTTAATTAGCATATCTACAGCGATTTTTCAGAATTCCTGATAAAGAAACAATACATCTGCAGAAACTCTAGCATATCTACACAAATTCCAGGATTTGGGATAGTGCTGAATCCTCAGATCCTGATAAATGAAACACATCTGCGCAGATGTGTTTTTTCTCATGAGGATCCTCGGTCTTTCTGCAGTCCGATTTCCTGAAATCGAATAGCACAAGTACATGTTGAGTTTCTTCATCCGGATTCGCGGGTAACTTTGAGCCACCGATCCTTCTTTTCAGTAGCACATCTGAATTTTTTATTTGTCGAGTAAAAATAATTCTAGTTGATTAATAATATAATCATTATTAATTATCTGAAATAATTATAGGAATATGATTAATACATTATTATCCGTTTAGAGACTATCGTAACCATTTGGTGATATTAGAAAGATTGTTATTTTTTCAAATAATTCCGAAGCTTTTAATTTTAAAATTGTGAGAAAATTGGACAATGTTTTTAAAAAAATCACTCGCATGATTTTGTTGTAAAAAAACATATTAAAAAGTTATAAATATTGTTGTAAAAATACATTCAATTCGCTGATTTTGCCAGAACATTTTGCCAAACAAAACCTGGGTCCTCTATCGAGGTTTTTGTATCACTATTTGGATTACAAAAATCTTTTGACAGAAATGTTTGTGAGAACTTTATTACTAAATATTTTATGCATATGAATTTTCAAGAAAGGGCTCGATCGCTCGATCGAGTTGGGGAATAATTTTTTGGATATTAGTTTTTTTTTAATGAAGAATTTTAACCTCAATGTATATTCAACTGGCAGATCTAAGATTATTAAAAAAAAAATTATTTACTCGGTCTACCGAACCACTCCAAATAATAGTCGTTTTTCGCCACAAACAATTTTTTATAAAAAGAATTTATAAAAAAATGTCGAGTTAAATTTAGTAGGATCTGTAAAATTCGCATATTAAAAATCTTTTCCTTTAATGGATATTATTTGTTAGAATTTTTCGTTATGCTTGTCAGTTATAAGGTGTGTTAATGACACTGTTAAGCGAAATTAAATGGTTTTAATAAACAATAATTTAACCAAAGTCTAAACATTAATTTGTTTTATTTTGTGCTCACACAATGACTTTAATTATGAAAATATCAAATTAATTACTTTTATATTATTGATACATTTTGTATTAACAAAACTTAACGATTAATTGTAATTGAATAATTAATTAAGAATTACATCATAATTTTAATTTATCAATTTTTCGAAAATTTGTAGTTGTCAAGTTTCTCCAGCAGGAAACTCGGAGGTTTCTGATTCCTGTATTCGGCAGCACATTTGCGCAGATGTGTTTATTAGTAAGGATTCTCGGCGACTTTTTTCCTTAATATCTATAATATCCACAGTTTTGCATATAAATAATTGGAATTCGCCATTTTTTTTTTTTAATGAATAGAGCATGCCCGATTTACACAAGAACAGTACTTTTTTTCCAAAAACTTTCATACGTTAAAAGGTACAGATGCAAACGTGTCTTATTGAATATCTCGGTTCGTCTAAAATGCAGTTGTACAGGTTCTTCATCAGGATGACAGTTTAAATAAATAAAAGTTGTTTAAAAAATTGCTAAATATTAATAAGAACGAATATATTACGCTTTACAGGAAATACAATTCTTGGAACAAATTAAATTTTTTTAAATAATCTCCAAATATTCATAAAAAATATATTACTTGCAACAATTTTTAATGGTGTCATTAATTCCAGAAAATAATAACTTTTTACGATTTTAAGGAAAAAAATTGTTTGAACAAATGAAAATTGTTTAAATAATTACCAAATATGATATATGTACAAGAAGTACTACTCTTGACATTCATAAACTTTATATCATTTATCCCGAAAGATAATAACTTTCCACGATTTACAAGGGGAAAAAATTGTTTAAAAAAATAATAATTGTTTAAACAATTCAAAATTCAATTGAAAACTTAGAAACTCTTCACTTATCGATTAAAAATTATTCATGGAGAAAAATTCCGAAAAATATCGTCATTAGCATGAATTTGATAGAAAACTGCTATTTTTGGGGGAGTTTTCCGGACACAATAAAAAGGTATTGCAGGGGTCGAAATTAAAATGTATTGGATGAAAATTACTCCTTGAACATTCGTTAAGAGCTAATTATACTTTAATTGACAATCAACAATCAACATTCTTTGCAAGTCCTCGATTGATTCTGCCATAACAATCTTGTCATCTGCGAAAGCCAATCCACGCACTTTTACCCTCAGGCCACGATCTAGCAAAGAACTTTACAAATACCCGATTGTTAAGATGAAGAAAATTGAGTTGAGAAGCTCACCCTGGAGGACTCCGCATTCCACGTCAACTGGTGACGTGATGCCCTCTGAAGTGCGAATGGACATCCTAGCTGCATCCTAGAGACTTTTCATTACCCTAATAAATTTTGTGCTCACACCTATTCTGATTAATTTTTGCCAGAGCAGATCATGGTTGACTAACTGAGAGAAAGGCTCTCTTGAAATCAATAAAACAGGCGAAAACCTTACGACCAGGAGTGGACAGGTGGTTCTGTAAGATGAAACCCAAAAAAGAGATATAGTTCATACAACCTAAGGCCGCCGTGAAACCCACCTGAAGTGCCGGCAAATACTGACACTGAACCATCCACGCCATCAATCTGTCCAGGAGGATCCGCGTGCATATTTTAGCGATAATGTTTGCTCGGGCCATGCCTCCATATGGGGCTGGATCCTTTATCACCTTTTTTAAATAGCATGCACGTGAGAATATTTGCCCAATCCGAGGGGACCTCTTTATTCTGCAAGATCTTCCTGAACAAACATTCAAGGTAATCCACTCTTAAATGGGGAAGCGCGCTATGAAATTCTGCATAAATGCCATCTTCATCTGGCGCTTTCCCCGGTTCATATTTTCGTATGGCAGCAATTATTTTGTTTTTGAAAATCGACCTATCCAGAAGAGGATGTTTCTTTACCGACCACGCAAGGTCAAGTCTAAGTTGAGGAGGGTATAACAAGTTCGCCGAGTCTGGCCACGTTTGCAGGTTGATATAATTTCCATGCGCAGGCCTGATCTCAAAAAAGTTGACTATCCTCCAGAATTCTGCAGAACCTCTGGCTGCGATCATTCTGGGAAGCCTTCTCGTAGTTTGCCTTCTTAGCGTTCATAAGAGATATGTACAACCTTCCATCTGAAATATGCTACTTTATTCCGTATAAGTCAGCTACAGCCTATCGAAATTCCCAGGATAGTGAATTGCTGTCAAGTAAAACAATGAGAATATCTGTTTTTAGTGTAAATTATACTTGAATATCAACATAACTTGTAAACTGAGAGTTTGCCAAGGAGTTCTAAAAGTCATATAGATTTTTTTAATTGCAAAAATTATGAAGCTTTCAATGTGAAAAGGTTAGTGAAAGAAAGCGATTGTGTAAATTTTACAACTCATCTTAAAAAGACAGAAGGGAATTGTGAAGCTTTTAAAACGGCTGCGACAACTCTATCAACACAATTCATTTACAAGTGATCACTTCAAAATTAGGAACAAAGTATATTTATGCACTCAATCCGTTTTAGCTTACTTCAAAGTGACAATCAAAATTCAAAATCTTTATTTTTTGAGAAAAATTTGAGGTGGAAGTTGCAGGGGCTCATTTTAAAAACTGATTCAAATACCCTGCAAATTCTGCATTTCTTAGTTTTTCTCCCTAAAGAAATTTGTTCTCGACAAAGTAGAAAACTTTGGATGTTTTGAAATTCAAAGAGAAAACTTTATATTTTGCCTTCGGGAATTTGAAATTCGAGAAAGAGGGATCAGAATTCTCCCTTGTTTTTCCAACGTACTTGATATAAAACAATGTCATTAATTTATTCCTCACTTACTTTTTGAAAAAAGATCTATCGTTCTGTCAAAAGTATTTGCTTAAATTAATTTTCGTATCATCAGTGTGAAAGGCAGCAACTTACTTCAATTCAAAAAAAATTTTTTCAACAAGACGAACTTTACATCAGAACGGATGACTTTTCAACAAAATTGGGAAATTTTGAACCACACAATGAAACTTTTCATTGAATAAGATGAATTCTCAAACAAAAATATAGAAGTGAACTTTTCAATAGAAGATAACCAATTCTTAACCAAAAATTTGGAAAGAAGAAAAAGAGGAAAATAGGGAAAAGTCTGTAAGGCTTGCAATAGATAAATAAGAAATCTAATGATTTAAATACTGAAAAATAATTGTTTTATTCATAAATTAATCTTTAGTAATCTGTACACATTTTATTTCAATAAAAGATGTTATAACACCAGGAATTGGAATCTAAGAAATATAACAATAATATAATTTCGGATTTTATATTGCCAAAAGGTGTTCTCAAAAAAAGAAGAGTAAGAGAAAAGATTCTTTGGATTAGAGTCAGCTTCGTTGAATCAACGAAAAATATCAACTGGCTCCCGGTCCAAGAAAAATTTCTTTGATACAAAGAGATTCGAAGAAGATTTACAATTATCAAAAACTCTTGAGTTTTCAAGACGCATTAATCAAACTTTTAAAGTTTGGACGATTTTGAAAAACAAAAGTAAAGTTCCTAATTTGAAATCCTTCAAATTGAAGATAGTTCAAATACAAATCAATAAAACTGCAGAAGTGTTCAATGTGAGTTTTCAAAATTAAAAACTTCTTAATTTAAGATACTGACTATTTAAAGTTATACAATTTTCAAAAGTCACGATTAAAAATTTTCTAATTTTGAAAATAATTAATTGAAAATTATTACATTTTTCAGATTTATATTCATTTTTAAGTTATGTAATTTGTAACATGTGAAGTAATTTGTGGATGCCCCCTTAGCAGGGGATATAACATATATGCCTACTGAATGAACCAACCTGACTGGCAAAACCAGTGACAGAATTCCAGTAAGTGAACTAGTAATTTTTCATTGAATTAAAAGTGTGAAGTACTGCGGTTTACGAGGGTCACTCGAAAATTTTGTGTGATTGTGCGTTGGGTACCTACTGGAGTTTCCTTGATTTCTTCTCGGGTTAATAGGGTAACCATGCTGCTTTCCATGTTTATTTTTATCCGTCTCATAGCATTGTTATGATAAACATATATTCCAGCAAGAACATCAGTACTCTCCAGTATTGCAAAGACATAACCATCAAATGTTGATATAACAATTTGTTCCTGGATTGTCATAGGCTCATACGAACTAGGTCCTACTCTCAATTTAAGTTGTTCATGAGCAGGAAAAGTGTATCTTCGAAGTTCAAATATCTGGCGAGGATTTCTACTGGAATTGAGCCGAATAAATGGAAGATATTCCAGTCCATATCCACGTTTGTCATTAGAAGGCAGCCTGATAGGGGGAACCATGCACCTGGGAGAAGGAAGCCCTGTAGGAAATTCAACACACGAAATTGCTCTCGAATTTCGACCAATGAAGATTTAATATATAAGCTCCTTATGTCATCTCATCTGAATTGCGTCTTAAGTGGAGCAAGAATCAATTTGAAATGGATCCTGAACATCACCACTTATATCATTTGAAGACGATTAGAAAGAAAAACGCTTAGTTTCTATCTATAAATGGTCAACCTATGCATTAGTTTATAACATTTGTTTATATCATAAGCAAATAATATCGATTGACAATTCTTAGTTACTAAACATCACCACTTTTGTAATTTAAAGACGATTAAAAAGAAAAACTATTACTACCTGTCTATAAATTACTAAAATATGCTTTTGTTAATAAAATTTGTTTATAAAATAAATAAATAATATCGAATGACCAATCTTAAGCACTAAATATTACCACTCATAGAATTTAACGGTACTAAGAAAGAAAAGAGATTACTTTCTGCCAAAAAATGCCTAAACTATTCATTTGTTTAGATAATTTGTTTATAAAATAAACAAATTATACCATACAACAAATTTTCATGATCAAACGTGATTCTGTTGATAAAATTAAGCAATTTCAACTCACAAATATACTTGGAAGCAAAATTTCCAATATGTTGATATTTTGTTAAAATAATTTGTTTATAACGATTAGATTCAATATCCTGTAAATTATTTATATTCTTTGAATACTTTGTCATTCGTTTTCGTCAGAAATGGGATTAATTAAGTTATTGATTTGAAGATAAAAAATAATAGTATTATTGTTACTTTTTAGCAATTTCCTTCCTATTTTTCATTTAAATAATTACTAATGGACAACTTAAATATTTCCTATAGCTCTTTAAACAATTTTTGATTGTTTAAACAAACATAACTTATTTAAACAATTATTCAGTCCCAACAAATGTGGAAAATAATAGTATTTTCTGATTGAAATGTAATACTTTATCATTGTTTGGTGAAGTAATTTTTTTTGAAACATTAGGTAATTATTTAAATAATTAATTATTAATTATTCTTCAAATTTCTAAAAATGGACCCAGAGATGTCCAGTTTTTTCTCAAATTGGTATCCTAAGCTACTTTTTGTCGAATAACACAGGAGCACAAAATCTAAGCACTCGCGAGACGGACCAGACTAGATGGGTCTTATATTTTCTGGGTCGTTGAATTTAAATCTGTTGACCGTTTGGTCCTACCAGGTCAGGGTCAAGGTCAATTGAAGGTCAAACCTACCAAATTCATCGCTAACCAATTGCGTCACGGTACCTATAGGTTTTCGGGTCGCTGAATTTAAATCCGTTGACCGCTTGGTCCCATCAGGTCAGGGTCAAGGTCAGTTTAAGGTCAATCCTACGAAATTAATCGCTAACCAAATAAATCAGGATATATATCGATTTTGAGGTTGCTGAATTCGAATCCGTTGTCGGTTTGGTCCCATCAGGTCAAGGTCAAGGTCACTCCGAGGTCAAACTTACAAAATTCACCGCTAACCAATGAAGTCAGGGTACCTATAGGTTTTCGGGGTCGCTGAATTCAAATCCGTTGTCCTTTTGGTTTGACCTTGAATGGTCCTTGACCCTGACCTGATGAGACCAAACAGACAACGGATTTGAATTCAATTTTGATTTGCTTAAGCAGGTTTATTCGACAACTTCAAAAAAACTAAATCAAATTTAATGTCATATAATTAGTTTTCTGACAGTATAGTGTATAGAAAGAATTTATTAACCATTTTGTAACTGTTTGAACAAATATAATTTGTTTAAACAATTAATTTTCCCAAAATACTTTTGAAATCATATTTTCTGGTGTGCGAATTAATAAATTTATGCATCGAGACGGGACAAGTCCCAGACGATTGGAGAAAAGCGATTATCGTACCAATATACAAAAGAAAGGGAGATAAAAATAACTGCAATAATTACAGAGCTATCAGATTACTGAATACCGTAAGTAAAATATACTCGAAAATACTTATTCGTAGGGTAATGGAAATTACAGAAGAAAAGATTGGGGAAGTCCAAAGTGGATTTATGCCAGGAAGATCATGCATCGATCAGATAGTTAGCTTGAGACAGATCATAGAGAAAAGCTTAAGAGTAGGAAAGAAAGTTTTCAGTGCATTTATTTATATAGAAAAAGCATTTGACAAGGTAAATATAAGTAAAATTTGGGAAGTCCTTAAAGAGTATGGAGTCGAAGGATGTCTCCTACAAGCAATACAAACAATATATGCAGTCAGTAAAGCGAGTGCAAGGGTAAATGGAAAACTGAGTGACTTTTTCGCTATTGTGCAAGGCGTAAAACAAGGATGCGTTATGTCCTCATGGCTTCTTATCATATTTATGGAAAAGTGTCTAAGAATGGCCCTCTTCGAGGAAGAAGCTGTAAATCTCGAAGGATTGAAAGTGCGTGGCTTAGCTTTCGCAGATGACAAGATTGTCATAGCAGAATCAATCGTGGACTTGCAAAGAATGTTGAATGAACTTAGTACAAGCATGCAGAACATGGGCCTCAAAATTAACGTAAATTAAACAAAGGTAATGGTGTTTGAAGGAAAAATTTAGACAAAAAATTGCAACATTATTCTGAATGATGAGAGATTAGAGCAAGTTGACAAATACCTATATCTGGGTAGCCTATTCACTAGCGACGGAAAGATAGATGGGGAGTTAGATAGGCGCATTTATGAGGGCAAGAAGGTTATCGCTGGAGCAGAGTCCATTCTCAGAGATGAAAACAAATGAAAAAACCTAAAATGACTATATATAATACTATGAATGTACCGGCTGTACTATACGGTAGCAAGACATGGACATGTCAAGAAAAGGACAAGAGTAAAATTCACGCGATTGGCATAAAACCTCTGCGCACAATATTCGGGAAAACATTGATTGGCAAAGTCCGAAACGAGATAATCCTCAAAGAATGTGGTACAGGTGAGTCACTAGTTGACATATGGGAAAGAAATCAGTTAAGGTGGTTCGGACACGTTAAAAGAATGAAAGATGAACGACTGACCAAGCAGCTGTATAAAGGTAAAGTAAATAACAGGATGCCCAGAGGTAGACCGCTGAAAGAATGGCTAGAATCTGTGAATGAGACATTAATCCGAAGAGACATAAGAAGCCATAGAAACACGAGAGCTTGCATGAAAAAATGCGATTTCGTCGTGTCCTGTGACCACCCATCTTACGGTTGTGAGACGTGGCCATGAATGGGATTTACCGCGGTCCTACTTGGAGCCGATGTCAATTTTTAGATGACAGTTGCTCCCAGTGGGACCCTGTGGTGTTTGTTAACCTTTAGTTTATATATATATATATATATAACTATAATATACATATATATAATGACTATAAATAAAAAATATATATATATACGTTGACTCAAAATAGTATAAGAATTACTAAAATAAATACTGAACTGAATGAAACGTAAAATTAAAAAAAAAATCTAATTCAAAATTTGAAAGAACAAATCAATATTTCGATTTCACAAAAAGATGACAAAAATTTATTTAAAAAATTCACTTTATTTGACCTTTTTTAATCTTAACTTTTGTACACTGAAACTAATAATTTTAAAACATGGTAGCCGCTGGACCAGGAAATGACCGGAAATTATGAAACTGTTCAATTTAAAATGCGTAATTCTGAAATATTTAATTTTAAAAACCTTTCATTTCAGGTATTTTGAATCAGTTCAAAATTGCGTAATTTACAGATTTTCCTGTCAAAAATTGAAAAATAATCTTAAAAAACTGTTCCAATTCGAAAGCCCTAAAAGCTAAACAAATTGAACGTCCAATTGAAACTTTATAAACTATTTTCTATTCAAAATGAGCAATTATAAATCAAATATTCAAAACTAAACAATTAGAAACTGAATTTTCTTCAAACTGAACCGTTACATTTTCAAATTTCTCAATGTAAAGTTTAAAGGTTAGAAATTAAATTGTTTCATTTTCTTGAATTTTAAATTTTCAAGTTAAATTTTTTATTTTATTGTGAAAAAGACAATTGAACATTTAAGGATTTGAAACGACTTGAAATAAAAGTAATTAAAATTAAAATTTAAAAAGTGTTTAATTATTTTAAAAGATATTTTTTAACCAGAAATTTTTAAACTGTTGAATGTATAAAACTTTAAAATGTTTAATTATTTAGTTTAACTTTATTTAATTTAAAATTATTAAACTGAGTAATGTTGATAGCTTCCATTTTAGACGTATAAACTATTGATCGTTTGAATTGAAAAAATTTCAAGCTTACATTTTAAAAGTCTAAAATTCAAATGATACAAATTCAAAACTCCGGACCATGCATAATAAGATCGGAAGTTTACTATGAAAAAATTTGAAAAATGTTTTCCCAAATTCCGGATGTCTCGGGTCGCTAGACTTTTTTATGTCATCACGAAGACGAATTGGTTTGTAAAAATTAATATTCCTAATTTACCATGTGAAAATTAAAAAATTTCTATTTCGATCTTTATTAAAAAATTCCAATTAAATTATTCCTAATATGTGTTCAAATATAAAAATTTAAACATATTTGTCAAAAATGGAATCCGTAATCTATCAAACAAAGAACATCATGCTATATTATAAGCGGGCATTAATGGCACTTTTAAATAGAGATATCTTTAATTATTTACAAACATACTCTTGCTGATCCGACTAAAAAATGATAGGATGACACCCAACCACGAATGATATTAAAAAATTCGTTTTTGGGTTTTGGCGAGGCTTGCCCCAAGTCTGATTTCTACTAAAGATACTTTATTACATCACAATTCTAACATAGCCTAGTAATTCTTCCTCATATTTGGTATTATTTTTTAGAGTATTGACATTAAACTAATATATCCGTTTAATAATTATTTCAATTAATGAATTGATTATATAAATTAACAAATAGCATTGCAAAACTTACTCAAAAATTGCATTAATATTGGATACTATGTATATAATGATGTTTTGCATTTTGAAAAAACGCGCTGTGCGAAATCAGTGCCACCGTGATGTAAACAAAATTCAGCTATTGAAATGGCGACACAATGTTGGTTGTTTTTCTGTCATAACTAGTCGCAATTCTGAGGATATCATTGCTCAAGACAAAAAATGAATGATTTATAATCACTTGATTCGTTGGCGAGGAAACAAGTGCCATAACGTGCTGACGAATCGGCTTCTGAATCGATGACAATATATTGACTGCATGGCAACAGTTTTTTCCCAAATCTTCAACCTTCAAGAGACTCAAACAAAAGCGTATTTTTGGTTAAAAAAATATAAAAGTACTTTTGTATTACAAAGTAACCTTTATTCTGTGCGATAGTTATTATAATTTTAGATACTAGTATATTCTTTGAAAAGTCTCGGAAGGCCCTGGCAAGTTTTCCCTAAGTAGGTGAATCATCTTCAAAATTGTTACAAGCCATACGTGGCCCATGTCAGTTAACCCGATCAGGACCACATCAGAAGTCGGACAAACTGGTCAGACCCTTACTAGGCCCACATCAAGTTTTCTGCACGGAAAAAAGATAAGATTTTATTATAGTAGATATGTTTAGAAAAAGATACTAGTGTTCCTTTTTATAAGAAGGTGATTCAATATTTATTTCGAAACTTGGAATAATAAAAAGTAAATTTAAATAACGAAAAATGAGTTTGTAAAATAATATTATGCTCTTAAAGGAAAATTAGTGTGATCGCTAGGGTAGAATCGTTTTCAAGGTACTTGTAGCGACTGGAAGTGAGAGAGTAATCGGGTCCCATGAGAGAAAAGCGATACTACCCTTAGCAGTATTCCGTAACGCCCTCTAGTCACTAGTGCAGTGAAACCAAGGCTATCGCATATTACGCTCCCTCGAAGTAGCCACTCCCTTGAGCAGCGCCTCTAATATCTCATTACCGAGCTACCAGTCAGCCATCCTGCCATTACGAGATTGTTTGCCTGAAGGCTTCCCGTTCCAATATATTATCACACTAGCCACCCTGTGGAATCACAAGAAGGATCATTAAACGAGAAGTCAAAATTACTGAATGAGTCCAAATCCTAAAACTTTCTTAATAATCTAACAAGGACAATTGAAGGGTTGCAGTATAGAACTAGATAGGGGAGAATCGGGCAAAGCGGCGCACAGTGGTGCCTGTCAATGCAAAAATGGGACATGGCAAGACAATTTGAGAATAATGAGACCAAATTGGTACCTAGTAGGCTTTTTGGGTCGCTGAACAGGAATATAATCATTATTATTATATCATTAAGCCGTTTTCCTTTCGGGGTAGGCGTGAATTGCTCGGTTGGAAAGTAGTGATGTGTGGATATATATATATATATATATAATAAAGTTTGTAATTAAATATAAATATTAGTGACAAAAATTTAATAGGATACCAGTTCACAGTGGATAATGTTATTTTTTCATAATAGGAATAATAATGATCCACACTAATTATTTAAAAAAATATATAATTAGCTTAGGCTTCTTGTAAAAAAAATATTAGAGTAGATTAATAAAATTCATATTATCAGGATATTGGCATTATCCAGTGTGTACTCCTATCCAATATGCACCAGTCTCCCCTAATTCTGTTTTTTTTTTATTTTATAACTTCTGTATATTCATTTGTTAAATCTTGTCGACGTTTCCACAATTGTGGTATTTTCTTTACAAATCAGAATTATCGTGATTATTTATCTAAAATTTATTTATTTTTTCAACTTTCTTAGTCACTCTACAATGTATATAATAAATTTTGTAATTAAATATAAATATTAGTGACCAAAATTTAATAAGGGTGACTCGTACATACTGGGTACCAGTACACACTGGATGATGTGATTTTTTCATTATGTAAATAATAATTATTCACTATAATGAATAATCGTACATACTGGGTACCAGTACACACTGGATGATGTGATTTTTTCATTATGTAAATAATAATTATTCACAATAATGAATAATCGTACATACTGGGTACCAGCACACACTGGATAATGTGATTTTGTCATAATAGGAATAATAACTATCCACTCTAATCATTTAAAAAAATGTAAATATCTTGAGGTTCCTCTGAAAAAAATATTAGAGTAGATTAATATTATTCATATTATCAGGAAATTGACATTATCCAGTGTGTACTCCTATCCAATATGCACCAGTCTCCCCTACTGTTTTCTTTTTAATTTTCTAACTTTTCAATATTCGTTCGGTAAATCTTGTCCATTTTACCATAATAGTGGTATTTTCTTTACAATTCAAAATTATCCTGATTATTATTTATCTAAAATTTATTAATTTTTTTAACTTTGTTAGTCATTTTACAATAGGTATAATAAAGCTTGTAATTAAATATAAATATTAGTAACAGAAATTTAATAGGGGGACTCGTACATACTGGGTACCAGTACACACTGGATAACGATTTTTTTCATAATACGAATAATTATTATCTAACGTAATCATTTTTACGAACAACAATATTGTCTTAGACTACTTCTAAACAAAATATTAAAGTAGATTAATGTAATTCATATTATGATAAAATTAGCATTATCCAGTGTGTACTCATATCCAATATGCACCAGTCTCCCCTACTGTTTTCTTTTTCATTTTATAACTTTTCTATATTTGTTCGGTCAATCTTGTTAATTTATTCATAATTGTGGATTTTTCTTCACAAATCAGAATTATCCTGATTATTTATCTGAAATTTATTAATTTTGTCAACTTTCTTGATCATTTTAAAATATATATAATAAAGTTTATTATTAAATATAAATATAAGTGACAAAAATTTAATAGGGGCGACTCGTACATACTGGATACCAGTACACAGTGGATAATCGACTTTTTTTATAATAGGAATAATTATTATCTACCCTAATCATTTTAACTTACAGCAATTTTCTTAGACTTCTCGTAAAAAAAATATTATAGTAGATTATTATCATTCATATTATCAGAAAATTGTCATTATCCAGTGTGTACTCCTATCCAATATGCACCAGTCTCCCCTATTTTCTTCTCTTAATTTTCTGACCTCTCTATATTTATTCGTTAAATCTTGTCCATTTTACCATAATAATTGTATTTTTTTACAATTTAGAATTATTCTGATTATTACTGGATATCAGTACAAACTGGATAATGTGAATTTTTCATAATAGGAATAATAAATATCCACTCTAATCTTTTTCACAAAAAGTAATTGGCTTAGGTTTCTTCGAGTAAAAAAATTAGGGTAGATTAATTTAATTCATATTATCAGAAAATTGGCATTATCCAGTGTGTACTCCTATCCAATATGTACCAGTCTCCCCTATATGTTCATTTGATATATTTTTCAGTTTTATTCGTCAATTTTAATTTGTTGTTCAACTTTTTATGCGTTATCAGCGATTGAAAATCGTATTTTTTTCGAATTATAATTGTTAGACTATTTAAATTAAATTTTCGAATCAAAAATACTTTTATATTTAATAATTAAATAGTTTTTCATTTCTAGAAAGTTTGAAAATCATCCCTTTTTCTAATATTGAAGCTTCAATTTTGAATGTTTTTAATTCTATTTTAATTTCAGACATTTTACACAAAAGCGATGGTGAAAAAAAGCTTGAAAATGAAATCGTTAAAGGATAAATTGGCAGTTGTGTGGAAAGGTCCAAGTTGGTTGCCAGGATTACCTCGACTTGGCCTTGATGAATTCAAAATTAATGTAAGATATAATTAAATTGAATAATAATAATAATTTAATCTATATTAAATTTATTTTTAATTTGATTTATTTTTTAATTTATTTAGTTTAATAATTATTGGATTTATTATTATCAATATAATTTCTAATAATTATTAATTTAACCGACATTAAGAGGATAAGAAACTATCCAGTGATTACTAATATTAGTTTCAGAAAAAAATATTTTATCTCGTAAAATTTTTATCAGTGATTTAATTTACATTCATTGATGAGCTTAATCATTACGTTATTCATTTTCATCTCTCGTAACAAAACTGTTTAAATAAACCGGTTTTAATAATTCAGGGCTTTGAAAGGCAATAAAATCATATTATTTATATGATATTGCAAAAGAGCCTGCTTAAAATAATTATTTTTTAAACATTTGCAAAAAAGTACAATTTCTTCATTCAGAAAAAAAAGAATACTATTTAAAAAATTATTATTTTTTATATTTATTTATTATTATTTCATAACTAAAAAGCTGAGGAAAAGTTGAAAAGTTTAGCCAAAACCACAACTTTCTAGCATCAATCAAAGGGAAGATAGTTCTAAGCAATAATTTTTTTAACAAATTTTTTGTTAACTTCACTCTAACTAAAAAGTTGACAAAATCTTGGAAATTGAAAAAAAAATTTAGCTTTCTAGCATTATTCTAAGAAAATGTAGTCACAAATAATAATACATTTTTTAAACAATCACTATTGTTAACCTTGATTAATTATTCGTTCAATGTAAGTAAAAAGTTTCGGTTCCAGGCGTCGAAGAAGTTGTATAGACCATATTTTTACCCTTCATTCTTCAATTCAGATTTGGTTGTCCATCTCGAAGCGAAGAATTTTTGCTTCTAATGTAGATTTCAAAAAGGATTCTGGCTGAGTAAGCCTCTGTCATCTACAGCGCAAACTTGTAAGGATAGGCATGTCCACAAAACTTATGCGAATTATGAAAAATCTCTATGATGATGCTAACATATCCATTCGTACTTATGATGGTATGACTTCGTGCGTTAAGGTAACTTGTGGGGTGCTTCAAGGAGATATCCTCAGTCCTCTCCTTTTTGCGCTTTTCATATATGATCTAGAAAAGTATTTGAGAAATCACGGTATGCATGCAATTTCAATAGATCACTTACGTGACGTTATCCTGCTTGCTTATGCTGATGATATAGCCGTATTTGCTTACTCTTAGGCCGACTTACAAGCAAAAATTGACCTTATCGCGCAATACATCTGCAATACATCACAATATCTGCTACGAATATTGCTTTTGGTGCTATTTCAAGAATTTTATTTGCATCTAAATATAATGAATGCCTGGCGAACTAAGACTACCTCTTTTCTCAGCCTCACGCTTAGTGTTCTTTCGCACGCAGTTGGAGTTTGAGGATTAAGGTACAGAGATTACAGTCTTTTCCTTCAAGAAAATACTAGGCTCATCATCATACACGCTGAATTTTGCCCTCTATTTAGAGACAGGTAAATTACAGTTAGCTTACGATATCTTCAAGTCAGCGCTAAGATGGTTGTCGGAATCTGCACAACTAGGAGGTGCTTGGTGCCTCCTGCTTTTTCCTCTTTCTGAGGCCTATCGTGCCTGGCAATTCGCAGAAGGCTGTCTTAAGTGAGAGGTTGAAACCCTCCAGCCGCTGGAGTTCCTCAAACGGGTCTTTCAGTTTATGCGGGAACCACGCCGTAGCTCTCATCATCTTCTGGAGCATCTCAACCCCACTCACCTTCAGCGCTTCACCTTTCCACGTCTTTGTCTCGGCCACTGTTTCGAGCGCTCTCTAGGTAGCCTCCCTGAAGAGCTCATACTGCTTCTTAGCGAAAATTGAGTCCGGGCAATTGCCATCGGCCACCACCATCGTCAGGGGGTTAGTCCTCTGAACGGCCGTCAGTCCAGCTCCAGACGACTCTCTGTTCGTCAGCTGCTGGGAAGCTTTGTGCCTCTTCAGAGTTCTAGTCACACCTGATGGGGTGTCCTCTGAGCCCCTACCTCTCTTCTGGGCCTTAATGTTGAATGTCAGCCCTGTAACTGTCGACGTCCCTTCTCTTGCAGCTGCTCTGCTAGCCTGCTCGGCTTGCCTCTTCAGTATCGTTTTCAGGGAACCGTTAAGCTGTTTCTTTTTGTTGGGGGACTGATTGTCCTCTCCCGTTACCATAGCCTCGTTCAGAGGGACCGTCAATCCCTCAGCTCCCGAGAAAGCTGAGGGCACAGGGGCCACCTGAATTTGGCTTGCCGGAGACACAGATGGAGAGGAGAGGGTTGCGTGAGACCTTTAAGGCCCAAGCCCTCTCCCCCCTCCGCCAACTACGTTCCTCCTCCTTTTCTTTCATTTTGTTTGGGCGTGTTCGTTTTATTCCCACGAGAAGCTAGGGAAATAAAAGGTCTGCCCCTGCAGAGCCTCGCATGCAGGGGTAAGACTGAATACTCGGGGGGGGGGGTCCCCAAAGCCCGTTAGGACACCTTCGTAATCCCTAGGTGCCAAAGGGCCACGAGCACGATCACTCTACGCTTATGACTTGGGGGGGGGGGTCACATTGAGTGAGACGCTCAATGTTTCAATTTCCGCTTGCAGACCACTATAACAAACGAGGGCTGTTTCTTGGTAGCTATGCGGGCCGCAGGTCATTCCTGTCCCGATTTCGAAGGTATAAATTGGTCCGCGAGGGGCCTAGACCCAAGGATACAGAAGACCTGTATTAGCTAGACTCTTTCACCCTACTACCATACCGTAATTACGCATGCCAGGAGAGCACGTTTATAGGGATACTTTTTCTCTCATCCAGGAGAGCCTGTTTATAAGGATCCTTTTTCCCTCATCCAAGAGAGCCAATTTATAGGGATCCTTTCATTCATATTCATACCCATGCAACCCAAGGTCCTTTTAACCCTCAAGTCCCACACACTTAAGCCTCCCCACAAACTACAAGGTGTTACAGCCCCTAGGAGAGGTTTATGTTGATAATTTATAAATATTTGCGTCAGGAAATACGGGAGGCATTTTATAGGATATTACGAATAATTGCTGTAATTTGGTTCACGCTGAAATCACGAAAAACGCGGGTTTGATGGAGTTTTCGCATTAGACAATAAACTGTTACCGCTGAAATCAATAGCGGCGCGGGATAATGGAATTATGACATTGAATGATAAATCATCGCGTGATTATCCGTAGTTAAAATGAGCGGCGCCTATAGCACTCCTCGTTCGCGAAAATGAAGGCACTGCTTTTTAGTGATATAAACTGTTCTAAAGGTACGAGACATTCTCGCAAAATTGTAACCAGCATTGAGACTGTAAGCCATTTTGTTAGATAAGTCAGTGACTTTTTGAAGAAAATTTTTTTTCTGGCAAATAAGCGTTTTATTTCTCAGAATAATCTCATTTTAGCTGGATACATTCGCACCAGCATTTTTACAATTTTTTTCCCCCAAATAATAGGTTTTTTCAAGGCCCTTAAAATAGGTGTTTGTTTCCGTGACGACCTCTTTATTCGACCCACATCTCTTACCACTCTGCCATTTTTTCAGGTTTGGAAATGGGAAATAGTCGCAGGTGGCTAAATCTGGAGAACATGCTAGATGAGGTAGCATTTCGTAGCCCAATGCATGGAATTTTGCCATCGTGACTACACACGTGTGCACTCGTGCACTCTCCTGATGGAACAGCACTCTTTTCTTCGACAAATGCGGTCATGTTTCATTCAAATTAGCATCGAATCTGTCCGAAAGCTCTGAATATTATTGGCCGCTGATCGTTTTACCCTTCTGAAGGTAATAGATGTGAATGATATCGCGTGCATTCCAAAAAATTGTGGCCATGACCTTGCTGGCCAACAGACCCATCTTGGCCTTCTTTGGTGCACGTTCACCTGGAGAAACCCACTGTTTTGATTGTTCCTTGGTCTCTGGTCTTGGCGATCTTGCTCATTATTTACAATACAGTGAGCCCCTCACTGCCACACAGAGACCAAATTGCAGTCTCAATTTCCTCAGGTAATTCCAAATAATCCAAAATCCCCAACTTCAAACAACTTTCTTATTTAATTTTTTTCTGACAAAAAGATCTTCTTTCACACTGCTGGGATTCGAACCACAGAAGTTCTGATTTTTGGTCAGGTGCTATTGCCATTAAGCTACTAGAGAGATCGAGAGAAGAAACTTCATTTCAAAACATATACGCATTATTATGCCAGATGATACAAATCAAATTTTTAGAGGAATCTGTATTATTATTAGAGAATAACAGAACATTTTTAACGTGTCTTTCAGACTAGATGGAGTTATGAATTAAAAATCATTTTTCATTAATTTTTTTTTCAAGATATCCTCTCACTCCGCTGGGATTCAAAACTCAGAACTTCTGACCGGATATCAGAAGTTCTGTGGTTTGATTACCAGCGGATTGAAAGGAGAAGATCTTTTTCAGAAAAAATAAATTAATTAAAAATGGATTTTAATTCATAACTCCATCTAGTCTGAAAAAGACGTTAAAAGTTTTCTGTTATTCTCTAATGATAATACAGATTCCTTTAAAAAATTTGATTTGTACTATCTAGCATAATAATGCGTATATTTTCTGGAATAAAGTTTCTTCTCTCGATCTTTCAAGTAGCTTAATCGTAAAATCTCCTGACCGAAAATCGGGAGTTCTGTGGTTCGAATCCCAGCGGAGTGAATAAAGAATATCTTTTTATCACAAAAAAATTAATTAAAAATGATTTTTAATTTATAACTCTATCTAGTCTGAAAAATACGTTGAAAATTTCCTGTTATTCTCCAATGATGATACAGATTCCTTTAAAAAATTAATAAGTGAAAGGGCTCCTTCAAAATTAAAAATACTTGAAGACTTTTTTTTCGATTTTTTGTTCGGAATGTACGTAGCAACAATGCTTGGTTACGTTTTGTAATACGTTATTTTTAATAATATGTATGATTTGTTGATACCTCATTGAAATATTAAAATGTTTAAATAAATTTTATGAACGAATATCAATTATCATCAGTTTCCGACCAACAGACTGTTTGTTTTATAAAACATTTTATAAATAAATTCACAACTTGACCACTTGTCAACAAATGGATAAGGGTTCCCGTAACGAAATCGACTACCAGTGACTCTGAGCGGACCTTATTTATTATATAAGACCTTTGCAGTTGACAGCATTTGTTATTTATTAAAATAAATTTTATAAATAAATATGAATTTTCGTGAATTTTCAACTAGAAGATTTCGTGTTAAAACGGAATTAACTCTGAAGTACTAAGAAAAATCCTTGCCTTATGATACTTCGATAAAGAATATCAAATTTTCATTTTATAAACAATTTTATAAATAAATTCAGAACTTGACTACTTTTCAACAAATGAATTTTTTTTTTTTTACGAAATCCACTGCCGAAGTGGATTGGACTATCCAAAGGTCCAAAGGATCCTATTTATTAGAAGAGTTTCTTAGGCGACATAATTTTTTATTTAATTAAATAAATTTTATGTAAAAATACAGATTTTCGTAAATTTTTAATCGGCAGATTTCGTGCTTTTAACGAAAAAAACAATAAATAACTTGTGCTTTTGAATCATTGGCAGACGATTTTCTAAAAAGGAAACATCTATTTATTGACAAGTAGTTTAGTTGTAAGTTTCTTCATAAAATTGTTTGTAAAATAAACAATTATTGCTCATAAGAGAAAGATTTTTTGAATTAATCAACCATTTATTCGGTTTGAAAAAAAAGAAATCTGCTTGTTGAAAATTGACAAAAATCTGTATGAATTTTCTATAACATCTTTTATAAACAATTACAGATTTTCCTCAATTTTCAACTAGAAGATTTCGTTTTTTTTCAAAAGAATACATTTTTAATTACTTGGAAAAATCTTTTGCTTTAAATACTTAATCAAGCAATAATAATGACTATTATTTTATAGAAAATTTTATAAAAAAATGCACAACTTGATTACTTGTCATCAAATGGATGTTGTTTTTCGTTACGAAATTGACTGCCAGTGATTAAGAAAGGATTTCATTGAGTAGGAGATTTTGTCAAGCCATAATATTTGTTCTTCATTTAAACAAATTGTGTAAAGAAATGCAGATTTTCGTAAATTTTCATCCAACGGATTTCGTTTTTTGAACAGAATTAATTTTCAATTACTTTGGGCTCTTGAAAAATACCAACACCGATTTTTGGGCTCCAACCCTTACAGTTCAAAAGCAACCCTCTTGTCACCAAGTAGATACGACACTGTCAAAAAACAATGTTTTTTTAGCATTTGTCAGTGTGAATATAGTCTCTAATTTTTTGGCTTCTCAAAAATATCAACACCAATAAGTTTCTGAAGTTTGGGGCTTGTTTTGATTTTTGATGTGTGGGAGTAGGTTTTGCAACAAAAAATTCAAGAATTCGGGAGCCCAAGAAAAGCCCTAAACTACTTTTTATTTTGTATTTTTCAGGTTTGAGTTTTTACTAAGGGGTTGGTCTTTTTATACATAGGGGTGGTTTTGGAAAAATTTGTTTTGAACATTCGAGAGCCCAAAGTATGCTCAAAATTCTGAAGCACTTTGTTTTTTCGCAGATTTTATTTTTTGCAAGGGGGTGTTTAACTTTTCATAGAGGGTGGTTTTTTGATTTTTTTTTCGTGCATTCAAGAGCCCAAAATTCTGGTGTACTTCGTTTTTTCCGAGTTTGAGTTTGTACATAGGGGGTAGTTTTATTTTCAGTAGGGGTTGTTTTTGCAGATCGGTTGCTAGTGCATTCAAGAGCCCAAAAAAAGCCCAAAATTCTGTCCTGTTTGATTTTTAATTTTTTTTTTAATTTTTATATAGTGGAGGTACTAGCTTGAGTCAAGTCAGCACCTCAACTCCAAATTTGAATGTTCAAAAAAAGTAGTGGAGCCCAAAAATCGGCAATACAGCCCAAAAAAAGCCCAAAAAAGCCAAAAATTCTGATACAAAGAAATTTGGGAAATACGATTGTGGAGATGCCAGCTTGATGGACCTAATATTTGGCAAAAATCTCGGCAAAGCGGCGTCGCTTGACAACTCAGGGCAGTATGACAAATATCTGGGCCCTGTTTTTTCTTGGCTGAAAATCCAACTCCTTTGATTTAAAATGTATTTCTTTGTTTGATAATTGAATTATTTTGTTGAAAATTCTTTTTTTTTTGGGGGGAAAAATTATTATTTTTCAATGTAAATTTAACTATTCAATTTTTTGGTAAAAAAATTCTTTTTTAGTTAAAAATTCTTGTTTGTTATTCTTGAAAATTCATCATTTTAGTTGAAAATTAATTTTTTCATTAAAAAATGAACAATTTTGTTCAAAATTCTTTGTTTTTTGGTTAGAAATTAATTTTTTAAATGAAAATTTAACTATTCCATTTCTGATTAAAAATTAATCTATTTGGTTGAAAATTCATCTTTCTTGATTGAAAATTCAACTCCTTTGATTTAAAATTTATTTTTTTGTTTGATGATTGAATTATTTTGTTAAAGGTTCGTTTTTTTTGTTAAAAATTATATTTTAAAATGTAAATTTAACTATTCCATTCTTGGTAAAAAAAAATTGGTTTTTTAGTTCAAAGTTCAACTTTTTAGTTAAATTTTTATTTTTTTTTTGAAAATTCATCATTTTGGTTGAAAATTGATTTCTTTCATAAAAAATTACCGATTTTGTTGAAAATTCGTTGTTCTTTTATTGAAAATTAATTGTTTTATATTGCAAATTTAACTTCCATTTTTTGGTTGAAAGTGAATTTTTTGTATGCTTAAAAATTTACTATTATATTTACAGTTTAGATTTCATCTTTTTCATTAATAATTATATTATTAAACTGGAAACTTGATTATTTTGTTGAAAGTTTTGTCTTTCTGGCCTGAAAAATCTTTCTTGGTTAAAAATTTATCTCTGTTCGTTCAAGATTCAACTATTTTGTTGACATTTTTTTTTCCAAAATGCAACTTCTTGGTTGAAAATTAATTTCTTTTTTTAATTTTCGAAGCCCCAAATTTTAAATCATTCAATGAACAATACTTCAGAGTTAATATTTCAATTTAAAAACCTCTTTTATCACAAACAATCGAAAATTGAGAAATTCAAAGTTATAACCTTTATGGATATAAAAAATATCCTTTATGAATATAAACTAAGAAACTATTGAAAAAAATTCGATAAATTCTTATCATCATCATAAAATAATATTCCGATAATTTTTTAATCTTCATATAATACTTAAGAGTTGATCAGCAATAATACTTAGTTTGTATCATAAAATTATCGAGAGACCTTAGATATGCTAATGAATATAATGGTCCTTGAATATTGCCAGACCGTTCTCTCGCAGACTCAATCTTTTCTTTATTTTCACAATATTTTTTTTATATATTTTTTTTTATTCAATTTTTTTTATATTTCAGAACCTACTTTTTCGTTTTAAGAAAGCACTTTTTTGCCTTCCTCATTCTAATAGCGCAATTTGCATATTTTATGACAGTGTTAAAATTTTGTGAGCTATTTTCAACATAAGTTTACAACAATATATGGGTGAAAATCAAAACCATGTTTTTTTATCTTTATGTTTTTTTTTAATTGAAAAATTCGAAAATGAAATTTATTTTTTATATATAATTGTAGTTAGAGATTATTATATGTTTTTTATAATATACCCGAGTTTTATGTCCACATAAATTGATTAACAGTTATTAATTATTGAATATACTTCAAGTTGTGAAAATGTATTTATTGAACAAAAAAACCGATTTAGTTAATTTATAATAAATACTATAAGTAAAAATATACTTCATAATAGAAAAATATTTTTTGGATAACCTTGTCATCTGGTGTCATCGCCGATATTCCCATTATTTTTTTATTTAAAAATAAATTTAAATAACATGAAAGTTACTTGTTTTGTTAATTATATCATAAATAAATGACTCCAATTAAATATTTGTTATTAAATTTTTGAAAAACTGAAATTTTTAATCTCACTTTATCTCACCTATTATTATTTTATTACATAATCATGATTAATATGAAAAGGTTTTATGTTGTTCTCAAATACTTTTTTTTTTCAAAAAAGTTCAAATGGACTAATTCCAACTTTTTGATTTTCACCGGTATATAAAAAAGTAAAATTTTTCAAAATTTGTCATGTTTTCGAAAGAGAGAATGGAAATATTTTTATTAAAAAATTTGTTTACTGAAAAATAAATGAAAAAGATGATTTTTTTCAAAAGAGATGAATTTTTCTCAAACTACATGAATTTTTAACCAAATAGTTGCATTTTCAACTAAAAGACATACATTTTTGTAACTAAAAAAGATCAATTGTAAACCAAAAATGGAATATTTTACATTTTTATTTCAAAAAATTAATTTTCAATTAAAAAACAACGATTTTTCAACGAAGCAGTTGACTTTTTAATAAAATAGCTCAATTATCAATCAAAGACATTTTCAATAAAAAATATAATTTTCAACTTCAAAAGATGATTTTTCAATAAAACATATGAATTTTCAACCGAAAGGATAGATTTTTAATTAAAATTTTCAATTTTCATGAAAATACTTAAATTTTTAACCAAACGGTTACATTCTTAACGAAAAAAAAAATTAGATTTCTAACAAGAAATATTTATATTTTCAATAACAAAATTAATTTTTAACCATAAAATAACGAATTTTCAACAGAATACGTAGTTAGCTTTACAATCAAAATAAAAATAAATTTATAACCAAGAAGATTAAATTTCTACCAAATAGTTGAATTTTCATTTTAAAGAAATAATTTTTCATTCAGAAATGGAATAGTTACATTTTCAGTTGAAAAAATTAATTTTCAACTAAAAAGAAGGATTTTTAACAGACTCGTTAATTTCTTAATGAAAGAAATTGGAAATTTTTTAAATGAAAATTTAACTATTCCATTTCTGATTTAAAATTAATCTATATTGTTGGAAATTCATCTTTCTTGGTTGAAAATTCAACTCCTTTCATTTAAAATGTATTTCTTTGTTTTTAATAATTAAATTATTTTGTTGAAAATTAGTTTCTTTTTTTGGTTAAAAATAATTTTTTTAAATGTAAATTTAACTGTTCCATTCCTGGTTAAAAATTTTTCTTTTTTAGTTGAAAATTCAACTTTTTGATTAAAAACGCATTATTTTAGTTGCAAATTAATTTCTTCTATTAAAAAATTAACGATTGTGTTGAAAATTCGTTGTTTTTTGGTTTTAAATTAATTTAAAATTTGAATGTATAACCAATAATATGAATTTTCTACCAAATTGTTAAATTTTCCGCGCTTATAATAGAAAACTTTTCACTTAAAAATGGAATAGTTAGAGTAAAACAAAAAAAAAAATTTCCAACAGAATAGTTAAATTTTCAAATGATTAATTTAATTTTCAACCAAAATGATTAATTTCATACCAAGGTAGTTTAATGTTGTATCAAAGTAGTTTTATTTTGTACTAAGGTAGTTTCATTTTCAACCAAAAATGTGAATTCCCTACCAAATTTTTAAATTTCAAGTCAAAAATACAAATTTTCTACAAAACATCTGAATTTTAAAAAGAAAGTTAACTTACAATCAAATAGCTTATTTTTTGACTGAAATAATAAATCTTCAACTTAAAAAAAATGATTTCTCAAAAAATCATGTAATAGTTAATATTTCAACAAAAGTAGATGAATAAAAAATAAAAAACAATTCAATTCAACCAAAAAAAAAGAAAAAATTTCAACAAAATAATAGTTGAATCCTCAACCAAAACAGAATAGTTTTCAAATAAGCAGTTGCATTTTTAAACAAAAAATTGTCAACGAAGAAGATTAATTTCCTACAAAAAAAGACAAATTTCAACTAAAGAAGATCAATTTTCAACTAAAAATGGAATATTTACATTTTCAGTGATGAAAATTAATTCTCAAAAACAATATTAATTTTGAGCACAATATATTTAAATTTTTAACCAAAGAGATAAATTTGAACAAAGTAGTTCAAATTTTAATAAAATAGTTGAATCTTTAACCGAAATAGTTGAATCTTTAACCAAACTGTTGAATCTTCACCTTAAATTACGAATCTTCAACCAAAAAATGAATTTTAAACAAACTGGTTCAACTTCCAAACAAATATTTGAAATTTCAATGAAAAAGATAAATTTATAACAAAAAAGTTTAATTACGACGAAATAATTACATTTTCAATTCAAATTATGAATCTTCAGCCCAAAAATGAATTTTTATCAAACTAGTTCAGCTTCCAACCACGTATTTGAATTTTCAACAAAAAAGTTAATTTACGACCAAATAGTTAAATTTCCAACTAAAATGATGAATCTTCAATAAAAAAAAAAGAATTTTGTAACAAAGTAGTTGAACCTTTAACCAAGTAGTTAAATTTTTAAGAAAAAATATAGCCTTTCAACCAAAAAGTTAATCTAGACCAAATAGTTAAATTTTCAACTAAAGTAATAAATCTTCAAACAAAAAAAAAAATATATTTTGAATAAATTAGTTGAAATTCCAACCATGTATTTCAATTTTCAAGAAAAAACATAAATATTCAAGAAAAAAGTTAATTTAAACAAAATAGTTAAATTTTCAACTAAAATGATGAATCTTCAACAACAAAAAAATGAATTTTTTTAGCAAATTAAATGAACCTTCAACCAAGTGGTTGAATTTTCAATCAAAATAGTTATTCAATCTTCAACCAAAGCGATGAATCTTCACCTTAAATTATGAATCGTCGACCAAAAAACAGAATTTTAAACAATCTAGTTCAACTTCCGAACAAGTGTTTTATTTAAAAAAAAAAAGATAAATTTCCAACCAAAATGTTAATTTAAACCAAATAGTTAAATTTTCAACTAAAATGATGAATCTTCAACCAAAAAAACATGAATTTTTTAACAAAGTAATTGAACCTTCAACCAAGTACTTACATTTTTAAGAAAAAAGATAAATTTTCAACCAAAAAGTTAATTTAGACCAAATAGTTAAATTTTCAACTCAAATGATGAATCTTCAACCAAAAAAATGAATTTTTCAACAAAGTTGTTGAACCCTCAACCAAGTAGTTGAATTTTCAAGAAAAAATATAAACCTTCAACCAAAAAGTTAATTTAGAACAAATAGTTAAATTTCCAACTAAAATGATGAATCTTTAACAACAAAAAAAAAAATACTTTTTTAACAAAGTAGTTTAACTTTCAAGCAAGTATTTGAATTTTCTAAAAAAGTTAAATTTTCACAGGAAAATTTAATTTACGACCAAATAGTTAAATTTTCAACTGAAATAATGAATCTTTAACCAATGAAATGAATTTTAATTAAACTAGTTCAACTTCTAACCACGTATTTGAATTTTCAACAAAAAAGATAAATTTTCAACAAAAAAGTTAATTTACGATCAAACAGTTAAATTTTCAACTAAAATGATGAATCTGAAACCACAAAAAAAAATGAATTTTGTAACAAAGTAGTTGAAACTTCAACCAAGTAGTTAAATTTTCAAGAAAAAATATAGACTTTCAACCAAAAAGTTAATTTAGACCAAATAGTTAAATTTTCAACTAAAATTATGAATCTTAAACAAAAAAATGTATTTTTTAACGGAGTATTTGAACCTTCATCCAAGTAGTTGAATTTTCAAACAAAGAGATGAATCTTCATTTAAAATGATGAATCTTCAACCAAAAAAATGTATTTTTTAACAAAGAAGTTCAACTTTCAAGCAAGTATTTGAATTTTCAACAAAAAGTTAATTTAGACAAAATAGTTAAATTTTCAACTAAAATGATGAATCTTCAACCAAAAAAAAATGAATTTTTTAACAAAGTTGTTGAACCTTCAACCAAGTGGTTGAATTTTCAACCAAAAATGATGAGTTTTTAACAACGAAAATGCATCTTTAACAAAGTAGTCAATTTTGACCGGATAGTTAAATTTTCAACTAAAATGATCAATCTTTATCAAAAAAAATTAATTTTTCAACAAAGTAGTTCAACTTCCAAGTAAGCATTTAAATTTTCAAGAAAAAAAAATTTCAACAAAAAAATTAATTTATGACCAAATGGTTAAATTTTCAATTGAAACGATGAATCTTAACAAAAAAAATGAATTTTGAACAAAATAGTTCCACTTGCAAGCACGTAATTGACTTTTCTAAAAAAAGATAAATTTTCACCGGAAAATTTAATTTACGACCAAATAGTTGATTTTTCAACTTAAATGATGAATCTTTAACAAACAAAAAAATGATTTTTTTTCAAAAACAAAAATGAATCTTCAACAAAGTAGTTTTAAATTTGAACAAAATAGTTGAATCTTTAACCCAAGTGATGAATCTTCAACTTAAATTACGAATCTTCAACAAAAAAAAATGAAGTTTAAACAAATTAGTTCGAACTTGAAGAGTTAGCTCATACAATAGCATCCAGACAGTCGTGCTAATTTGTGAACGCCATGTCAGTATCCTCGGTCAAATGTTGAATATTTATTTCATTTATCATCAACTTCATATTCTCATGATGCACGCAAACGTACACATTATGAGTGCCACTGCTTCCTGCTAGAACACAATGATTAGGTCTGAGTTTTGTGAATTTCGAAATACTGATCTTCAGGCCTGTTCTGATGTAAATTGAGCATATAACTCGTTCACATTACACGGTAGTAACCTTTTCTGAACATGTGAACGAGTTCCATCATCATTCTTGATCGACACAAAGTTTTTCATCCCTGGCTTCATTCGACTTACGTCATCGCGTTCATAAAAGTTTTTTACTAGAGTCTTATTTTCAGGAGTCAATGCTCTTCCTCTTTCTGGATTGGGAAGCGTGAAAATTTCATGCTCTGAAACTAATTTTGTGACATTTTTTACTTTTTTCGCTCTGATGTATTGAAACCTGCATCAGTTTTCTTCGTCCTAAGATTTTGGCTCAAGCGAGAGAAGTTGAAATTGTTGTTCAAGATCTTTAGAGGCATTGCATTTTTAAATGATTTGACCAGGTACTTCAAAACCAGCTTTATATGATATCATTTCCTGATCCTCAGTATCTACCTTATCTCTAGCAGAAGGATCTGCAATATTACCAGAGTTCCAGGATGATATTCCCGGTGCTTTGATGAGTTGGTATCTACATGAACGGCAAATTTGAGCTCCTTGTGGTAGTGCAGGGAATTTCAAATGCAAATCGTGGGCAACACCACGGAGTTTAAGATTAGTTGCTTTATACCTTACTTTAAAAAAACAGTTATTTTAGTAGCATAAAATAATACTTAGGGGAGCGGCACCGAATGCGGCGCACATAAAGGAAAATGCACGATTAAAATTCAAATATAAAGTAAAAGATAGTAATAAAATATATTTTGTTTTGGCCAATATCTTACCAATGCTCTATGCATGGGGATAATTTAATTAAAGTTCATTAAAACAGTTAATTAATGTGCTTATCAAAAAGTGCATCTGCGCCAATTTGTCCTACCTTGTTTGATAATGTAGCGCGTTTCGATTTCAATTCATCATTATTAAATAAAAATTAAATTATGAAGAAAAATAAGTAAAATTTATGGAAATAAGATAAATATATTCACGTTTAATATTATTAACATATTTGAGGGATTATGTCTGCTGAAATTTCAAGAAAAATCGTTTTTTTAACAGTGCAGAATGTCTCACAATAATTTGAGGGTTGTCTTCTGAAACATTAAAAAAAACATTTTTTTGTTAAAAGTGCAGAATGACTCACCAATATGAAAAATAACATAATGAAGGATATATTTAAATAATTATCAATGGGGAAACTGTCCATTGACCATTTTTAGTCTTTCGTTTATAAACTCCCATCTAGAACAATAAAGGTTATGAGTGCTACAAATTTTTTATTTTAAGATAAGCTTACAGACGTTTTATAAACAATAAATAAAAATTATATTAACAATAAGAACATTTTATTATTTTCCAAAACAGTTATAATGATTCCAAGTTACCTGCCGATTTTAGTCCCGAATCCGCCATATTAGTCGCATGTGAATGGTATTTAATAAAGATTTTTTACATAAAAGTTTATTAATTTTACTCAAAATCCAAACAAATTTATAAGTTTACACGAAACTTCTGTAATTTTTTACTTGTTTTTAGCTACTCATCATCATCCCAATTTTTTAATAATTTAATGTTAAAAACATATATACATGTAATGAAACTACCTCCACAAGCAAAAAATGAGTTAATATTCGAAAACTCGAACGCGCCACATTAGCTGCTGCGCCGCATTCAGCGCCGCTCCCCTAAAAAGGATTTTAAAGAATTTTTATGGCTTTTAAGAAATTAAGAACGATTTCTTCGATCACCAAGGATTCTGAGGGATTTCAAGGGATGTTAAGACATTTCACGATATTTTCAAAGATTTCAATGTATTTCGAAAGAAGTCACGGAATTTTACTACATTTTAAAATGATTTTAAGAGATATGGAGCTATTTTACCGAATTTTGATGCATGTCAGGGGATTTTGATGGTTTTTCAAAGATTCTGAGCAATTTCCTATGACTTGAGAAGATTTCAAAGGATTTCAAGGAATTTTGAGGAGTTTTAAGGAACTAAGCACGATTTTCGTGGGATACAATATATTTAAAAGTATTTTAAGAGTTTTTAAGGGATCTCAAGATATTTCAAAGGAAGTCACAGGATTCTGAAAGGTTTTAAGAGATACCGGAGCATGTTACCAAATTTTAATAGATTTCACAGCATTTTAATGGAATTTTGAAGATTCCAAGGCATTTCATAAGATTTAAAAAAAAAAGGATTTTGAGGAACTTTGGTAGATTTTCAGGAATTGAGAACGATTTCTGTGGATCTCGAAGGATTTAAGGGATTTGAAGGCATTTCAATAGAATATTAAAGATTTTAAAGGATTTCATAAGATTTGAAAGGATTTAAAAACATTTCAAAGAATTTTTAGGATTTTTCAGAAATTAAGAAGGATGTCCGCGAATATCAAAGGATTTTAGGATATATTCGAGTGGCATAAAGAGTTTTGAAGTGATTTCAAGCGATTTTAAAAGTCGAAGGATTTGAAGAATTTTGAAGAATGTCAGAAAATTTGATTGGATTTTTTAAATATTTTGAGGGATTTAAGAAGATTTCATAAGATTTTGAACAAGCTTAAGGAATAAGGAACGATTTCTTTTTTTTGCAAAAGTATGTAAAAAAAAGTATGTCAAGAGATTTTGAGGAAATTCGAGAGATTTTAAGGGATTTCATGAAAGTACTAGATATGTCAAAGGAAGTCAAGGGATTTTAAGGAATTTCAAAAAAATTTCAAAAGATACCGAGCAATTTCACCGATTTTTTATACGTGTCAGGGGATTTAATGGGATTTTGAAGATTTTAAGGAATTTCATAAGATTCGCAAAGTTTCAAATTATTTAAGGAAATTTGAGCAATTTTAAGAAATTATGAACGGGATTTTAAAGAATTTTAAAAGGATTTCAGGGGATTTAAATAAGATTTCGACGATTTTGAAGGATTTCATAAGATTTCAAAAGATTTCAAAGGATTTTAAGAAATTATATAAGTTAAAGCATGTGTGAAAAAGCATGGAATAAAATGCACGCTGTATTATATCTCTTTCGCTTCTCGAAATTGTTTGCAGTATCTTATTTCATGTGACGTCTCGAGAGTTTGATAGACTTAGTATGTGGCAAAAGAATGATTATTATCAAACGTGGTGTTTCGACTGCGAAATCAAAAATTTTGCGAGCAGTAAAAAGAAGCGTTCTCTAGAGAACGAAAGCAGAGCTTAATGAAATGGATGCAGACGTTGACAGTCAGTGCATCAAATATTTTCTAAAATCAAAACGTTTAATCACATCTGGATTTTATCTCAAGTTCTCGCTCGCTACTTGATACCAGAGTAAAGCGATAAGAATCCTGAGCATATGACCTGCCATAAGAAATGCTTTATTCCTTTAGATACTCTCTTACCTATATTATTCGATTGGCTTAAAATATTTTTATAATTTAATTTTTTATCTTCCTCTTCATCCTTGAGTTCTGGAAGATTCTAGATTATAATCAACATGTTTAGGATATAATTTTTTTGCAACGCAAAGTGTGATGCGTCATGAAAATAACCTTGAACTTGTTTACCAAAAACGTTGCGCAGTTTAATTTAATGTCGTCATCAAGAATGTTCTAGAAGAATGTTTTTCACGAATTATATGCGCACTAAATAAATAAGGAGAGCAATTTTTAGTTGAATATGTTATCTATGAGGAAGTAATAAATCAAATTTAGGTAGCCAAAACAGGATGTCATACATAGCCCTCCGTATCAAATTTCCTCCGAACACCTGTACCTTTTTGCGCATTCAATGAATATTTTATCTGTAATGAAGCAATAAATCATCCCTGAAACAAGTATATGACGCAGTAGAAATTGCCAGGACGAAGCAAAATGTAACCTTGAAAGTATTTACGCGAAAAATGCTTGAGATAAGAAATAACCTTGAACCTGTTTTTACATGCATTTGGCTGGCACGATCGCGCAATATTACCCTGTGGCGTCATCAAGGAATGTTCTAGGACGGTTTCGATGTCAACCTCACACAGACACACGCACACAGTCGTACCTCACAGAGACACGCACTAATACTAATTGATCCAGAACCCGCCTTACTCAGCTGCTACTGTCATTAAAGGGCAGTATAGTTAATATTTCAGTTGATATTAATGAAATGATCAATATTATTCCTAGAAATTTTGATGCATTATAAACTACTCAAATAAAATTCAAACGACATTTGGATCATTCTTCACAGTATATGTATGAGACAATCAGAACATGTAAAATTTCGGAGGCTCTCAATTATTTAAAGGATACTTCACTTTACAAACAAAATAATATAAACATTTACGAAGATTTCTTTCTACGTTATGATAAAGCAATTCAAGATGAAACTGAAGTTGGTTTTATAATTAGTCCACGAGATATATCAGAAAATCTTAAATCTAAGATTAAAATGTCTGACAATTCATCCACTGATAATGATCTAGAATTTGATTATTTTGAAATGAACGATCAAGTACTTATATTAGAAACAAATAAAGAAGTTTGTGATGAAATAAAATATTTTGCTTCTGGTCAAGGAAAATATCCTGAATCTTTAGAATTGAAGTGCAAAAGAAATAAAAAATTCTGGTATAATTGATGGTTCAGTTAAGCATGATAATGAGTACAGATTTTTAAAGTTAGTTGGGTCTAATACACCAGCTTTTTGGGATGTAAAGCAAAAACATGCATTATCTTTAATTAGGTATTCTGGTGTACCAACTTTTTTATTACTCTTTAGTCAAGTGAAATTAAATGGCCAGAATTAATCAAATTGCTTTATAAACTTAAAACGGGTAAAATTGTAAGTAATTCTGACGCTCTTCATCTTGACATTGATATCAAAAACAAAGTTAATCTGCCATGACAGAGTATATTGTAAGGAAAATTTAGAACTACCCGAACGGCACCTTTCCGGAGATATAGCATATAATATATATGTATAGCATATAATAAGTTTGATTAAATCTACTTGTATTTTAATTTGCGGAAAAATACCAAAAATATATGTGAACAATTGTGATAATAAATACTAAAAGTATTGATCGCAAATAATATATTTTTTTTTTTCATAAATTATAACGAAAAAAATTTCAATTAGTACAAAATGACCCGAAATTCAGAACTACCCGTTTTTTTTCGAAACTACCCGATTTAGCAGAGCTGCCCGTTACAATATACTCTGTGCCATGATCCAGTAACTTGCGTTCGTTATATCGAAAACAGATTTCTCAAAATTGCAATTTTATTAGAAAATGAAAATGGTCCTTTTAATAAACATTATGTAAAAGATTTTTTTTTGAACGAAGGGAATTTCAAGCTCGAGGTTCTGTACATACAGACGGTCTTTATAAGTGTAATAATTCTCCCATTTTTGATAAAAATGATGAATCTTCTCGGGAAAATTGTGTAAAATTCATTGATAAATTTATAACTTGTGAATATTATCTAAAACCGCATTAATTACATTTCAAAGACATAAACATAAACCTACTTGTTATAAAGGAGAAAAAAACGACAATGTTGGTTTAATTATCCAATGTATGTAATGCAAAATACAATGGTTCTAGGTCCTTTATCAGATAATGAAAAAATCAATATTACAGAACAACGTGCAGATTAAAAAAAATCTGCCCGCTGCGCGGGCACATTCTCATCCCGCGCTTGACGCGCGGCTCGCTTCGCTCGCGATTTTGAGCGCGCCTAGGGCGCGCGACTGTTGGTTCTCGTGCTTCGAGCTCGATAATATATTTATCTCGCGCTTCGCGCTCGGTGATGTGTTTGCCTCGCGCTACGCGCTCGGTCTTTGTATTTCCCCCACATTTGCGCCCAGACCTTTTAAAATTAAATGTGAAATCATCGACAACTGTCATTTGTTGATTGTGACTTCTCTTTTGTTAAAGCTCCTTTGGCTTTAACGAACACATTCTCATCACGCATCTCGTGCTGCGCACTCAATTTTGTCCGGAATCTGAACTTTTCTACACTGTGTTCAACACTATTATATCAAATATATATAATATTTATTTCTGTATCTCAAGCTGGTACTTCTTATTCAGATTTTGCAAAATAATGTACAAATGTTATTTTTCATGATTACTTCAATATTTGCTCCTTATTTTGCACTTCTTTTTAGGACATTCGTACGTACACGAGAAGTCAAGTGCGTTAATAAAACCCCACCAATTTCATGATATACAATGTATAGATAATAGTCGTTAAATTTCGACGTCAATCGTGCATGAAGAGCATCTTTGTAATAACAATTCTTCTCTTTGTTCATTACGTTGAAAATAAATTGCTCAGATGTTTCGGGTAACTTTTCAGAAGTACAATGATCAGTTAGTAATGTTACAATTTCAGTCACGCAATTTTCGACTAAGCCAAACAAGGCTTTTAGCATACTAACATACTCGTCTGCACACGAATGAACATTTTTCAAACCAATGAAAGTGTTTTCTTTTTATTGCAGTAGCAGGTACATACACTTTTTGTTTCTTCGTTTCACAAGTATTTTCACTATTTTCACATTCTGCAACAGGTCCAGGTATACTGTCAAAAAGAATGGCCTTTTCTCCAAAAGATGTTGTAAATATCACTTTGTAGACATTTATCTCAATGGGCTCAGTCTGGTCTGATGAGGGTCGTTTGTCCTTTTCAAAATAATCATCGATGATATTGATCTGTTGCAGGAATTTCGTCCATATTGGCACCCCAAACGTTATTCCTTGTAGTTTATTAGTAACAATTTTGACAATTGGTTCAAAACGTCCATCTGTATGTGGTTCCAATCCAATAATTACATTCTTAGTGCAGGAATTATTGAGAGCGTACAGGGTAGTTAAGATAAGATGCTTGGTTGTCCTACGTGAAGGCTCAACTTCTGTCATTTGAACTTTTTTTCTTTTATTGCTTGAAGAAGAATTATTATCACCATCGTTTTAAATAGATTTTAATGTGATAATATTTTCAATGTCTCAGTCTGTCGGTTTTATCATATTTTGAGACATTTTGAGACATTTGAGATTCAGAGGAACTAATAAACGAACAGCCATCGCCGCAGCTGATGTATCAAAAGGAACGGATATGAGGTGGTGGGTGCTGAAAACGTGTCTGAACGCGTAAAATACACAATTGTAAAAGGGTAGGGGTAAAATATTTTCAAATATATTTTGAGTAAGGATTAGTAACAAAACGCTTACTAATGCACTTCAGTATAGTCTTTTTCTTACTAACTATCAGTTGCGAGTAAGTAATTCGATTAGTCATTTAACTGATTAAGAAGAGTTTACTAACAACTAATCAAAAACTGCACTAATGCAGAATTATGATATATGAGGTAAGAAAAAATGGTTCAAACATTTAAATGATGTAATAATTATTTTATGAATTTTCGTAATAATATATCCATGGAAATGTTGTCTATATATGATGAATAAATGTTTTGGATTAAAAGTATAATACATGTGCTGGAAAACTATATGGGTTCGTGAGAATGTCTATTAATAGATGTTTAAGGACCCGTTCAAGAGAGTTGGGGTGTATGGCCATAGACAAGGAAGAGGGGATGGACCCATTTTCCTCGCAAGAAAGTCATAGTTTCCCAAGAAAATCAGTCTGGACCTTGCCTTTGCTTATGCAACACTGAACTTAGATAACCACCCAAGTTTTATTGTGATTCTATAATTCCTAATTTTGAAGGGAAGTAAGAGTGATTGATAAGAAAAGTTATTGGAGTGTCCCAAATTTAAAGAAGGATTAAAAGTGCTTAATAAAAAAAAGTAAGTGAAGTGCGCTTGATTGAAATTCGAATCAAATTTGAAAAAAAAATTCTGTCAGTAGATTAAACAACGCCAGGATTGCACTTGATGCAATCAGTGAACATCTAGCTGCAATGGCTGGCTTGAAGGCTTACCTCGGTGAATGCACTTCGGCTGTTGGCTTAGCAAAGCTGATAAATGAGGCAAAGGAGGCGAAGAACAAGGAAGTACTTATCCGGTGCATCCCAGCAGCAATCAAAATGCGGCATTTATTGTAGTGTAGGAAATTTATCCCCGTGTAGGAAAATTTATCCCCGTGTAGGAAACCTACACGGGGATCGAGAATAAAAGGAAATGAGTAAGTAACGATGTGGCCAGTACTAAGAAGGCCACAAGAGGATGCCCTGCAAAAAATTCTAAAAAAAATATTTAAAACAGCACTCCCAAAAATGTTAACCCAGACGGTATACGTGGTTGATGATGATGAGGTGGACCTAATTTCGGTGGAATGCGATCCATGAATAAAAAAAGCGATTAAACAACATCGCCAGCAACAGCAACAAAATCAGGTTAAATTGAAAAAGCAAGAAAAGCGGGAAGCTGATGACGCTGTAAATAATAAAATCGAGGCGAACATGCAGCAGCAAAAATATTTTTAAAAAAAGCTGTAGAGCGAAGAATGCATGTGCAGAAAATAAAGAAAAGCATTGAAAAAGCAGCCGAACCCTATGTCAGAAGGAACCTATTGGAGCAGAGGCAAGTAGTATAGGAGAAAAGGATGAAAAAAATCCTGGCCTACAAAAATAAAAAATAAAAAGGGAATTCTTTTGTGGCTTTGGAAAATAAAGTGAGCACGGCCACAAAAGAAGTTTTAAGATCAAAAACAAAAGAGCCTCTAAAGGAGCTTGACCCTAATATGGATGAGAGATGCTGGCAAAAATGTTGTACACAGAGAAACGAATTTTCCAAGGTAAAATTATATTGATAATTTTAAAAATATATATTGAAAAAAAAAACAGGTTGTGTACATTTTTCTCATATAATAATTTCTTTGTTTATTTTCTCACATAATGCCAGAGAACAGTGCAGGACATAGTAGGTGCCCTGCTTAAAATGACGGATAGGATCCGATAGAGTCAGATACAAAGCCGGATAAAGGTGCGAATAGCTTACGTCGGATTTCATTGCGTCTCTATCTGGATCTCTTTCGGTTCGTAAAATCTTAAACGGAAAACAAGCGACTCTATCCTGATTTTAATCTGGATGACATATGGAAAATAGCATTTTGTCTGGCCCTATGCGGAACTTTGTCGGAACTTACATTAGAAGACTGTTTTCGTTCAAGTCCGAAGATGATTTCCTATCTGGCTCTATCCGGCTTTAAAGCGAACATCGGAAATAGAAAGTTGAAATATTTGCCCGACGGAATCTTATGCGGCCCTATCAGGAACTATGTCAGAACTTACATTAGAAGACTGTTTTCGTTCAAGTCTAAAAAAGGTTTTCTATCTGGATCCATCCGGCTTTGAAGCGAAATTGTACACTGAAGTTGAGCTCATTTTATACTGATAATTTTTAATGCAAATGAGTTGGTGGGTTTTATTTTAAACAGAAACATGCATTTGTTCCAGTGCAAATCGCCTGATCCATTTCGAAGTTCTTTCCAGGATATTTTCAACTTTTACTTCATTTGTTCATAAAACACACAATTGTATAGTTAATCCAATTTTATAGCGTAACCGTAGATAATACGTCTACATCAATTACAATCTTTTTTGTGCACTATAAAATTGTAAACATTTTTTAACATGACCATTTTCGACCTAAAATCAACCGTTCTAGAGTTATTTTGAAAAAACATGTTATTGTTCAACACTTTCCATCATGGCGGCCCTTGCCGTACACATATGGTTGGGGACTTTTTACATTATCTTTATAAAGCCATCCCCAACGTATCTGTGAAAAAAAAATTCTACCTATCCGAATTTTTTTTTTAAATGCTTCATTGACTGGACTATTGCGCAATTATCTTTTTCCAAACTCGGGTGCATTACGGGTTGCATTTGGGGCTATTTCTTATACACGCAACAGAGATGAGTCTCTGCACGCAACAGAGATGAGTCTCTGCACGCAACAACCCTGCGTCTACAAAAATCTCGGCTCGGTGCTGCCACCTACGATTAGTTTTGCACCATGAACCTCATAGACCTTTTCAGAGCGGAAGCTTAGGTGCCGCCATGATATTGAGCGGGCATTTAAAGGTTTCGGACATATTTTCGTTAAGATTTACTTTGTAATACCAAATTTTAATGTAAAATTGAATGAAAAAGATGTGCCAGGTGCTGAAGTACAGCATAAAAAGATGGACGAAAACACAATTTGCCAGTTGAAAATAAGGTGGTTGAAGTGCAGAAAAAAATATACCAAAGAGAAAAAGCAAGGACTTGTTGACCGGTATGTAGAATGCAGGTTATGTATACATCTTGTAGATCTTACATAGTCGTATATTTGGAATAGTAAAAAAATAGTGTTTTATATAAAAGTGAAATTATCTATAATGAAAAAAATATATAAAAAAAGGTTGATGAAGCATCTTCAAAGAAATGAAGTTCAAAATGAATTATTAGCTGCCATTATAAGTGGGTTGTTAGTTTTGAAATTCGTGTAGCTCGAAAAATACTAAATGAAAATACAAATACAAAACTTAAAATATTCTATTACAAAAACTGGCATTTTTTCTCAAAACTAAAATACACTAGGCATACTTTTGATATGCGATATTCAAAATTCCTTCTTCCACAGTCTTTGAATGAATAATTACTTTTTTATTTTTACCCCACAATTTTCTTGCTGGCTCTTACTTTTAACAGGGCTGGGAAACTTTTCAGAAGCACCACTTTCTCCCACGAAATGCAATGGGCAAATATAAGTGCCTTTGTTTACATTATTTATGCTGGAAAAATACTTGTCGATAAGTATTTTCCTGTATAAAGAATGTAAACAAAGACACTTTCCTGCGCGCACATAACTTCACCCACATATCACTTTTATTGCATTCCGCGCAATTTTGAATATGCATTTTAAGTTTTCCCGATGATGCACGTTCATCTTCAGTAATGTTACCCTTTCGAAATATTAAACAGGGTTTTGGAAATGAAATAAAATAATCGTTACATTCCAAGTACGTCTTAAGCCGCGCCTGTCACTTTTACAATTTATAAAACAGCACTTCTTGGTCGCACCAAATTTTCCTAGTTTTAATGGATTTTATCCTGGTAAATCAGAAATTTTTTTGTGGGAAGTGTTTTAACTCCTAATTGCTCGAAATTTTTTTTTTTCGCTAATATTTACTATTGTCACGTACGTTTCTGAGAAAAATTGTACGAAACTCAAGGAAGTGCTATATATTTTTCGCGCTTGCGCAGCATTGTTTTCTTAAATGAAAAGGTCTATCAGCCTTTGGCTGTTCTTAAAGCAGAAGAGAAGAGAAGAAAAGGTCTATCAGAGATATAAATGCACCATTATACAATTGATATTATTGCTTGTCCCTCGACCATGGAGAATAGACACAAGGAGACCAAAGTACAGTGAAACTCGGATACTGTGCCAGTGTTGGGGCTGGCGGTGATAGGGGAAAACCTTGATAGAGTGCTATTTCCGATGAAAACGCCTTTGTTTGTCCACTCTATGTAACCACCGCTGTGATTTTCGCACAGCATGTCGCAGAAGGCGTCGAAAAGTTCGGAACATTGAACTTTCTTGCAATCTGCAGCCATCTTGTGTAATCTGCAGCTGCTTATAGTAGACGATTTTCAATTTTCCAACCTCAAATTTCTCGCGCGTCGAGTCATTTTGTTTTGAAAGTGTCGCTCGTCTACGGAAAGAGAAGTCCAAAACAAAGGAATTTAGTAATAATTTCCTAATTAAAATGCGCAAAGTGAGTTAAAATTTGTATCTTCAAAATTAAATGAAACACCGTTACGTGAACGTCTTATAATATTTTTATTCGATAACTCAAATTATTTTACAAGTAAGTGTAATAGTATAATAATTTTCAACATTTCTAAACATAAATGCGTCAAATTTTCAGGTTAGAACTTGAATCCAATATCGTTGAATAAATTTAAAATAATACTGTTTCATAATCAAAGACAGACGAAGAAGTAATTCCACATAAAATCACTATAAATATTAGATTATTGGCACATTTATACCTCTGTCAAAGATATTATTATCTTTGCCTCTGTCCCTCCGACCGGTGCTGGCGGAAAGTCCATAAGAGTAAAAGATATAGAGAGCGGAAAATTTGACAAAAAGTACTCTCTATCTCTTTTACTCTAATGACTTCTGTCTGCACCGGTCGGGCGGACAGAGGTATAAATGGACCATACCTGTCCACGAATTCTCGCATCCACACTTCACATTTTGAGGTTACAAAAAGCTGATCGGCGCCACCTGAAGCTAGCCCGATAAAACCTGGTGCGTAGGAAGTAGGTATGCGGATCCGTGTGCGTTAAAGCGTGTTCTCTTGTGCGTTGTGCCTTGTGCTTAGTGATGGGCGCTGTTCAGTATTTCACAGTCATGACCGGTCATGACGGCAAATGTTGGTAAAACGCGGTCAGAACAAAATATCTCCGCCAGGAAAGGTTTTTTTATAGCGAAAAATGGTTTAGTTGTTAGGACATACCCTATGCTAAACTTGTTAATTTTATATGAAAATGAAACCTATAAGGGAATATACACGATTTCCGGGCACATTTGGTCCGATTTGACACTCGTCCGCACGGATAATTTTGGATTTTTTGATTTTATTTTTTTTTGTCAATATATTTCATAACATCAACTTTTAAACTGTCACATTTCATGAATTTTATATGAAAATGGACCCTATAAGGGATTAGACACGATTTCCGGGCACATTTGGTCCGATTTGACCCTCGTCCGCACAGATAATTTAGGATTTCGTTGATTTTATTTCGTTTGGTTAATATATTTCATAACATCAGCTTTTAAACTGTCACATTTCATTAATTTTATATGAAAATGAAACCTATAAGGGAATATACACGATTTCCGGGCACATTTGGTCCGATTTGACACTCGTCTGCACGGATAATTTTGGATTTTTTGATTTTATTTTGTTTGGTAAATATATTTCATAACATGAACTTTTAAACGGTCACATTTAATTAATTTAATATGAAAATGGACCCTGTAATGGATTAGACACGATTTCCGGGCACATTCGGTCCGATTTGACCCTCGTCCGCAGGGATAATTTTGGATTTCGTTGATTTGATTTTGTTTGGAAAATATATTTCATAACATAATCTTTCAAACTGTCACATTTCATTAATTTAATATGAAAATGGTCTCTATGAGGGATTAGACACGATTTCAGGACACATTGGGTCCGATTTGTCCCTCGTCCGCTCGAATAATTTTGGATTTTATTGTTGATTTTATTTCGTTTGGTTAATTTATTTCATAATATTAACTTTTAAACTGGTAAATTTAATTAATTCGATATGAAAATGGACCCTTTAAGGGAATAGACACGATTTCCGTTCACATTTGGTCCGATTTGACCCTCGTCCGCCAGGGTAATTCAGGATTCCGTTGATTTTATTTTGTTCGGTCAATATATTTCCTAACAAAAACTTTTAAACTGTCACATTTCATTAATTTAATATGAAAATGGACTCTATAAGGGATTAGACACGATTTCCGGGCACATTTGGTCCGATTTGACCCTCGCCCGCACAGATAATTTAGGATTTCGTTGATTTTATTTCGTTTGGTTAATATATTTCATAACATCAACCTTTAAACTGTCACGTTTTATTAATTTTATATGAAAATGGACCCTATAAGGGATTAGACATGGTTTCCGGGCACATTTGGTCCGATTTGACCCTCGTCCGCACGGATAATTTAGGATTTTGTTGATTTTATTTCGTTTGTTTAATATATTCCATAACATAAACTTTTAAACTGTCACATTTCATTAATTTTATATGAAAATTGTCCCATAAGGGAATAGACACGATTTCCGGGCACATTTGGTCCGATTTGACCCCCGTCCACACGAATAATTTTGGATTTTATTGTTGATTTTATTTCGCATGGTTAATATATTTCATAATATCAACTTTTATACTGTCACATTTCATTATCTTATATGACAATGGACCCTATAAGGGATTAGACATGATTTCCGGGCACATTTGATCCGATTTGACCCTGGGCGGCACGAATAATTTCGTATTTTATTGTTGATTTTATTTCGTTCGGTTAATATATTTCATTATATCAACTTTCAAACTGTCACATTTAATTAGTTTTATATGAAAATGGACCTTATAAGGGAATAGACACGATTTCCGTGCACATCCGATCCGATTTGACCCTCGTCCGTACGGATAATTTTTGATTCTGTCGATTTTATTTTGTTTGTTTAATACATTTTATAACATCAACCTTTAAACTGTCACATTTCAATAATTTTATATGAAAATGGACCCTATAAGGGATTCGACACGATTTCCGGGCACATTTGTTTCGATTTGACACTCGTCCGCACAGATAATTTAGGATTTCGTTGATTTTATTTCGTTTGGTTAATATATATTTTATAACATCAACTTTTAAACTGTCACATTTAATTAATTTAATATGAAAATGGACCCTGTAATGGATTAGAAACGATTTCCGAGCACATTCGGTCCGATTTGACCCTCGTCCGCAGGGATAATTTTGGATTTCGTTGATTTGATTTTTTTTGGAAAATATATTTCATAACATAAACTTTTAAACTTTCAGATTTCATTAATTTAATATGAAAATGGTCCCTATGAGGGATTAGACACGATTTCAGGACACATTGGGTCCGATTTGTCCCTCGTCCGCACGAATAATTTTGGATTTTATTGTTGATTTGATTTCGTTTAGTTAATATATTTCATAATATCAACTTTTAAACTGGTACATTTCATTAATTTTATATGAAAATGGACCCTCTAAGGGAACAGTCACGATTTCCGGGCACATTTGGTCCGATTTGACCCTCGTCCGCACGGATAATTTTGGATTTCGTTGATTTTATTTCGTTTGGTTAATATATTTCATAACATAAACTTTTAAGCTGTCACATTTCATTAATTTTATATGAAAATGGACACTATAACGGATTAGACAAGATTTCCGGGCACATTTGGTCCGATTTGACCCTCGTCCGCACGGATTATTTAGGACTTCGTAGAATTTATTTCGTTTGGTTAATATATTTCATAACATCAACTTTTAAACTGTCACATTTCATTAATTTTATACGAAAATGGACCCTATAAGGGAATAGACACGATTTCCGGGCACATTTGGTCCGATTTGACCCTCGTCCGCACAGATAATTTTGGCTTCTGTTGATTTTATCTTGTTTGGTTAAAATATTTCATGATATCAGCTTTTAAACTGTCACATTCCATTAATTTTGTATGACAATGGGCCCTATAAGAGAATAGACACGATTTCCGGGCATATTTGGTCCGATTTGACCCTCGTCCGCACGAATAATTGTTGATTTCATTGATTTTATTTCTTTTGGTTAATATATTTCCTAATATCAACTTTTGAACTGTCACATTTCATTAATTTATATGACAATGGACCCTATAAGGGATTAGACACGATTTCCGGTCACATTTGGTCCGATTTGATACTCGTCCGCACGAATAATTTTGAATTTCCTTAATTTCATTTCGTTTGAATAATATATTTCATAATATCAACTTTTAAACTGTCATATTTCATTAATTTTATATGACAATGGACCCTATAAGGGATTAGACACGACTTCCTGGCACATTTGGTCCGGATTCGGATTCAGCGCATCAAAATCCTTCGGAAATGTTAGGTCTGGTCTCTGGCTTTGAAATTTGTCGGCCTGTGTAATAGGAGATATCTATACCTAAATCAAATATTAGGTTTTTCTAAATGTTTTTCAGCAAAATTTTTTTCCGATTCTGTAAAGCGCCCAGCGAGTTAGCTTTTAACATGTGTTCTGAATATTCTTCAGTTCTTTGAAATTTCGAAAATTACGAATCTGATATTAAATCAAATAAGTTCAAAACAACAGGCGTTGGTCTTTACGAAGTGAGTTACCTTCTGTATGAATTAATATTTGAAAAACACTACTTTTCACTAAACGAAATCAAATGTAATATCCTATACAATCGAGTCTCTAGTAACTACGTGATGTACAGCGCTCGTAAACGAATTGCTCATGTTTTTCTGTGCTAGCGGAAAACTTTCAAGCTCTCGAAACTTCAAGTTCAAGTAGAGTCGACTAACGGTACGGTATTTACAAACGAGAAGAAATACTCCTATCAAATACAAAACGATTCTACCTGCATTACTTGACAATCTCCACAAGAGCGCAGAACATCTCCAGAAAACTTACAAGACTTTGGATTTAAGCTCCACACGTACACACGAAGAAAAAAGTATATTTTTACGTCATTTCCCTATCTCTTTCTATGTTTCAACTAAATTTCTGTTATTTCGCTTTCTTATAAAGTTCTAATTAACCGCATCCTTGTGAGATTTTGAAAGGCGGAGGCAAAAGGAGAAATTGAGTCATCGTCGAACTCAAATATGAACGCAGTCATGCCAACCTTCAACATCTACATTTTCAGAAGATTGAAGAAAAATTTTCTGGAAACTGTAGATTTCAAATGTCACCTGTTAATCCATTTTCGACTACTATTCAATTGAGCCACTGAAGCCCAAGAATTGAATTCAACAGGAGCAGCAAGAAACGTTTTTGAAGGTGCATTTCCCATGTTTCATATAAAAATACTGAAAAAGTGTTGAAAAATTAAATGTTGTTGCATTATCACAAGAAATAGAAATACTACAAAGAAATGATTTTTGTTATGAATCACTGATACACAAATTTGGATATTTATGAGAATTATGTAATAACATTTTGAAGCATTCTGTTTGACAATGCATAATGAAAACCAGTGAACACAGTCGTAGTGAACATGCAGTAATTTTAAATTCTTAAAATGTATTTGAATTTGTATTTATTAAAAAAAAATTCCTAGGGCTGAATAGCCCTCTAAGGAACAGGATAATACAGAGTCATTACAAATTTGTGCAAGCAATGATCGGAAGAATACTTGATTAACCTTATAATCTAATCTATAAACTAAATAAAATAAATAAATAGAGTCGACCTCAGAATATGTATCAAAGTAAATATAGGATTAATGCGTAGTATTTAACATTAGGTGATTAATTAGTAGCGCTTGTGCATGTTAAGGTAGAAATAAAGAGGGTAAAACTATATGTAAAAGAAATACATTGCAAAAGTCAATGAAGACTGAAGGAAATTCCAGGATGAAATGTTCAAGAACTAAATATGAGAGTTTACCAGTGAGTAATTTCAAGATTCGGGTTAGGAGTATTGTCCAAATATTCGAAAAAGAGATTCTTGAAATGATACAGGGAAGGTGCATTTCTAATACCGTATTGTACTTTATTCCATAACCGGGCGCCCTTACTATAAATGATCTTTGAAGCTGACACGTTTTGCGAAAAAGAATCTGTCTACAAATTGGAATAGATTGAATAGATATTCAAGAGCTTTGTTCTGAAAAAGAGTGTAGAGCAAATTATCCATGAAGAATTGTCTTCTCTTGGCAACATTAAGCAGACCAGCCTTAAGTCTCTATGGAGTTATGTGTTCGTATTTAGATAAATTGTAAATAAACCATTTAACGCACGCTCAAGCTTTAAGTTTCAATCGTAGGTCAAATCATCATATACTAAACAACCGTAGTCAAAATAGGGCAGTATTAAACTCTCAACCAAAAGTATCCGAGTGGAGGTACGTAAAGAGTGCTTATTCCTGTATAGTTGTTGTAGAACTCTGAATGTTGTCCTTGATATACTATGTACCTGTTCGTTTCAGGACAAAGTACGGTTATGGAAATATCCCAGATCTTTAACCACTTCCGAAAAAGGGATAGTAAGACTTTCGGTCCGAAGGGGTGGAAATGATGCCAGCGTTTCAAGCGACGGAGATGAAGTAGGTCTAACAATAATTGCCTAAGATTTTCCCGGGTTAAGAGTAAGTCCATACTGCCAGGCCCAGAGGATAACGCGATCGATATCCTCTTGGATTGAAAGAAGTAATCTACTTGATGAAGATATTGGTCCCGATAAGTAAATTTTAAAATCGTTAGCATATTTGTGGTATTTGCAATGTTGAAGTTCACTTCCAAAGTCAGAAGTGAACAAATTATACAGGAGGGGTGCCAGAATGGAGCCCTGAGGAACTCCACTCTTGACCTCCCACCAGTTAGAAAGCTCACCACTACTATTAATAATTCTGTGTGACCGATTATCAAAATAGGATTTGAACCACTTGATGACAGAGTTTGACACGTTAAAAGATTTTAACTTTTGTAGGAGTAACTTATGATTGACAATATCAAAAGCCTTTAAAAAATCAAACAGAACAACAGTCGTGATCTCCCTATCATCCATTGCTAATTTAAGATCCGTCGTTACTTTGAAGGAAGCAGTACGAGTGCTATGCTCTGCCCGAAAATCTGATTGCATCGGGCCAATGATCTTAGATAATTCGAGAAAATTAGAAAGTTGCAGGTGAAACATTTTTTCAAGTGGTTCGGACAGTGCACATACAATAGAAATTGGCCGGAAGTCTTTGGGAGAAGTAGGTTCAGAAATTTTAGGAATTGGGCATATAACAGCCTTTTTTCAGATATCTGGGAAGATACCTACCCGATCATTTTGATTGACATTCCATCGTTATCAATGGCATTTGATTTGCTTTCGAGCATTTTTTCCAAAAGTATTTGAGGTATGATGTCATCGAAAAAGAAGTCCGAGTCATCAAAGCTTGAATTAAGAATGGTAGTGGGAAATGATGATGATGATAAGTCTGGAACTGGGAATGTAAAAAAAGTCTTTAAAAGGTCATCAGGCGGAAAATTACTATCTATAGATTCGTAAACTAGGCTGCCTTATGAATTTGAAGCTACATTTTCTTCATTCGCATATAACTAAGTTTCCAGACAACCTGCGAGACAGGTTGAAGGAGCAAGATGAACGTTTCCACGAGGATATAAAAGAGATGGAGAGGCGATATCAGGGACGTTGGGATGTCAACATGATGGCTGACGAGATCAAGTTAATCAAGGTACCAAACGTAAAAATATCCAAGAAAAATCGCTGTTTTCGTCGATTTTACGTCTATTTTTGCGTTATTTGGAAAAATACTAGCTAACTTGGATATTTGGACCCCGGATTCGGATTTAGCGACCCCAAAAACATATAGATATGCCGGCGTAGTCCGCCGGGCAGACCACTTTTTTTTTGTGTGCTGGTGTAATTAATAACTCTGCAAAGTATCGTAGGAAAGTGTCAAGACATTTTTTGTTAATTCCGTAAATAAAATTTTCTGACAAATAGTCGAACTCTGAATTTTGTATTGGGAGTTGTTTGAATAATTAAAAATTCTTGTAAATTTGCAAAGTGTCGTAGGAAAGTTTCGAGACATTATTTCTTGTTTGTAAATAATTGATAATTTTTGTAAATTTGCAAAGTAATCAAATATTGACCGCAAAAACATTCGTGGTTGATTCCGTGAAAAAAAATTGAACGTGTTCATAGAAAAATAGCCAAAGGCGGAATATGTTTATGAAAATTGTTTAAATAATAAATAGTTCTTGTGAATTCACAAAGCGTCATAGCAAAGAGCCATCGGAAAGACATTCTTAGTTGATTCCGAAAAAAGTTGAGCATATTCGTTGAAAAATAGCCATACTGTGAATCTGTTGATAAAAATTCTTTAAACAATCGCCAAATAGCATCTATTTCCAATTAATAGTAATAAAACGTTTATTTCTTGCACATTTTACACCATAATTCTATATTTCAATAAGTAAAACGTGCCTAATCCCGAAAATAACTTTTGTTCATGAATTTTTTTATAACGTGATAAACAGGCTTCCGTTTCCGGTACCGAATGGTAAAGTGCGCGTTTTTGTTCTGTGCTATTTTTTTTGGTTTTGGCGACGGGCGTGAAGGTGTGATTGAGGTGAAAGGTGGTAAGGCAGGTGAGTGTAGTGAAGGGTGTGTGTGGTAGTGTGGGGGAGCTTTTTTGTAAGGTTGAAAGGGTTCAGAGGGAAGTTAAAAGTGCTAATTTGGAGGTTAGTTTCCGAGGACGGAGAAGAGAGAGGGAAGATAGAGGACAGCAGATCAGTAAGGTAGGCACTAGGCCAGCATGTTTGCAATGAGGAGGCCCAATGGGGTCCAGCAGAGGGCAGCAGCAGGTAGAAAACAACCCCGGTGCTTATCTCAAGGTGGTTGGCGAAACAGGGAGGCGGATGGGTGATGCCGGAGATTGTACCGATGTAATTACGAGAATGGTGAAGATAGGAAGGGGCCAACATTTTCGTTCTTAATTATATAGTCAAGAGGAACCTGGGACAGAAAAAAGGAAAACTGGTCGCACTCGTCGTAGACTTTAGGGCAGCTTTCGACTCGGTGAATAGGAAAGTTTTGTGGAAGGCAATGAAAGAGAGGGAGCTGGTGTAGTGCTATAGTAATACTTTATTATTATGGACCCAAATGATTCTTTTTAAAATTAGGATATAAAGATTCCTTATGAAATCACCTTTCATTGAAAAAAAAATTGATGAGGTTCTTCTGGTTCCAGCGATATCGTAATTTTATTGAGACCATTCGCTGCACTGTGCTGCCAGTGCGGCCACTCACAAATGATATAAGCTGCAAATTTTTTATCTTCTTGGAAATTTTTTTCTATGCTAGGCGGTGACTTAGGTTTAATACTTACGGGTTGCTTTAAATGAAAAAAAAATAGTTGACTTGTAATGATGATTCTTATGAAAAAAGTTCTATTAACAAACATCGAATATTATAGATTCGTCATGTGTAAAGGATACTTCGGCATTAATATTAATTTCTTTTATTAATAAAGTTATTAATAGTTATTAATTTAATTAAAAGTGATTAATAAAGTTTATAGGAATTTAGTAAAAACAATTTGTCGTTTTGTATTATTTATTAATATCACAAACAAATTGTTTAACGAATATTCAGCCAGTTTTAGCAGTGACATGATTTTATGCCTGTTCATGTCTATCGTGATCATTTGTTTATTAAATTTTATTCTAAATGTAATGAATAATATCGAAGAACATATTTTCAACTCTAAACTTTACTGGCAATATAATTCAGGGATAATTAGGAAATAACATTTTTTTACTTCAATGTCCACACTGATAATTTGTCGACATTATTTGTTTCCAAAATTATTGAATAATATCGGGAGACATATTTTTTGGATCAAGTATCACTTTATCTATAAAAGTAAGTAATACTAATGTCGAAATATACTTTACAAATAAGCAATCTATAATATTCAATGTTTGTTATTAGAACTTGTTTATAACAATTATCATTACAAGCAAACAATTTTTTTCATTTTACGAACCCCTAAGTATAATTTTCCAAGAAGATAAAACAAAATGACGATATGTCTGTAACCTGAAGAGTCTTCATGGGTTTTTTTTCATGAAAGGTAATTTCATATATATTCTCATTTAACAAAAATTGAAAATAGAGAATTTCGTGAAAAATTGAATGAATAATTTGTTTTGACCTTTTTCAGACAAAATTTCACAATTTCGTATGCAAATTATTATAGCCTAAAAGTGTATAATTTTTTATCTCTGATATCTCCAAATTTCAACTAAATTCAAGCATCGGTTCCGGAAATATCGAGAATTGAACAAAATTAGCCAACCAAAAATTCAAAATGGCGTAACTCCTAAAATCTAATTTTTTTTAATCCTTCAGGGCAAAAATATATCTTATATAGCACTTTATTTTCACAGATTTTCATTAAAATCGAACGACCACTTGCAGATTTTCTAAAAATTCTAAACATTTACATGTAATTTTGAAAATTGAATTCAGATACTTATTTCAAACCAGCACAAACATTTCAAAAACTTATATTATTGTAATAGAAATATGTTGAATATAAATGAACTTTTATCATGCGAATTATAGCCAATATTCAATTACATAACCTTAAAATAAATGATCAATATATGTTATTTAATAGAGAAAAATTAAAATTAAATCTTAGAGAGGCGACACAGAGACCAACCGCGAACAGGCATCCAATCGAGGAAGAGCGATGCTTCAGGACCCGGAGAAACATAAACATTCAGGTTTCTCTCAAGCCCAAAGATCTGGCTGAACTAAATGACGAGCTTTGTGGAGATTTTTCCGATAAATTCGACCTCTGGACTATCAATTGTAGTGTGTATAATGCAGCGATAGCTTTGGCAGATACAAACAGTAAAACAAAACCAACGGCTGAACATAGGATCAAAAGACGAATGCATCAACTTAGCACAAAGATAGGCTGGGCAAGGCAGTACGTGTCCCGCATTCAGTGTGTGATTGACTACCTAACATCTGGCAGGACTTTCGCTACCAAGGTTCGACAGTTCGCGCGCGAACTGCGGATCCGTCATCAGATACTCAACAAGTCAAAGCTACTGACCATCAGGCAGCATGTTGTATAGAGCGGAGAGAGAGGGGGGTCAGAGAAAATCGACAGGTTTTGTCTGACGTTACTCCTCTTTTGAATAGTTAGCTTTGTAACCAAAAAATATTTCATTCTGGTATTTTGAGACGGTCCGTTCTATTTTCATAATTAGAATAAAATCATAAAGGTATGGGTGAATATTTATATTGATACGCCTCTAACTCGTAAGTGGACAAGCAGGTGGAACGAAGGGATGATTCACAAAATCATTCGATCATACGATCGATCGCGCGCGCTATCGGGTAATAAGTAGGGATAGCGTGGGACCAATGCACCTTATATATCGCTCCCGGTATACCACCGGACTTCTTACTCGACCCTCTACGAGGAAGGAGCTTCTCTTGGTCTCATTGATCTACCTGCAATTGAAGACAGAAATTTGAATGAAATGAGCATTATTCAAAGGACGCACTTAATCAGGATTCTCTTTTATCGGTTTCAACAACACTTCAAGGATACTATCCTAATTCTGCTTGAATTAGAATTGTAGAAGTGAGTTTGTGGGGAATTCTGAAATAAAAATACTGCCCGCTTCGCTCGCAAGTTTGAACGCGCCTGTTGGATCTCGCGCTCCGTACTCGATAATGTATTAACCTTGAGCTACGCGCTCGGTTACATTTGCCTGAGCTTTAGGCTCAGTCCCTCTAGGTTTTCGCGCATCTTGTGCTCGCTATTGCGCGCTTCGCGGGCTAATACTCTCTTATTAAGATTCATCGTCATGGCCTGTTTTTGGTTTAATTATGTCAGTTTTACCTAAAAAGAAGAACTAATTTACTAAAGGTTCTACCGACCTTAAGGAACACATTCTCATCAAGATACTCGCGCTTCGCGCTTAATATTTGGTTTAAAAATCATGTAAACTTTGCGCTCCACGCTCGTTTCTGTTCATCGTATAATAGAAACCCAAAAGTTTGAGCGCGCGATTTGGTCGTCGCGCTTCGCAACGACCATATGTTATGTTCTATGTTCTTCAGATAAAAAGGACTTCATTTGTACTTGTTTTCAAATGGAGAAGGAAATTCCTTTACTTCAGCGTATATTTCCGTATCTTTCTAATAAATAATACAATCAGAAAGATTTTTTCCAACTATCTGAAAAGGAGAGGAAAAAGGAGTCAAAGTCGTTTTTGGAACATAAATATGATGAATCTTTGAATAATTTTGAGAACCCACACATGAGATGAAGAAAGAAATTAAATCAGCAAAGTTTTGATGAGAATGTGCCCATTTATCGGACAGATTTTTGCACTGTTAATGTTATTTTTTACGAATGAAACAAAAACTACACATCCTATCAAAAAGTGACTAATAACAAATTTTTAGATCTTTTTTGAATGCACTATTTTTGTTTTATCGTCATTCGTCGCATCTTGCATAGTTTGACCGTGAAATTAAATTTTTGGTTATTCATTATTCTTTCTGCAACAAAAATATGAATTTTCAATTTTTCAAGAAAATTCAAAAAGTCGTTACGATAATCTGGTAGGGCGTGCATAACGAAACATTTTTGTTGTCTTGATTTTTTTTCGTGTCGTGCGTTGTTTGGCTGAAAATTTTAATTTTCGTTTCTTCATTTGGATTTGGAAAATGCTGTGAATTTGAAAATTTTCATTTCATCAAAAAATGACATAGATATAAATTGTTTGCATTTTTAGTACTATGAGCAGCCGCACAGATAATTTTCAAGTTTTGAAAAGAATGGTCCTAAAAATTTTCAAAATGCTCTTACTTTTTGAATTATCATTCAAAATGACTGGCTAATAAACTAGACCTTTACTTTAGGAGACTGAAAGAGTATACCAAAAGCCAATCCAATCAGTCAATTCTTTCGAAAGTTATCGTGCTCACAGACAGAAATACAGACAGGCACATTCGTTAAAGCCTGCATTTTGTGTTCAGGGGGTCTTAAAACGTAAACATTTGACAAAAACCGGGAGGGGGGGGGTGGTCAAATTTTACACAAATCTAATACCTTCTCGGGATGAGAATGTAAAAAGTTAATAAATGTTTGTGATTTTTGTAACGACTCTGCACTCTATTTAACAATAGAAACCTAGTTGTGCATGATGCATGCTATACAAAAAATTAAATCTTTGTGGGAAACTTCTTTATTTAAGCGAAGTTGAAAAATGTACCTCCGCGTAACGACTTTGCACCTTATTCAATTGGAAGGACCTCGTGTTGCGACTGAATTTAAATAAATAATAAATTGTGATTTTTCGTAACGACCTTGCACCTCAATTGATTATGAGGACCTCGTTGTGCGAGGAAAGCTTGGGGTGCTTAATAAAAAGTGCATAAAGGAGAATCCAAAATTGAGTCACTGAATTTGAATAATGTTAAAATTGTGCCTACTCGTAACGACCCTGCACCTTATCTGATTATAACGACCTCGTTGTGCAATTAAACACAAAAATTAGGATATAAATATGTGCATTAATCCCAAATAGATCTTATGAGAGAGATCTATAAAATTAAATTTAAATGATCACTAAAATACGCAATCATCGCTCCCTTTCCGTGTGGAAATTGCCAAATATTTGCCCAGTTACAAGTTTCGCCTCAAAATGTAAAATTATTTTATGGCTACAACAGGTCGAGTGTTTTTGTGATTTCGTCTGAATTAATTATTAAAGTATGATTCAAATGATCAAAAATGCCGAAAGTGAAAAGCACTTGTCGCGTTCGAAATTTTAATTAATATATATAATATAATATATATAATATATTATATCTTGAATTTGAAGCTTATATCTTGGAAATGAATATATAATTAACATCTAACACATTTCATGTTGCCTCAAGAACAGTTTGTCACTGGTCTGGCTGACAACAATGTTTCTACTACCTTGAAGCAAAACCATCTTGAAAAACACAGTGGGACAGAAGCCCGGAGAAAGTGGGCAAAAGTCGAAGTCATCCAATTTTTATAAGACTCATTATTAAGGGGGTTTTCCAGACAAAGATTTTAATCTTAAGATCAAAAAGTTAGAGTTCAATATTTCCGATCCAATATGGCGACCAAAATTAACCAAAAATCATACAGTTTGTATAAAACTAATTTTTTAGCGGTTTTTCGAGTAACAGATTCCAATATTTGAATCAGAAAGTTAGAATTCATAATTGCCGATCCAATATGGCTATCAAAATTGATGAAAAATCATCCAATTTGTATAAAAATTATTTTCTATTTTTTTTCGAGCTAGAGGTTACAAATTTGAGCCAAGAAGTTGAAATTCTAAATGACCGATACATTATGTAGAACAAAATTTATAAAAAATTATCCTATTTGTATAAAAAAATTTTCTATGTGGTTTTCTAGGTACATATAACAAATTTTGGGTCAAAAGGATAGGATTTAAAGTAGCTAATCCAATATGGCGATCAAAATTCTTAACAAATTATCCGATTTGTATAAATCTCATTTTCCTGGGGGTTTTGAGTTCCTGATTGCAAATGTTATATCAAAAATTCTTAATAAAAAATCATAGATTGAATATAATGGATTTAATAATGTGTCGAATGCGAGGTCAAATCTTCTTTTACAGTATGTACCCGATCATCTTCTCGTTTACTTAATTTTCATCGTCTTCAGTCTCTGATCCGCTTTTAGAATCGCATACATTCTTGAGTTTGGGAGTAACAAGGATTATTAAAGCAAGTAATACTTCTGGCGAAAGTATTAATTGCTTCCCTTTAATGTGTTTTTGAAGATGTGTGTCCAAATTTCTATTAGAAATGGTGCGATCCGAACTGTCCATAACTCTATAAAAAAATATCTTCCAGACATTTTAGATTTCATATATAATACTTAGACTGCGTGACTGAAGAAACCTATGCAGACTGAATCTTCCCTGGCGGACTGGCCGAACGCAAACATTACGCTACAGCGTAATGCTTTGCTTAAGTAATGCTAAAATAATGCTAAAGTAATGTTAAAGTAATATGGCACTTTAATTATTAAAAGAAGAAAAATAAATATGCAAACTGCTGCAATTATAATAATACGTTAAAATTTACTTTAAATGGTCATGCCGCAATTACAACAAGTTGCTTTTTTAGCGTTAAAAGAATAAAAAAACAAAGTAGCTGTCATTGAAGTCGGGCCCCTGCATACTGGCAACCCGCTTGAAGCGCCGTTAGCAGACTGCAATGACAGCTCCATTATTTTTTCATTTTTCAACGCTGAAAAAGAAACTTGTTGCAATTACGACATGACCATTTAACGTAAATTTCAACGTATTATTATAATTGCAACAGGTTACACATGTATTTTTTAAATTTTATTAATTATAATGCTATATTACTTTACCATTACTTTAGCATTACTATAGCATTACGCTGTAGCGTAATGCTTGTGTTCGGCCGGTCCGCCAGGGTAATGAGTATCGAAGAATTAAAAAAAAATTGTTTAGCCATTTTTTACTCTCTATTTTGAATCTTGGGTATCATATTTGATCCAAAATTCTCAATAATAAGATTTTTACGGAGAATTTTTTATCTTTGATACGAAGACCCCCACAAAATGAGTTTTCTACAAATTGGATTACGTTTTAGTAATTTTTGTCGCCGTATTGGATAGGTCATTTTGAATTCTGACTTTCTAAGGCAAAATTTGGAATCTATCACGGAGAACCTTACTTCTCTTGCTCGAATTCGTGCGATTTTAGGAATCCGTCCTATGCTCACATCAGGGAGGCCTCCCCAGGACATCACCTCCCACAGAAACTATTCGTCGCCGGCCATGTCTTCCTACTAAGTCGAGGCTTTCAAGGCCCGAGGCCCACAATATCAAGACCCGGACGGAAGTTAGTCTTCCTATCGCCAAGCCTAAACGCACGTCGGTTCTTGTCACCTTGCGCATGACTTTCCAAAGTATAAAATGAATAAACCACTTTGGGTTTAGGCTATATCGAGGAGGCCACCCCCGGGAATTACTTCCCCTAGCTAAAAACCGCTAAGTAGCCGCCTGGAAACATCGGATAGGTCTTCCCACAGCGTGATAGTTAGGGAACGTTCACATATTACGTAACATTGAACAGGGGGTGGAGGTGTTCAATTATTGTTGCGTCCATGTTAAAGTTAAATACACTTACTATAGAAAACCCGTTATTAAGGGGGGGGCATATATAGTCAAAAAAAACGTTGTATAATATGCGACCGCTTCCTTACAGTCATCATTCTCCAAAGCCAAAAAAAAAGACAAGTAGCTGCCTGTAAACTTTGAGCAGATCTTCCTATAGTGTGGCAGTTTCGGTCATCTCTGCCCAAATTCTTTCTCAAATTTTTATCATTATTTTACAAAAAAATCCACAAATCTGTGGGTGGTTTCAAAACAATTGCCCGAAAAGGACCTCTCACTTCAAAAAAAAGTAGCTGCTGGTCGGCTAAAGATATTTTAGCTGCTGGTAAATAGTCTACCATATATTTATTTCTTTTCGAGACTTCTCATTGAATTATGTTCCGGCATTGATTATTCTCCTTATTATATAAACAGAATCAATGAATCAGCCATCAGGATAGTAAAACCGCAAATAATTTTGATGCTGTATGAACATGCGGTTCGCAATAAATGCATCAATAACAGACGCCTCATCTGTAAAATGAGAGTGAAACGGCTTTTATATAACACATGCATAAATGCGACTGATTCTCATGCCTGTGGAGTGAAACTGAAGTTTCTCTTTTTAGCTCATAGGCATGTAATGGGCTTTATATATCTATGACGTCAAAAGTGATGACTTAATAGAAACGCAATGGCTATTACATATCTATGAATACGTGATAGCCACTATTATTATTATATCATTAAGCCGTTTCCCTTTCGGGGTAGGCGTGAATTGCTCGGTGGTAAAGTAGTGATGTGTAGCAGAATTTGAAAAATTCCATCAAGAGCTATTCGACAAGAAAATGCACGGAAAATTTCACAGGAATGTCGAAAAACCAAACGAATGTCAAAAAAAAACTTTCCGGTCATGAAGCAGAAGCGCTACTGCCTGTGCTATAGGCCAATGGGAATTATTTTTCGCCAAACTCTATACGGCCCGTGGCGAATAGTTCCGGAATGGAACTTTCTAATGTGTCTCCTTATGGTTTACATTTTTCTTTTACCGCTATCTCTACCCTATTACAATACCCCCCCCCCACATACTTACTTGGGGGTGGAGGGCGACTTACAGTTTAGGGTGGGTTCCGAACGACTAAAAACAACGGCTTTAAGTACTTAGAGAACCTTTTTCTCTAGAGGAGGTCCCACGACTCTTCAGAGATGGACAACTCCCTTGCTATGCTAGTGTTCATCCCGCAGGCCGCCGAGACTCTTCCAGTTTTCGAGGCGGGAATCGAACTCGCAAGCCGACGAAGTGGGTCCAAAGCCTACGCCTTAGCCCTCACGACCATCATCCTTCTTGGCGAATCGTTCAAGGTTGATTTTCTCGAAAACATCGAAAAAGCGTACCTATATTACTACTTTGGAAAATTAATACTCAGGTAATGAGGTTTCATTAAAAAAAATTATGAACTGAAAGTAAATTTTACTATTAACGGTCTCCTCTTGTTAGACGAAGAGAGGATTGAATAAGTTTATGACTTCGTGCATCATACTATCTTGGAAGTTTATTAACTGCTGATGGTAAGATGGATAGAGAGATATCCAGGCTTACAAACGAGGGTACTATGCCAACAGTATAAATATTTAAGCTAGCAGTCCGTTCAAACTCGGGTTTCACCCTTTGATTTTATTTGTAATTTTATGGTGCTCACTTCACGAATACTTTGCTTCCTCATTATTATTAAATAGCAAAAGTATTTTTTCGTCATGGTGGAAGCATTAATGATTTTTCATGTAAAAACTTTGATTAATAATATAGGTCTATTAATTCGTCTCAAATCAAAAAGTCTTTTCTATTTATGCATTAACTGGAAAAATAAATGGAAAAATGTTTACTGTAAAAAACAACTTTTTAAAAATTATAAATAACTATAACTTTCTTAGTGTTCAATTAAATGTATTGATATAATAGGTCAATATATTTGTGACCAATCAAGTAGTATTTTTTATTCTCACATTTCCTTTGAATTATGTTAATGAAAAAAGTTTTACTATAAAAACCCCATTTTAAAAACATTATAAAGTACTCAAATGAAACGTAGTGAATATTTTTAAAAACCCGTGCGTCAGTTTTGAGATATTGTTGATGAAAATAAGCGCTCCAGCAATTGATATAGAACCATGTTCAAGTTATCGTGTTAACGAAAAACACTGCAAAATGTGAATGATAAAATGGCAAATCAAGCAATTCACTTTTTTCCGTCAAGAGCGACATCCAAACACGCATATATCCGGACAATTGCTTAGAACGTTGTATTAGACATTTATCAACGGGGGAACGTTTATAATTAAATCATTTTTTGAATATTTGAAATTATACGACTATAAAGTTTTCTCCATTAGGCAGTAAAGATGATAAAAATACATGGATTTTTTTGGTCAACATTTGTAAGTGCTTTTATATAATAATCAAAAGTAAGATATTTATAATGTATTTTATTAATTTAACCCTTTCAGGAGCACGTTTTTCTGCTGCACCTATCTCAGGCCTTATAGTGTATACAAGGGTTTTAAGGGTCGCTGGTTACGAATATGAAGTAAGATTTTCAAAATTCAAAATAGCGGATTCAAAATGCAGGGCACAATTTTCAAAAATTAGCCTGTAAATATAAAAATTTGTGGATAAGGGTTTTTGAGGTCGCTGGTTACGAATATGAAGTCAGATTTTCAAAATTCAAAATAGCGGATTCAAAATGGCAGACGTAATTTTCAAAAATTAGCCTATAAGTATAAAAATTTGTACATAAGGGTCTTTGAGGTCGCTGGTTACGAATATGAAGTCAGATTTTCAAAATTCAAAATGGCGGATTCAAAATAGCGGACTTAATTTTCAAAAATTAGCCTATGAATATAAAAATTTGTGCATAAGGGTTTTTGTGGTCGCTGATTACTAATCTGAAGTCATATTTTCAAAATTCAAAATGGCGGATTCAAAATGGTGGACGTAATTTTCAAAAATTAGCCTATAAATATAAAAATTTCTACATAAGGGTTTTTGTGGTCGCTGATTACGAATCTGGAGACAGATTTTTAAAATTCAAAATGGCGAACATAATTTGAAAAATTTTGCTTATAAATATTAAAATTTGTACATATGGGTTTTCGAGGTCGCTGATTACGAATCTAAAGTCATATTTTCTAGATTCAAAACGGCGGATTGTATGTGATGGACAAAACAATTAAAATTAGAATATAAATTCTTTTTGTTAAGAAGCTAAGGAGTCGCTAATTATGATTTTAGCGTCCCAAAGAATCTCCTACTAGTTCCATATTTTTTGTAATTAATGTTTGATATTATTTTTTTTAATTTAAAATTTTTTTAATTATTTATTTATCTTTTTATTTTTTGTACAGTGTCTGATCACTATGGTAAAAAAATTTCAAAATAAATATTATGAATCTGAATTAGTGAATAAAAATTTTGAAAATTTTATCAACAGATTATTTCACTCACTTTTTTCTAACTTTTGCTGAATATGAAATTGGCGTTGATCGTCATGTAGATTGCAATAATTTCTTATTTATGGTATTCAGCAAAGCAATTTTGGTTCTCATTGATGCATAAAGTAACGTTGCATGTTGTGCAATGGAATTTTGATCGAACTCGATTGGTTTTAGTACTACAAAACATACAATTTTTTGGGGATCCTTCATGCATGCCGGGCAAATGTTTTTGTACTGACGTTCTGATACTTTCAGGTGTTAGAACTTTTTTTGAAGCAGGAATACTGGATACATTTGAGCATGGTCTTCCTCGCTTTTTTTGGCGATTAATTCCTATCAGCTCATCTACGACTGATAAACGAAAGTCTTTCAATTTCAAATCTTTATCAGTATTGAGTAATTTAAAAATTATAAAAGAGTTGACAAGAGTTACGTCTATGAAGTGCCACAGTAAACGGTGCCACCATTTTCTGCTTTTTCTAATGCGAGAGAAGTCCGTATATCTCCAATGTCTAGCTGGTGAGACGGAGCCAGACATCACGGTCCTAGAGACATATTTGAGACATATCGAAGACATTCAAGCCAAAACCAGGACAAAATATTTTTACCCGGGAACATTTAATTTGTTTATATGTAAGGTTATTTTTCACGATTAAAACAAAAACTAAGCGTCTTATCAAAAAATGATGAATACAAAATTTGTAGCTCATTTTTGGGTGAATAACTTTTGTTTATTTAGTTTTTTCGTAGCTTGTGTCTTTTGTCGAAAAATTTTTATTTTTTTATTTTCAATGTTGTTTTTGACGAATAAGACAAAAACTACGCGTCAAATCAACAAGTGATTCATAGCGAATTTGTAGATATTTTTTGGTTGAACAATTTTTAACGATTCATCTTTTTTCGTTTCTTGCATAGTTTGACCTCAACATGGAATTTTGGATTTTTCATAATTTTTCGTGCGATCACATTTGAATTTTCGATTTTTCAAGAAAATCTAGAAAGTTGTCATGATAATCTTGTGGAGCTCTCAAAAGGCAACGTTTTTCTTGTCGTGACCTTTTTTCATATCGTACGTTTTTCGGCTTAAAATGTTCCTTTTCTTTTTTTTTTTTTTGATATTGAAAATGCTATAACTCTAATAATTTTCTTTTTGTCTAAAAAAGTCATGAGGATAACTTTCTCGATTTTCCAAGTACTACGAATAGCCGTACATAGAATTTTCAAATGTAGAAAAAAATGGTCTAAAAAATATTCAAATTACTTTAACTTTTTGAATTTTCATCCTAACGAACTTGTCCTTTCTTTTTACACCCTTGAAAAGTATACCAAAGCACAATCCTATTTAAGTAGTCTTTCAAAAGTTATCGGGTATCAAGACGACAACGACAACGACAACAACGACGACGACAGACAGACAGGAATCGACGTAAAACTAGTTTTTCTGACTCAGGAGGCCTCAAAAAGTCGACATTTAATGGAATCCCCGAAAATCATTTTGCACATAAAACCAATACCATCTCATTAGTATGAGAATGTAATAAGAAATTTAAATTCTATAGAAAAATGAGACAAGATACAATTAATTTTTGACAACAAAATTTCTGTTCTAAAGCAGAGATCCCTGACCGAGTTACAGAAATTAATTTAATATACATTTAATATAAGGAGCTTCAGGGTCGGCGGAACAAATTTTTCCCAGGTGTGGAGTTACGGAAGCAGGATGGAGGGGGGGGGGCAGTTCAAATAGAATTTTTTCTTTTTATAATATATGCGTAATTAATTTTATTCATAAGCCTACAAGGATATTATATAATATTTATATAATATATTATACTATTATAGCACATAAATATACGTAAATCGTTATTCTTTTTATTTTAATGCAGCAAATGTGTTGGCCGCAGCTGATTTTTTCTAATAAAATTGTTAATATTGTTTTTCAATCTACGCAATGCTGAGAACGATTTCTCAGTAGTACATATTATGATGATGCTGGTGTGGTTAATAATATTCTTATAAGTCTTATAAACTCTGAAATTAAATCGGATAAGTTAGAATTGTCATTTACATAATTAAGAACGTCCTTTAAGGACTACAATGGAGGACCAGAAAACACGGTTATAGTCTTTTAGAACTCAATTTCGTTAACTAATGTGAATATTTTCTTAATTTAACTAAATGATTTGGATGAAAAGCTTTCTGCGTCAAATAAATATTTTTTCCTATATAATAACCACATTCTGCGGTTAAACAAACCGAAACTTTGTTGCTTCAACAAAATATTTTTCGGAGTCTCTAATTTTCAGAAATAATGTTATTTTCAATTAATGTAATAATAAATGGTGTTTATTATAAAGAAACTATGCGATGCTCTTTAGAACCGCGTAATTGTAAAAAAAATCACTTTCAATTAGTGTAATAATAAAAGCTTTTTTATTATAAAGAATCTGTAATTTGCTCTTTCGGAGCATGTAATTGTCAAAAATAATTTTACTTTAAATTAATTTAACACTAAATGTTGTTTTATAAGGAAATACATTTCAGGTTTTTTAGAGATTAGTTTTATATAATTATTGGATTAATTTTTGACGCAAAAAATAAAACTGTGCGTAATGTATGTCTGTTTTCCTCAAAAATATTGTAAAACGTAATATTTTCACGAATTGAAATAAACAAATTTCAAATATATTGGTAATTATATGCAATTTAATAATCATATTTTACATGTAAGAAATGTACTACAATGCCATTAAACAAGAAATAATAACGGGAGAAAAAGAATTTTGAATTTGAGAAAAATTGCTAGGTTATATGGGGGGAAAAATTTTCCTACGCAGAACTAGAAATTTTTCCGAACAAATGTTTTGCAAAATTACTCCTGAAATTGAAAAATTTTCTAAATAGTATGGAATTTTTTTATTCTCTCGAACTTATGAGAAAATTTCACAATGGCAAATAGAATATTTTTTATAAAAGTGAGCATTTTTCTGAGTATAAATTGGGAAAATTTCCCAAATATTGTAGGAATTTCTCATTCCCAAACAAGTATGTAAAATTTCCCAAATCGATCGAAATAATTCCTTTCAAAAAGAAAATTTTCAAAAGCACACTAGACTTTCGATTGTAGCACGGGTTTGGTTTGGTTCTGACCTTGGTTCGAATAGAAATTCACCGAAATTTTTAGAAAAATGACTCAAGAGACGGAAAAAAATGAGAAGACAAAAGTTGGTGAACCAAAAAATATCTAAAAATTCGTTATGAACTCTTGTTATTGACATCCATTGAAAATAAAAAATTAGCTTTTTGGAAAAAGCGACACAAGTTACAATAAATTTTGATTCAACAAAAGCTTTTGTCTAAATTATATCTGTATCATATGTATGTATTATATTGCTAATTTTAAAAATCGAAAGTATTATGCTTATGAAAGTGTAGAGGTAGACTACGTGGGGTTGACAAGGTAGGTTTCTACGTTCGTACTAGAGATCCTCTAGGGAGAGTTGAGATATATTTCCCCCTACAATGTTCGCCGCTGTACCGGAACTTGATATTTTCACTGCGGGGCGAAAAGTTTGAAAAATGACGTGTAGCACAATACGTGACAGCACGCGAGCGAGCATCGAGAAATTTTCGTATTTAAGCAAAAGGACTACAGTTCATAATTAACCCTACAGTACAGTCGCTAATGACCCTGGCAGTTGATGCGACTATAAACATTCAACTAATTAAAAAAAGTTGACTTTTCCAACAAAAAGTTGAATGTCTAAAATAACGAATTTTCTTCAGTTAAATTTTCAACCCGAAAATATCAATTTTCAACAAAAAAGTTCCACCAAATAGTTTAATTTTCGAACAAACTGGCTGAATTTTCAACCCAAAAAGACGAATTATCAACATGTATTACATATTTTACATTAACTAAAAATTTTTAACGAAAAAATACTAGCTTTGTTTCAGACGTTATTTTTTATTTTCAAACATTGAATTGCACTTTTCAAAATAAAATTAACAGTTACTTGAAGTAGCTAATTTAATAAATAGAACATTGGAAGTCAGCGTGGCACAAGCGACAACGCACTTAAAATTTTTATCACCAAGAATTCGTTCAGGAAATGTTGCGAGTTCGAATTCCGGCGCAGAAATATGAGAAATAATATATTTTCCAAAATTAAATTTACCAAGTGCATACCCATCCATAAATATACGATTAGCATGGGCGTTACATAAAATATATTTTTTTTATCTAAAAGGTATATTCTAAGGACCTTTTCTATGCATCAGCCTAATAAATACTGAGGTATGAATCTTATTACCCCGGAACGAAACAAATTAACCTATCGCAGTGGAAGTAATTCTGGTTGACTAACGTGCCAAGATTGTGTCAGCTTTGCCTCTTACGCCGTTACAATGAGAGCAAGGCTCTTTGCCAACCAAGGAAGACATAGAAAAGGAGAAAGAACTTTTTTGAAGCAATTCAAGTACATTTATCGGGTGTTTTGTTCGCCATTTCCTTAACGATTCCCCTCATAGATTCCTTAAGATTTATCGAGTTTGTACAGAGGCTGTGCTTCCAAGAATTTTCCTCTTGGCAATCGTTTGCAATTTCACCTAGTTAACTTGTCTGACCACTTGCTGCTTTCTCTCCTGGCGGGCCAAGCACACTCTTTACTACTCCATTGTAATTCTTGCTCTATCCTTAGAGGTCATCCATCAACTACGTTACCAATTTTATTCCATTTTTCAACCCCCCCTTTCCGCCCCCCTTGTTTACAAAGGTAGTCCCCCCGCCCTCCACATAAGGAGAGAGGGTGATTTTTCACAAAATAGGGTAATAATGGAGGAATAAATTCTTTCAAATAAACTTAATGTAAATACCATATTAAATGCAATATGAGACACTTTAAATTCCTAAGATTTTAAGTCAGACTATATATTGAATTTTCTACTTACAAAGGACAAATTTCTTACCAAAAATACAATGGTGCAATTTTCAGATGAAGAAATTAATTTTTAACAAACAAAAATCCGAATTTTCAACACAAAAGTTGAATTTTTAACCAACGAGGTGAAACTTAAATTTGAATTTTTTATAAAACTAGTTCAGCTTTAAACCATGTAGTTGAATTTTCGAATTAAAAAAATAAATTTTTAACCAAATAGTTGCATTTTTAACCAAAAAGATGAATTTTTCAGCATAAAATAATAAACAATTTTCTACAAAAAAAAACACACGAATTTTTAACAAATCACACTAATTTTCAATTTGAATACAGTAGCTTTCAAAATTTGGTAGCAACCTACGTTGGAAATTTTCTTTTCTTAGAAGTGATTCTAGACCAAAAGTCATTCAAATGTCGAATAATCCTAATAGTAACTTATCGGAAAGTAGATTCTTATTTTACATCCAATTTTGAATAAAAATCCACAAACTATATTAAATTTTGGAAATGCATGTTTAATTGACTAGACAATTGAAGTTTAAATCTGCGAAGTTGGAAATAAGTCGTCAAGTTATTATAATATTATATAAATGACTGAAGTTTAGAATTATAATAAAAATTAGAGAAAATCTAGGAAAATTCCTTTTATAGATATAAGTGATTAAATCATTTGGAAGTTGGAAGCAGCGTGGCTCTAATGGTAAGGTGCTTGAAATCACTACATACCATAGTCGATTTGCCACGCTGTTATGGGTTCGAATCCCAGCTTGGAAATCTTCTCTTCCATGGCTACCTTTGTACCAAGTTTTGTTTCAAAATTAACCTGTAATTTGAAGATCCCTTTCCAGCAGTCTTTATTATATGCTGTCTGATGAAAAGAAATTGGAATTATTATTTTTTTTTTTTTTCAATTACAAGTTCCTACAATAAAGCGTTGGAAGTTTGTACAATTGTATTTTAAAAACTAGCTATGAATTCGATCTCGAGTGTTTCCACTTTGCTTGTATTTATACTTATATGGTGCTCATTTGACGAACACTTTGCTTCCCGTTAGCAAATGTATTTGCTTCCTCATAGAGGAAGCAATAGTGATTTTTTTGAATAATAGACTAACCAAAGATTTCAATTTGATCAATTTAAAACTGGAAATGTACAAAAAAAAATACAAAATAATACAAACAAATTTTTAAATACAAAGACAAATCGGACAAATCAAATTTTGTATTCAAAATGATAATTTTTCTAGCTGGAAAAGGGAAGGGAAAAGTTCTGTCGCACCCTATCCCTTTCCCCGCTTTATGATTTCTTTACAAAAATTGTAAGAATTATTCTATTTGAAAATTTATGATCAAAAAGTCTTTTCTATTCATGCGTGAACTTTGAATTGTGTCGATTAAAAAAGTTTTTCTGTTTAAAACAGATGTTTCAAATATTATAAATGAGCATAAATTCCTTAATCTTCAATAAAGTTGATTAATATTATAATTCAATCGATTTGCCTTGAATCACGGACTCTATTGCGTTGTTGCATCAATTTTAAATTATGTTAGTGAAAAAAGTTTTACTATAAAAAACCGTTTTCTCAAATATTATGCATTACCATAGCTTCCTTACTCTTCAATAAAATGTATCAATATTATAGGCGAATCGATTCGCCTCGAATCAACACGTCTTTTCTATTCTCGCATCAACTTTAAATTATGAGAATGAACAAATTTTTACCATAAAAATCGATTTTAAATATAATGATAATGACGAAAACTTCCTCACTTTTTAATAAAATGTATTAATATTATAGGTTAATCGATTCGTCTCGAACCAAGGAATCTTTTATATTTTTGCATCAACTTTGAATTATGTTAATGAAAAAAGTTTTATTGGATGAAAATTCAACTATTTGGTTAAAAATGTATGTATTTTGTTGAAAAATATTCTTTTCTGGTAGAAAATTAATCTTTTTTTAGTTGAAAATTTAACTATTTGATTAAAAATTGATGTATTTTGTTGAGAATCCGTCTTTTTGGGTAGAAAATTAATCCTCTTGGTTAAAAATTCCTCTTTGTTGATTAAATTCTAGGGTTTCTTATTTTTAATTACAATATTTTATTGTTTAAATATCAACTATTAAATTTTTATTAAAAATTCATCTTTTTAGGTTGCAAATTCAACTCCTTAGTTGAAAGTTGGAATACTTTCTTAAAAGTTTTTTTTGTGTTGAAGATTCACAATTTTAGTTGAAAATTTTTTTGGTTAAAAAGTAATTTTTTTACTGAAAATTTAACTATTCTCGGGTTAAAAATTCAACTATTTGGTATAAAATTTAACTACTTTGTAGAAGAATAGATTTTTTTATTGAAAATTAATCCTGCTTAATGAAAATTTAACTACTCCACTTTAGTTTCAAGACTGATCTATTTTTATGTAAAAATGCAACTATCAAAAATTCAAAGTATTTAGTTAAAAAATCGTCTTCTTTGGTAGAAAATTAATCTTCTTGGATGAAAATTCAACTATTTGGTTAAAAATGTATGTATTTTGTTGAAAAATATTCTTTTCTGGTAGAAAATTAATATTTTTTTAGTTGAAAATTTAACTATTTGATTAAAAATTGATGTATTTTGTTGAGAATCCATATTTTGGGTAGAAAATTAATCTTCTTGGTTGAAAATTCATCTTTTTTATCGAAAATTTAAGTGTTTTTTGAAAGCTCATATAATTGGTTTGAAAATTCAATATTTTTAATGAATTTTTGTCTTTATTGACTGGTCATATATTGTAGAGTACTTTTTAATTTTTAAATGAAGAAAGAATTTTCTGAAGAAAATTTCTATATTTACCAGTCCTCTACCGTATGGGAAGTTTGACACCATGATACTTGCAGGAACCTCGTCAATTGAAGAAGCAACAGAAGACACTATTATTCCAAAAGCAGTGATAGCCGAAAGAATGTAGTGTAAAAAAATCCGCATAGTTTAGTGTTACTCGAAAAACTGAAAATAATTCAAATTATGTCAAAGTTGATCAAAAATAGGCTGTATTAAAATTTTCATGTTAAAGTCGCTACAACTTCCATAAGAATTAAGAAACTTGGTATCGAAAACAGTTTCATATGAAACAGTCTTTAGCTGGCAAAAAAATCCCCCTCTAGCTCCGCTGGGATTCGAACCCAGGTTGACCAGGGTTCGAATCCCGGCGGAACTATAATTTTTTTTCACTGCTAAATACTATAACCATTTTAGTTTAGACTAGTAGATTTGTTTGTTTCCAAATCTATAATAATTTTGGGTTCACTTACTGTTTTTTTTTGTGATAAGATCTTGCCGGCGATTCGTCTTGAACGGATATGCATTCCTGCGACGCATTTTATTTCTTTTATAGAGGGTTCGCCATCATCGAGGGTTTCCAATCCAAGATGTTGTTTCTCTGCGAACGACATGCCTGCAAAAGACAGATTTATTACAGAAAAATTATTCCCTTCTTAAGCAGATATTATTACATAATTGATGCTGAATTTAACCACAGTGAAGAAAGCATTCAAGAAGAAAATTAGATTCGGTTTATTCGCTAAAACTGATTATGCAGGATTATCGAACTTATTTTTAAATATACCATTCAATTTTCAACCCAAAAATACATTTTCAAACAAAAATGGAATAGTTACTTTTTTAGTTAAAAAATTAATTTCCAACTAAAAAATTAATTTTCAACAAAATAGCTACCTTTTTAACCACAGAAATTAATTTCTAACTAAAAATAGGATAATTAATTAATATTCTACCACATAGTTGAATTTTCAACTGAGGAAGATAAATTTTCAATCAAACATGAAATAGTTAAATTTTCAGATAACAAATTAATTTTCAACCAAAGAAAAAAAACAATTTTCAACAAAATAGTTAAATTTAAAAAAAAAAAAAAGATTCTTTAACTAAAATGATGAGTCATCAACCAAAAAAATTAATTTTCAACCAAATAGTTGAACTTTCAACCCAAAAATACATTTTCCAGCAATTTTGGAATAGTTACATTTTTAGTTGAAAAATTAATTTTCAACTAAAAAACGAATTTTTAACAAAATAGTCACATTTTTAACCAAAGAAATTAATTTCCAACCAAAAATAGAATAATTAATTAATATTCTACAACATAGTTGAATTTTTAACTGAGGAAGATAAATTTTCAATCAAACATGAAATAGTTAAATTTTCAGTTAACAAATTAATTTTCAACCAAAGAAAAAAAACAATTTTCAACAAAATAGTTAAATTTTTAACAAAAAAAAAAGATTCTTGAACTAAAATGATGAATCTTCAACCGAAACAATTAATTTCTAACCAAATGGTTGAATTTTCAATTAGAACGTTCGATCGAAAATGAAATAGTAACATTTTCATTTAAAAATTTAATTACACTAAAAAAACTAACTTTTAACAAATCAGTTAAATTTTCAAACAAATAAATTAATCTTTAATTAAAATTATTAATCTTCAACAAAAAAAAAATGAAATATATTAACCAAATAGTTGAATTTTCAACCCAAAAATACATTTTCAAGCAAACAAGAAATAGTTACATTTTTAGTTAAAAAATTAATTTTCAAAAAAAAACGAATTTTCAACAAAATAGTTACATTTTTAACCAAAGAAATTAATTTCTAACCAAAAATAGAATAATTAATTAATATTCTACCACATAGTTGAATTTTCAACGGAGGAAGTTAGATATTCAATCAAACATGAAATCGTTAAATTTTCAGTTGAAAAATTAATTTTCAACCGAAGAAAAAAAACAATTTTCAACAAAAAAGTTAAATTTTTCACAAACAAAATAAAAGATTCTTTAACTAAAATGATGAGTCATCAACCAAAAAAATTAATTTTCAACCAAATAGTTGAATTTTCAACCCAAAAATACATTTTTAAGCAATCTTGGAATAGTTACATTTTTAGTTAAAAAATTAATTTTCATCTAAAAAACGAATTTTTAACAAAATAGTCACATTTTTAACCAAAGAAATTAATTTCCAACCAAAAATAGAATAATTAATATATATATATATATATATATACATACATATAAAATTATTTTTTACGTTATTTTTTACGATCTTGTCTCTTGTGTGGTTGCTATGACATTCGTGTAAGGTGTTCTATAAGCAACCTCTTTCTCTTCTTGACTTTTTTCAGATCGTTAATTTTTTTTAATCGAAAAAAGTCATACGGAGAAATTGTTCGTCTTTTTGAGTGCAACGAATAACGATACGGAACATTTTTAAATCTTGCAAAAAAAAGTGTTTTCAAAATGTTTCAAAATGCTCTAACTTTTTGAATTTATATTATATGGTGCTCATTTCACGAGCACTTTGCTTCGTGTTAGCAAATGTACTTGCTTCCTAATATAGGAAGTATTTGTGGTTATTTAAATAATAGACAAACTAAAGTTTTCATTCTGATCAATTTAAGAATAAAAATTTACAAAAAATACAAAATTACAAAATAATACAACAAATTTTTAAAATACAATGACAAATCAAATTTTATATTTAAAATGGTAATTTTTCGAGCTGGAATGGGGAAGGAGGAAATTCTATCGCACCCTATCCCTTTGCCAGCTTTGTGCTAAGTTGATTTAAGAGTTAAGTTTTCAATTTAAAAAATTAAATTTCAACCAAGAGGTTGAATTTTTAAACAAAAATTATTTTAACTTTTTAATAAAAAACAGTGGAATTCAACGAAAAAATACGCATTTTTGTCAAAAGTTCAAAATCAATTTTGAATTATGTTAATGAAAAAAATTGCACAATAAAAAACCGTTTTTTTTTTTAATATTATGCATTACCATAACTTCCTTACTGTTAAATAAAATCGTAATTTAAAAAGTTAATATTTTTCTTAACTTTTTGCAAATAATCAGAAGGCAATATTTTGAAAGTGGAAACAGGTTAGGTAACGTTTACAATTTCAGAATAGGGTCTTCTTATTTTTTACTTTTCCCATTTTTATAATCTTTTTGATTACTATATACAGTCCTGAATAAGTTTATATATGTTTACCCTGACTATGTATAATTAATTTGGAGCCCATTGATCCCCTGTCATTTTAAGATTGTAAACAAATTTTATTTTTTTAAACTTTGTTTAAACAATCCGAAGGTGGCTACGTCACGTTTGCAGTTTCACAATATGAACTACTTATTGAGAATGCAACACCATCGCGTTATTTTATTAAACATTTCTATTTTTAACTTTTCCGTTTTTATAACCTTTCTTTAATTATTATATAGTCCTGAATAAATTTATTTATTTTTATGAAACAATTAGATACTGTCCACTATTGAATTAGGAAATATCGTCAAATCGAGTTATTAATTTTCTACTAATCTTTGATGGCTTACTTTTGGCTAATGGAATTTTTAAAATATAACTATTAATTATTCAAATTTTACTAATTTTGATTTAGAGAGACCTCAAAGTATCTTTTGCATAAAAAAGAGTTTGTAAATTTACGGCGTCGATAATTTTTTCTGCTAATAATTTAAATTTAATAATATACATAAAATTAAACCATTTCGAATTCATATTTACCCTTAAAGCCTTTCAAGTTATAGACACCATTTCAATCCTATATAATAGAGAGGTTTAATCTATGAACAATGTGAAAGTAAGAATGTTCCAAATTAAATAGTTTTTTTAATATCTTCAGATAAATATATTAAAACCTGATATTGGATGCCCTAGAATTTGATTTTTCATGACTTTAAGTGTAAAAAAATAAAATCTTTAGCAGTAAAAGGAAATAATATGTTCAATAGATAATATATGAAATTCTTTCGCGTCAATTTTAAATCTTCGAAATTGTACAACAAACTGAAATAAATAATAGGTGACTTATAGTTTTTAAATAAATATATTTGACGTTTTACTTAAAATTTTTCTTTAATTTTCTTTTTCAGCCAATAACTTTATCATTTTTTCATTACCATAAATACGTGGCATAATGAAAAAGCGTTTGACATTTTTGACTTCTTGTATTTGGTTCAGTAAAAATAATTGAATGAGCAAAGTCTATTACAATTACAATTTGTTAATTTCAAGGAAGGGAGCCCTTGACCTTCTTAGTTTATTATATAAAAAATCCAAAATCATTTAAAGTATTATAAAACTTTTATAAACTTCTCTTTTTTAAATCTTTCGAAACTGATGATAATTCAAAAATCTCAAATCTTACTTTTTGGTCAGCCTTCAGCTTGAAACTTGCAACATTAAATGACTTCAAACTGAAATCGTTTAATGCTAAACAACTTTCAATTGAAAGCATATATCGAAGCATTGAAAATAGTTTGATTCAAGTTTTAAACCTTTCCAAATTGCATCGTTTTAAAATAATATGTTACAGTTTAATTCAGGCCAATTTTCAAATAAAAAAATTGTAATCCCGCCAGGAAGTTTTTTAAACTTTTCAAATTTTGACATTTATTCTATAAGGTGCAAAAATTGTATACAAATTATTTTTGTCGAGTGTGTAATGAAAAATATTCAGGACAAATACAGGAAGTCTTTTTTTTGATAAAGAAAAAATTACTTCTTTGGATTCGGCTGGATTAAAATTAATTTTTAAAATTTGAAAATTTTGTTATCTGAATCTTATTTAGTTTAAATTAGTGTAGTAAGCCATGCTTGTATTTTGTTTACACGCAATTTTTGTGTTTGATAATAGCAGTTTGAAAATCACAAAAGTGGCAAAATTCATAAAAATGAAAAATAACTTAAACAGTTATTTTGAATGGAAATATTTTATAACTCTTCAATTTTATTTCAAATAGGAATCATTAACGGTTACAAAATTATTCTTTTCAAAGCGTGCAATTTCAAATTCCTCTCGTATAAAAACTTTTTAATGTCGAACCACGCCCAACCGTACAAGATTCGTCTTTTCTCACAGGTTTGATAAAAAAATTCTAGTTTTGCCTAAATATCATAGGAAATGGTAAGAAAAGATGATAAAATGAAAAAGTATAGAAAAGTTAAAAAACCTCCACCAGAAATTAGATGTTTGTTTCAAAAAGATCAACAATTTGGACAATTTTAGTCAAATAATTCTTAGAAAGGAATTCAAAATGCAACAAAGTGAAATATTGTACAAACTTGATAATTTTCCCTTATCCACTTTTACCTTTGTTGTAGAAGTACCCAAGCATATGATCCATATTAGAACCTAATATGGACTGAAATCATTACTGTATTTCGAGAAATGTCTGAAATCATCCATTTGTTATAAAAAATATCGTATGCACTCGCCTACGACTCGTACTGAAAACATACACTCGTCGAAAAAGCCCCTCTTCTCTCCTAGGTGCATAATATACTATTAAAATAAAATTCCTTTTACAAGCATGCGTTTAAGACCGATCAGAGAAATTGTTTTTCCATCATATTTTTATTTGCTATTTCTACACTACTATAGGAAGGTCTCCTCTATGTGATTCATGCAAAAATTATGTTGACTTAATCTAAAAAAAATTAGGAATCTGACTTGAACAAACCGGGAAATGTACTTGAATTTTAAATTGTTCTAGAAATTGTTTTCCTGTTGAAAACGAGATAAAAAATGAGATCGAGTTAGTTAACCAACTTTCCACACCGAACCGTTCTATAATACATCGAAAATGCTATAAAAATAGAAAATAAAAAATTCGCATCAAATGATACAAAGATAGATAGACTTAATCTTAAGACCATTGTTTATTTCGAAAGGTTCCGTATGAGCTATGAAGTTTCAAATTTATAACGTTTTAAAAAATGATTAAAATGGTTTTTCCAATTTGCAAAACTTTTGCAAAATTTATGATGGTGTATACAAATGTAAAATCTTAATTATTGTCAATTTTCAAGTGGTTTGGTATGAGCTGTGAGTTGTAAATTTATAATAAAATTTTTAAAAAAATTATTAAAATGGTTTGTCCAATTAGCAAAACATTTCCAATTTTCGATGGTGTATAAAAATGTCAAATCTTAATTCTTGTTAATTTCAAAAGGTTCCGTATGAGCTGTGGTGTTGCAAAATTTGTATGTGATGCGGAAATTTATTTGAAGCATTTGCAACCTGTTTTTTAATCTGTTGCCATTTTTGTAATAGTGATATGCTGTGAATGAAAGTTTATACACTCTTCACACAGAAAAAAGTATTTCCCATGCAACTAAAAATGTTGCAAATTTGCATAGCACTTCGAGATCATGTTTAAAACTTTCCTGTTAATTTGCAGTACTCATGCAATTTTTTTCTGAAAGTTATTGATGAAAATATAGATTATTATCAGATTTATATGTTCCGTGTCTCTAAACTGGTTGCAAATCTAATAAACTGTGGAAAATTCACAAAAAAACGTTACAGGAAGTTTGCAGGACTTTTTATATTTTTTTAATCCTATTTTCATCAAAAACAATGTTTTTCTTATTTTTGAACATGTTCCGGACCTCGGAGAGAGTTGCAACATGAGATTTATTGTTTCTGCAATCCAATTTATCAATTCACAAAATTTGAAAACTTTTGGACTTATAGTTCAATTTTCCATTTTTTATGTCTTTATTGACTGGTCTAAACAAAAATTAAAAGAAAAGTCAGTCAATTTCATTGGTCAGGGAAAATTCAGGGATTTATAAAAAAAAAATCTTGCAAAAGTCAGAGAATTTCTATAACTTTAAAAAAATGTCAAGCAGAATAAATTTTTCAATTTCAATTTAAGATTGTTTTATTCCGTTTGTAAAGGATTCTAGGTAAAAGATGTTACAAGTTCAAGATTCTGGTATTTGAACATTAATGGTCAAGGAAAATAAGAAGTTAGTCAGGGGAAAAGTAGATAATTTTTAAAATCAACTTTCGCGGTAACCCTGAAATAATATTGTTGTTAGTAATTAATTTGCCCTTTATTTATATTTCTTCTTTTTCTGTTGGTTTCACCTGAAGATTATCTTTTTAGTTATAAATTTTACTATTTGTTTGAAAATACAACTATTTTGTTAAAAATTCATCCATTTCGGTTGAAAATTCAACAATCTTTTTATAAATTCATCCTTTTTTATTGAAAATTCAACTATTTCGTAAAAAATTTACTTGTTCAAAATGCATATTTTGGTATTAAAAAGTGAACTAAAATCTTTTTTGGTTGATAATTCAACTATTATTTTGAAAATTAATCTTTTTAATGTGAAAATTGATCTATTTTAGTAAAAATTGCATTTTCCTTGAATAAAAATGCAACTTTTTGGTTGAAAATTTAACAATTTTGTTAAAAACTCATCCTTTTTGATTGAAAATTTAACCATTTCGTAAAAAATGTACTTTTTGTTTAAAATTCATATTTTGGTGTTGAAAGGTCAACTGAAATCTTTCTTGGGTGAAGATTCAACTATTTTTTTGAAAATATGTCTTTTTGATTTAAAAATTTATCTGTTTCAGCAGAAATTTTATCTTTCTTGATTACAAATTCAACTGTTTCGTTAAAAATTCAACAATTTTGTTGAAAAGTCATAATTTTTTATAGAAAATTCAACTATTTTGTGAAAAATTTACTTTTTGTTTAAAATTCATATTTTGTTGTTGAAAGGTCAACTAAAATCTTTCTTGGGTGAAAATTCAACTATTTTTTTGAAAATTTGTCTTTTTGATTTAAAAATTCATCTGTTCCAGTAGAAATGGTATCTTTCTTGAATAAAAATGCAACAGATTGTTTGAAAATTCAACGATTTTGTCAAAAAGTCATCCTTTTTGGATGAAAATTCAACTATTTTTTTTAATTTGTCTTTTTAATGTAAAAATTCACCTATTTAAGTAAAAATTGCATCTTTCTTGGATAAAAATGAAACTGTCTGGATGAAAATTCAACAATTTGTTTAAAAACTCATACTTTATGGTTAAATAATCTACTGTTTCGTAGAAAATTTACTTTTTGTTCAAAATTCATATTTTGGTGCTGAAAACTGAACTGAAATCCTTTTTGGTTAAAAATTCAACTGTTTTGTTGAAAATTCAACTATTTTTTAGAAATGTTTCTTTTTGCTTAAAATGCATATTTTGGTTTTGAAAAGTCAACTGAAATCTTTTTTGGATGACAATTTAACTATTTTTTTGAAAATTTGTCTTTTTGATTTGAAAATTCAACTGTTTTAGTGAAAAATGCACATTTCTTGAATAAAAATTCAACTGTTTCGTTAAAAATTCAACAATTTTGTTGAAAAGTCATAATTTGGTATTGAACATTCAAATATTTTGTAAAAAATTTACTTTTTGTTTAAAATTCATATTTTGGTGTTGAAAGGTCAACTAAAATCTTTCTTGGGTGAAAATTCAACTATTTTTTTGAAAATTTGTCTTTTTGATTTAAAAGATGTCATTTTTTAGATGGCAGTTACTCCCAGTGGGACCCTGCGGTGGTTGTTAACCTTTAGTTTTTAAATATATATTAGGCGAGACAGCAAGGAATGTTTTTTTTCCAAAAAATCAACTTTAATGCTGATTATCAGAAAAAAATTAACATTTCGAATAAAAAAAAACTGCCACGATAGTACTGCAGTACATGAATAAAGCTTTTTGAGCAAATATAATAAAAGTTCAATTAGATAATCCTAAAAAAAGTTACACTAACATGAAGGTGAAAAAAAAATTGAAAAATACAAGCTTCTGTATATTGGCAATCAGTTTATGTACGCACCTATGGATTGGTGAATAGATATGGGTCCACTAGGACTATAATTTAGCCAAATTTCAACTCAATAAAAAAGAAACAATCATTTAAGGTTGGAACATTTGATGTGTTTTGCCACACATATAACTTTCTCTCTTAGTGTGAGTTATGACATTAAGTGGCATAAAACAGTATGAAGGCTAAATACGACAGAGAAGGGACCATTATAAAATTCGATCTACTATACACGAGCTTCAATTTTGCATCAGTCTCAATAATGGGAGTGACGGACGAAATAACCACATATTCTCTGTACCCTCCTTTCCATTTTGCTGATAATTTTCTTTCAATGTGTTGATCTGCTGGTGCCGAGTTGCCCAAAACTTTTATAATTAGGCACCTGGACATTTTGCTTGACATACCATGAAGAAATGTAATCCTCTGTTTCTTGTTTCAGAGTTAAGTTCACAGTCCGAGGGTTCACGTAATGGCGCCCCTATTCCTGATATTTCTCGTAACAGGATTTCTTATTCTCCAGATAGAAATCATTCTCCTGAAAGGTCTAGGTCCAGGTCTCCTCCTGGCGACATTGACCCAGCTGGATTCCGTTATGCTGGGCTTCCTCCTGCTGAGTATGATCCTGCCTGGTTTCCTCCTTCCGAGTTAGATTTTGCCGGGTTTGAATATGGCGGGTTACACCAGGCTGAGTTTCCTTCTAATAGCCCTTTTTCTCCAGGCAGGTCTTTTTCTTCAGAGCCATCTTCAGGCTGGACTTCTTCATCTCCAAAGCCTTCCTTACCTGCCAGATCTTCTTCTACAAAGCCTCCTCCTCCTGACAGGGCTTCTAGTTCAAGGCCTCACCCTCCTTCTAGGCCAATTGATCCACCTAACAAGCTTCCATCTGCTAACGGACATGAAGTTGGTATGGAATGCCTTCAATTTATCAGGCTTACTACCCGCAAAAATCCACCCCGGACATTTGAACTGCGAAGATACACTTTTCCCGACAATAAGTCAATCAAATTGAGAATAGTAGATCATTTTTCTGCACCCGTGCCAACACAAGAACAAATTGTTATGTCGACATCTGATGGTGAAGTATTTGCAATATTGGAGACTACTCATAATCTTGCTGGAATTTATAGGTGCGATAAGAGTAAAAAGGCTATGAAACGGGTCAAAATAAACATGTCAAGCGGAGTTGTTACCTTTTTGACCAAAGAAGAAATCGAGGAAACTCCCGTAGGTTCCAAACGCCCAATTTTGAGAACCTTTCGAATAAGACGGGAAAATCAAAAGTGAACCTAAATCCTTTACAGTATTCATTCAATCGAAGAATTGTTGAACTAAAATATAATATTGTCAGAGAAGTTATAATTTCAAATAAAATTGATAGTAAAAATGATATGTGTTCTGTTTCTCAATCCTCCAATCTTTTTTCAATGCCCAAGTCAGTCTTTTTCAGAAGCAAATAAAAAGGTTCCTTGTTTGCTTGTTTATTACAAATACTTGGTTTATACGTATAATGATTCTCTTGTACACCTGGCGTAGAGGTGAAATTCACACTATGTTTTCCATCATTGTTGCTGATGAGAGCCTGAAACGCGTAGTAAGGGACACTAGGGTTATGAGAGGTTCTGCAAGTTTCATTACGTTAACTTATCACAAATAGAACTGATCTTTCATTTCTATTTCGTTACGTTATTTGTGAATGAAAACCAAGATAAAACCGAAGTTTTGCTTTACCAGTCGTGAAGTAACTAACTACATTGAGATTTTTTTTCAATTCTACGATAAAAAAGTCAAGAATTGAAGTTTGCGGTAAATATTAAAAATCTAAACTGCATGGAGCTCACTTATGATGCGAAAGAACATGACAAAGTTTGAAAACGAATATTCCTATCATAATCACTGTTTGGTGTATTAAACACTTCACTGTGGATCTCTTGTCTGATGTTTGAGGTAAATAATCTAGGTGTGTCAAACGCGTTTTCCTCAAGGACATTCGGCATTAGATAAACCTTTGCCACTCTCTGATCATCACCTGAACATCCAGTCGACATGATGTTAAAAGTAATCGATGCAGTTGAGTGAAATGCATTTTTCTTACAAAAATTTTGCTGCAAATAAACATTTTCAATATTCAATTATTACTTGAACAGCCCCTAAATCTAATGTTGAAAGTCAATGGCATATATTTTTCATGTCAAGTTAAAGAAACTGCCAGTTAATAATTTGGAAACATTGATCGTTAATTACAAGATACATTTTCTCACGGAAAATGCAAGTCATGCATCTGGATCCTTCATCTTTGACTCAAGTCGAGAAGACCGTCAATTATGATCAAAGAGTCACAAACATTAATTTGAAGCTGAATATCATCGAAAAAATGCATTTGTCTGTGAGATATCTATAAGTAGTAAACTATTATACAGCCCCACAAGGAAAAATTTCGAGAGAAAGAAACTAGACCCCACTTATCCTACGATTTTTGACCTGTCGATTGGCTCTAGTTTTTACATAACCTAAACATTTTTGATTTTTTGTGAAAATTTTATTTTCTCCAGATATGATGATTTTTCGGAATTAAATCATGCTAAGAACACAACTTGATATTTTCGCGATGAATGTCGTAGTTGAAAATATCACTGCAATTCGCGGTACATATGTTTTTCTAAACGTTACTGTGTAAATTTATTACGTTACATTTAGGAGCAAGTTTGAGACGTTTTTTACGTCATTGGGTGTTTCTGTGACAAACATTGCAGAGTCAAACAAGGACAACTTGACCTTCGAATGAAACGTTTTTCATTCATACGCATATTAACTTCGAATGACGTGCTTTTTGGCTTTCAAAACTTCTATGTATTATTGAAAAATTTCACGAGTATAAATTATTTGTCTCGTGGAGTACTACTAACAACCGCACATAGAATTTCCAAATTTCGAAAAAAGTAGTCTCAACAATTTTAAAAATGTGCTCACTTTTTGAATTTTGATCCGAAATAGCTGATTAACGAACTTGTTCTTTCTTTTCAGACCTCCGAAAATTCTGCCAAAGCACAATCTAATCTGATGAATTTTTCGAAAGTTATCGTGACTACACGATACTACAGACTACAGACAGACAGACACCTTCGTAAAAACCGGTTTTTCTGACTCAGAGGGTCTTGAAACGTCGGCATTTGATTGAATCCGTGAAAGTCATTTCTCACATAAAACCAATACCTTCTCATTGAGATGAGAATGTAAAAAATACTTCTTCGCTTGATGACAGATAATAAAAAATTCCGTTCCTTTTATTATGAAATGTCGTATGTTTTTACAAGGCCCCTAGAAAATAATAAAAATGATTTTCTTTACTCTACAGTACCTTTCACCGAATTAATATGTTTCTGTAAATTAACCTTCTCATGTTTTTTGAATGTTCAAATTTAATAAAATCATTTAAAATGTTTCAATAAATATAGGGTCTTTTTTTAATTTTATGCTCAAGAATTTTCTTGCGAAAAAATACTAGGTCAGTTAAAAAATTTGAGATTTCCTCATCCCCAAAAAGATAAGTATTTCAAAATTAAACTACACTCGTATTTTTAATTGCCGTCTAAATGCTGCACGCCACAGGCGACCGCACATTGACTGAAGCCGTGATGGAAGTTTCCTTTCAGCCTGCCACTTGGTCACATCCACATAAAAGATAAAAATCTTTAACATTTGACTAAATATTTAATGAAGTTTTGAGTTTATATGCATATCGCGAATACAAAAATATATTATGAGTTTGTAGAAGTGAAGGAATATCATTTTTGAACGTTGAAGAATAGTGAAATTGTGTAGTGGAGTACTATCATCCTAACTTCTAATCGTCAATGTTCCCTAGAAAATATAGTATCAAAATATATCACTAAAAGTCTGTTTGAAGAATTTTACGTGCTTGAAGTCTACAAGTGTCAAAAATGTGGCGGTTTTAAATAATATTCCAGTGTTGAAGATTCGGATATAATGCGTGAATTTTATATGATTGACAGAGCGTTCATCTTACTGCATATTATTTGGAATTTTAGGCAGACCTATATCGATAAAACCCTAGAATGAGAATACCTATTCGGAAAACAATAACAGTGAATCAGTTTATATTATATTTCAAAATATACAAAACCTTCAGTCAAAATGACCAACGCCCAGATATTCCGGGGTTAAATTAAACAATTTTAAATTTGAAGGACTTATGGATAAAGGTCCGATATAGTCTTACCTCCTATTTGTTTCACATCTCGTATATCCATGTATTTTAACGCGCTGGTTATGAGAATGACGATGAAATACCAGCACATGTCGTTTTCAAGGCCAACAATGGATAAAACTATAAAGATTTCAGGGGTTTTCCGTTTATTTGAGTAAATACTTAACATTTACAAAAAAGCTTTCTATCAAAGTCTTAGATATTAAAAAAATACGCATTTCATGTTTTGTGTATTTTCATCCTAAAACTGATAGTTTTTGAGAAAATGGACGCCAAATAGGAAAAAAGCACAGAAATACTGCACAATGGAAATCATAATGTAGGATATTATGTTGGCGAAATGTATCTGGAAATTGACCCAGAGTATGCCTAAACGAAACACTGGAAGGTTTGAAGATGTCATCGACATTATTTCTGTATGTAATCATATGCGGTGTAACCAAAACTATTTTTCGGATCTATATTATTTCTGTAACCAGTAACAGGAGTGCCGAAAATCCCATTTTGAGCAATTCTACACTTGTTACAAACGTTTTCCTTCTTTTCTCGAAAAATAATGGTTTTTGAGAAGAAGATCTATACCATTAAATGAAATTTTTAATGTTGTATCAGGTTTTAACATGGAAAGTGACATTTTCGCGTATTTTCATGGTTATTTTCGTAATCAGCGAGCCTTAACACATCGATTAGACGCGTGCAAAAAAATTCGATTCGATTTAGAACTGACATTCGACGACGCGCGCTACGTCGTCGCGGCTCGATTTTTTTCGATTCGATCGGCCGACCTTCGATTGTCGAAAATCGAATATATGCGACTGACAAAAGACATTTCAAGTTTTTAATTTATGATTCTAAAAATCAAAGCCGATGCATGTAGAATGCAGATTGCAGATCCAGAGAGACATGAAGAGAATACTGTCTCAATCTAGTGGTTAGTATTACGCGACATACCCAGTAAAAAAGGTTCAATAGATTAACGCGCAAGCGAATTCAGGTAAGGTTTGGTGTATTCGATTTGCTGTGATTATCGAATTGGACCTTTAAATTCAATTCTGCAATTCGGCCTTTAGTCGGGCGAATTTATTTAATGAAATGAAGGATAATAATTGTAAGTTTTTCAGAGTAGCAATGACTATAATTTTGAAAAATAAAGTTGCCCAAATACATTCGTGCGGTTTGAGCAAGCGATAATAATTATTTAACTGAACGGAGTGATATTAAACAATCTTTGACTCCAATTCGGCAATACACATGATTTGACAGACTCAATTCTGCAAGGGGCGATGGACGCGGTGGGTTACTGGTAACTTCATTGTCGACAGCTGGTGTTATAATTTTTTCTACTAATTAAAAATGTTTAAAAATTTACAAAATAAAGTGCAAGGAAGCGCGTGCTACATAGCGTTTCCAAACTTTTCCAGTAGCCTTCTATATTTATGTTATACTCTTAGATTAAAATAAAATTAGAACTGAATTATTCACAAAATAATTACTTCTGGAATAATGAAATTGCATTATACTTGTTTTAATTATCTTGCTGATCATGTCAATCTTATTTTATGTAAAAAAAATATATTTACCTATAATGATTCGACTTATTTTAATATTTTTCAACTAACAGTCGAATAAGTTTTTAAGTATGTTGACAACTATTGAATTTTGAAACTTGTTTTTTTTTATCTCATTTTATTTTTAATTATTTTATTATATTATATGATAATATTATTATATTAGAAATGAAAAAGGAATGCTGACAATAAAAGTAGATAGATTTTCAAATTTGATAACGTTCGAAAATTTCTAAGAGCTTCAATAAATTTCGAGGCATTTCAAAAGATTTTAAAGGATTTGAAATATCTAAGGGTATTTTAACAACTTTCAAGGGATTTTCAATAACTTCACAAAGTTTCAAGTGATTTCAAGAGTTTCAAATAATTTGAAATATTTTAGGGAATTTTAACATATTAAAAAGTAATTTATAACAAAAATTTTGAAATAATATGAACATTTTTTTATTAATTTATTATTTCATGATATTTTAAAAGATTACAAGGGATTTTATAAAATTTCCGATGATTTCTCTGTTTTTGGAGGATCTTAAAAACTCTCAAGGTTTTTGAATAAATGTCAAGGTTTTTAAGAAGTATCCGCAGATTTAATAGAATTTCACGAAATTTCATTTCGAATTCAAGCTGAATTTGTATAAATTCTTTTGAATTCTGCAGAATTTTCGGGAGTTTTTTTTAATTCACGTGAATTCTTCAAAATTCAGTTAATTCTACGTAATTCAATGTATTTTTTAAGCTTTCTGTTTAGTTTTTGTTCAATTCATTTTGAAGTCGGCACTTCATCAAATTATTTGAAATTTTCTATCATTTTTCTAGACTCATTTCAAAATTACTGAATTCAATGCATTTTTTCATATTTTTCATTTTTCTTAAATTTCTTAAATTTCATTCATTAAATTCAAAATTTATGTACTCATATACTCATATAACGAATAAAACACACTCCATTTCAGAAATAACATTTCTTTTAATTTATAAAATAAAAAAATTTATTACGTCAATATAATTTACAAAAAAGTTAAGTGCGAGACAAATTTAAGAGCCAATTATAATGAATTGAATTATAATTATATTCATATTTCTCGAGATGATAACGATGGCAGAATTTACCTACAAATAAGATATGAGAAAACCATTATGTACTCCTTTAACAGAGAAAAAAAATGAAAAGGAGTTTCTTATTGGAGGCTACTGACATCATCCTGTGGTGCCTTCTTATTATTTTATACAGATATTTTGCAACATTAATTGAATATAAATAACATAGAAAGAGGAAGTATATCTTCAACCAATGAGAGAAATGTTTAACTGGTTAGATGCATTTTTAATCAAAAAGAGGAATTTTCTACCATGATTCATAATTTTCCACCAAAAAAAGACGAATTTTCAACGAAATAGTTACACTTTCAAACAAAGACATGAATTTTCAACATAAATGATAAATCTTAAATAAAATTAATTTAAAAAACAATAGTTTAACTTTTAAACAATTAAATAAATTTTCAATTGAAACGATGAATTTTCTACCCTGAAGATTACTTTTCTACCAGGAAAGACAAATTTTCAACAATATTCATGAATTTTCAACAAAATACTTACATTTTCAATCCAAGAGATGCATTTTTAACAAAATAGTTCAACTTTTACCCAAGAAGTGGATTTTTCAACAAAAAATATGAATTTTCTCCAAAAAAATAATAACTGAACAGTAACTGATATTTCAACTAAAATTTTTTAATTTTAAGTAAAAAAAATTAAATTCGTTAAATAAAGACGAATTTTCACCAAAATAGTTGAATCCTCATCTAAAAGAGAATGATTTTCAACCAAATAATTGGAATTTTAATCAGAAAAGATTAAATTTTCATCAAAAGAGATGAATTTTCAAGCATCTTTTCAACGGTCTTAAATTATTCCCAAAATGTTGAACAATCTTTAAAAATTAAACAAAAATTTTCAAGATTTCTTTTAAGATTTTACAAAATCTATTGAAGTTTTCTTGAAATCCTTTGAAATTAATTTTTCAAAATAAAACGTCATTGAAAATGTTTCCAGAAATCTTAAGAAAAGTTTTTGATTTTCTTGAAACCTCTCAAAATTCTTGAAAAGCTTCGACATTTTTTTTCGAATTCTAAAAAAACTTATATTTTGTTTTCAATTTTTTAAATCTTTTTCAATTCCTAATATCTTTTGAAATGATTTGAATGTATCCTAATTTTGTTTAATTTTGCGAAATTCTGAAAAATTACGTTATACATTTCAGTTTTGGAAATGTTTTAAAATGATTCCAAATCTTTTTAAATATTCTATTAAAATTAATTTTTTATAATAAAAAATCATTCAAAATTGACCCAGAAATCTTAAGAAAAGTTTTTTATCTTCAAACCTTTTAAAATTCTTGAAAAGATTTGAAATCTTCAAAAGTTAGATTTTATTTTTAATTTTGAAAAATCTTTTTAAATTTTAGATTATCTTCGGATCTTTTTAAAACATCTAAATATCTTTTAAAATTATTCGAATTTTTCGTATTTTATTTCAATTCTGCTAAATTCTACAAAATCGCCTTAAAACCTTCCATATTTTTTTGTTGGCATTTTTAAAAATCTTATAAAATATTTTGCAATATTTTTTTATTTCCTTTAAAAATTATATTTTTAAACAAAATTATCAATTGAAATTTTTCTAGGAAACTTGGAAAAAATTTACCAACCTTAAACCTTTCAAAATTCTTAAAAAGCTTTGAAATGTTTTGTTCGAAATATTTAAAAATCTACAATCTGTTTTCAATTTGTTACAATCTGTTTAAATGTTAAATTATATTTGATTCTTTTCTAAGCTTCTAAATATTTTTTGAAATTATTCGATTTTTTCCTTACATTTTCTATATTTTATTTTAAAATTTGTGGAATCTTATCAAGTTAAAAATTGTTTTTGAATTTTTCAAAACTTCTGATTATCTCTTAAACTTACTCTAATTTTTTCCAAAAGTTTGTTTCAAATCTTCTACATTCTTCTTAGAAATCTTAGAAAATTATTTGAAATATCTTTCAATGTTATCTAAAAATTCATTTTTTGAAATAAACAATAATTTGAAAATTTCCCTGGAATCTTATGAAATTTTTTTATTCTCTTGTAACGTTCAAAAATTCTTAAAAATTTTCAAAATTCTGTATTAAAAATCTTCAGAAATGTACATTCTCTTTCAATTTTTTTAAAAATCTTCAAAAAAATTGAATTATCTTTGCATCTTTTTAAAACTGCTGAATATCTTTCCAAATTATTATAATGTTATTCAAAATTTTGTTAAAATTCTACTAGATTCTGCAAAATTGCCTTAAAATCTTTCACATTTTTTTCGACATTTTTGGAAATCTTGTGAAATGTTTTCAAATCTTCAACAAATTAATTACCAAGAAAAAAAAAAGGAATTTTAAACTAAACAGAAAAGGTAATTTTTCTACCCCAAAAAAGAAGAAGTTTTAACAAAAAACAAGAATTTTCAACTAAAAAAGATCAGTTTTTAACAAAAAATATATCAGTTCAATTTTTTGTTAAAAAAATTAGTTTCCATTAACAAAAATGAATTTTAAACTAAAAAGATGAACTTGCAACCAAAAAAATCAATTTTCTGTACCAAAAAGAAGAATTTTCAACAAAAGGCAAGAATTTTTAACCAGGTAGTTGGATTTTCAGCTAAAAAAGAACAATTTTCAACAACAAAATTTTTTTTCAAAATAGTTCAATTTTTTATCAACAAATTAATTACCAAGAAAAAAAAAGGAATTTTAAACTAAACAGAAAAGGTAATTTTTCTACCCCAAAAAAAAAGAAGTTTCAACAAAAGGCAAGAATTTCAAACTAAAAAATATCAATTTTCAACAAAAAATAGACCAGTTTAATTTTTAGTTAAAAAAATTAGTTTCCATTAACACATTCAGGTATAGTCTTAAATTTGAATTATTTCAGACAATATTAACATTAATAATAATAGAATTACTCAACAGAGAAAATATAATTGTTAATTAAAAAAATCTACATAAATAAAAATCTTGCTTGAACCAGCTTGATTCTCGAAAGATGCAGAACTAACAAAATGAGATTGAAAAAATAAATAAACTATGTACATTTCTCATCAAGAAGTTTAGTGGACACTTGGGCAATGAACTTTTGCTGAACAAAGGAAACAAGATCAAGAGGACTCATTACTCGATCAAAACCCAGTCCATGAATAAGCAAATAACAAAAGCTCATGAAAGAGTGCTTCAATCTCTTTACAAGCATAATGAATGCGATATACGAAAGGTTTGCTTGACAAGTGAAAAAAGATCCATTTGCATACTCGAAAGATAAATATTTTACTCTGAATAAAAGCTTTTTCATATTTACTAAAGCTTGCAGATAAAATCCTCTTGAATGTTGAATTGCGTCCTATATACATATATACGTAGCTGGATTCACTAATGAAGATGATTAAAATTTATACATCTGAAAAGTTTGTATTCAGAAAATATAATATTATGAATGCAAAAAATTATATTACGAAAAGGATTAAGGTTTTGGTACCAATTTTAACCAGAGAACTTTATTTGACTGTATGGTGGCTGTGGTGTTTACGATTAATTATAATTATTGTACTATTAAGCCATTTCACTGCGAACGCTAACCCACGTACCCTGCCTTCTATTGAATTTGCTATACTAACTTTATCCTCAGCGAACGCTAACCCACGTACCATCACTGTCTCCGATTGACTCTGTAATTACAACATTATCATCTGCAAACGCTAACACACGTACCCTGTCTTCTATTTAATTTTCCATAGCAAGCTTATCATCTGCAAACTCTAACCCACGTACCCTATCTTCTAGTGAATTTGCCATGACAACCTTATCATCTGCGAAAGCTAACCCACGTACCCTAACTGCCTTCGATTGACTGCCATTAAAACATTATCATTTTCGAATGCTAACCCACGTACCCTCACTGTCCTCGATTGCATCTGCAATAAAAACTTGATCATCTGAGAACTCTAACCCACGTACGCTCAATGTCTTCGATTGACTCCGCCAAAGATTAATTCTAATCTACAGTATTTGCTTATGGATTTTTTTTAGAGTTCTTTTAATTGAGGCCATGCAATTTTTATCTCAATTTGCGGAAAGAAATTTTTTTATTCCAATGTCCAAAGAATGTTTTTGAATATTAGCAATTTTAGAATTGTTTGAATTTTTTGATTACCTTTTTTCCTATTTGGAAAATACAATGATTTAAAAAAATTGGTTCTGAATCAACCACAAAAAATTAACTTTAAGTTGAAGTTGTTTCCCTTGCATATGCTTTATCATTGATTTTCATTTTTTTTTCTTTTTTTTCATTTTTTATTTTCATTGATTTTGCGGTTTAGAAAGCGTCCACATATTGAGAGATGCTATTTTTAGTGATTTTCTATTTTTTCCCCTGCTTTTATGAAACTTCCCTTTTTTCTCATTTTTTCGCTTAAATAAACTACTTTGCTGAAGATTCATTCTTTTTATAATTTTTTTTTTATTAAAAATTCAACTGTTTTGTTGAAAATTCGTTTCAGTTTTGGTTGAAATTTCATTTTTGTAACTGAAAATCTTACTATTCAATTTCTTGTTGAAAATTTATCCTTTTTAGTTCAAAAATTCAACTATTTGGTTAAACTTTCAAAATTCATCTTTTTTGTTCAAAGTTTGCGTACCTTATTGAAAATTGATGTATTTTGTTGAAAATTCTTATTTTTCAAATTAAAATGTTTTTTGGTTGAAATAAACGATTACATGTTTTGTTGAAAATTAATTTTTTTTTTTTAATCAGCTAATCGGCTTGAAGTAGAACTACTTTGTAAAGAATTAATTTTGTTGTTGAAGATTCATAATTTTAGTTGAAAATTCAACTAAAATTCGGACTGAAAGTAAATTGTTTTGTAGAAAATTCATCTTTCTGGTTTGAAAATTCAACAATTTAGTAGCAAATTAAACTATTTGGTTGTCAATGGATTTTTTTTAGCTCAAGGTTTTTTTGGTTGAAGATTCAACTATTTTTGTAAAAAATAAAATCATTTAATTTGAAATTAAGCCAATTTGATGAAAATTAGTTTTTTTTTAAATTTTTTTCTCTGAAAAAATATTCCTCTTTGTTCAAAATTTATCCTCTATAAGTTCAAAATTTAAATTTCTTGTTGAAAATTCAATTATTTTTCTACAAAATAAACCTATGAATTCAAAAATGAAACGAATTTGTTAAAAATTCGTTTTTTTTGTTAACTTTTTTTTTATCTGAAAATTCAACTGTTCTAGTTTTAGTTTCAAATTTATATTATATTTATGAAATAGTTGAATTTTCAACCCAAAAAGCATTTTATACTCAAAATGATGGATTTTTAACACGAAAAGACGAATTTTCGACAAAAAAAACTAATTTTTAACCAAAAATTTTAACAAAATATATGCATTTTTTCCAAATAGTTGAATTTTCAACTAAAAAGTTGTATTTTCAACAAACAAGATTAATTTTCTACCCCAAAAAGGTGACTTTTCAACATTAGAGTTGGATTAATTCGTAATAATACTCCAGATTACCCCGCGTTGTAAGTGGATTACCGTGCATTATAGGTAAATTTAAAGTGGATTACTTCGATTACTCCGAATTATCTGGATTGCAAGTGGATTACGCCGAAATACATCGATTTAAAGTATATTATCCTGGATTAGAGTTGGATTAATTCGTAATAATACTCCAGATTACCCCGCGTTGTAAGTGGATTACCGTAGATTATAGGTAAATTTGAAGTGGATTACTTGTATTGCTCCGAATTATCTGGATTGCAAGTGGATTAAGCCGAAATACTTCGATTTACAAGTGGATTATGCTGGATTAGAGTTGGATTAATTCGTAATAATACTCCAGATTACCCCGCGTTGTAAGTGGATTACCGTGCATTATAGGTAAAATTTAAGTGGATTACTTGGATTACTCCGAATCATCAGGATTGCAAGTGGATTACGCCGAAATACTTCGATTTACAATTGGATTATCCTGGATTAGAGTTAGATTAATTCGTAACAATACTCCAGATTACCCCGCGTAGTAAGTGGATTAAACCAGATTAAAACTATATTACCTGATATTATGTCTCGATTACAAGTGGATTGCGCCACGTTACAAATTGATTACTCCTAATTACCCCAAGTAACCGGATTACAAGTGGATTACGGTGCGTAACAAGTGGATGACTTGGATTATTTAAAAAAAAACTCTGAATCAACTGGATTACAAGTGGATAACTTCGGAATAATCCACTTTAAAGTGGATCACAGCTGGTTAAAACTATATCACCTTATGTTATAATTGGATTACATGTGTATTACAAGTGGATAACAAGTCCATTACTCCGCGTTACTTGAATTTTGTGAATGACAGCTGGATTACTGTGGGTTCCGAATGGCTTAATTGGATTAATTAAAAAACTTCGAATAATCTGAATTGCAAATGGATTACTTGGATTAATGCAAATTACAATTAGATTACTTAGAATTATTTGAATTAACCGGATTACAAGTGGATTGCGATGCGTAACAAGTGGATAACTTGCATTACTTGAATTACTCCGAATCAACTGGATTACAAGTGGATAACTTCGGATCACTCCACTTTAAAGTGGATTATAACTGATTAAAACTAGATTACTTCATGTTATAATTGGATTACATGTATATTCCAAGTGGATAACAAGTCGATTACTCCGCATTACTTGAATTTTGTGGATTACATCTGGATTACTGTGGGTTACAAGTGGATTACTTGAATTAATTAAAAAACTCCGAATTATCTGAATTACAAATGGATTACTGTGGAATACTGCGAATTACAATTGGATTACTCAGAATTACTTGAATTAATCGGATTACAATTAGATCACGGTGTGTTACAAGTGGATTACTTGAATTACTCCGATTAAACTGGATTACAACTAGATTACTTTGTATTAATTCTTTTAAAGTAGATTACAACGGATTAAAACTGGATCACTTCATGTTATACCTGGATTACAAGTGGATTATTCCGTATTACTTGAATTAACTGGATTACAAGTCGATTCGAGTGGGTTAAAAGTGTATTACGTCAGATTACTCCACCTAACAAGTAGATTACCATGGATTAGAACTAAATTAATTAAAATTATAACTGGATTCCAAGTTTATTTCGCGGATTATAGGTCGACTACTCAGCATTACTTGAATTTTTTGGATTACACCTGGATTACTGTGGGTTACAAGTGGATTACTTGAATTAAATAAATGAATCCGAATTATCTGGATTATAAGCGGATTACGGCGGATCACTGTGGATTACTATAAATTACTTGAAGTTACCTGAATTAAAAGTGGATTACTCCGATTTCTCGGATTATAGCAGATTACCAGTTCAGATAACCGAGCGGTTGTTAAAATAACCAAAAAATATTTTAATATAAAAAAAAACAGTAGAATTCATTCAAAAATATGACTTTTTAAAAAAATGTTTTTTTCACCAAATTGTTGAATTTTTAAGCCAAAAAGACAAATTTAACAAAACAGTTGAATTTTCGAACAGTTAATATGGATTTCTAACAAAAAAGTTATCCTTCAATTAAATAATTGAGTTTTCTACCAAAAAAGGGGAATCTTCAACTCAAAAAAAAAAAGAATTTTTAGCCAAAAAGATGAATTTTCAAATAGAATTATGTATTTTCAAACAAAAGGGTGATTTTCAATCAAGAAGATTAATTTTGTACCATAAAAGATGAACTTTCAACTAAAATGATGAATCCTCAAAAAAATGAAGTTTTAACAAGAAAATTTTCAAATTTTAACCGAATTTTCAACCAAAGAAGATAAATTCTCATCAAAAATATATTACATATTTCGATATTTGAACAAAAAAATATTTACATTTTAAATAATGAACTAGCAATTTTAGCTAAATTGCCATTTTTATCAGGATTCACGATAATTCAATTAATAGACCTTTTTATACATTTTACACACGAACTAATTATTATTTTATTGTTATTCTCTAATTTCCCCAGCGTTTTTAAATAATACGAATTATGTATTATTTCATTTCTTATAAATTAAGATTGAAAAGAAATCCATTTTATCCTGAATAATTTTTGCAGAAAAGCAATAAATTGATTCACAATTTAAAAATAAATTTCCCAAAAACCTCACTTTTCGGCTCATCAGAGACAAGAATAACACAATGAAAAAGGAAGGAGAAAAAGGGAAAAAGGGAAAAAGTCACCAAAAAACCAACCTCTCTCTTTCTCCTTTCTTCGTCCTTTTTATACTACGAAGGACCAACATATTTCGAAGTCATTTAGACCCCCTCACCAGGTATTATTTATAGGGAATAACTAAAGGTATGAAAAACCAATAAAACCTATAAAGAAAATATTTAAAAAAGCGTTGATACAATATTTAATTAAGTTTAATGTCATCAATTATATTTATTGAGAAATTGATTGCTTTACAAAGAAGAAATTTTTCTGTTATCTAATAAAAAAAAATTATTGTAACCAGTTAATTACTCTATCCCATACTTTGTTATATATTGAGAGGTCCCTTTTTAAATTAATAGCCTTGTTTCCCTCTCTCTCTTTATAAATAACATCTCCATGAATTCTCTCTTTTTCTGATTTTTCTCATGATAAAGAATTTTAATATCATGCTGACAATTCAACTAAGTGGGCAAAAATTATTATTTTTTTGCTGAAGATTCATCATTCAAAGTAAAAATTTATTTTCTTGTTTTGAAAATTTAAATATTTTCTAGAAAATTCGTGTTTTTTATAGAAAATTTATTTTTCTTACTAAAAATTGAACTGTTTTATTTTTGTTTAAAAATGGATTTTTTTACCTAAAGTTTCAAGTTTTTGGTTGAAAATTTGACGTTTTGGTTTGAAAATTCTTCTCGTTTGGTAGAAATTATATTTTTTTATTAAAAATGCGACTGCTTAGTTTAAAATTCTATTTTTTGGTTAAGAATTCATCTTTTTTGGTTGAAAATTCAACTACTTGCTTCAAAATTATTTTTTTTTTTAAGATTTATCATTTAAGTTATAGACTTAACTATTTTGTTGAAAATTCGTATTTTTTCGTTTAAAATCAACTTTTTTGTAAAAAATTCATATTTTCTGGTTGAAAATTCGACTTTTTAAAAAAAAAGTCTCTTTGGCTGGAAAATCAAAAAATTTTATGAATTTTTTTCTCTCTGTTTACTGTAAAATCTTTCTTCTTTGGGTGAAACTTCAACTTTTTTGTTGAAAATTCGACTTCTTTGTAGAAAAATAATTTTTTAACTGTCTAATTTTTGGTTGAAAAATCTTTCTACTAAAATAGAGGAAATTTCAAAATTGAAATTAAAATTTAAAAAAAAGTTCAATTTTCATCCAAAAAAGATCTCAGTTGACTTTTAACACCAAAATATAAATTTTAAAGAACAAGTAAGTTTTCTACGAAATCCAAGAAAGATGCATTTTCTACTTCGATAGATGAATTTTTAAATTAAAAACACGAATTTTCAAGAAAATAGTTGAATTTTAAAACAAATAATAAAATTTATAACTAAAAAGATAATCTTCAGGAGGAAGCAATTGCAAAAAAAAAAGAAGAAGTACTGATATAAATACAAGGCAAATAAATTACTAACAAGAATATTATATCAGGATTACCGCAAAACTTAATTTTAAAAATTCTCTAATTTCTCCCTAACCAATTTTCCATTTTCCCTGAAAATTGCAAATTTATTCTTCTTGACAGTTATTTAAAGTTATACAAATTCTCTGACTTTTTCAAGATTTTTATTTTTTATTTTTTAATTTTCTCTGACTAATAAAATTCCCTGTTTTTTAAAAATTGTTGTCCTATGTCCTATGTCCTATGTCCTATGTCCTATGTCCTATGTCCTATGTCCTATGTCCTATGTCCTATGTCCTATGTCTTAGGAACGTCTTAAGGAATTTCGTGAGATGGTCGTGTTTTTTGTTGATTATTTGAACAAAACTGGTAAACCTGGCTACAAACAGGTCGAAAGAGGGCAAAAAGATCGTACTTGGTAGGGCATCGCCTCGATGTCAGGTTGGCAAGAAAATAGCAGAAAAAAAGAGTTAAAGCCTTAAAGTATGAAACGTTAAAGATAGACGCGCGCGCAGTCATACGACTTCCTTCATGCCGGATATACGGTGCATTGTGCACACGCATATCTAGGGCTACTGTGGCCAGCGTTATACAATATTAAATTTGTATATCCACTATATCTATATACCATTTAAATGCAACCTGGCCTGCGGTCAAACTAATTCCCGCCGTACGTGTATACGGTCTTGAATCGCTACCTGATACACTTCCCACTGTGCGAGTGTCCACATATTATGTGACATTACAAGGGGGGGGGGTGACCTACCCTAAAGTTACAAAGTGTCATATAGGAGGAGGGTCACAACAGAAATGGATTTTCAACAAAATAGTTGAATTTTTAACTTATTGAGGGTAAATTTTAAACCAAAAATAGGGTAATTAAATTTAAAGATAGAAAAATTAATTAACCCTTTAACGGCCACTGTTGCAGGTGAGCCACGTTTTTTTCGTTTTTCTTGATTTTCTCGTAAAAAACTGAAATTAATGTCAAATAAATAGGTGGATTAGATCAAATTGGACTATTCCACATCTTGTGAGGTGGTCATAAGTGATCGTATAATCAATAGAAACCGAGAAAATGATAAAAATGAAGAAAAAAAATTATTGAAAAAACTGATCAGAAAATGACCATACTTTATTCCTGAATTTTTTGAGAATTTTCATTCAACGGGAACCAGGCTTGGCCATTAAAGCGTTAATAACCAAAAGAAGAAACGAATGTTCAACTATATAGTTCTTAAAAAATCTTTGAAAATTAATTTGTGACCAAATACATGAATTTTTAACAAAATTGTTGAATTTTGATTAAAAAAAAAATTACCTATACAACAGTTAAATTTTCAACGCAAAAATATGAATTCCACCAAACAAGTTAACTTTCAACCAAATAGTAAAATTTTCAACTAGAAAATATAAATTTTCAATTAAAAAAATCAATTTTCGACCAAAAATTGAATAGCTACATTTTCAGTTATAAAAATTAATTCTAAAGAAAAAAAATGAATTTTCAAAAAAAATATTTAATTTTTGGCCAGGGAAATACATTTTGAACTAAAATGATTTTCCATAAAAAAATGAATTTTCAACAAAATAGTTGCAATTTCAACCAAATAGTTGAATTTTTCACATACAAAGGATGAATTTCAAACCAAAAATGGAATATTTGAATTTTCAGACAAAAAAATTAATTAATAACAAAAAGAAGAAACGAATTTTCAACTAAATAGTTAATTTCTCCAACTAATGAAGAATTTCATTAAAAAAAATTAATTTTCATCAAAATTCATGAATTTGAAATTTTTAAAAATCCACATATTGTTTTAAGTTTTTTGAAATTTATTAAAAACTGCTATAAATATAATTTAAAATTATTCAAATTTTTCTCAAATTTGAAAAAAAAACGTCTGCGAAATTAAACAAATTTACCTAAAATCTTCAAGATTTTTTGAAATATTCTCTCAAAATAAATTTTGGTAAAGAAAAAATTATTCAAAATTTTTCCAGAAATCTTAAGAAAATTTTTTTATTCTCATAAAACTTTTCAAAATTCTTAAAAAGCTTTTAATTTTTTTGTTCGAAATCTTCAAAAATCTATATTTTGTTTTAAATCTGTTGAAATATTTTTAAGTTTAAATTATTTTTGTATATTTTTAAAACTGCTGAATATCTCTTAAACTTATTTGTATTTTTTTTATTTTTAAATAATATAATACCATTAGGTCATTTCCCTTCCAGGGTAGGCTTTATACAATTCAAGGAATTTATGTAATTCAAAGAACTTATATATTTCATAAAATTTAGAAAATCCAGGGAATTCAAAGAATTCAGGGAAGTGAGGGAATTTAATAATGAAATTCAGAAAATGCAAGGAATTAAAAGAATTTGAGGAATTCAGGGAATTCAAGGAATTGGAATGATTTGAGGAATTTATATACTTCAAAAAATTCATATAATTCCGCGAATATAAAAAATTTGAGGAATTCAGGGAATTCAAGGAATTTACATAATTTAAGAAATTTATAAAATTCAAGTAAGTCATAGAATTCAAGGAATTCAGGGAATAAATGAAATTCAGAGAATTCATGAAATTCAGAAAATGTATGAAATTCAGAGAATGCATGAAATTCAGAGAATTATTGCAATTCAGAGAAATCAAAGTATTCAGGGAATTAAGGGAATTTATATAATTCAGGGAATTTATATAATAAAACGAATTCATATAAGTCAAGAAATTTATAAAATCCAAAAAATTTTGGGAATTTGAGGAATTTAGAGAATTCAAGGAATTTAGGGAGTTCAAGAAATTCAGAAACTTCAGGAAATTCTGACAATTCAAGAAATTCAGGGAATTCGGAGAATTTGAAGAATTTTGAGAATTCAAGCTATTTATATAATTCAAGTAATTCATATATTTCAAGTAATTCATATATTTCAAGAAATATGGAAAATTCGAGAAGTCAGAGAATTCAAGGAATTCAGGGAAATTGATGAAATTCAGATAATGCATGAAATTCAGCTAATTAAAGAAATTTGAAAAATTCAAGGAATTCAAGGAATTCAGGGAATTTGAAGAATATAAAGAATTCAAGGTGCTTTTATGCAGAACAACTATAAATCATTACTAGTCTTTCAGTTTTCGAAAAAATTTAATTTATTCATTAAATATAATTATTGAATATCAACATTTTCAACGGGTAGATATGAAGATTCTCATACAACATTTTTATTTTTTGCTTCTGGCAATTCATATAATTGATTAACTCAAGCGATATCATCTTTTTCAGATTTAAAGCATCGTATTGATATCAAAAATTGCGTGAGCAAAAAAAAACACTCTTCACAGAAATCGACAACTTTCATTCAAATAATTTTTCAGTATAAGCAATAATTATAAAGAAAATCAAGATAAATATGTTGTTTTTTTCAGCGTTTTTTTCGGGCTGTTTGGTCAGAAATCCCAAAATCAATTTTTTTTTATCGCGAATAAATTTTATACTGTTGGTTTTTAGATAAGTAACAAAGGTATCCTATTTTCCAAAATTAGCATTTCACGCCGCGAACTAGTCTACATTATTCATCAAATAAAAAAAGGTAAAATAAAACATACAGAAAGTTATTTGGTTTTTGGGAATAGCGAAATGAGATTATATTTCAGATTTACATTGTTTTTTCAATAGATTGTGGTGCGTGATTGTGTTTTCAATAGTTGGCAAAAAGAATAGACACATATTTATGAGTACACGTTTTCAACAATAGGAAAATTGTTATGGTTTTGTACAAAACTAGTTCCAGACATTTTTCATTCACACATCAAATTTTATTTAACTTGAACTCATTATTTGAAATTATTTATTGAAATTGTTGACAATTTGCTAATATGCCCTCGTATATTTTGAAACCCATTGAAGATGGTTTCAATCTGTTAAAAATCTTTCAGAATCCCTTGGAATTTTATCGAATAGGTTTAAAACCATTGATATTCTGTGAAAGCCCTTGAAATCATTTGAAATTTCTCGATATCTCTCATTAAAATCATTTGAAATAATTAGAAATCCCTTAAAACATTTCGAAACACTTGGGAAACATTGACACATTTTTAAACTTTTTAAAACCCAAAGCTATCTTCTGGCATATGTTGAAACTTTTTAGAATCTTAAAAAATCTTCAACATCCTAAGGAAATCTCTGGTGTGCATGAAGAATTCGAATTATGGTCATAATTGTTTGGTTTTTTTATACATACTTATTTGCATATATGTGTTTTTTCTCTGCTATATACGATTTTAGTGAATTCTAGAGATCAAACGGAACTTCAAAGAGTTTCCGAATATTATCAAGGATTTTTAATATTTTAACAGATTTTTAAGAGATATAAAGGGGTTTCGATACGTTCAGGACATTCTAAAGTTTTTTAGGATTTGAAAAAATGCATGCTATACTGCAGTATTTTCACGAATTTTTAAGAATATCAGAGGCTTCTAATGAGATTTGGAAGGTTCGAAGGAATTTAAAGAAATTTGACAAGATTTAAACGGATTTCAAAGGATTTAAAGGAATTTCTATGATTTCACGAGCTTTCAAAGGATTTTGAGATATCTTCAAATATGTCAAAGTATATATACGGCTTTGAGAGGATTCCGTGAGATTTTCACGAAATTGCAAGGGATTTTCGAACATCTTGAAGGATTTTTAAGATTTTTAAGGAATTGCAGTGGTCCTTAAAATGTTTTTATAACTTGTAAGGCATTTCGAGAGATTTAGAAAGATTTGCACGGATTCTGATAATTTTTATGAGTTTTCGAGCGATTTGAAAGATTTTAAAAGATCTTGTAAGATTTGACAATATTTCATGGAATTTCAAGAATTTTAACCGATTTTAAGAGATTTCGTTAAATTCCATAGATTCTAAATCATGGTAAGGGATTTTCATGGGCCCCTGAAGATTTCAAGCGATTTCCAGGATTTTCACAGTTTTAGAGGGGTTTGGGGAATTTCCAGGAAGCTCAATAGCATTAAAGGGATTTGAATAGAATTCAAGGATTTCAAAATACTCTCACATGATATGAACAATGTGGAGGGTTTTATAATATTCTTAAAAGAATTTGCGGCCAAGGCAGATATTAATTAGCATATTGAAAAATAAATTATAAGAAGAAGGAAACTTAGTTATACTGTTTATGAAATGAAAACAAGTTGATTCATCCATGCTATATTTAAAAAATTGCATCAAGCTACTTTCCGACTTATTTTAAAAGTTTATGCTTTCATTAACACGACTTTTAATTTCTCAAATGAGTCCATGTTGAATAAATTAAACCTTTACACACCTCTTTGATGATGGGCTGGGCTCTGATGGGCTGGATTCTGAGAATTACTTGATGTTGGAAACTTTAAAACAAAAATAATTCAACTGTTCAGAGTTACGATTAGTATTTGTATTTGTATTTATTCAGAAATAAGTTCACAATAAGATCACAAGTTCAGGCTTGAAAAGAAAAACTCCGAAAATAAAGCTTTGAAAATAAAGAATTTTTAATTTGACAAATTTCAAATATGCTTAGGCTACACGTGAAAAACATTTAGGTTGACTTATATATGGATGAGGATAAAAATATTCAAAAGCTCAAAAAACAATTACAGCAAATAAAAAACTGTCACTCAGGACAAAAGACACAATTGAATAAATACTTAAGTGAATCGTTCTTTTTTCAAGAATACAGACAGGACTTTCGTATTTTGTTATCGAAGTGACACATTTAGATCACTTCCCAAAATTTAACTGATTTCAATCTGCCAACTCTGATATTTTGGAATTAGATTGAAATTTTTGGAGTTATTCTATCATATTTGACATACAATTTGAAAATTATACATCATTGAGCGAAAAACAAGGTATATATGGAAGTTTTAGATTAATTTTTCGAATTTCTTACGTCCTTAAGTATATAGAGAAAACATGAAACTACATGCAAATTTTTTGACTTAAATTGAATCCTTACACTTGTGAAGAAATTTTTTTATATAACTTATATCTTACGACCTTGCCCTTTAATATCGCAATATAACTTCTTGATCAATTTGATACATATTTTCTAATTTTGTGAAAATTTTCTATGTGATAAATTCGGCAAAAAATTCCATGTTCCGACAAATTTTATCTGAAAATGAAGTCATATAACAATAATAATAATTTTACTTCGAAACTTCAACAACATATTTACAAAAGACATTCACTGCGATTTTGTATATAGAAATGACATGCCTTGTATGAAATTATACAAAATGTATTGTAATTAAATGTTAATATGATAAATCACTATATGATAAGAAGCAGATTCGAAAATTATAAATTTACAGAAACGTGTTTATAGTCGCAACCTAGCAACATATCTTGTAAATAGCAGCCTCTGAGAAAGTGACGTGCTCACAAAAATGATTTACGGATTTTTTATTCAATTCAATTTTTTTAGAAATTTTTTTCGTTAATCAATTATGCAATCTAAAAGGATAAACAATATTGGCGACGCCAAACGAGAATATGAAAGTAGAGGTTATGTTCGAAAGGGAGAAGAAAGCCTTTCTACAATCAACAGTTTGCTTATACATTCCTTTCATACAATCAAAGCTAAATTGGAAAATGAGAATCTTATAATATACAGAGGTTTTTGTATATTAAAAAATAAACCTTTAATCGAATATTTTATTAGATTTTTTACCAAGTTAAAACCTTCTTAGTCAATTACTATGAAGACAATCATCATATTTGGACGATTGGTTTGAAGAAAAACTGAAAAAGTTATATAAATTAAATGTTTTTATAAAATTCTCCTCATATTATTCTCGAGTACATTTTATTTTCGGTAATTGCACCAAAACCGTGAGCGGAAATAAACGATTTTAAAAAAGAGAAGTAAAAGAAGAACCACTTTTAGAAAAAAAATTTATTTTCCAGGATTACTTTAATATTTGTTTCATTTTTTGCATTAAGTTTTATTCTAAGCTACCCTGAAAAATGCATCATGTCGATGAATTTATATTATTAAAATCCATAATATAAATTGATATTGAAACATACGTATTTTCATTGTCTTGTTTTTGTAACTTGAAAAAATGCGCATCATATAAAGAAACAAACGATTTTGTTATTGAACATTTGATTGAAGCTTGTGTCGTTTTCTCAAAAAAATAATTGGATTATTTTAAATGTTATTTTTTACGATATAGATAGAAAATACGCATCCTAGCGTGAAGTAGTATTAGGCAAATTTGTAGATGTAATTTGGGCAAAAATTATGTCAAATAAAATGTTATTGTAGGTTGTGTAGTTTTTCGAAAAATTTAATTTTTGTATTTTTAATGTATTTATTTGTAACAAAAATTTATACCAAATTTGTGGACATTTTCTGGTTGAACAACTTTTGTTCATCAATATTCATCGTAACTTGTGTCGTTTTTCAAATTTTTTTATTTATTTTTTTTATTTCTTATGTCAGTTTTTTCGATTAAAACAAAAACTACGCGTCGTATTGAAAATGATTCATATTAAATTTGTAGCTCTTTTCTAGGTAACAAACTTGTATTTATCCATTTTTTTTCGTAGCTTGTGCCGTTTGTCAAAAAATTTTATTTTTTTATTTTTATTATTTTTTTACAAACAATTAAAAACTATGTGTCCTATCAGAAATTGATTGATAAACAGATTTGGAGGCCTATTTTAGGTGCATAATTTTGGTGTATAATCTTTTTTCGTATCTTGCACAGTTTGACTGCAAAATGGAATTTTAAATTTTTCATCGTTTTTTCCATGGTCAAAACCAGAACTGTTGGTCAAAAAATGCGTGTTAACCCGCAGATACCACACTTCATCTGCGTATACGTATACCCCACACTGGTTCGAATTAGGATTTCGGATTTTTAAATGTTAATAATTCGTGCATAAATAATGTAATTATAACTTATAATATACGTTTTTGGGGTAAAAGTTACTGAGAAATGCAATGGTATGAAAAATAAATGTTATCAGCAATTTTTTGATAATGAAAAAAGAAAAAAGTAAGAAGAACTTTTCTGAAATGTCATTTTTTTCAAAAAATTCGGATTTTTTGGTCATTATCAAAAACGCACTTTCATTAAATTGAACGTAAAAGTACATATTTTAAGGGAAAAATACTAATTACACGTTTAATGCAATTTAAATGTTTTTTACGGTTGTCTAAATATAGGGAATGTTTGAAGCATAGAAAAATCAATCAGTACTTAATTTAGAGTCAAAAACACAATGAAAAATCAGATAATTTATGAATAATAATATTGGTTATTACTCAAACTTTAGTAATATTGAAATATTATTATCAAGTGATCATACAAAGTTTGAAGTAAGAGTTATTTCAAACTTTATTCTATAAAAGTAGTGCACTCAATGCATACCGAATCACGGTGATATTCAGCCATACGCAGTTTTGGATCACAAAATGCGCATCTAGCTCTAGTTTCTTCGCAAATCACTTCTAAGAATTGTGCCTCTCGTAGATCAATATCGTCCATAACTAGATCTGCTAAAATCGGCGAAAGGGGAGAGCCCATTGGTAATCCTCTTTTCTGGAAGTAAGTTTTGACCTTGAAATTAAAATCCGTACTATCTAGGCACAAACGGAGTCCTTCCTCAAAATCTGTCCACCGAATTTTCGTTTTATCGCGAATTTGATCCCACCTGATACGAGCCGCCTCGATTGCCTTCTCTTTTGGCACATTAGTGAAAAGGGAAACCACGTCAAATGACCAGAAGACATGATTTTCCGGAATCCTGACATTTCTAATTTTTTTCACTAAATCCAAGCTGTCAAGCACTCTCGATTTAGGAGCTTGAACATTATTAGCAATAATATTTTTTGTAAATGTTGCTAATTTGTAAGTAGCACTACCTACATATGAAACGATCGGCCTAAGCGGTACACCTGTCTTGTGAATTTTAGGAAGGCCATAAAATCTCGAAGGGTTAGCGTGGTGTACCTTAAGCTGTTTCGCTGTGAGTTCATTAATATATTTGTTTGATTTTCATTTTTTAACAAGCTTTGTGACTTCCCTAGGAATTTTTTTGGTTGTGTCCCTATTTCTTGTAACGTGCGTGTCCTGATCTTCTAATAATGCATTAACTTTCGCGTCATAATCTTCTCTTTTCATCGCGATGGCCTGTTTAATGTCTGTCAAGGGCTGTATGATTTTTGACTTTACCAGAATTCATAACTCCGCATAAAGTACTCGCGATATTTATATTAGGTTTCTTCACCTTATCCTGATCAGCCTCACGCATCTTGAACCACATTTTTAGATTTTCTTGCATCTTTGAATGCAGATCCATATTAATTGTCATCATCTTCTCCAACTGTTTTATTTTCCCGTCGATCCTATATTCTACCTCCGCCTAGTCGAGCATAGTTTTTGACCCGTCGTTTCGTTCTACCTGCAGACCGTCGTTCCTGTCGTTTGGTGGCAGAGCTTCACCGTCGTCGCCCTTCTGCCCTTTGTTTCAACTCGCATCTTTGCTAGCTGCTGCTGCCTCGTGAGAATCACCGTCGTCAGAGTCCCTTTCCGATCCAGAAGTTCCCTCCGTTTCTAGTGACGCACCTATACCAATGAACATAATCGTTAATCGTATATAACAGTTATTTGTCGTAATGATCAGTCGTTTGTTGTAATCAGTCCTTTTTCGTAAACAGTCTTTTTTCGTAAACAATCGTTTTTCGTCGACGACCCTGTCGTACAGTCGTTACTTATCGTTAGAATCAAATAGAGCTTACCCTCGTTACGGTCCTTGTTAAACCCGTCGTTTGCCTCGCTTAACAATCTTTCCTCGGCGCTATCCGATAAATTCATTTCTTGGGATTTCGATTCGGAAGTATTTTCGGGATTGTCAACCGTGTAATGGGCTGAATCGGGAAGTTACTAATATATAATTTACTGGATATCGAATCTAATTGACATGAATAAATTATATCAATAAACTGTCAACATATTGGCAATTTTGCTTGCAAAGTATATTTGTGAGTTAAAGTTGCTCGATTTTATCAGCAGGATCACGTCCGAAATAACGAACTGAAATAATTGATTAATCGTATTATTTAAAAACTTGTGAAAGATGTAAAAATTCCAAATTTTCCAATATTAGTTGAAATTCAGTTAAAAGTCGAAAAATTTTTGTTAAAACTCTATTTTTTTGTTGAAAATTATTGGGGGCCTTGTGTACGTCCCCAGTAATTCATAGTTACGTTCGGGAAAATTATTAATTGGGAAAAATTGGAAATTTTAGCAATTTAATAATTTTAAACATTTCAAAATAATAATACCTTTTTCATGTTATTGATAATTTTATGGGCCGACTGTCTGTCCTATTTAATTTCAGAATTTTTCTATTTGTTGTTTATTTACCCCGCAAGTTCTTTTGGTGAAGGGTGTTTTTTCGATAAAACATAAAATAACAGATTGTGTATTACAATTGAAAAAAATATCCAACAATCGGTGTGAATCTCTGTTCCTTCCACTACATGCTTTTTAATTAGTTCTATTAGAGTAGCCTGATCTCTTTTATTGTCTGGACAGATTTCCAACCGATATTGGTAGGGATGTCCTCGGTGAATCATTCCGAGAATCCATGATCCTTCTACTACCCGTCCTTTCTCATTTTTTCGACGGCCGATCTTGCATTCGTCAATTTCCACTACTTGACCGACACCGCCAATGCGACCTTCCTCTTCGAAGTGGGTGTCAAGAGCAAGCATGCAGACTTCTCTACAAAAAGAGAAGCGGTCTGCAACCGTTTCCGGCGAAACCGATTGGTTTTCGATAATGCTGCTTTCCCGGATCGTTTGTTGGAAATTTAAGTTTGCAGCGAAACAGTAGGTCAAAAGTACACATGTGGCTGCGGATGTGTGGCATCTTTCAAACCAATTATTTTCAGCTACAGTAATACAGTGAGAATACTTGCCTTCTTTAAAACAACGGAACATTCCGCAAACATGTTCTGAGAATAGCAAACCTTTAAGATGCTTTTAACAAGTCGATAGAATGTAAAAATGTGAAACACTTTGACTATCATGACCTGCAGGTAAATTGTCCAGGTCATTTAAAGGTTAAAAGTCAAAAAAAGTCTTTTGAATAGAAGTCAAATGAAGGGAAACTGTTTAAAAAGCTCTGAGAACCTTACTTTTAGCGTTACCCTGAAACAACGACGTGGGCGTAGTAAGTACTGTTTCCTTTGGGCTGCTTATTTACAGTGAGTCCCCTCGCCTCTCACATTTGGGGTGCTTGTTTACCGTGAGTCCCCTTGCCTCTCACGTTTGGGGTGCTTGTTTACCGTGAGTCCTCTTGCCTCTCACTATTGCTACCTGTGTTACAATCAGCCACGGATGAAAGGTTCAAAATGCTCTCCATTAGCTTCAAGACACAAGCGTAGACGTCTTTCAATCCGTCTACAGTTTTGAACAAAGTTTCTCGAGAAATGGCTGCGCAGGCTATCCGAATCCTTTCCATCAGATCTTCTCTTGTTGTAGGTCGCTGAGCAAACACTACATTTTTGATATAACCCCATAGAAAGAAATCAGGTGATGTTAGATCTGGTGAGCAGGCGGACCATTCGATTGGACCTCCTCTTCCAATCCATCTCTCATTGAATTGTAAGTTCAAAAACTCACGTACGATGAGTGCAACAAGCGTAGAAAGGTACATGTAAGTTTTAATTTATGTAACTCGTAACTCTGTTCTTACTCTTTCTAATAAAATAATTTTTAAAGTAACTATCTCAAACTTGTTTAAATTCTAAATTCTGATACAGTCCGCATAGGGCTGATAAGTGACACACAAACCCACAATTAAATAATTGGTCAGGTCTTAACAACCTGACATAATCAGCACACTGGTCTCTCTATTTTCCTATCTTCCATACTACCCTCGCCTTTTGCTCTGGACGTGACAGTTATATTTATACTTTTTTTCTACAATTAATATTTTTTGTGAAAAATGACAAAAATTAATTTTTAAATTTTTGTTGGAAAAGGGAGCATTGTAAAAGAGGTCGGCCGTTGGAAAAGGCGTTCGGCGTGAGTGGTTGGAGAGGGTGTGGTTCACATCCACTCACTCCGACCCCCTTTTCCAACGGCCAAAAAAAAACACGCGTCTTAATCTTAGGCATTTTAAATGGCCTACACCCCCTCCCACCACTCATCCCGACCCCTTTTCCAACAAAAAATCTGAACATTCATTTTTGTAATTTTAGAAAAAAGTATAGAGATACAAAATATGTGTTTTGACGATAACTACAAATTTGATGAACAACATTTTTTTCCAAAATCAATATTTGTCGAGATTTTGGAAAAAACTAATTTTTGAAGAATGTGGAAATTATTAATGACTCAATTTATATTGATCTGCCCCAAAAATCCCATTAGTGCGTTCAACTAAGGTCTAAAAGGAACCCCTAGGCCAAGTATCAAGTCAATATTCTTGGTCGAACTTTTTGAAAGGATACCCTTTTTAAGGTATTGGTAGATAACATAAAATAAGTTAGACTCGAAATGAAGGGTAAAATCACCCATAAATCGAGCAAAACACTCCCAAAAAATGGTTTTTGGCGTTTATTTTGGAAATGTTGGATCGGGAAAAAAGATTTTTTACAGACAAATCATTCTTACAATTTACAATAAGAATGCTTATATGAATTTTTTGGATAAAAGTTTATATAACTAAAGTTGCATAGAATTTTCTGTTATACAATTTAAGGAGTATACATTTTTCTCGAAAAACCATATTGTTTCAAGATATGAGCTATGCAAGGAGCGTGCGACCCGCGAAGTGAAATTCGCCCCCTACTTTCACGGTTGATTACTCAGAAGGTATGACACGCCGAGGGAAAATTCATACTAGTATTCTTATTGTAAATTGTAAGTACTATTTTTCTGAAAAAAAAATCATTTGTTACAGTGATGTGAAGCTGAAAGCAATGATTATAATTGAATAATAATGCAGTAAACATAAATATATACAAAAATGTAAACTAAAACATGAATAGAATAATTTGTTAGTAAAAGATATTTATGATAAATGTTAATGAAAATTACAAAAAAAGTTTGTACACGTACAAGTCACAAGCAGATGCAGTCAATCATAAGACTACAACTGAATTGAACATTTTCTGATAGCTTTTTTCTTAACATATTTATTAGAATTTTTGAAGGAGCGACCACGTCTCCCGACTTCTTTTATGTTATCCTTGTGATATCAATCGAATACCACGAAAACATTAGTGCCGTAATTATTTTTCAAATACAACACGTAATGTTGAAATAATGCCCCAAAGTTTTCATCCAATTGCTACTTGCAGCGATGCAGTAAGATCCCTCCATCAATGACATAATTAAATTTTCTGGAATTCTGAACATTTATTGTCAATGACGAGAACAATTCGTAAAACGTTGACTTTGTAGTCTTTCGCATTTCAGCATCATCAAAGAGGGGTAGTGGATAAGGAGCCAACTCGTATGTCATAACGGCTAATATTAGCGAGAAGGAGTCTTCCTTGCTTCTTCGTGTGAACGTTAACTAGTTAATTACTTCGTGAAATTTATTCGAACGCGAACCTCCGTTTGTCGGTTCCACCATAGCCTCACAGCCTTTTCGGTGCTTACGTTTTAACATTGAATACAATCAACTCGCTCAAGCCATTTCTGCCCCACTCTCCATCTGAATGTATATTTAAGGTTAAATTTATAACAGGGACAACCTCATCGTAAATTTTCATCTTGCTGCTTACTCCAAGTAAGGGAGTGACAGTATTTTTCCTACTTAATATCAATTCTTTGAAGTTTACTTCGTCTATTTTTTCATGGCCTTCAGACCTTCCTCGAAAGCGTCACAGCAATTGACATTGAAATTACCAGTCACTCCAGTTGCAATGGACATGATGGCTTCAACATCAGGTAAAGGATTGTGTTGTTGCAAGAAATCCTCCAATTTTTGTAGGTCATTAGCGTTTCTCTTGATTCGAGCATCCGTGGCATCAGTGTGTTGGTAGTTTCTTTTGAACGATACGTTACAAAAATCTTCGATGCCTTCGATGATATCTTTTGTAAAAAGAACTCCTTTTATCCATTTGTAGACGACGCTGTCCATAGCACCGCGCTTAAAAGGGCCCCTTTCTACGCTCATGGCCCGAATTAGCGTTTACTTAATGGTCTGGTCTGAGAATATGCCAGAAAATAATTTTTTGTCCGACCCCCCTTGAAAACGCTCCATTGCCGCCAGGCCGTCATGAAGCTACACGCCCGCTACATGAAACATTACCCCCGGTACATAAAACTTGGCTCCCGTGACACATACACTGCACCATGCAAGTGAGAATATGGAGGAAAATATCTCTATTGAAAAAAATTGTATCGCTCGACCCCACAGTCTCCCTTCTGCAAAGTACGCTATTTCCTCCTTTCACTTATAATCTAAAATTGTCAAATACACCAAACATCCTGTATCTGCTTCATATGCTTGTTTTCCGTACGACTGGATGTGAAATATCCGTTTTCGGTGAACTTTATTCATTCATCTGGGTCCATTTTGTTCTTCAATTCCGTTATATCCTGCAAATATATTTGAGCGGACTTGGCATACGGAAAATGCCCTAACGCATGGAAGTATTCGCTCAGCAGCAATGAAATCTTTTATTATTGTCACCATTCGAAAGTCAACTCTTCCACAATTTGCCAGTTTTACTTTTCGAGTTTTGACATCGTGCTCTCGAATATTTCGACTATTATTATTATATCATTAAGCCGTTTCCCTTTCGGGGTAGGCGTGAATTGCTCGGTTGGATAGTAGTAATGTGTGGTTATCTGTCGAGAGAAGATACAGACACGCCCATACGCCTTCTCGCTCGCGTTACAAAACCCGTGCAATTGGTTTTCAATCGAGGACTTGAGAGTTATGCATCGCTTGTATCTCACGGTATCGAGTAAAGGTGGTTGCTTCTTATACTCTAAACACATTTTACGAATGTCAGGTGAAACTTGATCATCTCATCCTAATTTATGATTCCAGAGCTGTTGAATTTAGATCTTGCCTACATCAATGTCTGAGCCTAACAATCCTAAGGGGTCAAAAAGTTTTGAGCACTGGGATGAAATGGATCGCTTTGTAGAACAATGATTTAAGTTTGACAAATTGACAGAGTATAAAATAAAATCGGATTGAGGATACCTATGAATTCCTAACGCCTTGATTGTATCGATAGGTTCAAGCAACATATAATTATCAAATGTATTGATTGGAGAATCTTGAGATGATACTGGCTTATTCAGAGCTCATTTGCGAAGATTGAATCCACCCTTTTGTAAGAGATTGTTCAGATGATCTTGAAGTTGCAAGGCTTTCCTCATTGTCTTCGCACCAGTTTGCAGATTAGCGACATGAAAGTCGCGTTTGAGAAAACGTGTTTCAATGAAAAAGTTTTATTAGGTTTATCCTCATTTCTCCGCTATAGGACTGTTGGATAAAACCTATCATTGTCAGGAACGCGAATTTGGCGAAACATATGTTGAATGTCCCTTGTAATCACAACAGAATGCAAACAAAACCAAGTGACTATTGGAAGTAGATCGCCTTGAATAGTTGCATCGATCATGAAAGTATCATTAAGCGACACCCCAGTCGATGTCTTGGCATAGCCATCAAAGACGACTCGCGTTTTTGTCGTCAGGCTATCTTTCACAATTACCTCGTGATGAGAAAGATAATACCCGGGCCTAGAAGCCTTTTCGTTACTGAAAAGCGACATGTGACCTTCATTCAAGTAACCTTTAAAACAATCAGTATATTAAGTTCGGAGATCAGAATTCTTTGCGAATTTTTGTTCAAGGGCATAAAAGCGCTCAAACGCGTTGTTTCGCGAATCTCCAAGTGAATGGGTATCATCACTAAAAGGTATTTTCACTTCATATCTCCGAGGATCTAATCGTTTTGTCAACTCTAAAAAATTAGATTCAGCTGCCTGTTTCTCAGCTGACCGCAGTTTTGCGGTTTGATTGGGAACCCTGACCTTACCTACGATGAGCTAATCGAAAAAATATTCAGCTTCTAATAAGATATCTACATTAAACGACATATGAAAGTCGGGTTTGGCCCGAGTATCGTATCGCGATTTAGCTTTATCTGATGTGGAATACATTTTTTGGGATTGCAGATTCTGAACTCCCTTTAATTAAATCTTGATTGGCTTTTCACGTAACCCTAGCAAAGCTGCTCACTTCTCAGTTATCGAACAGCACAGCGAGCACGAATCTCAAAATGCGTGACAAGGGCGATAGTTGTCCTGGCCATCTAAAATGTCGATAATAGCTGTTCCGAAAACAACTTGCGTTGAAGCTTGACTTTGAAAATTGATTGAAGAAGTTGTGATCGTTGTATGAAGAGCTTCTGTATCGGTTGGCTTTTCTTGAGAAAAATGTAATAAAGTATCATGTCTTTGTTGACACTTACAACAACAGCCATCTTGAAACTGAACAGTTATGTGACTCCCTAAAAGACAATTGTGATACAGCGGTGTGTTTTTTACGACCTTATATCGTTCTGGAAGCGACAAATGAGAGAACTGTTCACACAAATAGAGTGGATGTTACCCTAAGCAGAAATGAAATGAGAGTTGAGAATTTCCTGTCTTTGAATCGAGAGTCGTGGCTATGCAGGCTTGAGAAGATCGCAGCTGAAAACGCGAATTTGAGTTGCTCTTCTGAGGCTGAGTTCTATTTAAATTTAACGAATTATCTTCACTAGCCCGTTGCGTAATTTCAATTAACGCCCGCCGCTTTGAAAACGAAGTCATATCTTTGAAAGAAGGGAGGTTTGTGCTTCCCACGGTCTATTCCCATCTTTCGCGTGTGTAATGGTTTCATTTCTTTCTTATAATAAAAATAAGTAGCGTGTCCCATAGATAGACGTGTGGTTCGAGAGCCCTGAGTGCCCTAATTCTTTTTCGAACATAGTAGTCTAATAATAAACGGACAGTTATTTCTTTGGACATGTACGGAATTTCAAAAAGAGCCTTGACGTGACTTCACACAATATATTTTCTATAGCTGTATCGCGCCTTCAGTAGATTCCATGCAGCCTGATAGTTGATGCCAGTTGTCTTGAGCGAAGCAAATACTTTGGCTTTGTTTATCATGACACATTGATTTCAACGAACCGTGAAAAGTTATCCACGAGTCGAGGCTACCATGGAAGGTAGGAGTCTGAAGCTATTGAAGCTGAAACCGTGGGCCAAATTCAAGTTCGTCGATATCTAACCACGCTTGATTCTGACTTTTATCTCTAATTAAAGGAATTCCTTGAGCATCGCCAGTCTCATTAGGAGCATGAGGGGGTAAATTAACGCTGGACGTTGACTGTCGACTAAAAATTGATTCTCCCGACTGTATATGGGAACTTGGATGATACACCAGAGTCAATAAAGGAGCTGCGATATTTTTAATCGCTAAATTTTCTACATTCAAACCAGTTACCAACGACATTGGTTCTTTCGAAATTCAACAAGGATTCTTAATGTATTCCTCGGTATCGTAGGACTCATAATCAATTTCCTTATTGGGTACTTATTCCTTGTTAATAATGATTTAAGTCGTACATTATCAATATCTTTTTTTATTAACTACTGAATTCGTCTACAATGTTAAATTTTCGAGTCACAAGTGTAGTGAAAATTGTCTGACCGCCCCTTTACCTGCTCTCCCCGTTCCTTTCGTTCAACGGTGAGAGAGCAAGGAATATGGTCCCGATAACCTATACCTTTTCTTTCCTATCGAACGAAGGTCGAAAAGGCAAAGGCATGGGTTCATGTTTCGTGACTCTTTATCATACAACTGTTGATAGTAAACACAGCATTCGATGATCCATAATATACTTTTTGAATATACTACATATTCTCTGATAAGAGTTTTTGAAGTCCGTCCTCTCAGACTCCGCTTTCGCGGCTGCTTAGTCTTCCAAACTTGAATCTAACGTGATTTGAATTTGAAATTGTTATTCTTTTTGAATTCGAGGGAATTCTCGATTGATTTTAATGGTTTGAAGGAAGTTTTGAAGTTTTTTTTTTCCTCTTATAAAAATAATGGCATTTTTAGGACTCTTTGACAGGTTCCAGAGATTACTTTAATGGTTTTCACTGCATTTTATAATAATGTTCGTATATTTTTCTTATTAATTTATAGTGATTTGAATTTGAAATTGTTATTCTTTTTGAATTCGAGGAAATTCTCGATTGATCTTGATGGTTTGAAGGAAGTTTCAAAGCTTTTTTTCCTCTTATAAAAAAGTCATGGCATTTTTAGGACTGTTTGACAGGTTCCAGGGATTAATTTAATGGGTTTTCACTGAATTTTATGATAATATTCGAATATTTTTCTTATTAAATTATAGTGATTTGAATTTGAAATTGTTATTCTTCTTGAATTCGAGGGAATTCTCGATTGATTTTAATAGATGGCAGGAAGTTTCAAAGCTTTTTTTTTCCTCTCATAAAAATCATGGCATTTTTAGGACTTTTTGACAGGTTCCAGGGATTAATTTAATGGTTTTCACTCAATTTTATAATAGTGTTCGAATATTTTTCTAATTAGTTTACAGTGATTTGAATTTGAAATTGTTATTCTTTTTGAATTCGAGGAAATTCTCGACTGATTTTAATGTTTTGAAGGAAATTTCCAAGCTTTTTTTTCCTCTCATAAAAATCATGGCATTTTTGGGACTTTTTGACAGGTTCCAGGGATTAATTTAACGGTTTTCACTGAATTTTATAATAATGTTCGAATACTTTTCAAATTAATTTATAGTGATTCGAATTTGAAATTGTTATTCTTGTTGATTTCGGGGGAATTCTTGATTGATTTTAATGGTTTGAAGAAAGTTTCAAAGCTTTTTTCCACTCTTGTGGAAACCGTGGCGTTTTTAGGACTTTTTGGCAGGTTCCAAGGATTACTTTTATGGATTTCACTGGATATCATAATAGTGTTCAAATATTTTTCTGATTAATTTATACTGATTTGAATGTAAAATTATTACTCTTTTCCAATTCGAGGGAATCCTCGAAGGATTTCGATGATTTGTAGGAAGTTTCTAAGCTTTTCTTTCTTCGTATAGAAATGATGGCATTTTTAGGACTTTTTAACAGGTTCCAGGGATTAATTCAATGGTTTTCACTGAATTTCTAATTATGTTGGAATATTTTTCTAATTAATTTAAAGTGATTTGAATTTGAAATTGTTTTTCTTTTTGAATTCGAAGGAATTAACGATTGATTTTAACAGTTTGAAGGAAGTTTCAAAGCTTTTTTCCCCCTCTTATAAAAATCATGGCATTTATCGGACTTTTTGACAAGTTCCAGAGATTACTTTAATGGTTTTCACTGAACTTTATAATAATGTTCGATTTTTTTTATTAATTTAAAGTGATTTCAATTTGAAATAGTTATCCCTTTTGATTTGGAGGGAATTCTCGATTGATTTTATTGGTTTGAAGGAAGTTTCAAAGTTTTGTTTTCCTCTTATAAAAATCATGGCATTTTATGACTTTTTGACAAGATTCAGTGATTAATTCAATGGTTCTTACTCAATTTTATAATAATGTTCGAATATTTTTCAAATTAATTTATAGTGCTTTGAATTCGAAATTGTTATTCTTTTTCAATTTAAGGGAATTCTGGTTATTTTAATGATTTGGAGGAAGTTTCAAAGCTTTTTTTTACCTCTTATAAAAATCATGGTATTTTTAGGACTTCTTGGCAGGTTCCAGGGATTAATTGAATGGTTTTCACTCAATTTTATAATAGCGTTCGAATATTTTTCTGAATAATTTGTAGTGATTTGCATTTGAAATTGTTATTCTTTTTGAATTCGAGGGAACGCTCGATTGATTTTAATGGTTTGAAGCAGGCTTCAAAGCTTCCCCCCCCACCCTCTTATAAAAATTGTGGCATTTTCAGTACTTTTTGATAAATTTCAGGGATTAATTTAATGGTTCTCACTGAATTTTATATTAATGATCGAATATTTTTGGAAAATATTTGAAGTGATTCGAATTTGAAAATGTTATTCTTTTTGAATTCGAGGAAATTCTTCATTGATTTCAATGGTTTGAAGGAAGTTTCAAAGCTTGGTTTTCCTCTAATAAAAATCATGGTATTCTTAGGCCTTTTTAACAGGATCTAAGGATTAATTTGATGGTTTTCACTGAATTTTATAATACTCTTCGAATATTTTTCTAATTAATTTATAGTGATTTGAATTCGAAATTGTTATTCTTTTTCGATTTGAGGGAATTCTGGTTATTTTAATGATTTGAAGGAAGTTCCAAAGCTTTTTTTTCCTCTTATAAAAATCATGGCATTTTTAGGACTTCTTGGCAGGTTCCAGGGATTAATTGACTTGTTTTCACTCAATTTTATAATAGCGTTCGGATATTTTTCTGAATAATTTATTGTGATTTGCATTTGAAATTGTTATTCTTTTTGAATTAGAGGGAACTCTCAATTGATTTTAATGGTTTGAAGAAGGCTTCAAAGCTTTTTCCCCCCTCTTATAAAAATTATGGCATTTTTAGTACTTTTTAATAATTTTCAGGGATTTATCTAATGGTTCTTACTGAATTTTATAATAATGATCGATTATTTTTCTAATTAATTTAAAGTGATTCGAATTCGAAAATGTTATTATTATTGAACTCGAGGGAATTCTTCATTGATTTTAATGTTTTAAAGGAAGTTTTAAAGCTTTTTTCCCCCCTCTTATAAAAATCATGGTATTTTTAAGCATTTTTACCAGGTTCCAGGGCTTAATTTGATGATTTTCTCTGAATTTTATGATAGTGTTCAAAATATTTTCTAATTAATGTATAGTGATTTGAATTTGAAATTGTTATTCTTTTTGTATTCGAGGGAATTCACGATTGATTTTATTGTTTTGAAGGAAGTTTTAAAGCTTTTTTCCCCTTATAAAAATCATGGCATTTTTAGGACTTTTGGCAGGTTCCAGGGATTAATTTAGTGGTTTACACTGAATTTTATAATAATTTTCGAATATCTTTCTAATTAATTTATAATGATTTGAATTTGAAATTGTTATTCTTTTTGAATTCGAGGGAATTCTCGATTGATTTTAATGGTTTGAAGGAAGTTTGGTAGAGGTAACAGCTTACGCTTCGCAATTTAAAAATCGAATTTTGTACTTTACCTCATGTTTACTATATTAAATATTTTGCCGTTCATGTACCTTATCTCACAAGTTTTTACTGTCTTTAACCTACTTCTGCCTGCATATACTTTTAATCAGGTTCGAAGAACACCGCGTCAAACTAGGCTCGGTGCACAAAACAGTCAGACTGGCATAAAATGAGTCTCTCTTCTATATCGAAAAAATTATGGAAGGCCCTTTCGACCATCTAGAAAATCTGACGGACACTAAATTTTGACTCTAACTTTGACCCTCCATTTTTCTCGGTGTACCTTATTTTTAAACGCAAATCTCTTATTTCATTTAACCAATAACAACCTTCCTTCGCTTAGTTAATATTACACTGACTGAAATGAATACTAATTTTAAACAATAATTTAATACTTTTGGTTTGGATAAAACCATTTCTTTGTATTGAAGAAATGTTTTATAGGACGTACTTACGATAATTTCTTTGAATCAAAGAAATTTTCTTTGATTCAAGATTTTTTTCTCAGTGTTCAAACACATTGACGGAAATGAATGCCTTGCAAGTGTCTGATGATCTCTCTCGTGCAATGTGTGCTCGCGTTACTTTTATTTGCATATGTTGTGTATGTACAATATTTGTACATGTAAATAAGTTACGAGCTTCCGTGCGAGTCACGATCCATTAAAACTGCATGCGTACATTTGTATAGATATCAGCCAACTAGCGAACGTTTCTACATGTTTATGTATGTATGCACATTGTACATAGCCCGAGGCCGGCGACACGAAACAGTAATTTAAGTTTGTCAGTGGCGTCCTACAGTAGCACGTGACTTCTCGAATTAACACGTTAAGGACCTTCTCATAAATTAACGCGTCGAGCACTGCACCTCCACTCTTGTGGTGACTCCTGTCATCCACTTTCAGATTCCCCTCGCTTTTCCTCAAATTTATTTTTAAATTACTACAATGTACACCATTTTTTGGAAATTTTTCGGAAAATAGACGAACAGCTTATAATCCAAGTGGGTCGTAAATATTTCCAAAATTTCGTACAAAATCAAAATTATTTCTAACGGTTTAAGAAAAGTTCCTACTACATAGTATAGTCAAAATTACAAAAAAAAATACTGTGTACATGAACTCTAACAACATCCTTATTTGCGTTTCTGCCAATAAGCATTTTGTTCAAGATATGTAATAGCATAATCAAATGAAATAAATGTGGTAACCCGAATAAGTGTATATGATAAAACACATGCTCATTGAGGAAAGGTTTCTAAGAATCTAAGGTAAGTTCTTGTTCACACTGACACAAAAAGAGAAGAGTTTTTCTTATACCTTTTCCCACTATTTAAATGGTCTTCTTACAATAATAGCAGTATCACAAAAAAAGAGAGAAAACGAGACATAACGACTTCGAACCTAATTATGATAAATGAATCTCATTTATCTATAAAATGAGCAAGCGCAAAATATGAAGCATATATATTACGAGGCACAGTCTGAACATACCCTCGGGTAAAAAAGTAAATAACATCCAATCAGACAAGCAATTGTCTGCGGAACTCTCCGTTTAACTCATTTATCCCATCCCTGATTTTTTCCTTCTCCCTGAGAACAAAATTTATTGATTTCTTACGCACAAAGCGTCAACCTACTGCTACTTTTCAATAACTAAAAAAATTTTGAAATATTTCTTATCAATTGTTCACAAGTTCTTGGATCCTCACTTGATTTCCGGAAATTAGGAGGTCCGCCGACGTGCAGTTCTTCCATAAAAGCTTCGCAATATAAATTCAATTTCTATAATCGAGCTAGAAAATGCAGTTGGCAATTGTGGAATTTTAACCGACACTTATTACCTCAAGCAATAACTTTTTTACGAGTGTAATTTCGTTTCATAAAATGCACCTACTTTTATGCAGGGACAGCAGGGGCATTACGAGTTGTTAAGTATGTATAATTTGCCAGAGAAGTGGAAAATGCACGAAATAATCGATTACTGCAACAACCATTTCGATGTGCGAGTATATGTTCTACATATGCATGGAATATGACTCACTTGTGGTACTGAGCTTGGAGGAAATTGAATTCCTCCTTTATCCGATCACAGGATTCGGCCACTGAAAATTTAAATGGTTGTCCAGGCTGCGGTGGACCCTGCAACACAAAACAGAAAATATGATTGGTAAACATACAAATGTAAACATAAAAAATAATATAAACACCGACAAGTTTCAGACAGAAAGAAATAAAAAGTGATAAACCTAGATATTTAGAGCACACGATATTATCACCTACATGTTCTGAGATATTCAAGATTATCATAATTTGTTTTCAACACGTCGGATAGTAACTTTAATAACATGATAAATATGATCCCGGGTAAAAATATTTGGTCTTGATTTTGTCTTGGGTGAAGACTAATCCAAGCCAATTTCAAGTTATTATGTATGTCTAGCTCATGAGACGGAACCGTATACTATTTTTTATGTCTTCAGACCCTCTGAGGGTCATCACTAATCCGCTTTAAACTTTATAGAATGTTTATATTCTTTATTTCCATGGTATTTATTTTTTATGCATTAATAAGTTTATTTACCTGCAATAATTATGTTCTTTGGATGGAGAATCTAAAAATTTTGTCCATTTTTTCCTATCTCCATCAGTTCACTAGATACTTCTAGAAAATGACAGTTTTAATCTTTTAATGTAAAATTTTGTACGCCTGCAGTTGTTGAGACAGACAGGTTCCGAATTTCTTATTTAAAAAATAGCTATTACAAAATTACAAGTTTTATCGGTTGTAAAATTTTAATCCTCAGCAGATGTCAACTGTTTGGTCCTAACCTAGCTACCTGATTCCTGGAAATGGCGGCCGATTCCCGACTCGCACCCGTTGACCTGGGTAGTATACCCCCACCATTGCATTTAGCTCGTTACCCCTTGCTTGCTTGTTCTCGCCTGGGATTATATCTTAGATCTTAGAAGGCTGGCCTACCTGAGATATTTAAATTGGACATTGTAAATAGAATTGTAAACTTTATTACGGGGATTCCCGATAATAAAGTTAAGCTCTTGTCCCTTTGGGTTCCAGTTTAGAAATAATTTCCGATGGAGTTTATTACTCTAAAATTTTAGTTGAATTTTCAACCATAACAGATGAAATTTCTACAAAAAAATGGATTTTCAAGCAAAAAAGACGAACTTTCAACAAAAGAGTTGAATTTTCAACCGAGAAATATTTTTTAGTCCGGAAAGAAACAAAATTTAAACCACATTGTTGAATTTTCAAGCAAAAACGACCAATTTTTTTACAAAACACTGGAATTTTTTGAAAATCACTTAAATTTTCAACAAAAATCTTAATTTTCAACCAAATAATTAAATTTTCTATAAAATTGACGAATTTTTAAGCTAAAACGACGACTTTTCTACAAAGCAAATGAATTTTTAACCCGAAAATATTAATTTCTAACAAAAAAGTTGATTTTCTACCAAATAGTTCAATTTCAAACTAAAAACGAGCAATTTTCAACCAAAAATAGAATAGTTAAATCAGAGACTTTCACTCTGGTTAAACTTTAAGTTAAAAAAAAATAAATTTCAGCTGAAAATAGTTTGATTTTTGTATAGGTTTATTAATTTAGTTCGCATTTAAACGAAAAAATGAGAAAAAGGCGAAGTTTCTTGAAAACAGGAGAAAAACGGAGAATTTTCTACTCGAAAATATGAATTTTTAACATAAAAGTTCATTTTCAACCATTTAGTTGCATTTAATTTTATAATAAAACAAATAATAGTACTTTCAACCCAAAAAGATGATTTTTCTACAAAAAAGTGGATTTTTCAAACCCTAAAATATAAATTTTCAATAAAAAAGTACATTTTTACCAAATATAGTTCAATTTTAAACTAAAAACGAGTCCTTTTGAACCAAAACTAGAATAATTCAATTTTCAATTTAAAAAATTAATTTAAATTTAAAATAGTTTAATTTTTTCTTGGTCTTATTAATTCAGTTCGCATTTAATAGAAAAAAGGCGAAGTTTCTTGAAAACAGAAGGAAAAAGACAAATTTTCCTCAAAATAGTTGAATATAATACCCGAAAATATGAATTTTATACCAAAATAATAGAATTTTCAACCCAAAAACAAGAATTTTCGAAAAAAGATTAATTTTTGAGCCAAAAAGACGATTTTTTTTACAAAAAAGTGGATTTTTCAAACCCTAAAATATAAATTTCCAATAAAAAAGTTCATTTTCTATCAAATATAGTTCAATTTTAAACTAAAAACGAGTCGTTTTAAACCAAAACTAGAATAATTCAATTTTCAATTTAAGAAATTAATTTAAATTTAAAATAGTTTAATTTTTTTCTTGGTCTTATTAATTCAGTTCGCATTTAATAGAAAAAAAGGCGAAGTTTTTTGAAAACAGGAGGAAAAATGGCGACTTTTCCTCAAAATAGTTGAATATAATACCCGAAAATATGAATTTTATATCAAAATAATAGAATTTTCAACCCAAAAACAAGAATTTTCGAAAAAAGTTAAATTTTTCAGCCAAAAATACGATTTTTTCACAAAATAGTTGATTTTTCAACCCGAAAATATGAATTTTCAAACAAAAAGAAGTTAATTTTCTACTGAGTAGTTCAATTTTAAACTAAAAACGATCCATTTTCAATAAAAAATAGAAAATTTTAATTTCCAGTTAAAAAAAAATAATTTCAATTAAAAATAGTTGGATTTTCTTATTAGGTTTATTAATTTCTGTTCGCATATAAGCGAAAAAAACAACAAAAAGACAAAGTTTCTCGAAAACAGGAGAAAACAGACGAATTCTCTGTAAAAATATTAAATATACTACCCAAAAATAAGAATTTTCTACCAAAATAATAGAATTTTCAACCCAAAAATACGTATTAAAAAAAAAGTTGAATTTTTAACCCAAAAAGACGATTTTTTTTCACAAAACAGTTGATTTTTCAACCCGAAAATATATATTTTCAACCGAAAAGTTAATTTTCAACTAAAAATAGAAAAGTTACATTTTCAGTTTAAAAAAATGAATTTCAATTAAAAATAGTTGGAATTTATTATTAGATTTATTAACTAAGTTCGCATTTAACCGAAAAAAAATGGGAAAAAGGGAAATTTTCTTTTTTTAAATGGCACCTAAGATATTTAAAAAAATATAAAATCGTTTTTTAAAATAACTTATAATAAGATCTCATACCTGTGAATATATTGTTGGATTGTGGCAGGCATAACAAAATTGATAACAGTTTTCACTCCACTAATATCCAAACCTCTCGCGGCAACATCTGTCGCTAATAAAACGTCGATTTCCTCATCCTTGAATTTTCTTAAATTTTCTAAACGCTGTGGTTGACTCAAATTACCATGAAGTTCTCCAACCTGATAAATTAAATTCAAATTACACTTTTTTTACCATATTTTTATTACATTTTAAAAAAATAAAATTTCGACCAAAAAAGATGAATGAATTTTCAACAAAGTAGTCAAATTTTCAACCAAAAATATTAATTTTCAACAAAAAAGTTAATTTTTAACTAAAAAGTTGCTTTTGTAACAAAAAAAAGGGGAATTTTCAAACCAAGAAGATTAGGTTTCAACCAAAAAGACGAATTTTAAACAAATAAAGATTATCCAGTCAAGAAAGAAAAAAAAGTTCATTTAAATTGTTGAACTTTCAAGCCAAAAGGCTTTTTCAAACAAAACAAAAATTACTTTTCACCAGCACTTTAATCATTTAACTTTTTTGATATAGAAATTTTTATAAAGGGCATAAACCAATTTCAGATTAAAATTTTAGACCAAAAAAGATATCCTTTTAACAAAATAGTTAAATTTTCAATAAGATAGTTTAATTTTTAAACAAATACTGGAATTTTCTACCTACTAAAATGAATTTTAAACCAAATAGTCAAATTTTCAAGAGCAAAATTTAATTTTAATCAAATAGTTGAATTTTCAAGCTAAAAAGTCGAAATTTTTAGAAAAAAATCGACTTTTAAGCCCAAAAATATGAATTTTTAGCACAAAGTTAATATTTAACCAAGAAAGTTGAATTTCCAAACAAATTGTTGAATTTTCACAAAAAAATAAATAAATTTTAACCAAACAGTTCCATTCACAAATAAATAATTGAACTTGAAACAAATGAATTTTCAACAAAAAAATTAAATTTTCAATGGCATAGCTTAATTTTTAAACAAATACTGGAATTTTCTACCTACTAAAATGAATTTTAAACCAAATAGTCAAATTTTCAAGAGCATGCACGTTGACTTGTAAGTCAATAATATGACCGTATCAATTGAGACGTGCCCAGTTGGGAGTCTTCCATCTGTGCACGTGTACAGTTGGGAGGGTTCCATCTGTGCACATGCACAGTTAAGAGTCTCCTATCTGTGCACGTGAACCGTTGCTAGGGTACCGTCCGTGCACGTGTAGAGTTGGGAGTCTCCCATCTGTGCACGTGAACTGTTGCTAGGTCACCATCAAAACTTTGCTTATTTCATTTTTTTTTATCTCGTGTGTGGGTTTTCAAAATATTTAATTTTTATCATGTCCTCAATACTATTTGCAACGATTAAAACAATAAAATAACCATCATTAATGCTCGTGTTACTTGAAAATTTGTATTTTTACATTCTCATCTCATAACAATTCAAAAAGTGAGCGCATTTTGAAAATTTCTGAGGCCATGTTTTTTCAAAATTAAAGAAGAAAGAAAAGAAAAGAAGTTTAGGTTCCATGCCGAGAGGTAGGCCAGGAATTTACAGATGGGATCATATACACTCCTATTTAATGCAACGCTGCTGAAGGTTGGTGACCTTCTCAGCATAAAATATCAACCAATAGCGACTCTCTCGGCTTCCAGCCCATGTCGTCAACCCCCCCCCCCAAACCAGTAACAGAAGTTTTGGTGGGACTGACGTTGCAACTAGACTCTCCACCATACGACGAATCACTACTTAACTTGGACATGATTTCGTCTCACAAAACACATTTCGTGCATAAAGGTGGTAGTTGGGTGTACAATCTAAACAATGAATAATACAATCAATAAAATAGACTCAGAATAATAATGAAATATCAAAAATTTAATTTTACGGTCACACTATGCACGACACAACAAATGATGATCAAACAGAAATTGTGCACTTAAAAATAATCCACAAATTTGTATGGGATATGCCCGATAAGTGGGCACATTCTCATCAAAACTTTGCCTTCTTAATTTATTTTTCATCTGGCCAGTGGGTTTTAAAGAATATTTAAAAATGTATCATATATATGTTCCAAAAACGACTTAGATACTTTTTTTCTCTCCTTTTCAGATAGTTGAAAAAAATCTTTCTGATTGTATGATATATTAGAAAGATACGGAAATATAAGCTGAAGTAAAGAAATTTACTTCTTTATACTAAATCAAATACAAATTTAGTCATTTTTATCTGAAGAACACAGAACATAAGATATGGTCGTTGTGAAGCGCGAAGAACAAATCTCGCGCTGTAAGCGCGCTCAAACTTTTAGGTTTCTATTATACGACGACCAGAAATGAGCATGGAGCGCGAGGTTTACATGATTTTCGAAACAAATATTGAGCGCGAATCGCGAGTGTCTTGATGAGAATGTGTTCCTTAAGGTCGATAGAACCTAAAGTGAATTAGTTCTTCTTTTTATGTAAAGCTGACATAATTAAAGCAAAAGCAGGTCATAACAATAGCGAGCACACGATGTACGAAAGCCTAGAGAAACCGAACTTAAAGCGTCAGGTGAATGTGTCCGAGCGCGTAGCGCGAGGTGAATACATTATCGAGCGCGAAGCGCGAGATCCAACAGGTGCGCGTCCTGGGCGCGCTCAAACTTGCGAGCGAAGCGTGCCGATTTTTTAATATGTTTTTCAGTGAATTCTATTGGATGACTATTGTAATGCAGAAGTTTTTTAACTATATTCAGATTGTCATTGTGAAAGATTTTGTCAGAAAGTAGTATTGCGGAGTCTACAATGTTTTTTTATAATTGCAATCTTATGTTGTGTAGGGTGATTTGAATATAAATTTATAAGTCTACCAGAGTAAGTATTCTTTCGAAACCAATTTTTTTAAATAATATTGTTGTTGCCTCTAATGATTTCAACATTTAAAAAACTAATGGAATTATTATTTTGAATTTCATGTGTAAGCTGGAGTCTAGGATGGTAAACATTAAAAGATTGAACTATTTCTTGGATTTTATCTATTGGGATAATAAGAATGGTGTCATCGACATACCTGTAGTAAGTTTTTACTTCAAATTTTAATTGATAAAGAACTTCATTTTCGAGATCTTGCATGACTATATCTGCTAAGGTTCCAGATATAGGTGACCACATTTGGGTGCCAAAGTTTTGTTTATAGTGAGTATCATTGAATTTAAAAAGTGTTGATTCCATTAGGAACTTAATCCCTTTTTTAAATTCATCAAACGTATAATTTTTATTATTTTGAATTTTATCCCATCTTATTTCAATACCTTTTAGAACCAATTCCAATGGAAAGTTTGTAAAAAGGGATGAGACATCAAAAGATAAAAGGCCATGATCATCTGGAATATTTTCTTTTGTTCTGGTTTCTTTAAATAAAATAGAATTTTTATATATAATGTTGGTTTAGGAAGAGTACTTGAGATGATTTTGTTAAATGTTTTTGCCATAAAATAAGTAGGAGCGTTTATATAAGAAACAACAGGTCTGAGAGGATAATTATTTTAATAAACTTTAGGTAAACCATACAATCTAGCAATATTAGTGTTATCAGTTATTATATTCATTCTTCAATGTTATTACCCAGTAATCCTATTACTCTCCATTTGTCAAGTAATTTAAAAGTGTCTTTCATTAATTATTTTAGTGGATTATCACAAAGCTTTTCATAAGTTTTATTATCGGTAAGCATAACTGTTATTTTGTCCCTGTATTCTTGACTACTCATAACTACTGTAGTATTCCCTTTATCTGCATATCTTATTCCTTCATGAATTCTTTAGTATCTTTAATGTTTTTTGCTATGACTCTATCCACTTCAGTAATTTTTGTTGGAGTTTTAATATAATTTGAAGCTATTGATAAAATTCTATGTCTGAAATCTTCTTGTGATTTGTCAGCAATTTTTTAAATATTAGCTTTTAAATCTTGTATAATTTCGAAGACTTCTATATGTTTATTTGAAAGAAAGCAACTACTAAATTTTTCACCTAGTCTGAGAATATCTACCACAGGTTCTGGAATAACAGTGTTAATAATTTGTTTAATGTTATTGCTCCTGTTTTGATTTACCGTGAGGTTTCATTGATCACAACATGGTCTCCGCCCAATGCGTATTCTCCTTAAAGTTTTCCCTCTGTTTTTGAGTTTCGGGCACTACCTTTTCGTTGTGTGGGAACTCAGGTAGTAGCAGAGCGACTCCGTTGTCGCTCTTTTCCTCCAACTTCAATCTGTTCGTCTTTACAGCGGAACGAAACTTGTCTTTTTCCTGCTCCAACTGCTTTTCGATCGTACTTTTCCTGGACACTGATAATTTTTCGACTCTTGCTCTAGGTACCTCAAATTAAATCGAACACTTCTTGGAAGTCAAGTAAACGGTCGCCAATCTTTTCCCAAATCTTCCCAACTCGCCTACTACGGCCTCGTCCTTGTTCCTGGGTTCGGCAAAACGTAGGTTCTCCCAACGAAAGTCTCGTTCTCACCGGGTTATGGGGTTTCAGGGTTATCGGGTTATTGAAGAATGTGGGTTTATGGCTCAAAAAGCATGCATGGCTCGAACATACTGTTTTTCAGGGCTTCAACACGCATAAATCTCTTTCTTACCAGGTTCTGGGGTTTTGGGGTTATGGCATTTTAAGGTTATAGGGTTAATGACAAGTCCTTGCTAGTCATATGCCAATAGTGTCTAATACGCAAGTAAAAAAGTAGGGTTTTTTTTATATCACATCGATTATTTATTGCAAGTACCATAAAGAATATTTCAAGAGAGAATACAGAAACAGTTATTTCACTTACAGTGGGACCTCGCTTGTGTTGCAGACTTGGGACCGGGAAGCTCGTTCGTGTCGCAAACGTCCCTTCAGGTCGTTTCAGGGTCGTACTTAGGTAGCATGATTTATAAGAGTGGGTCCGCTTTTTCAGTAATAAAATTGAATATACCTTTTATCTGGTTTGACAAGTTGCGTACGAAAGTCTTTTTAATGCAAATTAATCAACTTCAAAAAATTTAATTATTACTTATTTTCAATATTTAAATGTTCATGATAAAGTAAAGGAATATTTCGCTTTTGAATAAAAAATAATAGCATGTAAGACAGAGTGATGTCTTATATTTTATATATTAAAATACATATGTATTTATAGATTAGCATGTGAAACAAGATTTCTTTGGCAATTTCTTGCATCTCTTGTAAAGCTATTAAATGTTTCGATTTACATTCCCAGTATACCTCAAAACATGATTTAAAATACACAACGGCTTCCACGGCTTGCATCCACAGTTGAAATTGATTTAGATTCACTATCATTTAGTTCATCAGATTCATTAATTGCATGTGTTTCCCAGTTAGCATCAGAGTCTTAAAAGTAATAATTGCCGTTCAGCACACTGTTAAGGAAAAATATTTAGATAAATGTAAGAAAAATCATTAAATAAATTCTACCGATACTTACGAGAATTCTTTTGAATAGAGGAAGGGTCACGAATTTAAAATTTTGAAATTCAGAAAGTGACAAATATTTTTTATAACAGAAGAAAGTAACTGGAAAGATTTGAAATGTTTCTTCCCACTTTCCACCTATTTATGGAGGAGAAAATTGATTAAAATTAGTTTCATGTAATTAAATCTGAAGTTGATGAGTGAGAAATATTTATTTTTAATTTTCCGAATTTTTTTTTTTGTGGCTACGGATAGTGATTTTTTATTCTCGTATATTAAACCTTCATGCGTTTGCGCCAACTTGACTCATACGGGCGATCTCGCGGGCGGTCAGTTGACCGCCAACGTTTTTTCATGATTATCATGCTGTTTTCTCTACTTTTTGTGAATTATTTAGTGCCATGAAAGCAAAGAAACTCTGATTCAACACGGCAAACACCTTCTTCATCAAAATTCTTTATTTAAACATTATATAGTATCAACTTACGAGTAGGTGGCACAAAAAAAAGGAACTTTTCGCAAAAAGTTAGCCTTTAGCATATGAAATGTAGTTTACATGGTAAAAAAGTAGCCTAGCTAACACGGGTCTTCTGGATCCCTGGGTTGAGGACCCTCCCGGACCAATTTACAGCTTTAAAATCGGGACAGGAATGACCTGCGGCCCGCATAGCGACCTCTCGGGGACACCGGACGACCTCCCCGAGTATTCAGTCTTAACCCTGCATGCGGGGCTCTACAGGGGCGGACCTGTTATTTCCCTAGTTCTCGTGGGATCAAAATGAACACGCCTAAACAAAATGAAAGATAAGGAGGAGGAAGGGAGTTGGCGGAGAAGGGAGAGGTGTTGGGCCTTAAGGGGTCTAACACAATCCTCTCCTCTCCATCTGTCTCTCCGGCAAGCCAAATTCAGGTGTCGTCTGTGCCCCCAGCTCCCTCGGGAGCTGACGGATCGTCGGTCCCTCTGAAGGAGGCTATGGTAACGGGAGAGGCCAATCAGTTCCCAACAAAAAGAAATGGCTCAACGATTCCCTGAAAAGAAGCACTCAGGCCCAGAAGAGAGGTAGGGGCTCAGAGGACTAACCCCCTGACGATGGTGGTGGCCGATGGCAATTACCCGGACTCAATGCTCACTACGGAGCAGTATGAACACTTCAGGGAGGCTACTTGGAGGGCTCTCAAAAGAATGTCCCCAGATCAATGGCCGAGATTCCTGACCTCCTTCTGCAGGGGAGGGGTCTTCGTATTTTTGGCAGCTGACCTAGCGGCTAAAGCTTGGCTATTCAAAGCAGTGGTCGAGACAAACCCGTGGGAAGGTGCAGCGCTTAAGGTGGGTGGGATTGAATTGCTCCAGAAGATGGTGAGAGCTACCGCGTGGTTGCCGGGTAAACCGGAAGAACCGTCTGAGGAACTCCAGCGGCTGGAGGGTTTCAACCCCTCACTTAAGACAGCGTCCCGGCGAATCGTCAGGCACGATAAGCCTCAGGAAGAGGACACAGTAGGAGGCACCAAGCACCTCCTAGTTGTGCAGATTCCTGAGTTCCAGACGAGGGCTCTTGCGGCCCTCAACAACAAGCCCTACTATCACTTTAGACAGGTCAACTTTAGGGTTGTCGTCCTGGGGTAGGAGGAGCCTGTGAGACACAGGAAGATCGGGAGCAGACCCAAATGACTGATCCTGGTCTCACCATTACTCAGATTAGCTTGCACCACAGCAAAGGCGCCTCTGCAGTTTTGCAGAGGCGCATGGCTGCGAGGCACACAGGTATCTCGCTAATCCAAGAACCTTGGTTAGTTCGAGATACCATAATGGGATTAGGGGGGGCTGATCTTTTTTGTTACAGAGACCCCAAGGCGGCCAAACCAAGGGCCTGCATACTGACGAAGGGAGTTAACGCTGTCCCGCTGCTTGAGCTATGTTCTATTCATGAACATTTACAAAAAATTCAATACACTATCTCTTAAAATAGTTTCAAAACTTACATTGAAATTTCAATAAGGCTATTTAATTTCAGTGTTGCATGCAATTTCAATGAGTTTTTCACTAACCGTACTGTTAAAAGCTTCATTAACATTTTCATGAAATTTCATGTAATTACTTCTAACAGTGTGTATGTGCAAAAATAATGGAATTGTTTCGCAACCATAACGATCACAAATTAAAATAACAGTTGTAAACCAATTAAAAGTTAGCAGCATACCCCATTTGTAAATTTTAAGTGTAATAAATGCAGAAATTGTAAGTATATAATTCAAAAGCCTATCATCTTTTCAACAATAATGAGTACGAGATTTTCTATATATTTCATTACAGCAATTTTTTCGGCAGAAAACACGTAGAAATCTTCATTATTTAATTATTATGTTAATGCAAACAGCGAAAAAATGTCAATTTTTTTATTTTTTAAGCGAAAAGGAATCGTTTTTTCATCTGTCCTTGCTGAAATTATATTGCCAACGATATTTTCTAAAAAAAAGTTCGCCATGCATTAATATTTCTTTATCTTATAAACAAATTATGTAAATAAATGTATATATAAGGCGTTTTTAAGCGAAAAGATATCGTTTTTTCTTCTGTTCTTATTGAAGTTATATGGCCAATGATGTTCTATAGAAAAATTTTGCCAAGCAGCGCTAATCGTTTATTTCATAAACAAATGTTAATTGTTTATATGTTCTATTGTTCGGCAAGAGTTCATGTAAAAAACATTGCCAACATAATTTTAACAATACTACAAGAAAGAAAATTAATTTTCTGCCTATAAACAACCACAATGTGTATTTCTTATATAATTTGTTTATACATTTTACGAATTCCATTTTATCACAAAATTTTGTCAAAAAACATCATTCCCAATATAATTTTAAGAAAACAAGATAGACGAACGATTCTTTCTGCCTATAAATGCCTAGAATATGCATTCGTTTACCTAATTTGTTTTTAAGATAAACAAATAGTAAGGCATAACAAAATTTCATCTAGGCAATTCATTGTCAATATACTTTTAAAAATAATAAAAGACATAACGATTTCTCTCTGCCTATAAATATCTGCAATGTACATCTTTTTATATAATTTGTTTATAAAATGAACAATTAACAATGCTTGGCAACATTTTTCTATAGAACATCATTGGCCTCATAACTTCAACAAGATCAGAAGAAAAAACAATATCTTGTCGCTTGAAAACGCTCATATTTGAATTTATTTATAGAATTTGTTTATAAAATAAGCAAATATTAATGCATGGCGAAATTTCATCAGAAAAAATCATTGACAATATATGTTCAGCAAGGTCAAAAGAGAAAACGATTTCTTGTAGCTTAAAAACGCCCAATATGTGCATTTGTTTATCATATAAACAAATATTGATGGGTTGCAAAACTTTTTTTAGAAGACATCATTGGCAATATAATTTTAGCAAGGTCAGAAGAAAAAACGATTTCTTTTCGCTTAAAAACGCCCAAAATGAGCATTCGTTTATATAATTTGTTTATAAAATAAACAAAAATTGATGAGTTTCAACAATGTTTCAGAAAACATTATTGGCAATATAACTTCCACAAGGCCGAAAGAAAAAACGGTTTCTTTTCGCCTGAAAACTCCCAAAATGTGCATTTATTTATACATATTGTTTATAAAATAAACAAATAACATATAATTGTAAATTTTAATAGCCACGTATCATCCTGACCATGAAAGCAAGCGATTTCAGAGCCGAAATATACTTTAAAGGCGAATAACCCCTAATGTCGAGCATTTGTTAATACAATTTGTTTATAACGATTAAATTTGCAAGTTAACAATTTTTTATCTTTCTTATATTCCTGTGCATTAAATACAAGGACGAGAAGTATAAGAACAATTGTGTCTACAAGATAAAAAATGAAATTAAGAAGATCGACATTTTTTTCGCTTTTTGCATTAACATAAAAATTAAATAAAGAAAAAAAAGAAAAAATCTACTCTCACCATTTTCTGAAAAATTTAGTCCTGATTTTTTCAGACAAAAAAAATCTAAAATCGGTACAGTAATTGCGTTCAAAATGTAATTTTTAACCTCGATTTCCGATTCACCTCACTGTGCGACGTGTTCCAAGTTCAGCCGACTCGTTACGAACTCGGAGAAATCCACACATTTTAGAGTGGTTTACCCCTCGCAAATACCGACGATATAGTACAAATTAAAAAAAAAGAATGAGTGAAATAATTGAAACTAAAATATGCCTAATTTAGCAGAAAATTCGTCATTATATATAATGACGAATACACTATTTATATTTTACGTCCATAGAAATAAAAAGATGAATCTTGTAGAATAACTTTTTAATTTGTTTTCAATACAATGAGGAAATAAAAAATATCAATTGATCTGGTGAACATCAACTTTACACATCGATCAGATAGCTGACACGAATAAACCAAGAAACTTTCTTATACTTTTCTTAAAAGTCTTAATTAAACTGACGAATAAAAAAGTGCAATTCCTTATAGTACAGGTACATTACGATATCGATGTTTGAGAAAGGTTCAAACACATTACACATTATTCAAGATTATATACTAAAAGTTTCCATTTATTTCCCTGGAATGGAATCCCAAGAAGCACGCGCGAGAGTAATACAAAAAGATAAAAATTGCATTTCAAATAAAAAGTAAAAGAAATTATGTTGATATGTTTGTTTTGTTTCGAGATCTTCGAATTACATGAATAAACGGATCATAGTCTGTGTGACGGGTATTTATGTGCTATAAAAGGTGCCTTGATCTTGTTTATATAGAGATCGGTACGTGCCGAGATACAAATATCAAAATCAAATCCATTTACTCATAGATATTGATCTTAAAGTGGATACTATGACCTCACATATAGGGAATATATATTTTTTCTATTATCACGATTCTTATATGATTCTAGTTCACATCATTTAGAAAATTATTGAGTAATGTGACCATTTTGAATCTTGAAGTTTTTCAAATTCGTATTGAAATCTTTAATATTATATTAAAATTAAATTTAAAGCTTTTTCGGGTTTCAATCGTGTGCAAAACTACGAAACTTGCCAACGTTTCGTGAACATTGCAGTTAATAAGAAATAAATACACAGAAAAGAGTTTATATGTTTCTTTGTATCTCTTTCCATGTATATTTATTTCGTTAGTATTTTTATTATTACTTCCAATAAGATTTTTCAAAAAATTGTGCCGACTTGAAAAGTGTTTTCCACAGCGAAGTGTTCGAATTTCATTATCACTGTGGCTTATAATTCCCCCGAACTCGTACATTCGCTCGTAGAAGTTCCTGCTATTGCAGTACTTATCACTGAACTAAGTGAACTTAGTGAACAATTCTCCGCACAATTTAAACTAATGCCCGAAGAGTGAGACGAGTCGAACTCTGAGGGAACCGACGAGTTAAGGTCAAACTGAGGGTCAGATGGTGTTATATTATATAACGGTTTTAATAAGCAGGTCACATTTTTTCCTCCATTTTCCAAATTTTTTTCAAGGGAATTTTCCTGTTCGACAGGCTCTTTTATCAAAGATCCTTCAGGATTAGGTGCATCAATGGGTGCATCATGGGAGGTATTGGATTTAAATCTTTTATCAGTTTTTTCATTTAAATGACCATCAATATGTTTCTTAAAATTAGAAACTGACCAACATCTTCCAGTTTTGCTTGCATCCACTTTCTTTTTTAGTTGAATGAGGTGTTTACATTCAGGGCAAAATACTTTTGCAATATATGCAAGTCCCGTTGGAATTTTATTTCTATCTAACTCCCGTTCGATAGTCATGTTTATAGTGACATTTTCCTGCCTAATATTTGAAAACTTCTCATTATTCTTAAACTGGTTTAAAATCGCAGCTCTTAAATTTTCTTTGTTGCGCGTGCATTTCTCGAACTACTGTATCGGGCGAGCTATCCGTTGCATTGCAATTGTCGCAGGAGTTTGCAGAACTTTGCTTGTCGATTAAAAAATAAGTTATGGGTAAATTTTTTACATACTTCACTAACTCTGTTATTAATTTTTTAACACCGATGAGGAATTCAAAATTCTCCGGTGATCTATGAAAGGGACCATAAAAAAGTCGCATATCTGCATCCGGTGCAATACAATGTTGCATTTTGTATTTCGCAAACGTTTCTAATTCTAATAAGGTGTCCTCCGTGATTTTTTTAAAGGACAAAGGATTTGCCAGGTTATTTAAGCTTAAAATATTTTTTATGTGATCTTCTATGTATGTACCCAGATCATTTTCCAGCGTAGTCCAGAAGTGAGCCTTCATTAACTCTCTCCTTGTGTTTGTGTCGAGGTTCAAATTATTCCCATTTGTTGATGATTGGATTTGAGGTAAAGCCTGATCGAGAGGTGGGCGATCGGGAGATTGTTCTTTATCCATATTGCGACTAATTAAAACTCAAGTTAAACCTGATGGAGAAATGTTTACAAAAAAGCACAGCAAACCAAAACTATTTTTACAGGAATCTATAAATAGTTACAATACATCATAACCAACATTACAGCAAAAGTACAACTTTTTTCTATTATTGAAACGAATTTTGTACTGTTTTTTATTTTTTTGTACATTGTTGTATTTTATTGTACTTTCAATTTTCTACAAGAATTCGCAAAAAATTACAACTAGAAGAATCCTCATGAATTTACCTGTTTTGCAGCCAAAAAGTTGTTCTTTTTCGACCTAGGATGATAGATATTTAGAATATTGCAATGAGATCATTTTTAACTTAGATGTGCACATGAGCGCTATTACAATAAAAGACACCATAGGGGCCATCCATATATTACGTAATCAATTTTTCACCCATTTTTGACCCCCACCCCCGTAATCAACCATAATCATTTGATTGACACCCCCACCCCCACCCCCTTGATTACGTTATCATCTTGAAGACTTATTATGATACCTGATTTTGTAAACTTACACAACTCTTGAAACAAATTAATCCTTGAAGACATTTTTTCGTAATGTCAATGTGGAACAGATTTCGAAAACGCACAAAATAATTTATTCACAAGAAAAGCACCTCTGGAGGCATTTTGTAATGCTCATACATTTACGCACTTTCGGCATTTTATGAAAACTTTTTTCCATGCGCTCGGAATATTGAAAAAAATTAATGAAAGAAAAGATTTATGAAAATAGGAACTTAAGCATATGATTGCGTAATCGCTTAAACAATATCCCCTCCCCTATGTAATCATTCGTAATCATAAACATTCCCCCCCCCCCTATGATGATTACGTAATATATAGACGGCCCCATATATGCCATTTAAAATTTTGTCATTGCAATATTCTCAATATTTGTCATCCTAAGACGAAAAGGAAAAACTTTTTGACTGTACATACAAATTAAACAATTGAGAAAGAACTGATCACGGTAATTGAAATTGATAGATTCGAACTCTTCGAGATAAAATTGTTCTCGATTGAAGTTATAATAACAGAAACGTAAATGAAGACATTCAAGGTGAAACGCATACTTTTGAATTTTGAAATTAAAGCTTTAAAAAATGTTTTTTCGAACGCTCAATAACTTATGCGTATGAAATGGAAGCTTGTAACACTTTTCAATTGAAAATTTTTTAATTAAAAGCCTTTAAATTGCAAGATTTTAACTTTTATACATCGTACAGTTAAAAGATTTAAAAAATAGAAATCTACGCTATCATTTTCAATGCTATTAATTGAAGAATGAATCAAAACATGTATAAATTTTCAAAATTATAGCGTTTTAAGCTATTTTAAGCTGAACAAATTAATTTATGCATTAAAATTTCTTCGTAAATCTTTTCAAATATTCTCTTAAAAATTTTTCTTAAAAAATCCTTTAAAATTTCTCCAGAAATCTGATAGTAATTTTATCAGCTTGGAACTCGAAATTTTCCTAACATTTTTTTAAAATCCTGCAAAAGAATTAAAAAATTCCTTGATATCATTCGCATTCATTTTTGAAAATTTTGGAAATCTTATTGAATATTCTTTTAAAATAATTGAAAAGAATTTTTTTTTAGTTTTTCTACGAATATTGATAAAAAAAATTTCATTCATTTGAAACCTTTCATAATGCTTAAAAGCTTATAAATTTTGTATTCTAAGTCTTTAAAAATCTACATTTCTTTTAAATGGTTTATAAACTTTTCACGTTTTAAATTATTTTTTAATCTTTCCAAAACTTTTGAATATATATTTTCAACTGAATCAATTATTTTCCAAATTAATAATTGTGGATCGTCTGTGAATTTTTTCAGATTTTTCAAGACGTCCAGCTCGGTTTGGGAAGCCTCGAAAGTCGAGGCTTAAAAGAAGTGCCTCAAAAACCTGGTTTTTTGGTACGTTTTACATCAGCGCTATCGTAAAAATTTTTTGATAACAACAGTATACATATCTTTCAGTTCGGGAGACCTTAAGCTTTCACGTTTACCTGGCCAAAATTTTCTGCGAATTTTTTTAAACGAGTTGCAAACGCTCAAAGTGAGGGTCGCGAACTTTTGACGCCGACTTTAGGTCAAAAACGATCTAAGTTTAAAGAAAAAATGTTTCTTTTTTTATTCTGCGACTTACAGTCATTTGAAATGGATAAGGTAATTTCTTAATTGAATACCTGGGCTAATTAAATAATATTTTGCGTTTTGTAGGAAATTCTTATAATCTCGTCACAGCGTCTGTCCGTTTCTTACTTCGCCTAAACAAATATTCATGCCACAACCCTGAGGTTTTGTATTCGCCCCATAAAGTGACCAATGTAGAGCGTAGAAAAATACAGGGAACCTTGGGAAATGTCTACTTCCAATTTAAATTACAAATTTTAAGCAAACAATCATTTGGGGGGAAAGGAGAAGGGATAGTGAAATTGAGGGATGAGAAGACCCCTATGCTGGAAGCTTTTCTTTTAGTACGATTTTCTTCAGGGATGGCTCATTTTGAAGATTTGTTTTTGTATCAGTCGTTGCATAATATGAAAAATAAGAGAAATGAGGAAATTTGGGTCCTTTTCTTATCTCGTGTAAAAAAAATATGCTCGCTTTTGGTGGGCACATTCTGATTGTGCTCTGGACGCGCGGAAGGGAGTTTCGCGCTTCGCGCACGTTTTCGCACGTTTAATGCATGAATTTCTACTATAATTTTTCAAACATTATAAATATCGTAACTTAAATCAAAAACTGCGATTCAAATCCATGATGAACTACAGTCATAAATTGGAACAGAAATTGTTTTTCAATTTGTTTTTGAAGACGGATCTCAAAACACCTTGAGCTTTGACGATTAAATCCTCATTTCGAAACTCGCGCTTCGCGCTCGACAAACAGGTTATGCAGATGGTTCTGTTTGAAAAATAAAACGATGTAGATAAAATTAAATGGAATATAAGGAGTAGCTAAAAAGAAAATTATCAGAGTTATAACATTTTGAAAATTAAAAAAAAAAGAACGAAAATGAAAATTCTAAGCCAAACAACGCGCGATATGAAAAAAACTCAAGAGAAGAAAAACGTTGCTCTTGGAAAGCCCGGTAGGATTATCATAGCAACTTTTTCAATTTTCTTAAAAAATCGAAAATTCAAATTTTGATCGCACAAAGAATAATGGAAAATTATATTTTGCGGTCAAACTATGCAAGATACGAAAAAATATGAATCGACAAAAATTGTGCACCCAAAAAAGATCTACAAACTTGTTATTAATCTCTTTTTGATAGAACGCTTTTTTTTGTTTTATTCGTGAAAAACAATATTAAAAATAAAAAAATTACATTTTTGGACAAACGCCGTAAATAATGATTTAGAATGTTTTGAATGTATATAATGCTTTGAAACAATTCAGAAAATTATTATGTGATATATTTTTAATTATCATCAATGAATCAACTCCAGTTACTATGTTTTTAACTAATTCGTTTCAATTTGAATCTCCCATGCTTCCGATACTGATCGTTTTACTGCTTCGATTTGTAGACACACGATTTGCCTTGTTACATGTATTACTGCGGTTTTCTAGGCGTTATATCCTAATTTCAAGACTAACCTTACTTAGTGGCCAGTGATAACGCCTGTCAGTGTCACAGTGTGTCTTTTACCTAAATGATTTTGAATTTTTGTGATCAAAAATGGTGAAACCTGAAAGAAGGAAATCTATGCCAAAAAAGTGCGAGCAACCGGGAAAAAGAAGAATGTAAGACTACAGTATTCGAAACAAGATGTGTTGCTCGCATTAGAGGGGGTTAAGAGAGGACAATCGGTTGCTGAAGTGTCTAGGAAATACAAAGTTCCTAAGTCAACTATAAGAGCAAAAAAAATGCAATAAATATGCAGACAAAAAGCCTGGGCCTGCAACAGTACTAAGTACCGAAGAGGAAAACGATCTAGTCAGCTGGATATGTCTTTGCTGCAGAGCTGGGTTTCCTCTTACGAAACTTCAATTACTTATATATCTAAGCCGTGCCTAATTTACATGAATTACAAGGTTTAAATTTCCTAAATTATTTGTAACTTCACTTAAAATAAAATAGCACTATTACCAGTGTAGTAATTGGGTTACCGCAGTAGTTGGCGCGCAGTAATTCATGCAAACCCGCAGTAATATCTGCATGGAACATTTTTTTTAGATTCGCATTTTTTACGTAAATCTAATTTCTTTTCACGGTTTAGCGACTGAATTCTATTAATTAAATACCAAATATTGCTTCACGAATTAATGCGTATCAAATTTCTCATTCACACTTGTTTCTTATCTTCAAAAGTCGTCTTGATTTTTTTCTCCACAGTAATATCCTCACTTACCCTATGAAAAAATTCATAGACAAAAGTTGCTCAATCAAAAAGAGCTACAAATTTGTCATCAAGAATTTTTTGATAGGTCGCGCAGTTTTTGCTTTAATCGTAAAAAGTAACATTAACAATAAAAAATTTAAATTTGTGGAAGAACAATAAAAGTTTCGAAAAAAATTAATAAACAAAAGTTGTTCTATCGAAAAAGATCTACACATTTCTTATAATTATTTTTCGATAGGATGCGTATTTGTGGTTAAAATCGTAAAAATAAAATTGAAAATAAACAAATCAAGTTTTTGGAAGAACGACACAAAGTGCAATCTGTTTCAATATCAATGTATATTATGCATTGTAATAATAGAAATTTATTGAAATGATACATTTTTCAGGGTAGCTGAGAATTAAAATTAATGCAAAATAAGGAGCAAATAATAAAGTAATCATGAAAAACAACATTTGTACATTATTTTGTTGAACTTAATGTAGAAAAGTTCGCACTTTAGACAAAATCGAGTGCGAAGCACGAGATGCATGATGAGAATGTGTTCGTTAAGGGCCCTGGAAATCGAGTGTAAATCGCAAAAATAGGATTCAGGCCAAACGGTGAAGCCATTTTGTCTGATTTCACGGTGACTCTTGTAACTAATGCTCATGTTTCTTCATTTTCATATTACTTTTTTACATAAAATAGCTTTCTTTAGTTTTCAAGAAAGCTATTTTATGTGAAAAAAAACTAATATGAAAATCAAAAAACACGAGCATTATTTGCAAGAGTGAATTATATTATTATTATTATATATTATATTATTATTATATATTATTATTTAAAAAACCCCGTGCCCCGCACTGCCACCATATCCCACTTTCCCCTAAGTATACTACTGATAAATTTTAATTATCGAGAATTTAGTATTCTGTCATACCCACGAGCAATACCAGAAACGATTATCTATTGATGAATAGAGGTGTCAAACTCGTATCCTTGACCGGGTCTGATAAAAATGTGTAGTGCAGCTATTTGACTAATTTCGTGATATTTTTTTCTATAAGATTAAATTGAATATGTAAGCTTTCTTCCAAAAAGAAAATATTTCTTTATTTTTGGAAACTTATGCAGTTAAATACTGTTGATTTTTTTCCTATCTACTGTAGGGTGGTTTCCCCTACATCTAAATTATATGTAATGTACTGCACACCTCGAAAATTGCTTAAATTTGGTATAATTCCTCAATCTGAACCGTAAAATTTAAAAGAAAAATGCAAGTCGCATCTTTTTTACGGTGCACGCGACTTGGTTGTGAAAAATTTTAATATTGTAATAAGTTACTCGCGAATATTATAAATTTTCATTTTCGCGGTGCTCACGAACATACGTTTTGCATATTTTGCGCAGACTGGAGCAATTATTAATTGCATACGCTTAGGCATAGTAATGGCGCGTATAGCAGGTAAGCATTCATAAATTCCGAGGTTGTACCGGTGGTGCCAAGCATGTGTATTCTGGAAAATTGCACATGCGTGTAATCTCACGAATATCGCATCACATCGACAAAGCTTTGCCAGCTAAGCGCAGATTCTCTTAATCACGATGAAGAACGGGCTGAAAGTTTCGAACCCCCATATGCACCAAATCAGGGACATTCATTAGTTTTAACTATCGCAAATGCGAGTTTCATTCGCTAAAAGCACTGTATATGACATTAGGTGTAACTTTAGTATCTCATCAATTTCGCGGCACATTTCTCATCAGATCCAATCAAGAATATATTCACGGGAATGAGATTTCGAGAGAATCCAATGCTAAAGACATCAAGGGCTATCAAGGGAGGAATATATATAGATTCGGATGGTATAATCGGAATTGCAACGATTAGAATTAGATATTCCAATATCCAATATCCTAACATAAAACACGTGGATCGTCAATCAGATATGCAAATGGCCAATTCCCTAAAACCACATAAGATTTCCATTTCAACAAATTTCTTGACTAAATTCGAACTCGTTTAATCCATTTTTTTAGATTAGAAAATTATATTTCTAGAATTTCAATAGGGAGTGACTGAATTTACGGTAGAATATTAGTTTTTAATTTTCATTCAGTGCGCCTAATATTTGAAATAATGTAATGATTTCTATGCGCTTAGATAAAATTCCTATCAATTGTACAGTAATTTTCTTTTTAATAAAAATGAGTGATTTCTGATTTATGGGTATTGGAGGTTAAAAATAAACTGCCAGTGTGTTCAATGACCTCAAAACGCTACATTTGTCGGTAATGAGACAAATTTTTGAAAGTAAAACCATAAATTCTAAAAGTTAACAGGTCTGGACTCTTATGAAAGACCACAAAAAATATTGCTTCTAGTTTACTAGATTCAAGGAAAAAAACAACAAAAGTATAGGTTTTTCGTCATAAATTGAAATTTGAAGTTCCCTTTAATTTATTTTTACCATACAAAGCATTTGATAGTTTTATTAAACAAATTTTGCACGAAAAAGTATTATCTCGGAATTTCCGAGTATTTTGTTTAAATAATTAGAAACAAGTATAAAAATGTTTCCAATAAATATTAGAGATTGACACATATATCAAAAAATGTAAATAGTACCTCAATTATTATTTCCAATTGCATATCTACATTCCTAATTATTACTAAGCACAGGGTAATGAAAATATGAATTTTAATCAACAAAAAATAATTTTCAGACCAAAAATTGTACTTTTATCCAAAGAAGATGAAATTTATACTAAAACATGAAAACAAGTAGTTGAATTTTCAATTAAAAAAGATCAATTTTCCACTCTTGGACAAAAAATGGCTTCTTAACAAAAGTGGTTCAAATTTCAACCAAGTACTTTCATCCACAATCAAAGAAGAATAATTTTCAACCAAAAAGTTGCATTTTTATCCAAAAATATGAACTTTCTACTAAAACAAATGAAAACAAGAAGTTGGATTTTCAATTAAAAAAGATCAATTTTCCACTCTTGGACAAAAAATGACTTTTTGAAAAAAAGTGGTTCAAACTTCAACCAAGTAGCTCCATCCACAATCAAAGAAACGAACAAGACGAATTTTCAAAAAATTAGTTGAATTTTCAGCAAAAAGCTAATCTTCTGTCAAAATTCTTGAATTTTAAACCTTATAATAAAATTTCTAACAAAAAATATAATCATCAGGAATAAGGAGCTACAAAAAAAGGAAATAGAAATAGAAGAAAAATAAATTATTGACAAGAATATTATATCACGGTGGCTGCAAAACTTCATTTTCAAAATACCTTATAATTTCCCCTAATCATTAATATTCAAAGACCAGACTCTCAAACTTGTAAATTTTTAATATAGAATCTTTTATAAATATGATAAAATAATTTCGAATTCAAATTTATTATCCTTGACAGTTATTTAAAGTGCCTCTTATAGAGATTCCCTGACTTTTTCAAGATTTTTTTCAAAATCCTTGACGTTTCCCTGACTTTCCCTGACTAATGAAATTCTCTGACTTTACCCTGACCTACGGCCACCCTGTTAAAATCTCTCCAACTCTTTGAAAACTTCTAAAATTCCATAAAGTTCGTTCAAATCCCTTGTATTTTTTTTCAATCCTTGAAATATTTTCAAGCATTTTGTACTCAATGCCGACTATCCTAGAGTTGGGGGAGCCAATCAAGACGGAGTCAATGTGATTGACCAGCAAAATCTCATTAGTTTTAAGTGGACGGATCGACTCAGGGACGACCTGCTGGAGTGCTATGATACCAGTATGGCCCCTGAACGAAAAGGTTAATATTAGCTGAATCGTGTTGAAACTCAACATTTCTCTTCACAACCAGCCATAGAATACGAATACAATATTACTTTTTAAAAGCACCCCCATAAGTCTGTTTTATAAAGTACCAAAAAAACCCCATAAGGAAAAACATGGGTTTTGCGAGTTCTTGGCGCTAATTATGATTTTTGTTGCGTTTTTTACATTCAAATTGTTTCTAATACATAAAATACTACTTTATACTGATAATTAGATGTTTCAATAAATTTCTAAAGCAATTTATTACTGTTTTTAACAATTTTCTCTTAGAATGAAGATAGAAGGTCGCTGTTTTTTCGAAAATTTTCCACTTTTCATCAAATTTTCAATTAGACCGAGGTAACAATTTATTAATTTTAAGATACGTAATTGTTTCAACAATTGATAGTTATTGTTAATAATATTCACTCAGAATAATGCTAGATAATTGCAGTTTTTTCCGAAATGTTCAACTTTTTGTTCACTTTTTACTTGGAGTGAGTTGAATAATTATTTAACTATCTTCTTCTTTATTAATGCAATATAGTTGCGGTTTTTTCTGGAATATTCAACTTTTAATCCACTTTTTACTTAGTTAAGTAGTGAATAATGCCAGAAAAGAATCATAGTTGTTTGAACAATTTACAGTTGTTTATAACTACCTTCTATTAGATAAAAGCTAAAAAATTGCGGTTTTTTCCTGAATTCTTACACTGTTTGTCCACTTTTCACTTAGTGAGGTACTAATTAATGCAAGTTAACAAACAAGAATAATTTTCTAACTTATATTTTACTCTTATGTGACTTATTTTTGCTCCTTTCCCAATGTTTGAAGACATTTTTTGAACAAAAAAGCAATCTTACACAAGAAACAAAACCAAAGAATGGAATAATTAGGACTAGGTGGGAGAACTAGGTGTATGAATGACTTGTAAAAGTTTTTTTTTTAAATTAGAACAAGAAGTTTATTGTAAAGCGTACAAGAAAAATTTGGAATTGAACATATTTTAATATCAGACCCACCCGCGACCTCTTCGCCAGCAAAATATATTTACGAAAAAGAAAGAGATTGTTTAGAATATTTTTCTCTATAATGTTCATTTATTATTTGTTGATAACTAAAGAGGCAAAGCTAAGTTAAACATTTCAGAAAAATCCACAACTTTCTAGCACTTATCTAAGAGAAGATAGTTATCAACAATGATAAATTGATTAAACAACTATTTTTAATAACTTGCATTAATTATTACCTTACTAAATGAAAAGTGGTCAAAAATTTGAAAATTTCAGAAAAAAACCCGCAATTACCTGGCATTAACATAGATGAATATAGTTATTAACAATAATAATTTGTTTAAACAATTATTTTTGCTCAAATTGAATAATTATATGGTCATTCCAAGTGAAAAATAAACAAAAAGTTACAAATTTCTGAAAAACCTGCAACTTTCTACCATTAAGCAGAAATAATATTATTAACTATAATAATGAATTGTTCAAACAATTGCTTTTGTTAACTTGAAATAATTATTACTTCACTCTCATTGAAAAATGGACAAAAGTTAAACAATTCAGAAAAAAACTGCAACTATCTAGTGTCAATATAGAAGAAGATAGCTATAGACAATAATAATTTGTTTCAACAACTATTTTTGCTATATCAAGTTAAATACTACCTCACCCCCAGTGAAAAGTGAATAAAAAGTTGAAAATTTCAGAAAAAACCGCCATTTCTGGCATTATTCAAAGATAATTCAATTACCAATAATAATAAATTGTTTAATTAATTATGTTTCTTAAAATTAATCAACTCTAACCTCCTTCTAATTGAAAATTGGATATAAAGTGGAAAATTTTCGAAAAAACCGCGACTTTCTATTTCCATTCTAAGAGAAAATTGCTAAAAACAATAATGAATTGTTTAAACAAATGAATTAATCATCTAATTCAACGGACGACGGACGACAGACGAACAGACACCGACGTAAAAACTATTTTTGCTGACTCAGGGGTCCTCAAAACGTCCACATTTCATGGAATCCAGGAAAGTCATTCTTCACATAAAACCAATACCTTCTCATTATGCTGAAAATGTAATAATTCATGATGTTTTTTGCCAATAAAATTTGAATTTTCGATTTTTTGAGAAAACTCAAAAAGTGATCATAAGAAACTTGTAGGACTATCAACAAGTAATACTTTTCATCTCGTGACTTTTTTTCATATGATGCTTTAGTTGGCTTAAAATGTTAATTTTCGCTTTTTTTGGGAGAATTTGAAAATGCTGTAGCTCTGTAAATTTTCTGTGTATTGAAAAAATTTGGGGAAATAATTTGTTTTAATTTTTGAGTCTTACGGGCGGCCGTCCATGGAATTTTCAACTTTGGAAAAAAATGGTACAAAAATTTTGAAAGTGCCCTAAATTTTGTATTTCCATCCAAAAATAGCTGGTTGACGAACTCAATCTTTCTTCTTCGTCCCTGAAACTGTGCGCCAAAGCACAATCCAATCCAATTAGTCTTTCGAAAGGTATCCGATAAACAGACGACGACGACGACGGACGACAGGCGGACAGACACCGACGTAAAAACTATTTTTTCTGACTCAGAGGGCCTTAAAACGTCGAAATTTCATGGAATCCACGAAAGTCATTTTTCACATAAAACCAATACCTTCTCATTATGATGAGAAAGTAATAATTCATTATGTTTTTTGCCAATAAACTTTGAATTTTCGAGTTTTTAAGAAAACTCAAAAAGTGATTATGAGAATCTTGTAGGACTATCAAAAAGTAACACTTTTCTTGTGGTGACTTTTTTTCATATCATGCTTTAATTGGCTTAAAATGTTAATTTTGGCTTTTTTTGGGAGATTTTGAAAATGCTGTAGCTCTGTCAATTTTCTTTGTATTGAAAAAAGTTTATAAAATAATTTGTTTCAATTTTCGAGTCCTACGGGCGGCCGTCCATGGAATTTATGAATTTTGAAGAAAATGGTGTGAAAAATTTTGAAAGTGCCCTAACTTTTTGAATTTCTATCTAAAATAGCTAGTTAGCGAACTCAATCTTTCTTTTTCGTCCCTGGAACTGTGTGCCAAAGCACAATCCAATCCGATTAGTCTTTCGAAAGTTATCCGATATACAGACGACGACGACGACGGACGACCTACTATCCAACCGAGCAATTCACGCCTACCCCGAAAGGGAAACGGCTTAATGATATAATAATAATAATAATTAATATTCGAATATCTGAATCTTAATCTTGTAAAATGCTAACATAAAATATTTTATAACCAGAATAAAAAGATATCAAATTGAAATTGAAAAACTAAAAATTTATTATCATTCTAATAAAGTGCCTCTGAGAAGTTTGTCAAAAAAGAATCTGGAGGTATATATTTCGAAAAATGAATTTTAAGAGAAAAATGAAAAAGGTTTCAAAAGATTTCAAATGATTTCTGAAAATTTCGAAAAAGTGTTTATAAGATTTTAAAGCAAAAATTTCCAATTTTTTAAGATTATAAAATTTAAAAAATATAGATTTTTGAAGATTTCGAAAAGAGGAAGGTTTTTAAGAATTATGAAAGGTTTCAAGATAATAAACAAAATTTCTTAAGATTCCTGAAAAATTTGGAATGATTTTTTATTCTGCCAAATGAATTTTGAAAGAAAATTTAAAAAGATTTCAAAACATTTCAAGAGAAAAAAAAAATTCTCCCTAAATTTTCTCTGAACCTCATAACATTTTTAAAAACAAACTTTGCAGGATTCAATTCAGCACTGATTTCTCTCGAAGTTTCTTTTCAATTTTTTCTTTTAAATTAACAATTCGATTTCTGAGAACGGTTTTTGTAATTCTTTGGAAATACTATGCACATTGTCAAACAGCATTTTTTATCCAGAAATACATTTTTTTCAATTACGTATTGTTATTTAAGTTCAAACAATAATCGCGTTTAAATTAAAATAATAATTTCGTAGTGCGCAATTAATGGTACTAGAGGACGACTGAAAAATTCGGGAAAATGAAATTCCCGACAGTGTAAAAATCCCGAAAAAGAAAACTTTCGAAATGGAAAATTCCCGAATAATAAAATTCCAGAACAGTTTATAATATTACCGAACAATAAAATTTCCAACAGTTCGTAATACGTATTACTGATTTTGAAAATTGCCGAATAATAATATTCCGGACAGAAAATTGCCGAATTATAAAATTTCCGTTGCTAGAAAATTCCCGAATTTAACCATTAAAAGAATGGTTATTCAATCAATAATATTTATTTATTAAGAAAACAATAATTAAATATTTAGAATTTAGATTAAAGATAATGTTTTTTAAAATTATTCTCTGAATATTTCATGTTTGTATTGTTAATAAATAAATAATATTTATTTTAAACATTTTTTAATTATTTGAATTTAGGAATTTTTCAGTGTCGGTTATTTTATAATTAGGCAATTTTATCATTGCGGCAATTTGTTATTTCGAAAATTTTTTTTTTCGGAAATTGAACAGTGTCGGGAATTATATTTTTTGGGATTTTTTGGTCGCCCCAATACTAGTATAGTTAAATTTTGAATCGCTGAAATTAATTTTTTTTTCTGGCAGTCATTTGCATTTATTTGCCATTGTTTACATTCACATTCAATTGTCTAACCCGCATACATTGAAATTATTTACCCCTCGTTTAATAATTTTCTTTCATAAGAGCGTATAAATAGATAAAGTGTTTTCTTTTTTTGAGTGTGTCTAGAAATATAATAGAAGTTTATGGGAAAAAACGGTAGGATATGAAAAATGTCACGAAGCATGTAATAAAACTTGAGATCAGATTCTAGTAACAAAACACAAAACTGAATTGCGTTTTAAGAGCACACGAAGATTTGATTGTCCAGTGATTTTGAAAAGATGATTCCAAGAAAAGATTCTATCATCTAAATTTAAAAAAAAAATGGTCATTTACGGAGATCGTGAAAAATGTGACTTATGTTGTGGTGTCTGTTCAATGTACTATGGAATAAATTGAGTTAGGGGGTCCCCTTTCATTGTCACTGAGTCTGTTTTCTAACAAAGGAGGCACCCCTAGCGTTTTAGGCTATTTAAATGACTCCTGAAGTGCGGCCAAATTTGCTGCAGTTATGGGGTGTCTGTTGGACAAATATGAAAGATAATTTGATCATATGGCTAATAGAATATTCATAAATGTGCCATCTTTCAACATAATCATTTTCGTAAATAATATTTCTCTTTGTTAATTTTTTTTTATTGTTATAATAAGGGTCTAGGATGAGTACCGAAATGTTGACAAATTTTTGGTAAATATTTGTTGTTTGAGGATTAAGAAAAGTGGGGGTCGCATTCACAGTAGAAAAAAAAAGACTTGAGGAATAAAATATTTATACCGTACTACTTTTCTGACCTTAAACAGTCACAAGGCAAAAAAAACTATTTGTTTAAGAATTTTTTTGAAAAAAGTTTTCACTACTTATTGACCAATGTTCTAAAGTTTGAATCATACATATTATAAGAAGTTACAGTAATTTTTTAAGCTAAAAATATCGATAAACAAGCAAGTTATAGTTAATCTGCCAGAGGTCCAAAAAAGGTGTTTTACTGTGCGCATCGTAACTCATGACTGGATTATCTGAAAAAAATACAACGGGATGAGTTAAAAAACGATATTCCCTTGTACTTGAACGAAGAATTAAGTCAAAATTTTAATTTTCGAGAAAATGGCGGATGTGTAAACACAAATTTTTTCAAGGAAGATGAAAATTTTGCGTGTCTTCGTCGTTTAGAGTAATATATAATATAATATAATACAATAATAAACTAGCTGTGAATTCGATATCGCGTGTTTCAAATTTGTTTGCATTTATAATTATATGGTGCTCATTTCACGAGCACTTTACTTCCCGTTAGCCAATTCATTTGCTTCCTCATAGAGGAAGCATTAGTGGTTTTTTGAATAATAGACAACCTAAAGTTTTCATTTTGATCAGTTTAAAAATACAAATTCACAAAAAATAAAAACTTACGAAATTATACAAACCATTTTTAAAATACAATGATAAATCAGACAAATCAAATTTTGTATTTGGAATGGTAATTTTTCGAGCTGGAAAAAGGAACGGAAGAGTTCCGTCGCACCCTATCCCTTTCCCATCTTTATGATCTTTTTACAAAAATTGTCAGAATTATTTCATTTGCAAATTAATGATATAAAGGTATTTTCTATTGCTGCATCCTCTTTGAATTATGTCGATGAAAAAAGTTTTTCTGTTTAAAACAGATCTTTCAAATATTATAAATGAGCATAACTTCCTCATTATATACATATATATATATATATTATTACATTATTATTATTATTTTAGAGGAATTTAAGGAAAATGAGAATAATACAATGAAATTCATAAAAATTCAAATCAATTTGAAAAATTCAAAATATTCCACTAGCTTCCGTAAAATTGGAGTGAAGCTATAGAAGAATTCAAGGGAATTGAAAAGAGTCTAATAAAATTCCTAAAAACTCAAGGTGAGTTTAAAAGACTTCAGAGTGAATTAAAACAAAATTTAATCCATTTAATTGAGTAGAATTGAGTAAATTGAGAAGAATTCGAGCAAATTCAAATGAATTTAACGAGAGTTAAAAAATCAAGAGAATTTCAAAGAATAGTTTTTTTAAAGAAATCTGAATAAATTAATAAGAATTAAGGGTTTACTTCAAATGCATTCAAATGAGTTAATTTTTTTTTTAATCTTAGATATTCCACTGATCACAGTCAACTTGCAGTAAATTTAGCAGAATTCAAGGGAATTCAAGAGACTGATGAAATTCATAAGAATTTGAAAGAATATAATTAAACAAAATCTTAAAATTCAAAGAATTGAAGTGACTTGGTAAAAAGTAAAAAAATAAAAATACATACGAATCAAATAAAATTCAAGTGAATTTAGACAAAAATTTTGGGGAAATGAGAAGAATTATTTGGAATTTTGCACGAAATACATGAATTTTCAACCAAATAGTTGAATTTTCAACTGAAAAAGGTAGGTTTACAATAAAAAATGGAAGAGTTAAATTTTCATAAACAATTTTTCAACAATATAGTTAAATTTTCAACCAATGAGATGAATTTTCTTCCAAAATAGTTGAATTCTTAAACTAAAAAGAAGAATTTTCAAGACAGCAGTTGAATTTTCAACTTTTCTTGTTGAGAAATAAACGCAAGTAGATTTATCATGTTTTGTTGTCTTAATCCTCAACTACTATCTATCCAAAAAAAGATATCTCAATTTTAGTAAAGATTACAGTGAAAATCGCTACAGAAATTAATCTAAAAATATGGGACAAAGTACATGTTGCAATTGAAGGTTTTCCCTATATTGATACAGAGTTTTGCAATTTTCAGTAGATTAGCAATTATTCCCTGATAAGTGATATGTTAAATAGTACCATTATCTTACGATCGTTTTAGAATGCTCAACTTTGAATTGCGATTACTTACTGAAAATAAATTATAAAAAATCTGTAAAAAATGTATGCAACACTATAACCCTTTCTGTGAACAATTGTAAGATTTAGGGTCAGAAATAATTAGTTGTTATTAAGTTAATAACAAAATAGTAATCTCTGAAATTAAAGAACGTACGAGTGAATTTAGAGTTTTTCTTAAATTATAGTCAATACTTTCATCTGATGAAAATTCTTCAAAGAATACAAATAGGTGATCAATTTTTTGATTTTGAACCTTCCGAATCCCTTTTATAATGCCCCAAAAACCTCAGGTTGCTGAGGGATCGCCAGACGCTATCACCGACCCTTGACAGCAGGGGGTCTTGAAGGAAACTGCACTTTTTTTCTGAAAATGTTGTATGTAGTGTCAATGAACAAAAAATTGCGCTTGAATGTTAAATGAATAATTTCAATTTTCGGAAAATACAAAGGACTTTCCTATTATCGAAAGAGCCGAAGTCACAGACGCTCCTTGGATAATCGGAAATCCCTTTGTATTTTCCGACAAAGAAAATAATTTTTTAAATACTTTAGCGCAACTTTTTGCTCATTGACACTACATAGACCATTTTCGAAAGCCAAAACTGTGCAATTTCCTTCAAGACCCCCTGCTGGCAAGGGTCGGTGACAGCGTCTGGCGAATCCTCAGCAACATGAGGTTTCTGGGGTATTATAAAAGGGATTCAGGAGGTTAAAAATAAATTTTGTTATGAAATTCGTATTCTGTGAAGAATTTTCATTATATATGACACCTCGAAATTCTTTTGTTATTAATTTGATAACAAATCATTATTTCTAACTCTTAATTTTACCATTGGACACAAAAAGGATGAAAGAGATTCATGCATTTTTTGCAGTATATTTTCAGGGAGAAATAGCTATTCAAAGCTAAAGAATCTTAAAAGATCGTAAAATAATGGTACTTTTAAATTTTTCACTCATCAGGAAATAATTGCTAATCGACTAAAAATTTCAAAACTCTGTATCAATATAGGGAAAACCTTCATCTGCAACATATACTTTGTCTCGTATTTTCAGAATTTTTTTCTGGTGAGATTTTCATCTACATTTTTTTGACAGATAGTCCTTTTAAAAAATAAGTGACACATCACTAATAAAATTCAATGTCTTTTTCCATTTGTGCATTAAATTATTTTTATGATGCGGTCGACTTGAAATGTCAAGATCCGCAATTAAATTTAGCTCTTCGGGACATTTATTTTTATTCCTATCTACGCTTGATTTATTTTACCGTAATTTTTTCCGACAAGGAGAAATTGAAATTATTGTCTTTGAGTCTTTGAATAATGAGAGAAATGAAGAAGGTAGCAAGGCACTTACCTGTCGCTCCAGTGATCAATCGATCTATTGCTCCAGCCTCGTATAGCTCTTGCGGCGCATAAAAGGCAGAAAGAAGAGATCTTTCTCCCGATTTCTGAGTAGATCGGGAGTCAACGAGATCAAGTGTCTTCGGTGTCAGAGCAACGAAGAAGGAAAATCCTGCCGAGGCTGCTGCATTTGACATGGTTGCATCCACTCGGAAATCGTAGCCTCGAAAGTAGCCTCCTGGGGTTAAACGCAAGTCGAATCTTCAAAGACCCAAAAGAACGAAATAGAGGAATTTTGAAAAATACAGAAATAGTCTTCTAATGAGACTCTCGGTTTCCTATCCAGCCCCCCCCCCCCAGTAACAGAAGATTTGGTGGGACTGACGTTACAATAAGGCTCTCCACCATATGACGAATGACTTCTTAACTTGGACATGATTTTCGACTCGCAAAAAAAAAATTATGCATAAAGATGGTAGTGTGGTGTACAATTTAAACAATGAATAATACAAACAATAAAATAGCCTCGGAACGGACTGAAACTTTCATTGACGGAATGCATACACACGGTAAACGTAAAGGCCGAGTTTCAGGCGATGAATGGAGACTGGGTGTTTGGAATGCTAGAGGAGTGAATGATCTTAAGCCTTTCTTAATTAATTAATTAATTCCATTCCAAGTACTAAAATCAATTGACAAATATAAATTGGTATAATCTACTCAACTGGAAAAGTAGACTCCAACATTTTCTATTTTCTTTCCGATTTTCAGGTTACACTGTTACAAATATTCAAACTTTAGCATTTTATATTTTCTTTCTTTCCCAAATTCTGGCAGGAAAATTGAGAATCCATACTTATATTAGAATTAAAAGGATGCATGCCTACGTATTATTGTTTATTTTTTCTTCCCTTTTTATTCCTGGCAAAGACATTTACTTGAGAACAGGAAGATATACGTTCCTTCTTTTTCGGTCTTACGATCCAATTTAAAAAAAATAAATAAAACTCTAGGTTAGTAAAACCAAAAGTCAACATTTAATTGCCTTGATAATACAAAAAGACGACGTTTCGGCCATTCTGTGAGCCTTCTTCAGGTGAAAACAAATGAGTCACTAATTACTCACTAATTAAGCACTACTATCACTAATTAATTATTATTTTAAATTGCTATTACTTTGGCACGATCCTCTCATCTTGAACTGAAAGCGCCTATTATATATTACATGAAATAATTTAACCTAAAAAATTGTTGTTGTCTTGTATGACACTTGTATAGTGGTTACGACGCATCGTAAATACTATAATTCACTCTCCGTTTTTTTTTATAAATATAACCAAAATTTGGGAACTCCTCCCATTTTTTTTGAAGTTCCCAAAAATGTACAAACTAAAACTCGTCGAAATCATCATTGTTATTTTGTGTTTATCCATCTTTCTTAACATTTTTTATGTAAGAAATTTAACTCCAAAAGTTTCAGGTATTATTTTATTTAATTGGATCGTAAAACCTGAAAAAGGGGAACGTATGTCTTCCTGTGTTAATAATTGAAACGATCAAAGAATGTTTCACTTCTTGATTTCGTTTTTTTTTTTTCGAATTCGCTGAAGTTTTTTCATTGAATCTTTGTCTATAACGATTTGGAAATATGGGATACCTGGGCTACATTTTCAGAAGGTACGGTGCATCTACTCGTCGAGATATCGGCAATTAAATAAATACCCAAATTAGGTTAGTCCATGTCAAGGAACAACGTACCTTTCTAATAGACGCAAACAAAATTCTTTAATTCCAGCACGTATACAAAATTGTACAATAAATTTTAATTTAAATAACTCACACTACAAAACTGTCTATGAAAATTCAAAACATTAAATTAACTTATCAGAAAAAATCCTCAATTGTAAAATCAGTAACATAGTTGAGGATATTAAAGATTTGAGTTCTAATTCTAATTATTTAAAATATAGATTGGACAGAAAAATTACCGAAAAGTCAATTACATATTTCTTTAAATCACAAGATTGTAATCTACATAAATTAAAATTTCAACAAGGAAATGATCACATCAAAAAATTCAACTTATTAAAAGAAAGATTTTTAATAAAAGAAAATAAATACAGAGAAATAAGAGTAAAAAAAGAATTTAAGAATTTACCTAATATAATAATTCCAGATGAGATAGCTGAAACCTTATCTTTAAGCAATAAGTTTGGTATTTCTAATAGTTCAGATAAAATTCCATCTGATAATATAATAGTAAATATTGAAGATTGCTTCAAGAATGTCGAAGAGGAAGATAAAAAATTGAATGTTAGGAAATTAGTTACAGATTTAATTTCAAAACACAAAAAAATCAACAAATTCAGAAACTCCAATAAAATTTCAGACATTGTCACAAAATTTCAAAATAATCACAAAGATCTGATCTTTGTCAAAGCGGACAAAGGTAATATCTTAGTAGCTGAAAATGCAGATGATTATAAAACAACTATTGGTAACCTTTTACGAAACAACATTTTATATACAAAAAGTAAACACCAGTTTAGCCCCAACTATAGAAGATAAATGTAACGATATTATATCAAGATGGAAAAAGATAAGATATATAAACGAACAATTAGAATATCTTTTAAAGAATCATGGCAGTGTTGTAGCAGAAGCATATGCTCTCCCAAAAGTTCATAAACCAGAATTAAAATAGAGATTAATTGTTTCTACTATTGGTTCTCCAACATACAATTTAGCTAAATATTTATCAAAGATTTTAAAACCCGTATCTGGTACAACTAATTCCTTTATTAAAGATAGTTGGAGTTTTAAAGATAAAAATATAAATATAAATGTACCAAATACACACGCATTAGTCTCCTTAGGTGTCGTATCCATGTTTGACCTATCCATGTTTACCTAGCAGGTTTCAAATGTTTTAAGAAGGTTTAAAAAATAATAAAATTTTAAGAACATTTCAACAATGTTTTAAGAAAATGTAAATTTTTGATGATGCAGAAAAAAAATTTAAAAGCTTTTTTAGAATTTTTAAGGGTTTTAAGAGAATACAAATTTGTTCTTATATGATTCATGGGGAAATTTGAAATTATTTTTCACTTTGAAAATTAAATTCTGAGAGAAAACTAAAAAATATTTCAAAACATTTCAAATGATTTTCCAAAATTTTAAAGCAAAACTTTAGAAAAAAATTAGATTAAGTTTAAGAGATACTTAGAAGTTTTTAAACCATAAAAAAATAAGTTAAGACTTGTACATATTTCAAAAAATTGTTAAAAAGTTTAGAGTTTTGAAGGTTTCGAAAAAAGAAGCTTTACAATAAAAGTGTTGAAAGGTTTCAAGAAAATGAACAAATTTTCTTTACATTCTTAGGAAAATTTTTAATGATTTTTCATTTTGAGAAATAAATTTTAGGCGAATATTAAGAATAATTTTTAAAATTCTAAAACATTTCTAAAATTGTCAAAAAAGAATTTGGAAGATTTTAAGGCAATTTTTCAGATTTTTTAAAAATGTTAGAATGAACGAATATAATTTCGAAAGATATTTGCGAATTTTAAAAGTTTTTGAAAGATTGCAAATATTTTAAAACTGGAAAAGATTTCCGAAACTTTATAAATTTTTTTTTTAATTTCTTCAAAACTTCTAAAAGTCAAATCTTCCCTAATATTCTGTAAAATGCCGTAAAATTAAAAAAAATTTGTCAAACATTTCTAGATTCTTATTCGATATATTATAAAGGTACAACTGCAATAATATGTAATTCTTCTTTTCGGCTCACTCCTACCTTCTGGCCATTCATTCTGGAAGCTTATTTCCGAAACGTAAGGTAACGCTACAATACATGATGTATTGGAATTTTACAATATCTCGTAGAGTTCACGCTACGATGTCTACCAATTACAACACTTACAATACATGTATTTCAGTTTCGCCATTCCCATATCTTGTTTCGAATTCTACTTTACAATTGGATTGTAGAAGTGTTGTAGAATTCCAAACATATTTAACAGTGTAATTTTTATAAACAAAAATTTGGAATTCCCATAGGATCAGTTTTGTCTCCTATTTTAACTGAAATTGTTATGCACTCTTAGAAATGTTTGCAATTTTAGTATACATGGGCATATTAAATTTTCTATATGTTTGCTAGAAGCATTACACTTTGTAATTTTAGTATACTCACGTATACTGAATTTCTTTCATGAAGTTATAAGTATACTAAATTCATAAAGTATAAAGCAAGTTTCTTTCCCGTATATGAATTTCATAGTTTCTCTATACTAAAATTCATGTACGTTTTTACTAAATTTAGCTGCGCAAGCGCGTTTTGATTTACGCGAGTTGGGCAACGTGGCCGGTGGCATTTGTTTCAATTTCTTGCAATGCTAAAAGGTTCGGCTATTTTCTGCGAGGATATGCGAAATATTCTATTTAAAAGGTATGTTTGATTCATTAACGTAAATGTAGATTAACCATATGCTTATTTGCAAATTAAAACTTTCTTCCTTAATCACATTTTTCATCTCATCATGTTTTCAGATGATGAAGACGGAATCCACGCGAAACAGAACGTATATACTGACTTTAGTATATGCGTATACTAAATTTCGTATACATATATACTGAATTTAGTATACGCATATACTAAATTTCATGTACGTGCATACTAAATTCAGTATATGCATATACTAAATTTACTGTAAGCTGGTATACTACATTGAATTTCATGTTGTGCATTCTTGTTCCCATTACATGTATACTAAATCTATTACAGATTTTTCTAACAGTGTGGAGGATCTAGAGAATGTTTTCCAAAAAATTAATTTTAATATTGATTGTTATGCAAGATATGTAGACGATTCAGTACTTAGTGTACACAAAAATAACGTTAACACTTTTCTTAATGTTTCCAATAGTGTACATCCAAGATTACAATTTACTGTTGAAATTGAAACTGAAGGAAAGTAAAATTTTCTTCACACGACTTTAAATAAGACCGAGGAAAGGCATATTATCACTGACTGGCATAGAAAAACTATTTGTTCAGGAAGAATACTTAATTTGCTCTCAAATCATTCTATTCAAAATATGATAGGAATTATTGAAAATTTAATTGATCCATTTGAGTTAAATGAAAAACATGCGCATAACAGAATAAATTATATTAAAAACAAAAACAATTATCAAAATAAAGTAAACAGAGCAGATTATAATAAATTTAATACTCTTGTTCTTCCACATTTTGGTCAAATCTCGAAGATTTTGAAATCAGTGTTGAGAAAATTAGGTTTACATACTATTTATAGAGTTCCTTTTTGGTTGACTTTCTCTTTTTTTCTCCCTATTTTTTAATTGTGTTATTCTTGTCTCTAATGAGCCAAAAACTGGGGTTTTTCAATATTAATTAAAGGAATAAATTTTTAAAGTTGAGAGGATTGGTCGACCTTAATAATTATAATGCTAAGCCTATATAGGTGCTCTTAATCCTATAGAGTGGATATCACAATTAAATGTTAGTAATCATTGCTGAATCCCATTCAACTAAGATGATAATCCCTTTGAAACTGAAACCTGAGCCCTATTAGCTGAAAATGCTTTGAGTTTGAGCATAATTTCTAGAAAAAAGTTTCATTTTTACGATTATTTCAAGTAATAAGATTTTACGGGGGATTTTAAGCTCTCCATTCGAGAGGAAAATCCACTTAACTTAGTTCCAGGATTTTTTATATAACAAATCCATGAAGAGTCTCCAAGCGCTTAAATGAGTAAGCGAACAAAAGATGATTGGTCCATTTGAGATGTTTCCTAAACTTTTTTCACTTCCTTAATTTTATAATTTAAGAATCAAAATGACTATGATGATTATACACAAAAACTTAGTTTAGAAAGAAATAGGAATTAGTTGAAGTAAATGAAAAATACATGGTATATCTTGGAAAGAGAACAACAATATATATTTTGAATAAAATATCGTTGAATTTTTTTTTCATCAGCCATTAGAAATGATTTTTCATATTAAATTTCAAGATAAAATCGTGACTCATATATGCAATTCTATTTCGAGTAGAAATATAGCATTTTTAACCAAACATATGACTTTTTAACAAGCATGTTGAAATTTCAAGCCAAAAGGATTTTTTAACAAAAACGTTACTTTTAAACCAAATATTTGAACTTTCTACAAAAATATTTTCATTCTCTACCAAAGAAAACAATGAATTTCAAAGAAAATAGTAACATTTTCAATCATAAAAGACAAATTTTCAACAAAATAGATTACTTTTAACAAGCATATTGAATTTTCAACCGAAAAGATGAATTTTGAACAGAAGAGTGGAATTTTTTGGCCAAAAGGATGAATTTGGAACAAAAAAGTTACTTTTAAACCACATAGTTGGACTTTCTACCAAAATATTTAAATTTTCTACCCATAAAAAAAACCAATTTGAAACAAAATTATTAAATTTTCAACCCAAAAAAAAGAATTTTCAACTAAAATTATGAATCTTCAACCAAACCACTGAATTAATAACAAATTAGTTTAATTTCCAACCGAATAGTTAATTTTTCAACCAGAAAAGACAAATTTTCAACAAAATATATGACTTTTTACAAGCATGTTGAATTTTCAACTAAAATTATGAATCTTCAACACAAAAACTGAATTATTAACACAGTAGTTCAACTTTCAACCGAATAGTTAAATTTTCAAAGAGAAAAGACAAATTTCCCAAAAAATAGACGAATTTTTAACAAGCATGTTGAATTTTCAACCAAAAAGATGATTTTTTAACAGAAGAGTTGAATTTTGAAGCCAAAAGGATGAATCTTTGAGAAAAAAGTTAGTTTTAAACCAAATAGTTGGACTTTATACCAAAATAGTTTAATTTGCCACCAAAGAAAAAAATGAATTTGAAACAAAATAGTTGAATTTTCAACCAGAAAAGACAAATTTCCCAAAAAATAGACTGTTTCGGGATGACGTAACCTCTCGGTATCGGTTACATCAACCAGATCCATTAGGTTTTCGTTTTCTGTGAAATATGACTATTATTTAGTAAAAAAGATTTTTTCCCCACTTGAATGGAATAAAAAATGTGTTGAAAATCTTGTAGAAAATTTAATTGCTTTATGTGGATTTACTCAGATTTGAGAAGATTTCAACATTTTCGAAGATTTAAAAATATTTCTAATATTTCACAAAGATTTTTCACGATTTAGAAAAAAAAATCAAAAACATTTCAAAATATTTCAATGATTTTATAAAAACCTACAAGATTTCACAAATATTTTTTAAAGTTTAAAAGATTTCGATGGTTTGAAGGATTTAAAAGATTTTCAAATATTTTAAAGGTTTAAAATATTTCGCAGAGGTTTCAAAGATTTTAAAACATTTAAAGGATTTCAATAATGATTTTTTGTTCGAAATATTACAAAGATTTCACCGAGATTTTACAAGATACAAAAACATTTTAAAAATTTCCAAAATATTTCAATGATTTCATAAGGATTTTTAATATTCAAACAAATTTTTCAAATCTTTCGAAGAAAAATCCCAAAATTAAAAAAAGAAAAATCCCACACATTTCAAATTTCTTCAATGATTTCACAAAAGACTTCAAATATTTCACAAATATTTTTAAGATTTTTAAAGATTTCAAAGATTTCGTAAATATTTCAAACACTTCAAAACAGTTCAAAGATTTCAATATTAGATTTGTTGTTTATATTCTCGTATATATTTTAAAACTCTTAAGAACGTATATATAATTTTAAAAAAGAATATCGTTATAAAGATGGCTCATTCTTCATACTCTTCTAAAGCCCTAAAAGTTTATGAATAATTTTCTTGACTTGAAGTAACAAAATTTTACTTTATTTTTTGAAACAAAAAAAAAACAGCAAATGCTTATTTTTTTACACTAAATTTAACAAAATTATTCATTTTTTTTTTTTTAACAGATAATTTTAAACGAGAATATTGTGAGAAACAAGATTAAAAAAAACATTTTACAAAGATTTCAATGTTTTTTATAAAGATTTTATATTTCACTAATATTTTCTAAAATTTTGAAAGATTTCGAAAAAGTTTGAAAGATTTAAAAGATTTTCAAATATTTAAAAGATTTCAAAGATTTCGCAGAGATTTCAAAGATTTTAAAACATTTGAAGGATTTCAATAATGATTTTTCGTTTTAAATATTACAAAGATTTCATCGAGATTTTACAAGATACAAAAACATTAGAAAAAAATCTAAAATATTTTAATGATTTCATAAAGACTTTTAATATATAAAAAATGGTTTCAAATCTTTCAAAGAAAAATCCCTAAGATTTAAAAGAATCCCACACATTTCAAATTTCTTCAATGATTTCACAAAAGACTTCTAGCATTTTACAAATATATTTACAAGATTTCAAAAGATTTTTAAAGATTTCAGACATTTCAAAATAGTTCAAAGATTTCAATATTAGATTTGTTGTTTAAATTCTCGTCTATATTTTAAAACTCTTTAGAACGTACATATAATTTTGAACAAGAATATCGTAATAAAAATGTCTCATTTTTCAGACGCTTTTAAAATTCTAAAGATGTATGAATAATTTTCTTGACTTATATTTAAAAAATGTTACTTTATTTTTTGCAAAGAAAGAGCAAATGCTTATTTTTTACACTAAATTTAACAAAATTATTCATTCTTTTTTTAAAGCAGATAATGTTAAACAAGAATATCGTAAGAAACAAGATTGAAAAAACAACATTTCACAAAGATTTCAAAATATTTCAATATTTTTTATAAAGGTTTTAAAGATTTCACAAATATTTCTAAAATTTTAAAAGATTTCGATGGTGTAAACGATTTTCAAGTATTTCAAAGATATCAACGATTTCGCAGAGGTTTCAAAGATTTCAAAACGTTTCAAGGATTTCAGTAATGATTTCATTTTTTTTAATACGAGTATTATAAAGATTTCACCGAAATTTTACGAGATACAAAAACATCACAAAGATTCCAAAATATTTCAATGATTTCATCAAGATTTTTAATATTTTAAATAAATGTTTCAATCTTTCAAAGAAAAATCCCCAAGATTTAAAAAATCCCATAGATTTCAAATTTGTTCAATGATTTCACAAAAGACTTCAAACATTTTACAAATATTTTTAAGATTTCAGCAGATTTGTAAAGATTTCAAAGATTTGGACTGTTCTAGAGATTACGCAAAGATTTAAAAGACAATAATTTTATCGCATTTTAGCTCCGATTTTTTTGTTTATATTTTAGTATATGTTTGAAAACTCTCAAAAATGTATAGAGAATTTTAAAAGGAATATCGTAAACATGTTCTAATTTTCAAAACTGTTTCAAAATAATAATAGAAGTGAATAAACAATTTTGTTGAATTAAATGTGAATAATTTTACTTTATTTTTTGAACGAAAATGAAGATGAACGACATTTTTGTATTATATTTTTGTTTAAATTTATCGGTACATTTTTAAGTGTTGCAAAAGTTTATCACAAAAGCTTACCGCATCTTTTATTTGGGAAATTTGAATAATCCCCACCATATTTAGAGAGGACGTCATCCCAGACTTCGTCGTGAACAGTATCACTAAGAAACTATCTTCTCGAACGTTATTTTTATCCTCGTTATCAATCTCGTCCTGAGAAAACTTTTCTTCCTCATATTTTCTATGTTCATCCTCCTCGTCCTCCTCCTCCTATACAACAACCTCGTCTTTACCTTGACCTTCTTGTTCTTCTTCTTCTTCATCCTCCTCATCCTCGACCACTGAACGATGAGTCACGTTATCGTCATGATCACCGAATCCCTATGTGTAGCCTGCATGATTTGGCTCAGGATGATTTGACTGAATAGGTATCGCCAATGCTTTATTGAACACTATAATTTTAAACGATGAAAAGCCACTAACTGATATTTTGCAGAATTATATCAGCAGATTGTCCACTTCGTTCAATATAACTATTGTATGCGAGCCTTGAGGCGTTGCTTGAGGCTAGCAAACGCGATATGCGGAATATCTCGTCCGAGTTACATGTATGGAGTATATTTCGCATATACCACATGCAATCTTCACCTGTCAAACGACCACTGATTTCGATTAAAGCTGCTACGCCTCCGCTTAGGAGTTATTCCTTTGGGACCATCCCTGGACAATTGTCCGCGACTGCTTATTAATTATTGTCACCATATTGAGCAGAAACCCTTGGTAAAGGGACTCTCTATCTGCAACCCGAGAACGCGTTCGGTGGCTTTGTCATAGGCGACGTTAAGATTTCGGAAGTAATGCGTGAGCACGCACACAGGCCTACTACACGCATGCGCGCGTATGCAATTCGCAATAAACAAACGTCGAATTCGAAACAGCGCGCATTCGCGCGCGCCTCACTCTACGCTAGGGTGGGAAAAAATTCCGCTCGCTCCTTTGGAGTCGGGGCGCTCGTATCTGTGGAGTACTCGTATCTTTCGAGTTCGAGTGTGTATATATATCTTTTTAAGACAATAGTTGAATTTTCTTCTAAAAACGATAAATTTTCAACTAAAAATGGAATAGTTCGTCCAAATAGTAAAATTTTTACGAACAGAGATAAATTCTGAACCCAAAATATGACAGAAAACTTTTCAATGAAAAATAATTCACTTTCAACGAAAAGTGGTTGGATTTTTTTATTGACTCTGTTAATTCAGATGGAATTTAAGCGAAAAAATTAGGAAAGGGGAGTAGCGGAAACGGTGTGAAGACTCTGATCAAATTTGTAATCAATCGAAAATTATTGATTTCTGATAAAAGATCTTTCTCCTTCGCTCTGGTGGGATTCGAACACCACGTCTTCCGATTATCGGTCGGGTGCTTTAACTACTAACCTACTAGAGAGATCTGAGGCAGATGCTTTTGCCAGATATACGCTTTTCATAATAAGAAGTTATGTTTTGAAAACAAGTTTAAATTATATGTTAAATTAAACGTTTTCAACATAAAACTGGCCAACTGTTGATGCTTGCAATTTGAAAAAAATGAAAACTATGAATACGGATTCACGAAATAAAAAATTATACAATTTTTTATAGTTTCGCATTTCAAGCATAAAAGTTTCATTGTTATTAAAATGTAAACTAAGTATATCGCACTTGTGAGAAAAACGTAAAAAACTTGCATTTACACAAAAAAAATTAAAAAAACAGTTGCCAAAAAATGTTCGCGATTTACAAAAGTCGCGCCAATGTAGCGATGTATACCTGTGCAAATATATGATCGAACAAAAGGTACTCAAATTCTTAACCATTTTCTTTATAGGAAAACAACTGCGATAAACGTTTGTTACACTCGATTTTCAATAAATAATCCTTGAAATTTTCAATGTTTCTAAAAGTTGAAGATTGTGAAAACTTGTAACCTTAGATCTGCTCAAATTTATTTAGAAGCAGCAAGCCATTTTTAAAATCACAACTTCAATCTTTAATTTGATCAAAGTGCATTTGCGCAGTGATTGTATTATGAAATCCTAAACTAAATACTTGGAATACTTGGATTATTATCTAAACTTGGTAAGTAATTACAGTAGACGGGACCATTTTAAACACGTGTAAAAATATATTGTTTTAACTTAATTGTGTTCCCTATATTTGAAAAACAGTCTCCGACTACAGTAACCTTCAAGATCCTATTGAAGATCCTATTGAATTCGAACTGAATGAATAGAACTCAATAAGAAAATCAAACTATTTTTGGTTGAAAGTGCATTCTCCTCAGTTGTTGTCGTCTTTGATTGAGCATGAATTTTTTTTAATGAAAATTCAATTGTTTTTGTGAAAATGAACCTTGTTGAAAATTTATATTCTCAGGCTGAAAATTCAACTGTTTTATACCAAATTCATTCCTTTGGCTTAAAAAATCAACAATTCGCTAGAAAAATCAACTATTTAGTGCAAAATTCGACTGTTCTGTGGAATATACATTTTTTTTTCATTGAAAACTAATTCTCTTGAATGAAAATTCATGTATTTTCTTTAAAATCGTATTTTTTATAGGCACTTAATCCTCATGGTTCATAATTTAACGATTTGGTAGAAAGCATATGTATTTTGACAATAATTCGTCTTTTTTGGTGCAAAATAAATTTTTTTAAATCAAATTCCAACTGTGCAGTTTAAAATTAATGTTTTAGTTGATATTTTGAGGGTTTTGTTCAAAATTCGTCTTTGTAGGTAAAATAAAACTGTTTTTTATTTTAAACTAAAATATTTTGTTGTTGGAATAGCAACCATTTCAGTCATTGTTAAAAATTCAGCTGTTTCGTGAAAAATTTATGTAATATGTCGAGAATGCATTCTTTTTGGTTGAAAATTCGACCATTCGATTGATGATTCAGCTGTTCTATTGAAAGCTCATATTTTTAGCCTACAAATTCAACATTTTGCACAATTTGTAGCCGATGAGCGAAAAAATTCAAAAACATTTTTAAAGCAAAAGTAAGGAAATTGTGGCATTAGCAGACTATTGCGAGAAAATAATGTCTTTAATGTCATTTTTTTCTTCAAAATAATGGAAAAATAATGTCATCGTTAAAAAAGTGTCTAAAAGTGCCAGCAGCGTGGTGATTTCGAGGTCTGCATTCAATTCAAAATGTTTTTATATTGAAAGCTTGTCTTTAAAATTCGGATTTTAGAAACTTGAAGGATTTGTGAATCGATTTATTGTCAAGGTTTGAATCTTTTCACCCTGAATTATTTCTATTTTAGAACAAGAAATCAGAATTTAACCACAAACGAGATATTCAAAAGATTCTCTCGAAAAATCCAAGCTTAACAGAAACATTTTCTAAATCACATAACCGTCCCTTTTTATAAATAAAAAAAATTCTGTAGTCCTCTGACATTCTAAATGAACTCTCATTTCTATCCTTTGCAAATTCCTTACTATAAAATAAAAAAATTTTGATGATTAGGTAACAAATTTGGGAAACAATGCACACATTGATGAGATAGATAGAGATATAAATCTATGATAATTGAATCTGAAATTGAATTATATTGCAAGACCAGTTGAATGATTTTACAGAAATGGCAAACTTTCTAGGAAGCGCAAAAGATGATTTAAAACAGCAGTAACAACAACAAATTGAGAAAGCAATAAGAAAATACACTAAAAAAACAAGTCAACACAACCCACTAAAGGAGGAGAGAGAAAAAAGACAATTATCCTACCCTACATTCAAGGTATCACAGAACAAATAGGAAGAATTCTCAACAAACACAACATCCAAACCATATTTAAACAACTTCAACTACTTGGTTAAAAATGTAATTATTTTCTTGCGAATTAGTTATTTTTTGGTTAAAAAATACTTTTCTAACTGAAATTTAACTATTTCATTTTTTGTCAAGAATGGATTTTTTTTATCAAAATTCAAATATTTGGTAATAAAGGTAATATTTTTAGTTGAAAATTTATCTCTTCAGTTCAAAATTCAACTACTTCGTTTAAAATGTAATTATTTTCTTGAGAATTTGTTGTTTTTCGGTGGAAAAATACTTTTCTAATTGAAAATTGAACTGTTTTATTTTTTGTTAAAAATTGATGTTTTTAGTTAAAAATTTATCCTTTTAGTTAAAACTTCAACTACTTGGTTGAAAATGTGATTATTTTTTTAAGAATCAGTTATTTTTTGGTTAAAAAATACTTTTCTAACTGAGATTTAACTATTTCATGTTTTCGTTGAAAATGGATGTTTTTTGGTTGAAAATCAAATATTTTGTCATAAAATTAATATTTTTAGTTGTAAAATTCATGTATTTGGTTGAAAATTGGTCTTTTTGGTAAAAAATAATCATTTTGATTGCAAATTCATCTTTTTAGCTTAAATTTCAACTACTTGGTTAAAAATGTAATTGTTTTCTTGAGAGTTCGTTGTTTTTTGGTGGAAAAATACTTTCCTAACTAAAAATTAGACTGTTTTATTTTTTGTTAAAAATTGGTGTTTTTTAGTTGGAAATTCATCCTTTTAGTTACAACTTCAACTACTTGGTTAAAAATGTAATTATTTTCTTGCGAATTAGTTATTTTTTGGTTAAAAAATACTTTTCTTACTGAAATTTAACTATTTTATTTTTTGTTAAAAATCGATGTTTTTTGTTAAAAATCCAAATATTTGGGCATAAAGTTAATATTTTCTGTTGAAAATTCATGTATTTGGTTGAACAGTGGTCTTTTTGGTAGAAAATATTTCTTTTTGGTTGAAAATTCTACTTTTTAGTTTAAAATTCAACTAACTGATTGAAAATGTAATTATTTCGTTGAGAATTAGTTGTTTTTTAGTTGAAAAATACTTTTCTAACTGAAAATTAAACTATTTTATTTTTTGTTACAAATTGATATTTTTTAGTTGAAAATTCATCTTCTTAGTTTAAAATTCAACTACTTGGTTAAAAGTGTAATTATTTTCTTGAGAATTAGTTATTTTTTGGTTAAAAAATACTTTTCTAACTGAAATTTAACTATTTTATTTTTACGTTAAAAATTTATGTTTTTTGGTTGGAAATTCAAATATTTGGTCATGAAATTAATATTTTTAGTTGTAAAATTCATGTATTTGGGTGAAAATTGGTCTTTTTGGTAGAAAATGAATCTTTTTGATTGAAGATTCATCTTTTTAATTCAAATTTCAACTACTTGGTTGAAAATGTAATTATTTTCTTGAGAATTCGTTGTTTTTTGGTGGAAAAATACTTTTCTAACTTAAAATTAGTCTGTTTTATTTTTTGTTAAAAATTTGTGTTTTTTAGTTGAAAATTCATCCTTTTAGTTGAAACTTCAACTACTTGGTCAAAAATGTAATTATTTTCTTGAGAATTACTTATTTTTTGGTTGAAGAATACTTTTCTAACTGAAATTTCACTATTATATTTTTGGTCAAAAATTGATGTTTTTTGGTTTAAAGTTGAGAATTCGTTGTTTTTTGGTGGAAAAATACTTTTCTAACAGAAATTTAACCTGTTTTATTTTTGATTAAAAATTGATATTTTTAGTTGAAAATTCATCCTTTTAGTTAAAACTTCAACTTCTTCGTTGAAAATGTAATTATTTTCTTGAGAATTCGTTGTTTTTTGGTGGAAGAATACTTTTCTAACAGAAATTTAACCTGTGTTTTGTTGTTGTTGAAAATTGATATTTTTTAGTTGAAAATTCATCCTTTTAGTTAAAACTTCTACTACTTGGTTAAAAGTGTAATTATTTTCTTGATAATTAGTTATTTTTTGGTTAAAAAATGCTTTCCTAACTGAAATTTATGTAATTCATTTTTTGTGAAGAAGTGAGGTTTTTTGGTTTAATATTCAAGTATTTGGTAATAAAGTTAATATTCTTAGTTGAAAATTCATGTATTTGGTTGATAATTGGCCTTTTTGGTAGAAAATTAATTTTTTTGTTTGAAAATTCATCTTTTTAGTTTAAAATTCAACTACCTGGTTGAAAATGTAATTATTTTCTTGAGAATTTGTTGTCCTTTGGTGAAAAAATACTTTTTAACTGAAAATTAAGCTGTTCTATTTTTTGTTAAAAATTGATATTTTTTAGCTGAAAATTCATCTTCTCAGTTTAAAATTCAACTACTTGGTTGAAAATGTAATTATTTTCCTGATAATTAGTTATTTTTTGGTTAAAAAATACTTTTCCAACTGAAATTTAACTATTTTATTTTTTCGTTAAAAATGGATGTTTTTTGGTTGAAAATCCAAATATTTGGTCATAAAACTAATATTTTTAGTTGAAAATTAATCTTTTTGATTGAAAATTCATGTTTTTAGTTCAAAATTCAACTACTTTGTTGAAAATGTAATCATTTTCTTGAGAATTTCTTGTTTTTTTTTTGGTGGAGAAATACTTTTCGAACTGAAAATTAAACTATTTTATTTCTTGTTAAGAATTGATGTTTTCTTAGTTGAAAATTCATCTTTTTGGTTAAAAATTCAACTACTTGGTTGAAAATGTAATTATTTCGTTGAGAATTAGTTGTTTTTTGGTTGAAAAATACTTTTTATCTGAAAATTAAACTATTTAATTTTTTGTTAAAAATTGATGTATTTTGGTTGAAAATTTAAAAATTGGGTTGAAAATTCGTCTTTTTTACTCGAAAATTCAAAAAATATATTGGATTTCATTTTTCTTGTCTAACCATTTTTCTAAATTGAAAATTCAACTATTTTGTCGAATATTTATCTTTTTGGTTTAAGATTTTATCTCTTACTGTAGAAATTTCGCCTTTTGTAGTAAAAATTGCAAACTTCTGGTTAAAATCTGATATTTTTTAGTACTCAATTAATTTTCTAGTCGAAAATTTAACTTTTCTGTAGAAAATCCATATTTTCTGTTCTAAAATTTAACAATTTAATAGAAAATGTAATTATTTTGTTGAAAATTCGTTTTTGTTGGATAAATTCAGCTGTTGTCCTGTGACCACCCATCTCACGGTTGTGAGACGTGGCCATGAATGGGATTTACCGTGGTCCTACTGGGAGCTGATGTCATTTTTTAGGTGACAGTTGCTCCCAGTGGGACCCTGCGGTGGTTGTTAATCTTTAGTTTTTAATTATATATACATATATATTCAAATAAAGAAAAGCGTCCGTTTTTATGAAGAAATAGTTTTCAATTAACGGGCAAGAAACAAAATAGTTTTAAATTAATATTATTCTACGCGTAGGGCTCTAAGAACTGTTATTTCCTAGTCCTCGATATTTTTTCCTAAATTTTTTTGATAATAATGTACATTTTTAAAAATATTCAAAAGATGGTGTAACATAAAAAAAATTATAAACGTTTAAAAAGAAACTACCATTTTATCATATTTAATATTTTTTTAAGTTTTCTTTAGGAGAACGGATGGAACCATGAGCCGCGTAAAAACCGCCAGCTTTTATCGAAGGAATATTCAATTTCTTAACTTTGTTTACATTTTTACACGTGAAAAAAAGAAAGATATGGAAAATAAGACTTTATTTGTTGTTTTTCACGTACTGTAATTTTTGGTTATTTTGAAGGTGTCATGGGCGTTAAATCTAGCAAATAGTGAAAACTTTGAGGTGAGCGGTCAACAATCTTTCGCCTTATACTTTCAATATTTTGGAGAAGAAATAAAACGCGTGACTTAGAAGTTGTAAAAGTTGGTATAAATAGTCGGAATTTATCAAATATCTCATCACAAGAAATTCTTCAAAAATCAGTGGAATCGTTTATTTCTAAGTCATTGTGACAATTAGAAAGAATGAAGATCACAATCTTCAAATCCGTATATCACTTTTAGACGTCATTTCCAATAATATGTTGTACGATTGTATTCCTGAGAAGGCCTGGTGTCGCCGGGTGAAAGCTACATAATTAATAAAGTTTTCAAAAAACTACCACACTAGTAGACCGAAAACTGTAACTACATCAACAACCTACATTCAATTGAAATTCGTTTGAAAATTTCATAATTTTTGAGGCACTGAATTCTAATTCTTTTAATTCCTGCAGTAACTGCTTTGAACTTGTGTTGAAATTTGAAAAGCTCTATTTCAAAATAGTGCGAAGTTTTGTAATATTTTTCATGAACAATAATTAGAATATTATATTGCACTTACAATAGAAAAGCAGAAACCCCGCGAATGTGAGAAGAAGATTAGCCGCAGTGATCTTCATTTTCTGCTAATTGTCAGAATGACTGAGAAATAAAAGATTGCACTGATCTTTGAAGAATTTCTTGTGATGAGAGATTTGATGAACTTCGACTATTTATACTAACTTTTTCGACTTCTAAGTGACGCGTTTTATTTATTCTTCAAATAATTTAAAGTACATGACAAACGACAAATAAAATCATATTTTTTATATCTTTTTTGTTCGCATGTATGAAAATGTAAACGAAGTTAGAAAATTCAATATTCCTATGACAAAATCTGGCGCTTTTTATGCGGCTTATTGTCCTATCATTTTTTTAGCATAAAATTAAAAAAATATTAAATATGTTAAAATGGCAGTCCCTTTAAGACTTTTATATTTTTTTATGTTTTACACCATCTTTTAAATATTTACAAGAATGTATATTATTATCGAAAAATTTTTAGGGCAAAATATCGAGAACTAGAAAATAAGTGTTTCCAGAGCTCTTCGCGTAGAAAAGTATTAATATTAAAGTGTTCTGTTTCTTGCCTCTTATTTAAAAAATATTCTTTCATAGAAATCTCTCTTCTCACAGGGTCAATTATTTAAATAACCCTATTTAGGACAGCTTTAAAAATCTTATACAGCGTGTTTAACCCTCTGCCTGGTCATTCGACCGTTATCGTCAAAAATCGTCAAATGGGGCATGTAGAAAGGGAACAACCAATAGTGGTGCTCATTTACGTAACGTGACGTGTGTAAGTGCGACAGAGCTGTATCGTATAGCTATTTCGAGGAGCGCAAGTGCCCCTCGATAGAAACTTTTAAAATAATAAGTAAATTATTATAAAAAATACTCAAAATGAAGTATCAGTATTAAAGTTGAAGAACATTCAACAAAATTGCTTGAAGTTGGATAAAAAGTGACAAGTTTATGATACGAAAACCATCATGTGGAACATAACCTCAAGAAGAAAACGTCAGATTGCAAAAAATACTTTTGAGTGGAAGAATTGTTCAAAATTCATTTAATTCACATTCAATTTAAGGTATCATTGTGTATTGAAACGATTTTTTGCAAGATTTCATCAAATTTTCGCGTCTACAAGGTAATTTCACATTCTGCAATAGGAGAAAGGACAACTTGTGGTTTCGTGACAGGTAAGAAAGAAAATCATAAAACAAATTTAGAATTTTCAATTCATTATCATTTTCAGATTGTTCAGGTTAGAATTTTGTATTAAACTAATTATATTTCTGTTTGACTATGATAAGCAAACAATTTTTCTTTAAATAAAGGCACGTCCCATTCTTAAAACACGAAATTTTTTCTTTTGATTACTCCGCACATTTTGCAGACTTGACATCTTTCAGGATTTGTAGTTTTTGTTGTATCAAGTGATAAAGGGAATTTCAACAAAATCACTTGAAAGTGGATAAAAAGTGACAAGCTTATGATACGAAAACCATGTGGAACATAATCTCAGGAAGGAAACGTCAAATTGAACGAAATTCCTTTTGAGTGGAATAATTGTTCAAAATTCATTCAATTTACATTTAATTCAAAGTGACGTGTATTAAAGCAATTTTTCACAAGATTTAATACAATTTTCGCGCCTAGAAGGTCATCTCACATTCTGCTATAGCACAGGAAGAAGAAGAAGTTATGTTTTCGTGACAGGTAAGGAAGAAAATCAAACGACAATTTTGGAATTTTTAATTTACTATCCTTCTTAAATCATTCAGGTTATAATCTTTTATCTTAAATTTTTGATTGATTATGATAAGCAAAGAATTCTTCTCTGCATAAAGGTACGTCGCATTCTTCACACATGAAAATTGTTATTTTAATTACTCCTTTTATTTTGCAGAGTCGAAATTTTTTAGGATTCGTAGTTTTTTTTATCAAGTGATGAGGGGAACATGGGTGCTAAATTGTGAAGCTGCTGCTTCTACTCGGAATCCTGCAATTCAATAATATACATGTATAAAATGGAAGCTATTAACACTTTTCAACTGAACAATTTTAAATTAAAATTTAAAAAAAAATTATATCATTTTAAGCAATTTTATGCTAGAAATATTAAAAATTGAACAGTTACATTTTTTTATAAGCTGAACACTTCTTAAATTGAAAGTTGAATTATTTTTATTTTAAACAGTTTAAAAATCCTAAAAATGCTTCAAAATTTTATTTCAAAATCTTGAAAAATCTACATGTTGTTATACATTTTTTCACATTTTTAATAATTTTCGAAATTTTTTCAGAACTTCTAAACACCTTTTAAAATGATTAGAATTTTTCCTACAATTTTTTTAAAATCCTGCGAAATAAAAAAAAATTCCTTAAAATCTTCCACATTCATTTTTGACAATTTTTTTAAATCTTTTTAAATGTTTTTAAATATTCTCTTGAAATTAATTATTCAAAATAAAAAATCATTTTCAATTTTCCTAGGAATCCTAAGGAAATGTTTTTTATTCTTTTAAAGCCTTTCACGATTCTTAAAATGCTTCTAAATTTTTTATTTCGATATCTGCAAAAATCTATATTTTAGTACACTTAAATTTTTAAATAATTTTGAATTTTTTCAAAACTTCCAAAAATCTCTTCAACTTACTCGAATTTTTTCGAAGAATAATAGGTGTTCAATTGTTATTTTTACATCAAAATTCAACAATTTGACTTACAAATTAGATTTTTTTTAAATAGAATAATTAAAAATGTAACGTTCAAAGTTTAGTCTTTTTAGTTTTGAATTTTTGATTTATAATTACTGATTTTTAATGAACAGTCAGATATTTCTAAATATTAAATAATTGTTCTTTTTCTCAATTAAAAACTTTCAAATTGATTCGTTTAAAAATGGAACATTTAATACTTAAACAATATTTATAATTGAATAAAAGCCTTTAATTATGAATATATAATTTTGAAGTTATTTTAAAATTGAAAATAGTTTATAAAGTTTCAATCGGGCGTTTACATTTTTTGAACTAACAAGACTTTCCGATTGAAACAGTTTAACTTTTAACTTTAAAATCTGGAAATTCTAAAATTGTGAACTGATTCCGAATCGTCTTGTAAAATCAATTAATATTCACTTTTTAATACTGAAAGTACAGTTCCGCTTTAAAAATTAATTAATTTATATTCACAGTTCATCAACAAAAAATATTTTTTATCCAAAATCTTCGATTTCAAAAGCTTCTAATTTTGTAATGTTGAAGTCGCCCTGAATTAGTTAAATTAAATACCTCATCGATTTTTTGGCTTCGTCTCAAAGCGAATTGCTGCTCGATTAAATCCTTCTCAGCTTTTTTTCTTTCCTGCTCAGCTTGATGTCTGAAAAATTCGTACTTTTCCGAATCCTCGTCGTCAAAAGCTTCATTGTCGTACTTGGCAAGGCCGAAACAGTCGTCAAAATTTTCCCGTTTTTTTACTCGTGTGTGACTAAATTCTAACTCTGTTAGTCTTCCTTTCACGGCATCTTTTTCTTTGCAGACATCGCATAAATTTTTGCAAACTGGGGCCGCATCTCCGAAGTATTTTGAAAAAACTCCATGACGACATCTGAAAATAAAGAAATGAAATGAATAAAGGCCTCGGACTCACTTCAGAGATAAAAAAATAGGGTCAAAATAGTGTTTGTAATCCAAATTTCCAGTTTTCTAACCGAATATTTTCTAAGTACTAAAAAAGAAATTCAATTTTTATAAAAAATTTTATTCTTTAGTCTATAAATGATTAAAATTCCTATTTATTTATCGCAAGCTCTTTTTCTCGTTTTTCCACTTAAATGCGAACTGAATAATTAGAACCCAATAAGAAAATCGAACTATTTTTAGTTAAAGTTCATTCTTTTCTATTGGAGAGCCTATTATTAAATTTTTGGTTAATAATTCATCTATCATGCTTAAAAATTTTATTATTTGGTTTGAAATTAAATTATTTTGTGGAAAATTCAAAAATTTTGTTAAAAAGTCATACTTTTTGGTTAAAAATTAAATTATTTTGTTAAAAATTCGTCTTTTGGCTCGAAAATTCAACTGCTTTGTTGAAGATTCATTTTTCTTGTTTGAAAATTCATCTCTTTCTGTAGAAATTTCACATTTTTGGCAAAAAATACAACTGTCTGAACCAAAATTAATTAATTTTCTTAACTGAAAATTCAACTATTATATTTTTATTGAAAATTTATTTTGATTAGAAACTTCAACTAGTTGTTTGACAATTCATGTGTTTTGTTGAAAAATCGTCTTTCTGGCTTGGAAATTCAACAATTTATGTAGTTCGTTGAAATTATTTCTTTTCAAAATTGATTTTTTAAACTGAAAATTTAATTATTATATTTTTTATTGAAAATTCATCTTTTTGACTTGGAAATGCAACAATTTGATTGAAATTTTTTCTTTTCATCAATAAACAATTTTTTTAATTGAAAATTCAACTAATTTGTTGAACATTTATCGTCCTGGTTTGAAGATTTATCTCTTTCTACAAAAATTTCACCTTTTTTGGATGAAAATGAACTTATTTGTTGAAATTTGAACTGTTTTGTAAAAAATTCGTATTTTCGACTCGCAAATTCAACCATTTGGCAGAAAATTTAACTATTTGGTTGAAAATCTATGAATTTGGTTAAAATTCGTTTTTTTTGTCGTTTCAAATTAAAATTTTAGCTGAAAATTCAACTGTTGGGTTGAAAAATTATCATTTTTTGATGAAAATTCAATTACTTTGTTAAAGATTTATGTATTTCGTTTAAAATTCGTCTTTGTTGGTAGAAAATTAATCTTCTTGGCTGAAAATTAATTTTTTAGTGGAAAATTCAACTATTTTGTTACAAATTCATATATTTTGATGAAAATTCATCTTTTTGGGTAGAAAATTTATATTCTTAGTTGAAAATGTATTGTTAGGCTAAATTATCATCTATTTCATTAAAGATTCATCTCTTTTGGTAGAAAGTACACCTTTTTGTGTTAAAAATGCAACTTTCTGGATAAAAATGAACTTTTTATTCTGTTAAAAATTAATTCTTTGACTGAAAATTCATCTGTTAAAAATTCAAATCTTTGGTTGAAAAATTATCTTTTTTAGTTAAAAAATTCATGTATTTTGTTAAAAATTTATATAACTATTTTTGGTTCGAAGTTAATCGATTACAATTTCAACTACAGTAAACTTCCACTTATTTGAACTATCTTGAAACCTGCACGAGCAATTATTTGAACGCTTAAGGGGCTCCACCTCTACCGCGACCTTCAAGTTATTTTCTTCAAGCGACGTTCATTGGCTGCTCCGGCTTTGTATCGATGAGGGCGCTGTAAGCAACTTATTCAAGTGCACATGTACCGAAAAGCGCGGGTCTATTTGAAATCAATGAATACTATGAATGATAATACAGATAAATACACCCGACTCTCAGTTTAGTAACTCGTGGTTTAGTAATTCGTAGAACTACTAGTCACGCAGTTTCTCAGCTCAAGGGACGAGAGATGGTTGCGATTCTTGCCTGAAAAACACCAGCAGCGTAGCGGAAAGGCGCAGTGCGCGGGTACTCACTCGATTATATTGCGCAATATTATGCACTCCAATAGAGCATTCTCATTGAGTCATAAAAATATAAGATGACGGAACCTCTGGGAGAATAAGAGTGCCGGTATAGCTCTATAGGTTGCACGTGTTCCTGGAGATATTGTTTCTGTTTTTCCGAAATGCAGAGTGAGTATTTTGCAACATTTTCGAGACATGTAAAGACCCGATACATGAAAAAAATGGAAAAAATCTAAAATTGTGATCTGCATACTCCAAAAGATATAGATTCTAGTGAAAATGTCAGTGCAGTGCCGTCTTTCACTATAGTGAATATATTGTCATACTTTATGCAACCCACAGCTCTTAAACCATGAATAATTTAAACAATTTTTCCAAGTACTCACTCTGCAATTCGAAAAAACAAAAAAAAAATTTTTCAAACTCCAACCACACGTGCGAACTATAGGGGTGTGCGGGCACTGTTATTCCCTCAAGGTCTTGCGCAGTTGAAAAAGTGCCGGTCCGTTAGCACATTTGCGCATCATGCATGTCAGTATTTTTCAAGGGTTTTTGTTGACGTACGACGTTACAAATATAACATTTCCTTCAAATAGTACAATTTGCCAACTAAAAATCAATATACTAGAATAAAAAAAATAGTCAAATATTTCGCGAAATAGTGAGTTTTCTAGCATGACGTCCCGGCAACTTTTTGCAGAAGATACCCCAAATCTAAAGGTAAGTTATAAAAGTCTAAATAGTAATATTTCTCAAGAGTAGAATGCATTTGCGTAATTCTGTTTCATCCTTTTATCAGCTGAAGACCTTTTAGTTTCACGAAATACAATCAAGTGTCCGAAATTTGAGGTTAGAGTATCCGATTCTCATCAAATCGATCTGATACACTAAACTGAAATTTCAAATATTTTCTTTCCTTTAGTGACACTGAAAGGTCGCCAATCGACAAAAGAATTAGGCACGACTGAGAAAATAGATTCTGCACTTGAGAAATATTACTATCCGTAGATTTATGACTTACTTTTACGTTAAGAATATTTTCTCGAAAAAGTTGTCTGCATTCCCATGACGTCATGCTAAAATAATCAATTCAAACCAACGAGGGCTTCCCGCTCTTCGGGCCTCTTTTTAATTGGTCAGCCACTGACTCGGGCGAGACCGTACAGTGGTACAGTGGTGGTGGGAGATAACATGTTCCAATAAGTGCGAGTAGGGGGGTTCAAATACGTGGAAGTTCAAATAGATGGGAGTCCAAATAAGTCGATGTTTACTGTACTTTGTTAAAAATTCCTTTCTTTGTTTGAAAATTTAACTATTTTGTTAACAATTCTTTTTTTATTGAGAATTTTTTTCCAATTGAAAATGTAACTATTTCATTTCAGTTAAAAATTTATATTTTTAATGGAAAATTGATATTTTCTAATTGAAAATTCAGCTAGTTGGTTGAAAATTCATATATTATGTTGACTATTCGTCCTTTTTGGTACAAAATTTATCTTGTTTGAAAATTCATCCTTCTTGGTTAAAAATGGAACTGTTTAGATGAAAATTAATCTGTTTTTGTTGAGGATTTAACTATTTTGTTGCAAATTCGTGTTTTTTTTTGTTGAACTACTTTCTGTAAATATCATTTTTTTGGATAAAGATTCTTGAATATTCAACTATTTGGTTGTGATTTAACTTTTTTGTTGGAAATTCAACAATTTGGTAGCAAATGAAACTATTGGGTCAAAATGGAACTTTTTGGATTAAAATTCATTATTTTTACCTTGAAAATTAAACTGTTTTGTAGATATTTTGTCTTTTGGCTTCAAAATTAAAAAATTTGGTTCAAAAGTCGTGTATTTTGTTGATTTTTTTTGTAGAGCATTGTTTTGTTAAAAATTCTTTTTTTTTTAAGATTCGCCCCTTTAATTGTTTTGTTGCAAATTCCTTCTTTTGGATTAAAAATTGAAGTTTTATGATCGAAAAGTCATCTCTCTTTGTTGAAAATTTATTTTTCTTGGTTAAAAATTAACCTCTTTTTTGAAAATTCAACTGTCTTCGAAAAAATTTGTCTTTTTGGCTTGAGAATCTAACCCTTTTGTTCAAAATGTATGTATTTTGGGAAAAAATTCACCTATTTTGCTTGACATTTCAACTATTTGGTTGTTGATATATTCCACGAAAAATGATCTTATTTCCCTTGTAGTTTATTGACGGCCACATTACGTAAGCCTTAATTTATTTAATTTTGAGAATTATAATCTCAGCATGTTAATAATGATAATGCAATTTATTTTTACAGAATGCATCTCACACGTGCTACTTCATGGGGATACCTAATAAATGGTACATTTAATGGCATAATCGGTGATATGGTCAAAGGAATTGTGGATATTGGGGCTACTCCTTTCCTGTTTAAATCAGAAAGAATTGATGTTTGTGAATATACTGTCCAATCCTACTTCGCTAGGTAAAACTAAAATCTTAAATAAAATTCCTACCACTATATTATCTTTGAATCAAATCTAAAAACTGATACTTCCTATTGTGTTCGAATTTTAGGGCCTCCATCATTTTTCGACATCCGAAAACGAATGATATAAGAAATAATTTTCTAAAACCTTTTACTGAAGATGTGTGGTGGGTAATTGCGGTTACGGTAGTTATTTATTGGGGCGTAGTCTATTTTATTACAAAAATGGAGAAAAACTATATTGAAAAAAGCAGCAGAAAAACAAATTGCCCCGCTTTGGATAGTGTAATATTACAGGTGCATTACTTATCGGAAGATATTCAGAATGAGTTTATGATTGTTTATGCAAATGAAGTAGTAAATTTTATTCTGCCAGAATAAGAAAAAGCAAAGTATTATTAACTGATTGTGGATTCAACTCCAGGTACCGCTCACGTTGAACAAACTGCATTTTTAATACGCTATGTCAATTTTACCAATGAAGATGGAGGAACATGTAAAGTCGAAGAGCGTCTACTGGCGTTTGCTGACTGTACACAAAAAACGGAAGAAGGAATTGCCCAGCTTATAATGTCAAAACTGGAGGCATTTAAAATTCGTTCGGCAGATTGTCGAGGGCAAGGATATGATAATGGCAGCAATATGAGAGGTGCCTACAGAGGAGCCTGCGCTCGTCACTCTCTCAACCTTAGCGGAGTACAAGCAGCTGAAAGTTGTCTTGCTACCCTCACATTTTTTGATTTGGTAACGAAATTGTACGCAATATTAAGTTCAAGTTCACAGAGATGGAAAATACTAAAGGAGAAAATAGACTACTCTCTGCATTCAACCTCTTGAACTCGCTGGTCAGCCAGGATTGACTCCATAAAACACCTTGCTGCTCATTTTCCAGGAGTAGCAGACACACTTGATGAGGTGTCATTATTAAATCTGACAGCATAAGGCCGTGGTGATTTCAATGGACTCAAAACGTATATACGGACCTTAAATTGTTTACTTATGGCATCGATTTGGGTGAAAGTTTAAAAAACCATTGATATTGTAAAGAAAGTAATTAAGGCTCGAGGGGTAACGCTTGATGTCACCTGTAAAAATTTAAAGAGCCTAATTGCAGAACTACAAGCTCTGCGTGATGGAGGATGGGGGAAAATTTGGAATGAAGCTGTCGCTGTAGCAAGAAACATCGGTTGGCCAGAATCTCTTCAAGGGGAAACCGAGGCAGGTCGCAAGCGCAAGAAAATCTTTTTCATCTCATTAGTGTCAATGTCAAAGACAAAAATGTACATAATGAATGCGTTAAAAATGAGATCACAGTTTACATAAACTTTTGCGTTTGAAGAAAAATAATAATTGTTTACTACAATATATTGCGTTGTTCTGTGCGCCGTAGGCGCGCTCAAACTTTCTAGCGAAGCAAGACGCGCGCACGGCGCGCGATGACAATGTGCCCGCTCGCGGGGCAGATTTTTTGTCGGTTTGATGGTTGAAAAATAATTTTTCGAATGAAAATTGAACTGTTCCATTTTTCGTAGAAAAAGTTATCTTCTCACTTGAAATTTGTATGATTTTGTAGAAAATCCATTTTTTAACTGAAAATTTAACTATTTCATTTTTCGTTGGAAAGAACCCCGTACTAAATACATTGAAAATGGATGTATGCAATGCACGATATTGGCTTGGATTTTGCCATTTGGCACATTTTTTCATACTGAGCAAAATATATTCAGGCCAAAACTTAATCCTGTGGGCCGTTTTGACGCTGCAGTGCGTTAAACGTTGATAGAAAACAGTTTAAGTACACACACGACGCATAAGGGAGATATACATAATGCATGCTACTACGTATATGTACATGAGTGTGTAAAAGTGTGAAGGGGGAAGGTGCAAGCCTGTGTGATTGAGTCATTGAGTGATTTAATGGCTGAGTAACAAAGATGAAGAGAGAGCAAATGTCTAAGTGAGTCATGTGAAAAGTGAAAATAGTGAAGTGAGTGAGTGAGCGAGTGATCGAGTGAGTGAGTTATCAAGTGAGTGATCGAGTGACTGAGTTATCAAGTAAGTGATCAAGAGGGTGAGTGAGCGTTCAAGTGAGTAAGTGAGTGATCAAGTGACTGAGTGAGTACTAAAGTAAGTAAGTGAGTAATAGAGTGAGTGAGTGAGTGAGTCAGTCAGTCAGTCAGCCAGCCAGCCAGTCAGTCAGTTAGCTAATGATATGAGGAGTTGGTTTAAAATGGAGATATTTTCTTGATTTATAGAGGATATAGGGATCCCGTGCCATGTCCAGAACGCATTGACATCATTTTCTGGATGCCGGCATTGATCTAGAATGGGCAACAGCAATTATCATCTCAAGAAGCTAACATTTCTCGGATGGTCACGAAGAATGGATGAATCGTTGAGGCCAGAAACGGACATTTTCGCTCCATATTCAAATTCTTCGAAGGAACCATTATTATGCATCATTTACAAAACCTTCATGAATTTTAGTCGATTGCTGCCGCAATCATTAAAAGATTTCAGTCACCAATATTTATGGACGGCGCAACAGTTGAACATGCAAGCGAAATCATTCAGAAAAACCAAACGCGAAACGTATTGCAAGCGCTCGTAGAAGTTGCAAATCCACGCATGAGACGCGCTCAGTGCGTGTGATTCCAACAAAATGTTGCTCCTGAATATCCTGTTCTTGATTTACTATATTAACGAGATCTCACCATTGGCATTCATCAGGTGAATCTTGCTTCTTAATACATCCGGGATAAACTAGATAGAGTCTTCCTTTCATACCATGTGCACGATAAAGAAGAAATAGAAGAGGACAATATAATCAGTGGTTACTACTGTACCTGTCAATCAGGAGCCAGGACCTTGGGCACCTGTGCACATGTCGCCTGTATCCTATGGTACAAAAGGGTACGCTCGACATCAACCAAACGTAAAGTTTCCGGACAGCAGATTACTGTACATTCTCAATGTCGCAAATGAGCAGCCCCGATGAAAGTCTGAGAAAACGTTGAGTGAATTGCATTCTTTGCATCTCTTTCCACAAAGACGTAAAAATAAACCTGTTTTTTTTCACTTATTCACTCCCTCACACAATCACTCATTCACTCACTGTACCAAATAATCACTCAATCACAAACTCAATTGCTCCTACAATCAATCATTCACTCTCTCTCTCTCTCTCTCACTCAGTGGCTCACTCATTCATTCAGTTATTCACTCCCTTAATCACTCACCCTCTCACTCAAGCACTGAATCAATCAATAACCTACTATCTCATTCACTCACTCAAAGAATCAATCAATCAATATTCACTTGCTCGATCACTAAATCACTTAATCATTGCCTCAATCAATCTCTCACTCACTGATTTACCAGCTCAGTCACTTCATAATTTTCACTATTTTCGTGACTCACTCATTTGCTTTCTCTTTCTCTCTCTTACTCAGTCCCAGCGGGGGCGATTTTTCATAGCGTTGTGCGTGCGATTATGTTTGTAAGTGTCTGTGTGTGCAATTGCGTAATTTCAAAAATAAATCAAGTGCAATTATTATAAATAAAACAATTTTTGTTTTCAAATTTATTTATCTGTTACAAGCTGCTGTAATGGATAGGGCAATATGGGCCGTGGAAAGATTCCGCATAGAGCCGGATAAAAACAGGCTGGACACCGAATGTATTTCGTATACAATTGGATAGAAAACCAGATAGAAAATGTTGTATGCACTGACCAAATTCCGCATAGAGCCAGATTAAAAACCAGACACAAATACCGTGTAAAAATTCAGATAAATGGGAAGAAATTCCGAATCCTATCCGTCTCTATCGGATCCTGTCATTTTAAGCAGGGTACTGGTAAATTGCGTCAGTTCAAAGAAAGTAGTGCCAGTAGGCAACAAAATCGAACCTTACAGGCTGATAAAAGAAGGTTCTACCGTGAACTGTGTGTAAAGAAATATAAGCAGCAAGACACCGAAGTCCCTCAATTGGAAGACATGACTAACTACTAGTCGAGTGTTTGGGAGGAAACAAACAGAAGCAATTGAGACGCAGCGTGGTTTCAACTACATAAAGCAAGAGCAAGCAATAACCCTGAAATGGAGCTGACTAACATTACAGATTCAGATGTTTCAGCGGTTTTGAAAAGGTCAAGTAACTGGAAAGCTCCAGGTCCAAACATGGTGTACAATTTCTGGTACAAGCACTCTGCGTTGGCAAGGTGTTTTCAGAAGATCAGCGAACACTTAGATCTGATTTCAGGCTTTATGCTCAAAGGTATAAAATATATGTTGTCTAAATAACCAGACGTTAAGAATCCATCTGAATTTCGACCGACAGCGTGTCTCTCAACAACTTATAAATGCCTTACAGCTATCATTGCAGATAGGGTATATTCTTACTGTGACGAAAATGACATCCTGACAGAAGAACAAAAATGATGTAAAAACTCATTGGGCCGTAAAAATCTAATCACCATAGACGCTGTTGCTATGACGCAAGCTCGTAAACATTAAAGAAACTTACACATGGCATACATTGACTACAAGCAAGCATCTCTTCCCGTATCACATAACTATTTGCTGGAAGTCTGAAAAATTTACCAAATCCGCTCACGCATCATCGACTTTCTAAGTCGTGTGGTGATGCTTTGGGGTACAAGAATCAAGTATTTTTATCGTAAACAACCAAGAATAAGTAGATCAATACACATTACGACGGGTATCTTTCAAGGTGACTCCTTCAATGCATTATGGTTCAATTTAGCGTTGAATTCATTGAGCAAAACATTATATAGCATGTCTCATTAGTTCAAAATACATGATAATGAGGATGGTCATAAACTGACCCATCTTCTATACAAGGATGACCTGAAACTATACGCTAGTTCAGATCAGAAACTGCAGCAAGTGATCTATGTCATAAAGCAGTTTTCCAATGATATCAACATGGAGTTTGGACTAGATAAATGCAGAACAGTGCATTTAACCAGAGGATAATCAGGGACCGTAGAGCTAGAGAACGAGTACGAGAATGACACCAAGGTAATGGCTGAGGGCGTGTTTTATAAATATCTGGGTATTCTCGAATCTAAGGGTCTTCAGCATACGATAGGTAAGAAAAGCCTAACGATTGTCTTTACCACAAGACTCAGATTTTTCTGGAAATTTCTCTCAACTCGGCAAAAAAGATCAGGGCAATCACCACCTTTGCCATTCATGTCCTCACATACTCTTTGGCGCTCATCAAATGGTCGAACACCGACCTTGAAAGGTAAACAGAACCATACGCGCAGGAATGACGAAGCACTGAATGCACCACAGTAATTCGGCAATTGAAAGGATAGTTTTACCACGATATAGAGGGGGTAGGGGCGTTGCAGATGTCGAGAAACTGTGTGAGTTACAATTTATACAGTTGCGAGACTATTTTAACAGCAGAAGAGATGTTGCGCTTTACAAAACCTCATCTGTAAAAAGGATCTCGATTACACGCCTTTGAATTTGTCCTCAGAGAAGGCCTTGAACATCAGAGTAGACTAAAAAAAACATTAGATCAACATGAAGTGGATAATGATGCATCTAATATTTAGCTAAAAAAGGGCGTCCTGTTTCCAGAAACGGAAGGATTCGTCATTGCGATTCACGACAGGGTTTTCAGCACCAGAAATTATCGCAAACACGTGTTACAGTAAGACGTGGTTGACCGGTGCCGATTATGTAGAGACAACAACGAATCTACCGAGCATATTGTTGATAGTTGTCGCGTGATGGTGCAGACAGAATACACGCCCAAACATAATCATGTGGCGGGTATTAGACGTCAACAACTTGCCCTAAACTCTTAAGAAAATGGATGCCTCTTATAGACATACGAGTTCAGTTCCCATTTTAGAAAACGAAGATTACATCTTAGATAGGGATGTTACTATCCAGACATATCATTATATCCGAGCCAATCGACCCAATATCCCTGAGCCGGTACATCTGAAAATTTTTCTATGTACTTTTACCGCCATTCTGGTGGTTTGGATCCTACCTTAATCTGTAGGTCCTCCCATCATTCACTGGGCTGCAACCCTGTCCGTGAATGATAGGGTAAAACTAGACTTTACCCAATATGTCCTATTAGGTACACTGCTCTTATCAGATCACTTAATTGCATTAAAAACATGCGTTCGTGACTGATGATATATGCCAAGACAGCCCTGTGCAGACTATTCAAAAATCCAACTCTATCAAAAATTGCCTTCCACATATGGGCTGTAAGTATAACTTTGTACCTACTACTACTATAATTTTGTACCTACTACAACATCATCACAAAAGATTTAAAAACATAGTATTAAATTATTTTATAACATCATCATCTCATCAGGCACTTGACTTAGTCCGGGGCTGATGATTGAAACCTGGGTTCACCCACCCAGCGGACACGTTCTGTAAATGTTACATAACAATAAGGGAACATTTAAACATAACATTGTTACAATCGTGTGCCATAACAATTACAGAACATAAAGGTCACACTGTTTTGTAATACAGTTACTGTGAGGATACGTAACAGTTCTGGAATTCTGTAATGTAACCAATATAGAACAGAGTGATAGAACTGTTATGTGGGCGCGAAAGTATCTTTGTTGGATACTCGGAAGTATCCAAGGGATATCGAGTTTGGATACCAGCTGAGAGGAGAATTAAAGTCACCAGAGACGTGGATTTCATGGACAAGCATCTCTCAGGAAGAAGTGGACGTGATTTCATCTCGGAAAATACTTTTCATGAGAAGGTAGAAAAGCCACTTAAAGAAAAGAAATGGATTGAAGTCGGCGGATGAATTTCTTCATGAATCCGAGGGATCTGAGACCGATATCGAGGAAGATGCTGCCAACGAGGACGGTAATCTTTCGGACGGGGGTTCTGACCTCGATGTACATGAACAGCCAAGAATGCTGGCAGGCCGACCCAGAATTCATAGAAAAGGAGTTCGGGGAGGACCGCGAAAGGAGTACAATGTCGCAGAAGGGAGAGTAACCTTCGAGAAAAAATTGAAATACGCAAATATTGCAGAAGGCTCTATCTGGAGATGAGGCTGAAGAATGTACAAACTAAATTCGTGAAGAATTCGACGCACTCATCAAAAACGAAACTTGGGAACTCGTGAAACGACCAATGGATCGAAATGTGATCGGGTGTCGGATCGTTTGAAGAAATAAATTCGATTCTGACGGAATTCGAGAAAGACGGAAGGCTCGAATTGTAGCAAAGGGATACTCTCAACGCCCTGGAATTGACTTCCAGAACACCTTTGCCCCAGTAGCTCAATTGAGCTCGATTCGTTTAGTAATTGCCCTCGCCGTGGAGAAAGGGATGACAGTGCACCAACTGGACGTGACAACTGCATTTCTCAGCGGAGAAATCAAGGAAGAAATCTTCATGGAAGTTCCTGAACTTTGAGGACTTGCTGCCGGACCTAGCTGCCAAGGAAAAAATGACAAAATGAACGTGGTAACAAATTTAGGAAGGCTTCGAAGATGCTACAAGAAGTCAAGGCTGATAATAGAGTGTGTCGCATGAAAAAGGCTTTGTACGGTCTAAAACAGGCTGGTCGTCAGTGGCACAAGAAACTTGATCAAGAGTTGCGAGAGTTTGGATTACAGCCGCTGACCTCTGATGCATGCGTCTACTTGAGTAGCCGAGGTCCAGATACGTTAATCGTCGTGACCTATGTAGATGACATTTTAATAGCATCAACGAACCTAGTTTGGATGGCTGAGTTTAAAGAGCAGCTGAAGTCAAAATTTGACGTAAAATATCTGGGTAGTGTTAGGCATTGTTTGGGCCTAGAATTCACAAAAAAGGATGGGTTGATTAGAATTTCGCAAGGAGAGTACATCGAGGAACTTCTAAAGAGATTTGGAGTGGATGAATCCAAACCTGCAGTCACACCGTTGGATCCTGGAACGAAGCTAGTGAAACCGGACAGGTGCTCTGAGGAAGATCTGGAAGCTTACCCTTTCAGAGAACTTATCGGAGCGTTAATGTACCTGGCAGTAGGTACACGGCCTGACATATCGTATGCTGTGAACTCGCTCAGTCACTTCTGTACCTGCTACGAGCAGGAAAGAGGATCCTGCGTTATCTTAGAGGTACAACTAATCTGGGTTTAATATTCCAGAAATCAGCCAAGCCAATTCAAGGTTTTCTGGATGCCGACTGGGGTAGTTGCCCTGAGGATAGAAGGTCATACACGGGATACGTCTTCATCCTAGGAAGTGGAGCGGTTTCTTGGGAAGCTAAGAGACAAAGAACAGTCGCGCTATCCAGTACTGAGCCTGAATATATGAGTCTTACAGATGCCGCGAAAGAGGCGATTCATCTGCGGAGATTCTTGGCGGAATCTGGATTAGAACAGCGGGAAGCAGCTCAGCTCTTCAACGACAACCAAGGGGCACACAAACTGGGAAGAACCCCGTGTTTCATTCCCGGACGAAGCACATCGATGTTCGTCATCATTTTGTACGCGAGGCACTGAAGGAAGGTGCGATTACCGTCGAGTACATGCCAACAAAAGAAATGATGGCTGACGTGCTCACTGAAGCATTGTCGGGTCTTAAACACAGGAAGTGCTCAGTGTAGTTCGGTTTGAGTGTTAACAGCAACACGCCCTAGTTTGAGGGGAAGTGTTGTACAAAGTGAAGTTTAGCAAATCTATGACGTGATATCATAGCACTGCGCTCTAGCAGCGGGTTTGCAAGTACGTATTGTGTGACGTATGCGGGTGAGTTCAGTCAGTCTTTTTGGGCCTAGTCACCATTGCCACTTCGTGTTCTTGTTCGCTCCGTTAAACAAAATATAAATCCATATTCCCTATATCTGTTCTGCTTTGTATTAATAACCGCACCTATCCTGGATATATTCAATAAAAAGTTAGTTTAAACGTGGTTTTTACCCCCTCCACGTGCACACCTTCACGATACGCCATTGTGCATATAGATTTGAATATTGAGCTATAATTATAAATAAAACCATAAGTCCCATCGAAAAAGTGAAGATATCCCTATATTCATCTCGGCAATACCTCCGGGTGTTTTTTTTTTCATTTTTTGAAAAATGTCATTTTTTGTACAATTATCTTGTTTATAATTTTCAGGAATTTATTTGAAAATAATGGAAAATAATTTGAAGTTACTTACTAAAACATAATGTACCCTAAGGTATCATGATTGGAAAAACAATTTCAATAATAAAAAAAAGTTAGTTTAAACATTGTCTTTACCCCCTCCACGTTCATACCTTCATGATACGCCATGGTGCATATAGATTTGAATATTGATCTATTATTATAAATAAAACCATGAGTCCCATCGAAAAAGTGAAGATACCCCTATATTCATCTCGGCAATATCTCCAGGTATTTTTTCATTTTTTGAAAAAAGTCATTTTCAAACAATTATATTGTTCATAATTATTACAAATTCATTTAACAATAATGGAAAATAATTTGAAGTTACTTACTAAAACATAATGTACCCTAAGGTATCGCAATTGGAAAAAAAAATCAATAATAGAAAAAAGTTAGTTTAAACATTGTTTTTAACCCCTCCACGTTCATACCTTTACGATACGCCATGGTGCATATAGATTTGAATATTGAGCTATTATTATAAATAAAACCATGAGTCCCATCGAAAAAGTGAATATATTCATATATATATATATAAAAAACTAAAGGTTAACAACCACCGCAGGGTCCCACTGGGAGTAACTGTCATCTAAAAAAATCCACACATCACTACTTTACCACCGAGCAATTCACGCCTACCCCGAAAGGGAAACGGCTTAATGATATAATAAAAATATAAACTTTTGGAACAAAGACACAGGATATAATAAAATATTAACTGACATAATTGATGGCCTAAAATAGATCTAGAAATTGGCTTCCGACCATTTTTTGATAAGAGACGTAGTTTTTGTTTTAATCTTGAAAAATTAAATAATAAATAACAAAGTTAAGTTTATGGAAAAACGAAAAAAAATACACAATAAAATCTTTGAGGTTATCCTCAAAATTTTGTTTGTCACATTATTTTGTGCAGATTGCGTTCACATGAAATGAGATATCGAATTGAAGATTTGGAAACCTTAATAAAAATCACTCAGGAACGTGTATAATACACAAAAAAAGCAGAAAAGGGCTTACCATTTTTTTTTGTAATTTATAAAAAATTAGGACCAGATAAACGTTGCTAATTCCTTTTTATTCAGGTTTCTCAATTTTCAATTCGATATCTCATTTCGTGTGAATGTAATTGCGCGAAAAAAAAATTTGAAAAAAATCTTTTGAAGATACGGCCAAAATTTTCCACCTAATACAGAAGTCCTGGAGCGAGGTATAAAAATAGTTAAAACTAAAGTAATAAATTGTTATTCAAACTAAAAAAATGTTAGTGAAAATAAAAATTGGATTATTTGGTCAAACTATGCGAGACTAGATAAAATGTTAACCAGCAAAATTGTCCATCTCAGAAAAATCTACAAATTTTCCTAAGACCATTTTTTAATAAGATACATTAAGTAGATACACAAAAATCTGAAAATAGCAGGCAGATTTTTCAATAAAATTATGATAAAACAATATTTTTAAAAAATCTGCAGGAATGTTTTCAAATTCTGTATTTCAAGTTTATTTATTTTTTTACATTTTTGCAAGAAAATTTAATAAAATTTTTTTTACATGAACCATACTTTTCTATAATTATTACCTTACCCAAGTCTCCTGACGTTAATTTATTTGATCATTATATACTTCAATTGGATGGTGATCCATTCATATTAACCACACTTGCTTAGCAAGCATAATAAAGTTCATATTTTTGAAGTAGTGTCTAGGTAAACAGTTCATTATCTTGATTACCTGGATTTCTGGGTTTAAGCATATCTCACGGGAGATTATCAGAATTTATTGGAGAGTGTCCAACGAATCATTTTGGGTAAATTACTTTGAATTTTTGATGCCCACAAAAAGGCCCCAAAAACATAAATTGACCATTTTGCGCAAAATTGATACGTATGCGTTATGTTTTTCCCTTTTTTGCAATAAATTATTTTTATTTGAGAAGTGAAATGCTTTTGAGCATGTTTTAACTGATTAATCAATTGTTTAAAAAATGAACTAATATTTACTTGTCACTTTTTCTTAAAAAGAGGTAGAAAACTCTAGTTTTTTTTTTAATTTGGTTAACTTTGTCGCTTATTATTAAGCACCTATATCATTCAGACAGTACTATCACATTCAATAAGAAATTCGTATATGTGTAGATCATTTCGTTTGTTTAATCAAATTTTTTCTGAAATAAATGTTTGACATTAACCTTTTCTGTAATTAATGCGGTAATTTGTCATTGTCAAGAGCAACTTTTTTTTAAACTATAAACGCTTATCGTTAAGTATTTGAGGTTCATAAAGATTCTTAAAATCATTAATATTTGTTTAAGCAAATACGAATTTGTTACAAAATGGGAAAAATGGTTCGCTCCAATCATTTCCATAAAATGATAATGATTTTTTTTAATTTCTCTTTTTATTCTGCTTATATTCGCAGTCAAAAAAAAGTACATACAAAAATTCCTTACAATTTTCTCCCTCATATAACAACTTTTTAAAAATCCCGAAATTAGAATTTTTATGTGGGATAATATATCCGATATACGGAAAACTCTTGGTAAGACCAAAGGCAACACAAACAATAATTTAAAGTTTCATTTACGCCATACGGGCTGCTTCAATTATTATTATCAGGCACAGCAGGATCCATTCTTATTGTTTAAATATTTGATTTGAGTGATAAACTTTTTTAAAAACTAATCTTTTTAAACAAAAAGAAATTATATGCAACGTTTTGTGTTATAGAATTAATAATATTATATAATGAAAACATTTTGCAAATTCACACGAATACTGTCAACTCGGAGATAATGGTATTCTCTAAATCATTCGATGGCTTTTTGTTTATAAAATATTTTCAAAAGGCACCGCAAAGAGTTCATGGCGTTCTTCTGTAAAATTAAGGAGACATAAAAAAGTATTTATTTTGAGAATGGCTATAACTAGATTAATAGAAATGTTTAATTTATGTAATATATCTTCTATATATGGGCGATTTTCAAATATATTTCAATTTGTATGTCCCTCGATTTTTATTCGATGTACCTATAACATTTTTGACCTACTGAGGGGATTACAGCACATATGGTGGTCTACTTTATTAGTCCATACAGAAAAAGTACAAAAAAAATTACAGTTAGGGATACCTTTTTTGTAATTAAATAGTCAGTTTTTACCCTCCCTACAGTGTCCCTACCTACAGATTCACATACTTGAAATGTGACTGGACTGGTAAAATTTTTGTTACAATATTGGCCTCGGGCACTTTTTTTTAATACATGATGCAGTTCAAATTGCAATACTAACATGCTAGAGATTATATATACTGACTGAAAGAATCATGCTTATATGCCTGTCCCTCGGTTTGTTAACAACTCCGAAGCCTCTATACACTGTAAAAAATTTCTGTTGGAAACTTCCAATAAATGTATTGGAAGCTTATTTCCTGAACGTAAGGAAACGCTATCACACATAATGTATTGGAATTTTACAATATCTCGTAGAGTTTACGATACGGTGACTCCACGAATTACAACACTTACAATACATGTATTGCAAATTCGCCATTCCAATATCTTGTTTGGAATTTTACCTTACGCTTGTATTGTAGAAGTGTTGCAAAATTCCAAACATTTTTAACAGTGTAATTTAAGCCTCTATAACTTTAACGAATTTGAGGTGATAATTTGTATTATAATCGTTAATATTATTATATCATTAAGCCGTTTCCTTTTCGGGGTAGGCGTGAATTGCTCGGTTGGAAAGTAGTGATGTGTGGATGTTCTAAAAAAAAGTGGCCTATCCTAGAATGGGTGACTAGTCAAGTAAAGTTTCGACAACTTATTTTTTCCGTGTAGTCTCATGAAACCCTAAAAAGCTTTCGAAATGTCGTTAAATTCCGTAAACTTTTTGTAATTCTTTGTTTTGTAATTCCCTTGAAATCTGTTGAAATACTTTCGAAACACTGCAAATCTTTCAAATCGTTCCAAAGTTTTGAAATCCCTTGAAATCTTGTTCACAGAAAAATATGTTATATATTTGATATATTGAGTAAAAAATATAAAATATTACGTAAGAAGGGGTGAGGTCATAAAAATCTTAGGATTCCTTAACATAGGGGGATGAGGGGGGGGGGGTAAATTTTCAAAAATCAGCCTTACGTCATTAATGGATGTTCCCTTATTTTTATTTGAGTTAAGTAGTGTCGTTACTATAACGCCGAAGACTCGAAATACGGTCGTGATTGCAAGTGATTGTCTGCCTTAACGTAGATGACTTTGTCTCCTTCTCTCTGACGACTGATCCCTTGTCACTTTCCTAATACCGTTCTAATTACATTCCCGAGAGTCATTATAGGGTTTTACCGTAAATAGTATTCCTTCCCACCAACATCCTTCGGTCTTCGGTTACTCATCAGTTCCTCTTCACTTCTCTAATTTACATACTGAAGGACCAAGTTAATTTTACATAAGCTTACGAAATTATTTGACAAAGATGTTCGTTAGAATTGTTTACAAAAAACTTGTTTTTATGTTTCGGCGGCCGTGTTGCGACAGTTTGTTTCTCTGGGTGAGAAAATACTTGCTTAATTTTTTCAGACTTTTTGAAATTGTTTTCGTTTCCCAGCAACAAATTTACTTAAAAATTGAGATTTTTTTAGTTTACGATTTTTTGAGAATGTACATATTCGTTTGAGAGAAATATCTTATAAATAAAAATGGTAGCTAATACTAAGGAGAAGATTCTCATTTTGCGTTCGATTAAAAAAAATTATTTGACGCTGGTAAAAGTCATAAAAAGTATTATTTCGTAAAGGTATAATTGAACCCCTAAACATTTGTACTAAGGATTCCCAAAATTCTGGGATCTTCTCCACACAATAAGGAAAAATATACAATGGAGATGAGATGAAAAATTTAAAATCTGGACACCAGAAACAATATTTTAAAACAAAATTTCCCGTTAACAAGGCTTCTGATGGTTTCCTCATCACTACAATTTGATAAAATAACAATACACACAAATACGAGGGAGAAGGAATAACTTATGTTATATGTAATCATTTTTTGTATTTTCTTGTAATCAGAATAAACATACAGTTGAACAATTTACACTTTTCTAATCAGGAAGAATTTTATATACTAATGGTTGGACGATAATCCTGAAAATGAAGTTAACTACGTTTTTTTACTATTCTTACAAATATTCGACAAATAATTCATAATATTTGCTGTTTTATACTTTTAAACCTTCACTAATTATGCATATTATAAAATATTCGAAACCGTTACATCAATAAATGTCTCACTCTGACAAGTCCATATGCTTGGTTTAAACTAGGAAGGTCCCAGAATGTTGGAAAAAAAATTTTAGGGGTACAGTAATTATGCTCTAATAGGTATATGTATCTCTGTTTCAAAGAAATCGTACTTTTTATGACATATACAAGTATTTTCTTAACCATACTACTGTTAGCACTATATAGAAAATTTTAAAATTTTTAATAGTAATGTCAAATTAGTCGAAAAAAATTCGAAGTGCTGAAACTAGGAGATAACAGAAATTTGTTTGCCTAAATTGTTCAGATAGACGTATTGAAGCTCATATTAAAGACGGATTAAAGCTCAGAAAACCCTCGAGCAAATTAAAGTAGAGCCATTCTTGTTAGTAATGAATAACTGAAAATTGAAAACATTTTTATACACATTTGCATAGATTCTTCGTTTCGGTTAAGAATGAGCGTAAATTGGTATATTAGATGATTCTTAGAGGATAAAATAAGCATTCAAATGAGTCATCATCAAATATTCTACGAGCAATAGTTCATGAAATATATCTGAGGGTGCGCCTTCGCTGAATAAGCGACGAATGTAATGAATTTTCATTGTTATAAAAAAATATATTCACTTTCTCCTTATAGATTTATAAATTGGAAGGTCTGCTAACAAGGGGAAGGCCTGCTCTGCGACATTGGCTTTGAGATGAGACTAGTATAAATCGATAGAACGTCGAAAAATATTAAGACACGTATAACGGCTCTCTTGTAATTGGGCCCTAGTTTTTTTAAAATGAATTTTTGAAAATCACGATTTTCGTGCTATATGAGTATCTACCGTGGCGCACGAGATTTTCCCAACCGAAGTCAATGATACAGCGGTAAGGTGGTTGACTGAGGAGCACGCTGTCGCGCGTTCGAATCTTTTTGGCGAGATTTTTTTTGCTCTTTTTATTAAAAACGTGTTAAATAATTATTTTATAAACCCTCAGGGTGATTGAATTCCCCCCCTTTTTTTAATTTTCCTATTCGATTAACTCATTATAATAAATATGTTATTTGATTAATTATATTATTATTATTAATATTGGTATTATTTAATTAATTGTAATATAGTCCAGAAGTTGTCGACCTGAAAACAAAATTGTTTTTATTCATTTTGAAAATAGTGAAGGTAAAGTAAAAGAGAATTACGCAGGAACTGTTTAGTTTCTTATAATCTTTATTATTTCTTATTTCCACGTTCCGGGATGATATTTGTCATAAAAACATTTGAAGCACAGCGTTTCATTGCAACGAGCGCATTTGATAAATGCAACCTCATTGCAATCGCAGTTTTTTCGTGTAAGAGTTTGATACGTTCCCTGGTTGTTATGTAGAATAGAAGCACCCTTCGTTATAATTCTTTGGTGGCCCCGACAGGGGCCGTTGATTTATTTACAGGTTGATGGTTTATATCGCCTCTCTTCCCTTGAGATGGAGATCTCTTATTTCTGGCAGGAGTTCTATGTATACGAACCCTTGCGTCTGGATGCGGTTGAGGAATCGTTGTACTACAAAGGACCTCGCCTTCGGGTCCGGAAAAAGGCCCATCGTTCGAGGTTTGCAGGGTAGGCGAGTCCTTTTGATGCTGTCCTTCGCAGGTGTTGGGTGTAGACCGCTTCCTGCGGGTAGATTTAAAACCAGACACAAATACCGTATAAAAATCCAGATAGATGCGAACAAATTCCGAATCCTATCCGTCTCTATCGGATCCTATCTGTCATTTTAAGCCGGGATTGCACGAGAGAAATGACATCGACGCCTCCATTCAATATGAGTCTATGTGCTGACAGTGCCGTGTATGAGACTATGCGCTGTGTATAAGCATAGGAAATAGTCTCATACAGGTCTCTGTCAGCACATAGACTCATATTGAATGGAGGCGTCGATATTGGATCATCGCCAAATCCTATAGCTATAGGCCAGGCAAGAAGTTGTCGGAAGAAACTGTAAAATTTGTACCAGATTGTTAATACGAATGCGACGTGAGTCGACAGTTGCCAGGGGAAAAAGACTGTATATCTGTATAAAAAAGCATGATGATTCTAGAAAACTGATACAAAAACGTCTAATTCTAGGAAATTTTAAAGAAGCTTATGCCACTTTTAAAGAAAAGTTTCCGGATCTAAAAAATGGCTTCTCTATGCTTGCAGAATTGCAATCAAAGGAATTTATTTTTGCAGGTGCGAGTGGAACACATTTCACTTGTGTTTGCAATATTCATGAGAATACTAAATTATTGATTGACGGAGCAAGCTTGAATGAACTTGCTGCAAATGACGCGAATCTTAAGTGCTCAGATTCATACAAAACCATGTTGTATTCAATGATTTGCGATCCTAAAACACCTTCCTGTTAGAATCGTGCAAATCTTGCCCAGAAAGAAATGTGAAACCCTGAAACCCCGTGAAACCCTCAATGGAAAAAGTACAACAAACCGAGGACCGTTCTTAGCCTAAACACTTGCGGCAGTGGACTTTTATAAACATGGAAGCAATAGCAGATATGTTATGAATTCTTTAGCTAGTTCAGTCGTACGAGATTAGCGATTTAGCATTCAGTTTTCCATATGCATTCGTCGTGAGAAGTCGATTTGAAAGTTATATAGTGAAGAAAAACTATTTTTTGTCTGTGTGCCTATGCTTAAAATACGCAGATTTTGGCTAAAAAGCTACAAACCTAAATCGGCTGATACAATTTCTGGCCCAAGAGATGACGTCTCGTGTCGATAGTTTGCTTCAATATAAGAATCGGATTATCTGTCGACACAAGAAACAAATCTTGCAGTTCACTATGTATTTTATTGGTTTTATTAAACATTCAATGTCAAAAGATATTGCTGTGCACTATTTTGTGTTGAATGTTGTTATACGTAGTTAATTTAAAGTGTCATTTTTTGACACTGAGTTTGGTTTTTATATGTTTATTCGACATGGAAATTCTTGCTCTTTCAATTTAATCCCAACAAATTTTTAAAAAACTTTCAAAAATGACCAAACGACGGCTATTTTTCTAAAATTCTGGAAGGTGAATTTTTTAAAAAACGCTTCTTTGAATCTTTTTTTAGAAATAGTTGGCCATACGTAATACATATCTTATCTGTTTCGTTCTTGATAAGCCACTGATTCAATTTGAAAGAAAAAAAATATTTTAAGAAAATCGTATTTTTTCATCTTTTTCTGGAACAACGAAAGGTACAAAAAATGTTCACACATAAGATTACACATCTAGAAAAGTTCTACAAAAAATACCTCTTACAAACTTTGCATCGTTTACGGGAAAAAATAAAACATTATATTTAAAAAAGAAAAAAAATCTCGGACTCTGAAATGGTTGCCTTAATAAAGCTGATAGGGTCCCTTTCTAATACATATAAGCAGAAACTGTAAAAAATATATGAAATGAATGAAAACATGAAGCTTTCCAGAAAATCTTGTTTATTTTTTTATTGAATTTTGAAAACATGAAATGAAGATATTCAGGAAAACCACACCTTTTTAATTCTGTCCAATATTTAAAAACATTTTATAATAATAAAAAATATATAGGCATTCGATCAGTTTTATGCGGGCTAAACCATTTTTATGGCCAGAAATTTTCTTTTAAACATAATTTTTTAACAATACTCAATTTTATGAAACTTCGTTCGTCTCTATTGCGATTTGCGTTAGAAGTTGCTCGTATAACAATAAAAGTACATAAACAAACATAGCAAACTTTCATAAAAATGGGTATTGTTCCACACACTATAACTTCGCTCTTGTGAGAGATATAACGTTTTATTTAATTTGTTTAGATTTCCTTTTTATTAGGTCTGCTTCAACTAATATTGTTACATTTTTGTCCAAAGTCCACAGGAAATATACTGCTCCACAACAACTAAAACTAAATTTTATTTTTACAAATATTTCAGGAAAATATAAATGCCCAAGTCTGTATCTGCTGAACTATAGAATATAAAAAATTCTTCTTTCTTTATTTTCACGGGGAATTTAATGCACTTCAATTTTGGTTAAGACGACTTTGACGTGGTATGCTCTGAAGTGAAGAAAAATTCGAAAAAACAATAAAAACTGATAAACTAGTGAAAATGTTAAATTTTCTTTAAATTTATCAAGACCAATTAACGGTATTCTTTTGCAGGGATAAAAAAACAGAAGATAAATAGAGCAGAGAAATGGAATACGAGCTCATTCATGAAGGAAATGAAATTAAAGACATATTTGTAGATGCGGATTATGAAGAATGCGATTTTGAGGAAGATTAATTGAAATTATTAAATTATTAAATACAATTATCTTACTATATTTCCATTCGCATTTGTATTGATGACTAATTTGTTAAGTATTCAATCAGTTTCGGGAAAGTTGCCCTAGTATAATGTGATGTATTTTTATTATAAACGTAGTAAATGCCATTTACGGAAAAGTTAATTCTAATTAAATGGAGAGAACTTGATTTCTTTACTCTGGTAAAAAGGGCGGAATTGTTAATAAAATGTAGGGTCAGAATGGAGTTCATTAGACTCCAGCGAAGTTATATTAATTCCATTCTGAGCCTCCCGTGTGGAAATAGCCCGGGCTAGCCCTGTCACAACAAGGTTGCTGGTCGGGGGCTAGCCGGGCTATATCTGTTTTTTTAAGAACCTAGCCGTGCGCTGGTCGAAGACTGGCTAGGCAAATTTTTGTCAAAACCACAGTCGGGGGCTAGCCGGGCTCCGGTCGGGCAAATCTTATGATCAAATGCTCAGACGGTAGCAGGCCAGGCGCTGATTGAACAAATGTTATGTATAAATGAAAAATATATTCGTACACAAAGCTGTTCTAGGGGGCGCCCAAGTGTCCTCAGGGGCGCCACACCAACAGGGGCGAGGTAATAATAATAAAAATAATAACGCAGGGTAGGTGCCCACCCTGAGGGTCCACGCCAGTCCGCCGCTGCTAACGATGATTCATAATTCTTCGCATAGTGGATTTCAGAATCTCATATTGCTCCTACGAAAGTTTGAAAAGATTTTTTGAGTCTTTCGAATTCATTACGTTCATGTCGTCTTGAAACTGCTCGTTTAATTTGATATACTGAATATTAAATATTCACACTTTTTATGCTAAATAGAGCAACACTTCTTTCACTTATTGTAACAAAAATATAAAATTCGCCAGTTGAAAACCACTATATTAATTTTTGAAACGCATCACTTTTTTCCGTCTTTTGATATTGTAGAATACTAAAGTTTCAAAAGTTTTTATCATTTATTCAAATGGAAAGTCTCTCAGTGCATTTTCGAGTCAGATTTCCACCTCTACGAAACTCTTCGAAGCTATTTGTACCAACATTTCGGTGCACGTAGCCACGCTCTTTCATTATTTTGCTTCTAAAAATGAAGCGTAATTAAAAGAGATTTTATTGTTGTTTTATTTTGCATACCAAAATTTCATATTTTTGATATTTTCTATTATATACAATTTCATATAGATTTTATTATACGAGATATTTTCTTTGTCTCGTATAAAGGAACGAAAATTCAAAATTTTCAATTCTTTTTCCTCAACCAGAGGATATTTTCATCTTCTTTACGAAAACGAAACGTATTGCCAGAAGTTTTTATTTTCCTTACCTTTCGGTAACTTTGTTATCAATGTTGAAAACTGTTTAGAGGCTTCAACTTTTTAATGATATATTTGTTTAAATAACGAAACGACAAGATAAAAAATGTATTTTTGTTTAATATCAAATGCAACTAAGCGAAACAAGAGTTTCCTAAAACCTCTCAAACATTTTTAAACTTTTACGATATGCTCTGAAGATTTGAATTCTCAAATTTTTTGAAGAACAGTATATAATTTCGCATTTAATATAAAAAAAGGTACATACAAATGTTCTTTAGTACTAGTGATATCAATAATTGGAAAAACAATATAATTTACTTTCATCTGAAGAACAGATAAAATTCTTACCTTTAATTTTGAAAGGACTATGCAAGATGGTAGGGTCTTTTTGTTGTTACGCCTAAAAGAAACCAACGAATGTGGCAAATAAAAACATCTCAATTGGAAATTACAGACTTGAGCCGATGCGTACTACTGGAGCGGTAGCGCGCCAAGGGCAATGTTCCAACACTTGGCTAGCCAATCCTGGCGTATTACGTATGTTGACACTGGATCTGCACTGTGCCTCATCAAAGTTCCAATATCGGCAGACCAGTTTCGACCCAGTACGGATTCTGTGCAGTAATAAAAAAGTCAGTCCTGGTTCTACGGGCTCATGCCAACTTCAAGCCCAATGGTAACACGAAAATGGCACAGACTAGGGCACAGAACTGACTGTAACAAATAGTAAGCAAATAATAATAAACAAATAGTAAGGATATGCGTAGTATCTTGGCAGGGTGCTGGCACGACACTGGCGTAGGACAGTCTACATGAAACGATAAACCATTGTCTCACGATCTTGTGCCGGTCCCGGGCGGAGTAATGGCACGATACTATTGTCGTTTAAATTTTAACAAATGGCGAACTGTTGTCCCAAGGTTGTTTGCCGGATCTCGTCGGAGTACTGGCATGATACTGGTGTAGTGCAGGCAATAAGAAACGGCAAACTGTTGTCCCACGATTTTTCGTCAGGCCCAGGCGGACTAATGGCACGATACTGGTGCCATACAAATTTTAACAAATGGCGAACTGTTTTCCCATGGTTTTTTCCGGATCTCGGCGGAGTACTGGTATGATACTGGTGTCGTACAAACGTCAGCAAATGACTAACTGTTGCTCCATGGCTTTTTGCCAGATCTCGGCGGAGTACTAGTATGATACTGTTGTCGTACAAATGTTAACATATGGCGAATTGTTGTCCCATGTCTTTTTGCCGGATGTCAGCGAAGTACTGGCACGATACTGGCGTAGAACAGACTATAAGAAATGGCATACCATTATCTAGGGATTTTGCGCCAGGACTAGGCGGAATAATGGCACGATACTGGTTTCATAATCATATTAACGAATCCGATGTAAAATTTTTGACCCCTATTTAAACCAAGCACATATTCCATTCCGATGAATGTATCCTTGATTTAGCACTTCAATTTTAAAACAAGCAATTTGGCTTTGGTGTCTTATATAAATCGAATTTAGTGCTTTTTTAAATCATCAATCGCTAAACTACTTTTTAAACCAGTTATTTGATAATATTACGTCGTCAACATTTCTTTCTGTTTATGAAGTTGATATGAGAAATAAGATTTTATGAATTCCTAATTAAATTTTCATCTGTTTAACTATATACTAATGAAAATAGCACCTATTGTTGAAGAATAGGCGTCATTTTAAAATTTGTTGAAAGTTGTTCCTTTTTTTAATGCTCTTTTTAAATTAGGGATTCAAACAGATAAATTTTTTTAATATTTCTCAGTAAAATAAATTTTTATATGAACTTAAATTTTTAATAAATTTTATTCAATGCTTCCATAATCTCATTTTTAACATTTTAAATGATAAGTGACTTTTTCAATAATATAGGTTGGGTTTTATTACTTTTCAATATTGCAGCTTTTTCACAAGATGAAATAATATTTATTTTTCTTCTTCTTGTTATTGAGAGAATTTTTAGGCTCCGGAAGCTACAATCATGGTTCCTTGAGGCAACCAATCCCGACGCAAATAGAACGTGTACGTCATCCACTTCTGCTCCTTCTGGCCTAGAAGGTAAGCAAGAGTGGGAAATTTACGCGAGAAAACATAGTTCAACACCGTTGCAGACGGGACAGTTGGAGATGAAAATTTCACCTCTGGATACTTTTTTAGAGCTACCAATCTTTGTAGAATGTTTTGAGGAACAGTGTTGTCGGACCAGATGAAGTGATCCCAGAAGAACAGCCTTTCGCATCCGCTTCGCGATGGAGTGAGCCTGACGCTGGCAAGCCGGAATCTTGTTGAGTTGACTAAGAAATGAAGCTTTCATACCTCCCACTATCATATTCGTAATCAGCGCGTCAAAATACATAAGTACACGGAGCCCGAAGAAAATCGGACATATGCCCTTTTGGGAAGTATATCCGTGATCGTATTGTATTACTACTCTTTTTGTTCAAAAAATATTAAAGTTATTTCGCCACAGAAAATATAAAAAGCATGTGCTAAAGAAAATGATAAAACGTACTTGTGATAAAGTTTTAAGTAGATTGGTCTGGCATTTGTCAGCCACGTTTGAAAGAATTAACCAAATTAAAAATTAAATTCAAATTAAGGCTAACCTAAGAGAATACGAAAATATTGAACGAAGAAATCAAGGGATTTATTTGTGATGGATATAAATTTAAGACGTTGTAAAGGTGGCGTAACAGGACATCTGACTACGGTAAAACATAACAAATTTCTAAAAGCTTTCAACAATTTATGCAGAACGGATCACAATATATTCAAAAATATGAGAAAAATTACTATTTTCACGATTTATTTCATTTTCACTTCAGCGTTCTAAAACATCCTCTCAATTCACACTGTGCTATTCGATCCATATAAAGTCACATGCGGCAAATATTGTTGTGACATGTCTCCCTGCGGCCTGCCTTCCTGTGGCATTTCTCCCTCGCTGCATGTTAACTCTGCAGCAAGTCACGTCTGCGGTGTCTCTCCATAGTAGATTTCCAATTTTGCGGGAAGCCTCCCAAATCTAATTGTCACATCTGGAGCTTGTCACCCAGCTAAAAGTCTCCTTGCGACCTCTATCCCCCAAGACAAAATGGAGATCTCACTACAAAGTGGCAAAAATGCAGCAAGTCTCCCGAACTCAATTTCCACGTCGGCAGCTTGTCTTCCCAGTCGCAGGTCTCCCTGCGGGATCTCTCTACCAGGAAACATTAAAGTCTTCGTCTAAAGTGGCTAAAGTGCGGCAAGCTTCTGGAACCCAATTGCCACATATGCAGCTTATCTCACCAGCCGAAAGTCTCCAAGCGGTATCTCTCCCTAAACAAAAATTAAAGTCTTCCTCCAAAGTAGCAAAAGTGCGGCTAGTCTCCCACATTTCTCACACATCCTTGACCACAATTAATTTTACGGAAGAGATCATAGTGACAAGAATGGCGCCTGACAGATCTATGGTATCTCTCGTCTAATAGAAATTTTTTAGCCCTGGATGAAAGGTTTAAATAAAGCGGAAGGTTATGTTCAGTTACGGGATTGATAACTGTGTAATAATGTTGTTATGTAAGGTTGCGCAGTACAGTTATACCGCACATAATCCTGTGCTCGAAAGTGATATCACAGATATTTATCCGCAGTAAAGTTATATCACACATAATGAGGCGCAAAAAAGTTATATCGCATCTAGTTCTGTTCGGTATAATTATATCGCAATCAAGGATTAGAGGTATACCGTTTGCATGGCTTCTGTCGCATGAATTGCCTGCTAATTGACACTTTTAGGGCATCTTACACTCCTGAAGAATATGAACCTATAAACCAAAATAAGAACAATGCGATATTTCGGGTAAATAAAAAAAAACTATTTTTTATATTTTAATTTTAGTGCACGCCGTAAACACATTTATGCATCCTGGACATATGAGAATGTGATATGTCAAACCGAGATGGTGGACAATTTCTAGAGTTTCAGAATAAATGCAATTAGCTTAAAACTAATCCAACAACAATGTAAAGACTTGGTGCATTTTCAAAATGAAAAACAATTTTTTTATGGACATGATTTAGTTAACCAGTTAACAGTCAATGATTTTTTTTAAATTGATAAGATGTAGAATTATTCAATTTTTTTTAATTTCGAGTCCTACATCACTGTATATCATATTTCTCTCAGTATTCGTTACATGAATAAAACAATGATTTAATAAATAATTTAATTATTTCTAACAAGCTGTATTTCGTTGGCTTTGCCCCACACCGGGAGGCAAAGCCGACCGCAGCTTTTTATAAAAATCAAAACATTTGAAGATGGGAAAACATGATAATTCGCGTCTGTGATATTTTATGTACTAGAAAAATTACCTTTCAACATATCCAGCAAAAATAATGAGTTATTTTTAATAAAAATAGTGACAGCTGTGATATAACCTCTTATTCTTTGACATTCCACTGGAGACGGACTACGGGCAAAGGTTTCTACCGTACCGACCGTACCGACCGAATTGATAATAATAATATTCAATAGTTTCTTGTATGTAGCCCAGAATATAAGTGGATGTTCTACATTACCGATCACTTATCATAATGTTGAAAACTTTATATTTCTGCGAGCGAATCTTCCATTCTTTTGTTGTCAAAGCTGTTTTCTGCATAATTTTTCTTTTACAACGTCCATTTTCAAGCTTTTAGTAAGAAGCATTGTCTCTTTAATAAAATAGATTTATATAATGCGAAGTAAAATTGAAATGTTAAAATAATAGCGATATTATAAGCAAAATCGCCTTTGCCCCACCGGTCGGCGCTGCCCCTCCTTCCCCTATACAATTTTCTGACGTTACCCCTCTCAGGTCGCTTATCTGGTTCTGCGCCTATATTGGACTAGTTCCTTTATGTGTTCTACCCTTTTAAGCTTTATATTCGCTTACAGTTTTCTAACCTAATATTTTATCAATGAATTGCTTAGATTTTTTACAATTATTATATTATCGAGTATCGTGCTCGATATTGCTTACAAATTTCAAGCCGGAACGGGATGAGATTAAACAACTGAAAACCAAACTTTCTCGGAAACAAAAATATCTCGAATACAGGCAATATTTGGCGAGATCCGAGAAATTGTCTTCCCGGCGTGTATCTTTAGATGCTGTAGTACACAAATAAGATAATAAAATTGAAAGCATATACAGCCATAATTTGTCAGCCATTGTTGAGAACATTGATTCGATAAGGGGCCGTCCATGTATTACGTAATCATCATGGGGGAAGGTCATGTGTATGATTACGAATGATTACATGGGGGGAGGGGATATTATTTGAGTGATTACGTAATCATATGTTTAAGTTCCTATTTCCATAAATCTTTTCTTCCTCTAATTTTTACATTATCATTCATGAGAGTGTAATGTAATCGTCCAGATTTGCGATCTCTGGTTTTTAACGGATCTTTACGTTTTGGCACTCACAGATTCCAAAAATCATAAAATTTTGTCGGTGATGTCATTTTTTAGATGACAGTTGCTCCCAGTGGGGCCCTGCGGTGGTTGTTAACCTTTAGTTTTTAATTATATATGCATGTATCTATATATATATATATGAATTTCTACATTATGTAACTTATCGAAAGTTTTAACAAGTTTTTCAAATTGGCTGGCATATATACAGAGACCGATCAGTTTCAAAAATGTTACATAAGTTTTCCACTACTTTGGAATCAATTTAAAATTTAAATTGATTTTAAAACATCATTTTTAAATATTTCAATCTAAAATTGATTCTGATTATTGTAAAGATACAAATTAAAAAATTGAAAACATATTTTAATTTCAGCCATCGAACATCTTTATATCGTTTGATAAAAAGGTGAAAATTGGAGACTTTGGACTAGTGGCAATGACTGAAGGTTACAATGAGGTTCATACCCCAGGTGATTCTTTTGATTCAATCTCAGAAGAAGGAGATCAGCATACGGCTAGAGTCGGGACTCGTTTATATATGTCTCCAGAACAGTTGAATGGGGAGCGATACAATTTTAAAGTAGATATCTATTCACTGGGTATCATACTTGCAGAATTGTTGATTCCATTTGAAACTTACATGGAAAGGGTAGATACTCTAACCAAAATAAGGCATTTCAAATTTCCAAAATTCTTTGAAGTTCATTATCCAACTGAGGTAAATATTGTAGAAATACTATAAAATTCTTAAATACGACATTCTAAACCAGGGTGGCCTCTAAAATGCAAGAAAAAAATCTCAGGTCATTTCCCGGTGCAAAAAATGTACTAGATCATTGAAATTAACAAGTTCCAGCCTTCAATATTCGTCAATTTTTAGATTAAACAACTAAAATTGTCAAATTTAAGCTTTAAAATCTAAATAATTTTTAATTTGAGGTCTTAGAAATAAAACCGTTTTAAATTCGGTATTCAAAGCGGCCCAATTTTACATTAGAAAATCTTATATTAAAATCATAGAGATTGTGAATGTAATACATTTTTCAAATTGGAATTTTATTTTTAAAAATGAACTGAACTCATTCAAAATTAACGATTAAATACTGGGTTTAAAACTGAACACTTTTTAAATTAAAGTGGTTTTTTATACATACTCGAATCCCTTAAAGTTGAATTATTTCAATTTAAATCGTTTAAAATTAAAAATGATCAAATTTTCATGTATACTTATTAAAATTCAAGAATTTTATCTACAAATGAAAAATTCTTGAACACTAGAAATGTCCATTCTAAATAAATATCCAGTGGGCACAAAATTTGGCGACGTCCTTACATCTTTACGACAACTTTACGACATCCTATGTCCATGATTTAAATTTATCATCGTCTTCTTATTATGAATCTACAAATCTGAAATTATTTGAAAATTTAAAACAATTATTTAAAGCTTCGAACCGAAATTTACATTTGTTTAACTAGTTAGGCTTTTGATTTTAAATGGTACAATTTTGAACGATTGCAATTTTTACGTCACAATTTAAAAATTGTTTAATTTTGAACAGATTTATAATTGTTCATTTCAAGTTGAACTCATTAACAATTTCATAATTTCATGTTATATCAAGTTCGTGACATCTGAAATGATTGAAAAGGTTTCTCTACTAAACGCTAAAAACGTTGAAATTCTTTGATAAATCTATTAAATTGAAAGAATTCAACGCTGAACTTAATTAAAATGGTTCAATTTTGCGAATATTAAATTTTTAATTTTAAAAGCATTACATTTAGAATTGTTCTACTCTGAATTCTTCAATTGACACTTGAGAAGAAATGGGGAGTTGTATCTGAGATTAAAAATTGATAAATCTGGTTTTCTATTAATTCGAAATGAATTAAATTCACAGTTCAGCTTGGTAAAAATGATGCTGGATGTTGATCCATCCAAAAGGCCAACGACCGCAGGAATTATAGCCCGCATGCGTTTTGTGGACCAGAAGACACTTGAAGAAGTAAACTCGGGTGAAATGGCAAACTGTCATTTTGAATGGTCTGACTCACAATTAAGGAGGCATTCCTCAGTGACTAATAGTAGTAGCAGCAGTAACAGTGTTTCATGGGAACTCAACTAAGCCTGTAAACAATCGATAATAGTGATAAAAGCGATTCCTCACCTTCTGTTTTAAATGAGCAAATTTGAATTATGTATGAATAGTTGCATGCGTATAAGAAGTAATTGTTAAATATGTACTTGATTTTGTTTTTAAATCGTGCAAAGTTATGCAGAGATGTTGATGATTGAAATATTTTAAGATGTAAGTCGATGTATGTAATATAATATTTCATATTTGTATCGAGTTGACGATTCGTCGATAAAAATGTGCTGGTTACATATAATTATAATTCACATTCATAACACTATTAGAAATGTACGTAGTCAATATCTACAATTTTTCTTTTATAGTAATTCATACTGATTATGAATGATTTATTTATTCTCATATGTAGATAATCGATGCTCTCATATCACTTCTTTTTATATTCACAGTCTTAAAAAAAAACGTGTAACGTTTTAGTTCCAAATTTTTGATTAGGATTATCTTGTTTCGTTCTTAATAATATTAGAGGACCTATTGAAAATAAATATTTTTAGAATGTCTTAAAATTCAGAATGCCGATTATTTTCAAACCTTTCAATGTATTTGAGTGTCTAGAATATTTCTCTTCGTCGGTCAGGATTATGAAAGCTTCTGAAGCTAAAATTTTATTTTCGAAACATATTATTAATATTCGTTTCCAAGTTTAGATATTCGGTTATGCCATATTTTCTAATAAAAATATCATGAACTCTTTTAATGAATTTAGAAATGATAATTCTAAATTAATGATCTGGAAATGTTATATATTTATAAAATATGAAGTTATTTATAACGTATCTAATGGACTTGACCTGTCTTTTTGGACCACAATGGAAATTATGATTCGAAAATTTCTTCAAAAGTTATTGCGTCAGGCGGACAGACAGATCATAAATGTTGAGAATATAAAAAAGGGTTGAGAATCATGAAGCGGCTGTACCCTTTCAAGTTAACCAGCCCAAATCCTCTAAAATAGCACAGACCAGAGATGAGGCAGTGTCTCCAGAACGTGGGATTTTTCGGCCCCCACCACTTTCCCATCTGGGAGAACACATGCAAGCGTAGCGTCGGTCATTTTTTTAGATGACAGTTACTCCCAGTGGGACCCTGCGGTGGTTGTTAACCTTTAGTTTATATATATATATAGTTAAAAAATTGTCATAAGGACAACCGCAGGATTTCACCGGGAGCGGGTGCTAATCTGAAAAACTCCACCCACTATCAGCGAAATCGCGGTAAAATTTCAGCTGTAACCGCGTCTCACGGTCTAACGACCGTGAGATAGGTGGTTACAGTCTGTGATGGACTCAATACGATGATGCGGCAAAAGTTTAGTGTACCCTAAAGACACGGAGCGAGCCAAGGACGACCGCCTTCTGAATTTTCCCAGCAAGTGTCTTAGCATTGTGTTGACACGCAGGGATGCTTTTCAGGCTATTGACCAGTGAAAGCTTTGCCCCTCCAAGAGCGCCGATGATCATGACGATTATCTTAACAGAATATTTCGGGTATAACCGTCGCAGCTCTTTTATAAGGTCTTTATACCTCTCTTTCTTTTCATTCTCCTTGGCTATGATGTTTTTGTCAACTGATGCCGAAAATTCGATAACGAACATAGTTCGTTTCTCGAAGTCAAGGAGAACTATGTCATGCCTTGAGTGCGCAACATAAACAATTGTCGAGAATATGAAGTTCCAGTATATGAGGCACTTTTTATTCTCGATAAATGACTATTTCCCTAGGAGCGTTTAGCGGAGCAGTATTAAGGCTGATTCCATAAGAACAGTCATATATGTTACAGGCTAAATATATAATCCCTAGGCATTATATATAATGCCCAGCATAGTCCAGGCAAAGTATGTAATACTCTCTATTATACAGATTTCCTAGGCAATATATATAATGCCCAGAAGATATCAGGCAAAGTGTGTAATAAATATTCTCCATTACCTTAAATACTTTGGTTATTTTAAATATATTAAGATGTATTTTTTTATGATTCATAATAAGATGCAGTTGGAAAAATATATTTGTTGAAACAGAAATTTAATAAATTTTTGGATTTTTTAGAAACAATTATTTAAACTCAATTTTTGAAAACAATCCACTTTTTATTTTCTTTAAGCAAATTTTTAAAGATAGTTTACGATGTGCTCTAAAAGCCCGGTAAATGTAAAAATAGGATCTCCCTTAATTTTCGAGAGATAATTAAAAATGCATTGAAATTTTATTTTATTTTCATTTTTTTAAATACGAATCAAAATTTTTTTTTAAATATCGCCACCAGAAGTCTGTTTTATAGGGCCTCAAACAATCCAATAAGTGAAAATTGTGTTTTGCGAGTTATTGGCTCTAATTATTTATAATGGATAAAATACTACTTTCTATTATTAATTAGATATTTATATACATTAATTAAACAATTATTGATAGTTTTTAGGTATTTTCACTCAAAATAGAGTTCGGAGGTCGCACTTTTTCCGAATTTTTAACTTATTTTCAACTTTTCGATTAGAGTGAGGTAATAATTAATTCAAGTTGACAAAATTATTTGTTTAAACAATTTAGTATTATTTTTAATAATATTACTCGGAATAATGCTACAAAGTTGTGGTTTTTGACGAAATATTCAACATTTTTTCCACTTTTCAATTAGTGTGAAGTAATAATGGATACAATTTAACAAATCTAATGTTTTTTAACAAATTTTTATTGTTTATAACTATGTTCTCCTATAGTTATGCTAGATAGTTGCGATTTTTATTCTGAAGTTTTCCACTCATAGTCCACTTTATACTTAGAGTGAGGTAATAATTAATGCAAATGTGAAAAGTAAAAAAAAGTTCAAAATTTCAGAAAAAAAACCCGCACCTAACAAGCAGTAATGAAAAAGATAGTTCTAAACAATAATTATTTATTTAAATACTCATGTTTGCTTAATTGCATCCATTATTACCTAACACTAATTGAAAAGTGCATAAAAAAGTGGAAAATTATAGAAAAAACTGTAACTTTCTAGCATTATTTTAAGAGAATATTGTGATGAATAATAATAAATTGCTTAAACAATTATTTATGTTAAATTTAATTCATTATTGATTCGCTTTAACTGAACAGTTGATAATAAGTTTAAGAATTTGAAAAAACCGCGACTTTATAACCCATGACTAAACGAAAATTGCTAAAAACAATAATAAATTGTTTGAATAATTTATATAAACATCTAATTATCAATAAAAAGAAGCCTTATTAATCATTTGTATTTTTAAAAACTAAAAAGAAAATCATATTTAGCTTCAAAAACTCGCCAAACTAAATTTTGTACTTACAAGGTTTTTTTGGAACCCTTCAAAACAGACTTATGGGGGTGATATTAAAAAAATAAGTTGCTGTTCGTTTTAAATGGCTAATTTTAAAGAAAAAAAGTTGAATTTCAATTTTATTTACCTAATATTAACGAATTTGAAGCAAATTTACAAAAATGTATATTTTTCTTATGGGCAAACCGTGTTATTTGGCATGGAATTGCTCATTTCACAAATTGCCCGGGCATTGTAAGTAATGTTAGACCTAACTCAGGTAATGAATATATACTATTCCAATGACAGTTTAGTTAAATTCAAATTTACAATTTAATCTAAATCAGTTCCAAATTGGCATGTAATTAAAATCGAAGCTCTCATACAAATTTGTCGACGTTCATCGCCCACTTTGACAAAACGTACGTACAGGTATGAATTTGGACCACCCTATTCTTGCAATGATTCAAGATGTTTTTTTTTTTAAATGCGAAAATCTTTGAAAAATGGCACTTTTGAAAATAAAAAAAAATCAACTTTGTTGTTGAATTAAAAAGTGTTTGTGTGTAAAAAACAAAGTTCAGTGTCAAATAAAATGTCATTCCAGTATGCCATGTTTTTAATAAATAGCGAGTAAACGTGAGTTGAATTCCATAAGTGTTCGTCAATTTATGATGCTCTTCTTTAACTGTATCATTATATTCAAAATCAAGATTATATACTTTACCTATCTCGTGCTGGGCATTATATATAGTGCCTAGGGATTATATGACATGCCTAGGCAATGTATATAATATGCATTCAATTACATACTTTGCCTGAAATACCCAGGCATTATATATAATGCCTGGATTATATACTTTACAACCACCGCAGGGTCCCACTGGGAGCAACTGTCATCTAAAAAATGACATCGGCTCCCAGTAGGACCGCGGTATGAATAGTAAATTCCCGATTCAGCCCACTGGCGGCGACTGTCTCCTCGGCGCGCATCATTTCGTTTTACTTAGCTCGGGATATCTTGTGATATACAAAACGAAATAATATGCTGTTTGCGCAGATTTATTCATTAACCCCTACGGAACAACGTTCTCATTTGAAGTTCTCTCAGAATCAACGATTTGCACAAAAGGTCAAAGGTCAGAGGAGAAAGCTGATACATGAATGGTCAAAAATGAAATTTCATAAGTCAGAGACTAAAGTTCTAAGACAAAAGTTCATAGGTCAGAGATAATATGTCAAACGTCAGAGGTCTGAGATAAAAGCTCAAATACTTGTCAAAGATCCAGTAACATAGGATTTTTTCCATAGGAGAACATAGATACTCTCTCAGCCTTACAGACAGATAATCATAATTGCTCTTGAGCATTTCAGCGGTAATACTATCCATACCAGCAGCCTTACCATTTTTCAAATTCTTAAATATAGCTCTACCCTCAGAAGGACAAGTTACTATTTCGCCGTTTTCAATGGGATATTCTAACATATCGTCTCGTCTTCTATGTCACAGTTAATATACTTCATGGCGTCACCTCCAAATAATTTCTGGTAATAGACACTCATATAATTGTTTACTTTGTCCGTGTCCCATACCATTTGTCCAAATAAATACTTACCTTTTTCTGTCATGTCAATGTGACAGTTTATTTTTATGCGTAAGTTTGCCATCTTATAAAATTCTTTTCCCACTTAAAGCAGCATAAAGTTCCCCTAGCATGGCAATACTTTATCATTGATTTTCAAGATATTAATTTTGCACTTTACATTAAAATAATTGAATTTTAAAAATCGTGATGCAGAATTTAAAAAATAATTATATTTACGACTTAGTTTCCAGATCCTAATTTAAGAATTCTTTAATTTTTGAACGATGTTTAGAATAGTTTAATTTTTAACGCTTCGAATTTTAATTTATTGAGGTAGAAAGTTTCCAATTAGAATGCATACAATTTTCAAAGATTTTAGAATAGTTAAGCTCTAAAGGTTCACAATATTTAAATTCTTCAATGTTGAATGGTAAAAATGGCAGGTATTCTTATTGACAGAAATCATATTTTTTATTTTAATAATCTATCCAATAAGTTTGACTGCCATTCGATACTAGCGGATACGATACTTATTAATAATATATGTATCGTCTTTCAAATTTCTATAATTTCAATTTAAAATTATAATTTTAATACGCAATTTTAAGACAGTTAAATTTTTAAGGTCTTGAAAATAAAGTTTTTTGCTTCGAAATCCTAATGTCGAATATATTTTGTATGTAATTTATTCATTTTTGGAGGTTTTCAATTAACAATTTCACAAGGTTGTAGTTTGAAATTACAAATTTTAAGATGTAAGGACAATTTCACTACCAAATCTTTCAAAATTTCATATCGAAGTATTCTAAATTGTTTGGTTTCAATTTTATTCAGTTTTCAATTCATTCATTTTAGATTTAAATTTTCTAGATTGTTTGGTTTCAATTTTAAATGTGCAAAAATGGTTTATTATTAAATTCCTCCAGCATAAATTCATTACAACAAAAAATTAAGACAATCATTTCTGAAATTCAAGCTTTAAAAATGAGAAGATTTTTGAACCAGGTATTGAAAATTGAATTATTTTGTATCAAAAAATATTCCAAACCATTAAAAGTTTCGAAATCAACTTTAAAAAAAAAACATTTTGAATTAAAAGGCTTAAAATGGTGCAATTTCAAACATTGGAATCATATATATAAATCTTGTTTTGTATTATTTTTTTAATTCTCAATTTTCAATTCAATATCTTAAAATTGTCCCATTTTTAGTTGAAGATTAAAAAAAAGAATCATTCAAAATTGAAAAAAAAATTTGATTAGAAATTTTCAAGAAAGTATAATAATTCTGAACAAAGTGTAAAAATTAAACAATTGTAACTTTATTTAATTTCGAATTGTAACAATTTTCGTATTATGAATTGGCATGATGAACCCTAAATTTTCAATTTGTCCTTTTCATGAGTTTTAATTTTGTAATTATAGAATTGAAATGGTTGAATTTTGACAAGTATAATTAACAATTAAAATCTTAGCGATTTCAATTTACTTAACTTAATTTAAATTTCAAAGAGATTGAGTATAAACAAGTTTTTTATCACATGTCTTGGCGCCTAAAAATAATTTCAGTTTTAAATGAAGTTCACTTTCGTTTAATTTTGAACACTCCGTAGTAGAAATGTTTTTGCATGTCTCCCATTTAAAATTTCTTTTTACTTTGAACGTTTATTCAGAATAATTTGATTTTACAGTTTTATAATTTAGAAACATTCGATTTAGTTCATAGTTTCAAATTTTGAAATTTTAATCGCTTTAAATTGAAAATTATTGAAATTCAAAAGTTTACAATTTTATGTTATTCAATTTTTAACGCTTTGAATTGGAAATGATAGAAACTGCAAACTGCGAAGACTGTACCAACACATATGTTTATAAAAAATTCTGCATAACACGAAACTTAATAAAAAAGAGGTCCTTGTTTTTTTTGTTTTTTTTTGTATCTCTTAGAAAAAAAACAGTATGAGGAGTTCAGAAAGTTTAATTCCATTTTCTTTTTATTCCTTGCTAGTTCCTCAACATAAAGCATTAGGTATACGGGAAATTCTATAGAACTTTCAAGTTTTATGTCTTTCGTGCTTTAACGTTACTTACAGCATTTTTAATGGTCAAAGTTTACATTCACACTTTTATCTTAAAATACACTACCCTATAATCTTTGAATGCTCCAGAATTTTTCAAATGGCCGAATGCTGAAGATAAAGCCATTTCATTTACTATTTGTTCTTATAATAGAACGGAAAAATCAATATAAGGTTATGATGTTATTCCTCCCGTGAAAGGTATTAATAACTTATGTTCGTATTTGATATGATTTTCCTAATTATGTTTCAATCAACGTTTGTACTCAATGGCAGCTTTATAGTATGTAAATTTATATGACTTTAACAAAAACTCTGAAAAATTTCTGCTTATTATTGTTTTTTATAATAGACACACACAATACATTTTTTGCAACACCCACCTCAAAAGTTGAACTTTTCATGCTTCTAAATGGTGCCTAAAGGACCTTATTTGAGCATTCAGCGGACCATACGTCTTAGAGAAATTGATAGGCAATCGAAATGCACTCATTAGACTAGGACCTAACAAAACAAATATCGTGCACACCGATAAACTAAAGTTATGTTCACAACTGACTATTCGCGACACTACTACTCAAAACCTACCAGTCCCAGATCTGGAGCAAAACCCGTAAACCACAGTAACATCAAAACTAAGGTCCAAATAAACTATAAATATCTGAATAAATATTCATGAATATACCTAAGGACCTAAACCATAACATTCTCCCCACTTTCCAAAATAAGAAATTGTTAAATAAACAATAACATGACTTTGAATCAACCTCAATTAAAAGAAATCAGAAGAAACTACATATCTTAGACCAAATAACTTAAATCTCGGAAAATGAATTTTCAAGGCGCTCTATGACAAAGACGAATTAGATTACATTCTTCTCTACGATCTAAATGAGCCAAACCTTTTATAAAACCTTAAATTTAGCGCATGAATAATTTTAAATTACCTTTTCTTCTTATTTTACCAAGTCATCGGTTCATATTCCCACGTAGGTCACATTTGACACATCACGAGTGAATTTCAGCAATTCGAAGTATGAACAGCTAATTCAAATCCTCCACCGGCTCAGTATTGTTGCAAGTATAACCCTCAAGTTATAACAGCTAATCACGAACTTTTACAGAATGAAAGGTAGATTGAAAATCCATAACGTCTGAAATATATCGAAAAGAAATTAGTACATAGAAACACATAGGCTTAAAATTATGATGGACCTATGGATCTCAACAGACTTATTTATCTTAGTAAATCACGATTTTAATGAACCCAATTATCTTGAAACTCCTGAACAGAGGATCTTTGATCAAAATGGTTCTGCAAGACTTACACTTACAAATTCTTCCTGAACTTTACTTTAAGTTAACTAACATTTGAAACCTCAAAGCAGAAGAAGAAGTAAAGACGAGGAAGGATGGAAAAGAAATATTCGAAAAATTCGAAAGAATAAGGTATTTAAAGATTGATATAAAAATTTAGCGAATTCTAAGATAAAGTTTTCAAAAATATAAAAAATCTTTTGATATGAATCAGTCAGAAAACGGCCACTAAATTAACTCAGTGAGGATTTCTACTGAAAATCCTTACTTCAGACAAAAAATGTAAAAGAATATATTTTTCCGGGATGAAGAAAGTTCGTTTTACAGTGAGTATTTTAAAAAATAAATATCAAAAAAGCTGTTGCTAAGAGAAATAGTCAAGTTCTTCACTTTTCGTCTGACGAAGCCACTTCCGATGAAGATTAGAATTTCATTATCATTAAGTAGAAAAATGAATTCTTACTGTGATATGCGTGACTCGTTCGATTATTCGACGCAATATATCATTATAATAAATTAATATACTTACTTGGAATATTTCTTTGGTATTTACATGCATGGCACTCTCATTTTTCTAATTCTTTTAATTAAAAATAACTCCATTTAAATAACTTATGATAAAAAATATAAGTTTTTACGTGCAGACCTTCAGGAATTAGCACTGCGGCTCGCTTTCTTATAAACGTCGCTAACTCCTACATTCACGACGCCGAGCAAAAGAATTAAAGCATCATAGTTTTTCAGCAGCTGGACCAATGCAAGTAAAATTTCTCAGAAAACTCATGTGGACCATAGTGAACATTTCATCCGCTACAATGTGTCTTTTGCATTTATTTTGGAAACAAGAAAAGTGACAACTTTTAAAAGAGGAAAAAAATGCGCAATAAAATTTACTATGAGGATATATGTTTTAAAAATAAAAATTGTAATTTTAAAAAAAAGTCGTAAGGGGCCAACCGAATGGTGCACAAAAATTGTATACCCCCTATTGCATGCGGCGGTTCAATTAAATAGTTGAACATAATCTTATGTGTACCTTCGATTCCCCTATTATTTTAATCTTTATAAACATTGCTATATTTAATAAACAAAATAATCTTAGCAACTTAGAATTCAGCGACATAGCTCGCTGAATCGGACAAATTTAAAAAATCTCATAATTCTAATAATTAAAACAAAAAATTAAATCTTTTCTCTTTTTTATACCTTTTAGATTTTAATGAATTGTATCCCTTTATAAAGTCCAATTAAATTAAGAAATTTTAAAACTCTGAAAATTCCTTTCTCCCTCATTTTTATCAATTCCTCTTTTATAGGAATATAGCAGAATCTAAGAAAATCTATTAATCCTTAATAGATCCAAAAACCAGCCCCGGGACAACTCAGTCCACCCGTGGATTCATTGATTTTTTTAAATATATTGAAAATTATATTAATACATAGAATATAACTCTTCATTTATTAAATTAAAATGTTACCAATTAAATTTTACTTACCCTCTCGTCCCGTTCTAATTTCAGTCCCAATAGAGTTTCCTCCAGCAAATTAACTCCCTAATGAGGCACCTCAGTGGTACCATATGCTGGGGTCGAAATGGGCACCAGATAGATTGGCGACGTGTCACTTGCCACTGGCAAGGTAATTTACCAGTCGGAGCATATGGAGCCCAAGGTGTGTACCACCTTCACTACTCCACTCTCCAGATCTTAGCGGAAGAAAGGGCCTGCCCGGTTTGTCAAGGTAGGGCCTTCGAAAATGATCCCGCTAGAGAATGTTAGGCCTGTCTAGCCGCCCTAGACAAATCCAAATGGAAGTTTTCGGAGGACACAACATTTAGAATTTTAGAAATATTTATAAGGGAAGAAGACATTATTCATAAGAAAATCTTTAGCTTGTTCGTTCACCCCGATTTAATGCCAAGTTTCTCCACTTTCTTCTTCGCCTCAATCGGAAAGTACCCCGACGGTACCATTATAATAAGCCCTATTATACCAATCTTGAATCTCGAAATAGGACAGTATAATTTACTAATGGAAGGAGTCCAAGAACTCGACTCCGATTCCACTGACTCTGGTTTTGAAAATGACTCCCCAATAGATTAAGAATAAAGTAACTACTTTTACCGACTACGTAACCCGTTTCACTTCTATTGTTAATGAAGAATTTTAGGTCAAATCGACCAACTCAAGGTTAATCTACAAATGTTTTTAAATTTTATGTAAACACTAAGTCGATTAATAAGGAAAATTCAACAAAGATATATATATATATATATATATATATATATATGAGCCGCGTTTCTTAGTGCTTCTTATTTATTATCCCAAATTTTCAACTCGATGTGGCTGTTCGTGTGAAAATAAGTTTACAAATAAAAAAAAATGTCGGTAAGGTCACGTGACCCACTCGTCACATGGCCTTAAGAATGTATTAAAAAATGTTCATTAAATTACTTAAAAATACGGAAATATAAAAGAGGATAATTTTATATGTATGAAAATTTAATACATATGCATTTTCAAAACATTGAAAACATAAAAACAACAAAAAAGACAAAAATCCAATAGTGGACTTCTAAATCATAACCGATTTTTAATTTTTTGTTTGTTGAAAAATGTGTTGGCTATTAGTTAGATGCCGTATGGGCAATATCTATCATTATATTTCCGATCACTTGGATGCGATTCAACTTTTCAATCGTTATCGTTTTCAATGCACAAACTTACATTTTTACCGGGCATTTTTACTCAACCTTACGTACTTTTATCGGACGAAACTTTTTTCATGAATTTATTACTTTAAGTACAGACAAACAAAAAATTTTACATAAGAAATTACTTTTGACCATGTACCCCTTCTCAGCATTGCAAGACAGAATAGAAAAAGGATTGACCTACCTACGTAGCCAAAAGTTTTTACATAATTTATATACGGCTCCTGAGGTAATTACCCTCGTTTACCATCACCTCAGTTACGTACTTAACATGTTTACGCCTTAAACTTAATAACTAGTATAAATACTTTAGAAAGGTAAGAAAAGGTTTGGCAACGAATTCCTTTACTTTTTCATTTTTCTGTATGGGAAAATATTTCAAACAACGCTTATATCTCTTGGGGGCAGTGGTGTAGTCGAGGTCTGGCGGGCCCTGGCGCCACCAGGGTATTTTTTTAGAAGGCTTGACGGCGTCAGGCCACTCTCCTGCCGCACAAAATATTGTTCTAGTTAGCATTAAAAGGAACATTTACACAGTATTAAGAATTTAATTTTAAGACAGTATGGAACCAACTTTATATCAGCAATAAGCTATGAAAATATATTTATAGCAATGGATCATGGATTAATATGACAACAATGTAATTTATGGTGTTTTAAAAAACAAAGAAGAATCTAATTTAACAGTTTCAACAACTTTTACATCAAGCTTTTTCCTTGGAAGACGGCATTTTTAAAATAATCTATACTCTCCATTTTTTTTAACTTACTTCATTATTTTCCCAGTGAAACATTGTTAAAACTGTTAAATTTAGTCCTTTTTGGTTTTTCATCACAACATCAAATTGTACCGTTAAAAAAAGTGAATTTTGAAGGATTTGATACCTATTTTCGCCAAAATATAAAAAATAACGCGAGATAGAAAAAAAACTTGCACATAGACATGGTCAACGAGAAAGCTTTATAACCGAGCATCATACTATATACTCCAGTTTTGTAAATATTTGTTGCTGTACATGAATATTAATGAAATCTCAATAATGACCATAAATTTCTAGGAACTTTTCAATATTTTTCATAATTTTTCTGTTAACCTCACAGAAATTTTCGGTAAATTTTAACATATTTTTGATAAGTTTCAGGTAATTTTCAAGAATTCCGTTTCCTAAGTTGAAGACCACGTCTCTATAGCTTATTCTATAAGTTTCTCTCGTAAGTCAAAGTTTCTATGAAAGTAAAAGTACCACCAGGTCAATTTTTTTAAAGACTACACCACTGCTTGGGGGGTCGTCCCTGTATCACGTAACGCAATTTTCCGACGATTTTGAAACCACCCTCCTCCCTATTTATCGCTTTTTTCGACTTTTCTTGTTGAAGGATAAACCAGTAAATGACGGTCATTCAGAATCAAAGAAATCAGCATTCACACCGTTTTTCACCTTTGTCAAAACGCTAGGCTGACCCCCCCCCCCATAAAAACGTTACTTGATGTATGAACGAACCCTTTTAGAAAAGTGGAATATCTTTACAAGTGCTTAATTAGAATTGTTGAACAAAAAAAAAATCAAATAATATTCATGTCATTTTTTATTTTAATTTACATGCCTTGATCTCTTTGTTGATTTTTGAGTTCCAATATCTTCCTTGAATCATGTTTTTTCAATTTTCGGAATGATTTTAAAGATATATATATATATATATTATATTATATTATGTGTTTAAAAATCGGTAATATAATTTTGAACACTAAAATTGAAATATCTCATTCAATTGATGATATATCTTACCCAAACTTGGTGGGTATAGAACCCACCAAAGTACAATAATAATGTTAGTTTGGAAGATATGAATTAAAAATGGAAGAAATGCGCTATCTGGAGCTATGATATAAGTGAAAAAACAAAATAAATGCATAACAAAAAGTGGATTTTGCATGTTAATTAGGACAAAATAAATTCACAATGGCGTCCGTTTTGAGAAAACGTATAGTAATATAATATATAAAATATAATATAATAATACATATAATATAATGTATATTAATATTATATAATAATATTATGTAATAATATAATATAATAATGTATAATTATTTTTTTTCATTGTTTAAGAATTTCTAACATGCAGACGCACCAGCAGTCAAAACCAATCGATCAATTTCGATGAAACTTTGCATAAATATAGTACATAAGGTGTACATATGTGTCACTTTTGCAGGAGAAAGTAATCCACAAATAAACGACAGTTAGGTTTGAAATTGTGGCACAAAAAAGTGGCACAATAGGCTTTATAGCTTGAGCGCCAAAGGAGCTCTCCATGGGCTCCTCGCCCGTCCTGAAACTAACTAAAAAAAAAACTAGGTTTGAAATTATATATAAAAAATTAGCCATTTTCAAAATATGGAGACACAAACCTATCATCGATTAAGTTATACTGATTTTTTAACAGATTCTTGGAGAAAATTCTTCACAATGATTATTCTCTGAGCTTCAATGATATTATTGAAAAATTGGAGAAATTCTGAAGAAAAAGTTGACCGTAGATTGTATAGATTGTTATTGCTAAAAAAATGAATAAAATCCACCAACAACACTACATGCGAAAAATTCCGCCAAGTACATGAGTAGGGGAGACCGGGGCGAGTTGGACCACTTTTCAGTTTTCAATTTTTTATATTTTTTGTGACGAACTTTTTCAAAACATATTATTGTTATCTTGTTTTGTATACCTTAGGCTTATATAGGTATATATATATATATATATATATATATAATATTTAGTTAGCGACAATATTAATCTTGCGTTCTAAAAAAAAAAAGTATTATTTTCGATTGAATAAATACAAAAATTGATAGCGTTTAAACGATCTTCATCTTAAAATCATCTTTAAAAATCCCAAAGTACAAAATTTGAATCCTACACTCGAACTTGGATTTCAGGAAATTTGATTTGAGCGTTCCGGGAACTGATACCTTACGGCAGTTTCGGATGAGAGAAGCCGCGGGGGGATGTGTCGTGCTCAATGATGTGTGAGAAACAGTAGCGTAGCGATACAGCGCTGTACCCTAACGGCCAAACTGAATAACTGCGTCACGTTGCGTCAGTTCACTCTCAATGTTCAGGCGACCCTGATGCTTACGTTCGGAGAGCATGGGGGGTGCGCTTCCGAAAAGCGCATACCTCTGATTAATTTGAAACTCTGTATACATATGTATTTTGGACGCGCTGATTACGAATATGATAGTGAAAATACCGGCAAATTTGATTTTCATAGTGAAAACCTTGGAAAACCCATAAAATGCATTGTTTTTCGAATTTATCTCGGTAAATACAAAAAATATCGGAAAAGTTTTCAGACCAAACTTGTAAATCCAAACAAAATATATATTTTCAATTCTGCACACTTTTTCTCTCGGTTTGATAGTTTCTGAGAAAATTGCTATTGAAACTTAGTAAGCGCAACAGGCTTGAGTTCTTTTCGGGTGCACTTCCGAAAAGCGCGCACCTCCCATTAATTTAAAGTTCTGTATACTTATGTATTTTGACGTGTTGATTACGCATATGATATTGAAAATACCCCCGAATTTTATTTTCATGGCGAAACCCATGGAAAACCTATAAAAGTAATGGGTTTTCGAATTTATCTCGGTGATTACAAAAAATGTCGGAAAAGTTGTTAGACCAAAGTTGTTGATTCAATCAAAATATACATTGTTCATTCTCCATACTTATCCTCTCAGATTGAGAGTTTCTGAGAAAAACGCTATTGAAATTTAGTAAGGGCAGCAGGTTTGAGTCCAGTAAGTGATCGGCCCTTCTGTGACTGGTCACAGAAATAATATTGGTCAAAACCTTACCCCTTTCCAACGTCTCGTGGGGTCTGGAAGGCACACCTGTGACTGGTCACAGAAATAATGTTTGTCAAACTCCTACCCCTTTCCAACGTCTTGTGGGAGCGGGAAGACACACCTGTGACTGGTCACAGAAATTATGTAGGTCACACCCCTACCCTTTTCCAACTTGCCGTAGTCCTGGGAAGGCACCCCTGTCAGAATCAAAAATATATATTTTGATTGGATTTACAACTTTTGTCTAAAAAATTTTCCGAAATTTTTTGTATTTACCGAAATAAATTCGAAAAACCATAATTATGGCTTTTCCATGGTTTTCACCATGGAAATAAAATTGGCGGGTATTTTTACTGTCATTTTCGTAATCAGTGCGTCAAAATACATAGATATACGGAGTTTCAAATTAATCGGAGTTATGCGCTTTTCGGAAGTTTATGCGAGCCTGGCTTTGAGCCGAAGGTCATAACCAAAACCGTGCACAGATTTAAGTTCGAGTGTATTTGAAGCAGAAGTTATTCTCTGATTTTAAAATATTTTGATTTGTTTTCTTTTTGTCAATTTTCGTGGGGAAGACATGGTTTGGTTGTTAGTCCAATAGGGTAAAGGATAAAATTAAATTAAATTAAAGGTAAAATTAACATTTGAGATAGAAATTGCGATAAAAAGGCTATGTGAAAAAAACACCATTTCTCGAGGTGCATTACCCAATCGCTCGAGTGCTATAGACACATTTGTCGGGGATATGTAGGGTATGTAGAACGCTGATAATTAGATAATTAAATAAGATACATTATATACGTAGTTGAAATTTAAAAAAGTATAAGAAGAGTTTGTTCTCGCTTTCTTTATTTAAAAAATGACAAAAAATGAGTAATGCTCTAATTCACAAGCTCGAAAAATCCCTGTATTTATATATACAGTGAACCCCGGAGATATGATCGATTTTGGGGCTGACCTTGGACCTAACTCCCCGAAGTTATGTTCGCTCCGAACTTAAGCAGTCAGGGGCGTATGAACGGTTTCCGGTGGATTTTACTGCGTGATAAAAAATATTTAAAAAATTGTTTTTCTCATATGGAGACAAGGCTGAAATAAATATTTAACGGCAATAAGAAGGAAAGTTTGCTGTTACACGTTCTTAAAATAAATGTGTTTCCTGTTTACGTACTTAAAACGTTTGCGGACGATTGACCATCTCATTTAAAAGGTGAGCTTTCTCTTGAATAATCGGTCCAGATGCTCTGTCGCTCGCTTAATTAAACCGTTCGAAGACAGCAGCATCCAAAAGCACATGAATATTTTGCACCAAAACACCTCACGTCATCACTTTAAGTGGGGAAGCACACACTTTTGCGTAGTGCATAATGCATACAACGCAGTTTCGTAAGCAGACATACAAAGAAGTTGTTTAACAAAAAATCACTGTTATAAATATTAAATTAACTGTCGACGAAAAACACAATTTCCACAATTCTCACGTCAACGCTTGTCAGTTTGAGGTTGGGACTCCTGATACCTGAATTAGATCGGCCCTCTCCTTCTACCATGTGAGAAAGAGAGGGACGATCCGATTGTGTTCCAATGACAGGTATTTTCATTTAAAAACGATCATTCTCTCTCTCTCTCTCTCTCTGTCTCTCTCTCTGTCTCTCTCTCTCTGTCTCTCTCTCTCTGTCTATCCAAAACTTCTTCTTTGTTTCCTTGGTCGAATCGTAGAGCCTGTTTTGCGACAGCCAACGACATCGCCGCCAACTTAGAAGAAATTTGAATTTGAATTAAATATTAACAAGAAATCTTATAGTAAATAATTAATTATGAACCGTAGTATAACATTTTTGGTTAAAATAAATTGATATTAACTGCTCTTTTTCATTAATATTGCTGCAATAACTTCTAGATACTAATTCGCCTGTCAGATAGCGCCTTGCTTGTTGAAATAATCCGATCAGTGTGTGCCTTCGCTTCAAGTGAACTGTCGCAACGTCACACAGTGGGATGAAATAAAAAAACGAGGTTCAAAATAACTTGTAGCTGGCAATTTTTAACCAATTTTGGATCGTTCAGTTGAATGAAACTGAAATTTGTGTACAGCCTATAGTAAATTTCTTCGAAACGGATTAAAAAGCGAATTTCAGAAATTTATATAATGTATATGTTACAGGCGTAGTATATAATGCGGCAATGTATGTAATCCCTAGGCAATATATAATACCCAGAAGAGACCAGGCAAAGTGTATAATAAATATTCCACATTTGAGAAATTTCTCCCTTTTTTAAAACTTTCATCATTTTGGTAATTTTAAAGATATTAGGATTTATTTCTCTTTATTAATCATAATTAATCATAGGTTTCATAGGGCCCCGAAAAATCCAGTAAGTGAAAAATTGGGTTCTGCGATTTTTTGTGTGCTAATTATGATTTTTTCGTTGGTTATTAAATACGAATTCTGTTTAATACATAAAACTCTACTTTCTATTGATAATTACATGTTTATATAAATTATGTAAATAATTTGTTATTATTGTTAGGAATCTTCACTTGGAATAGAGTTTGGAAGTCGCGGTTTTCCAACTTTTTCAACTTATTTTCAACTTTTGGATCAGAGTGAGTGATCAGAGTGATTCATTCAACTTGACAAAAATAATTGTTGGGACAATTTATTATTATTTTTAATAATTTCGTCTTTGAATAATGATTGAAGGTTTCTTTTTTAATATTCAACATTTTGTTCACGTTTTGCAATTAGTGTGAGATAATAATTAATGCAAATGTGAAAAGTGAACAAAAAGTTAAAAATTTCAGAACAAACCGTAACTATCTAGCATTAATAAGATAGCTATAAACAGTAATAATTTGTTTAAACAATTATGTTGGTTAATTTGTACTCATTATTACCTCACACTAATTGAAAATTGCATAAAGTCATTATTGGTTCATTTTAACTAAAAAGTTGATAATAAGTTGAAAAATACGGAAAAACCGTGGCCTATACTAAGACAAAATTGCAAAAAACAATAATACATTATTTAAATAATTCATGTAAACACCTAATTATCAATAGAAAGTACTATTTTAATCCATTTTTATTTTCAAAAAACCGCAAAAAATCATGATTAGCGCTAAAAACTCACAAAATTAAATTTTTTACTTATAAGATTTTATTGGAACCTTTCAAAACAGACTCAAGGGGGTGATATTTAAAAAATAAGTTTCAATTCGTATTTTATGGCTAATTGTGAAGATTCATGTTAAATTTTAACTTGATTTACCTAATATTAAAGACCCTGTATAATATTTACAAAAATGTCTTTTCATATGGGAAATCCCTATTAAAAACTTCATTGCTCATTCCACAAATTGCCCAGGCATCGCTAGTAGTGTCAGACCTAACTCAGGTAATGAATATATATTGTTTTAATGACAATTTAGTTAAATTTAACTTTCCAATTTTTTCTGAATTACTTTCAAATTTCTATGCAATTAAACTGGAAGCTGTCATAAAAATTTGCCGACAACCAAACAGAACTTTTCCAGAAGTTCTTCGCCCACTTTGTCGATACATGCAGGTATAAATTTGGACCATCTCATTCTTGCACTGACTCAAGACCTTTCTTTATAAATTTGAAAATGATAAGAAAATGGCACTCCTGAAAACTTGAAAAAGCATAAACTTTTTCGTTAAATAAAAAATAGTTGAAATAATTTTTAAAAAATCGCCTGTCACGATATTCTTCGAAATTGAATAAGCTTTTATTTTTAAAAAACGTGAAGATCTGATGAAAATTGTAAATTAAAAATTGATGATACTATTGAAGGTTTTTTAACGGGTCATTCCAGTTTGCCACTTTTTTATAAATAGCGAGCAAACTTTTGTTGAATTCTGTAAGTGTTCGCCAAATTATCAGGTCCTTCTTTAACTGCATCATCATATGCAAAATCAAGATTATACACTTTAACTATCTCGTGTCGGGCATTATAAATAATGCCAAGGATCATATATAATGCCTAGGGATTATATATAATGCCTGCACTATATACTTTGCCTGTGCCATATATATTTTGTGTCGTCAATAGAATCAAAATGTATAAACGTTTAGTTGCATGAATTTTCGAACCGGATTAAATAGTGAAGTTCACAAATGTATATAATTGCATTAGAAATTAATAACTTTTAAAAACTTAATTTTGTATCGTGATTTGTTAAATCCGAAAGTTTGACCACTCGCAATTTTTCATATGAACATGACTTTGAAAATTAAAACAATTCAGAAAATTCGAGAGAATGTAAAGAATTAAGAATGATGTAAGGAATTCTAATTAATTTGAAAGGTCTCATGAAATTCAATTTTTTTGATAACAAATAATTTTTTATTACAGTTACTTTTCCTTATACTTCTCTCAATACTTTTTGCAATACTCACTGTCAATACTTATTTTTCATAGTTGAAAGAACCCCTCTGCCGGCAAGTATTTGGGTGGAAAGTTATTTTCTGGTTTTAAATACATAAATAAATTTAAAAATTTTAGATTTGTATCTGAAATATTGTTTTATTCCGCATCAGTTTTTGTGGGAGGACTTGCTGAACTGGTTTTTGGAGCAGAAGATTTGAAAACTCATTCTCCCTCGCAGAAATCGCCATATATTTTCCCTATTACCCATCTGGCCCCGATAGGGCTGGCATTATCTGGCCCGGGTAGGGCTAATTTCATGGCCCACAGTCGTGCTATACCGGTTTGCCCGTTTGCAACGCTACCTAGTACATGTTAAGGGAAACGTTGAATTATGTATCAGAGTGGTACTCTTATTTACTTTATTGACACGTGAGCTACAGTGTAAAATAGTGATGTTAAATAAATATTAATTAAGTTAGATCAAATTATTCCAAAGTGTAAAAAGAGCACATTGCGGACTCGAAGCACCGTACGATAGCTGGATTGCCATATACAAGTGACGTGTCGAGTGAAAGTGAGTAAATCAGTGCAACTTAACCTCAAAATGAAAATTAAATTATATAATTTAAACTAATTTAAATACTCTTCGAGCTCTTTACTAAAACTAAAATTTTATTGTATTTTTAGATGTAGCTTGTATCAAATTCAAGGCCACAGAGGAGGAAGTGCTTTCCCACAGAAGCATATTTAACAACCCTGAATTTAGCTATACATATAGATTTGAAAATTGGGGAATTTATTTAAACAAAAGTAATGGTCCTATTGAAAAAGTACTTATAATGTGTAATGACTATATGATAATCGTTTGCGAGGGTATAAAGCTGAGGTTACCATACGTTCAGAAAAAGACAGTTGACCCAATTAGACCAAAAATACTACCCATTTCGTTTGACAAGTATAAGAATTTCCATGTTGAAAATAAAATTAAAATATCCTCAAGCTCAAAATCAAGTATAGAACATATTCGAAGCATGCGTCAGTACCATCTATCTTCAGGAAAAAAAATACATGAAAGTGTCACGGCAGAATATTTTATGCGAAGCAATGTTGCATAAATAATACAAAATCAACGTATTTTGAATAATTTACGTCAATATCTAGATGGCTTGTTGATCAGGCATTAGCATACTGGTATAAGACGAAAATTTCTGTACGAAAAAAACATAGTTGTGTTAAAAAATTGAATGAACTATATAAAACCTGGAAAGTCTTCTACAAGAAAAGCGGGAGATGTTCCAATGCTTTCCAAAAAAAGAACAAATTTGCGCGATAACTTGGAAAACTTGTTGGACATAGCTCATGGTGATGGCGTAATGAATTTATAGAGAAGGGCGATGATTACTCAATAGAAAGTTTTGAGAAAGTCTGAAAGTGCAAGGCATTTTCTGATACATCCCGTCCTAATTTCGCATGTTCATCATTCTCATCAATTTTATTTGGCAAATGCAGGAAATGTACATTTGGTGATAAAAAACTGATGATTTCAATGAAAAGTAATAACTATAGCTCTTTGTCGAGATTTAGATAAAGCTCAATTGTTTGATAGGATGATAATGTACGTCGTGTCAAGTATAGGAGAGCGTTTAGGATACAACACAGGTAATTTAAAACTTGTTGTTAACATTTGTTCTCCGAGATTTCAAGATAGATTTTGTCAGCTTCTTATATTTTAGAAATATTATCTAACAATTGTACAATAACAAGAATCCTACCAAAATTATAATATTTGCAGATTTATCCCACGCTTTGGTTAAGTTTGTGTGAAGTGAAATTTGTACATAGTATGAGTACTTTGAGCCTTCCCAAATAAATCTGAAACAAAAGAACCAAAATATTGAAAGATTCACAATAAACGAGTGCAATGAGCTACGTCGAGTCGAATTTCTTTGGTGACTCAAATTACAAACTGATCCTAACGGTTATGACAGAACAATAAGACCTTGAGTCTCAAGTAATAAAGTTTGAGGGTGTAGGTTTCTACATAGGAAATCGTAATAATAACATCAACGAAGAGCTGAATAGTGGTCAGAAGCCAATCAGGTGAATTCTTATAGTAGATTCTCAGTCTTATCACTTTAACATTATATGGACAAAAATTTGAAGAAAATTTCAGCCAGCTGAAAAATGACACTATAAGAAAACAAAAATAGGCATATTCTGATCTGAATTTGGGGAAATTCACCATAGTAAAGTGAGAAACAAAGTACGACTGAAGTATGCTTCCAAATTGAAGGAAAATTTCAAATTGGTACATAGATAACAATTGCACTATGATAGAAAACGTGTTTTCAGTTTTGTCATTAACTAGAAAAAAAGGAAATATTGCCCGTTTTAGTCTCTGGGGCCTGTGAATTTTAAATCTTGGGAGTTCTACATATATTGTCTGCAATTAGACTTGCTCAAGCTTCTGATGTGACAGAGCTGGTTCCATTATTGGATATTGTTGAAAGTATTGTAGGTTTATGATTTTGTAAATACAGTATAAAAACTGCAGAGTTCAGGGGACATGCGTACGCTTGGAACAACGCTCTTAATTAAACTTGCTTCAATTTGCTTGCAAACATCATATCCCTGAAGTAATGCTGTGAACTGTATACAAATAATGTTTTATAAATTTCACGATTATCTGTCACTTAAAAAATGAATGCGCGAACACGGAACATTTTTCCACTGGGTTTATGCTGGCTCAATTGCGTCAGAAATAAACATTTTCGAGCATGTAACTATGACAAATTTATCATTATTTTCTATTTTGACTTGCGCGAAACTGAAGACATCTTTTTAGTACTCATCTTTTTCGAGAGTTATTTTGGTACCGGCCAGAAACTTTTTGGCTTCTATTGTAGACTGAATAAGGTAGGGTATTATACCCAGCGATGCGCGAATGACTTTGTAACCCTAATCAGGGAGGCTCATCTGAAAGAGTTGATGGGTCTCACAGGGTCAGCTCTGCGCATTGCTGAGCTGTAGTGCAACAGCTCAGGGTTCATCGGTAAATCCCGACAAGACCAGACTGGTCATTTTTACGAGAACGTTCGAAGTGTTGACAGTTGAAGCCCTGAATTCACTTGTAAGAGGCTGATGATTTTAGACTCAGTTGAATACCTAGGTGTCATCCTAGATATCAAACTGAACTGGGCAAGGCCACTCACACTCAAAACACACTCGGCTCCCAAGTGAAATTAGTAAAGTGCCAATTCTGAAAATGAGGTAAGAAAAATAAAAAAAACGCTTCAAGTTCATCAACACTTTTCGCCTCTGCATCTCAAGCAGGGTTTTGTGCAAAGCAAATGGTAACCCGTTTCTACAAGAATAAGAAGGAGATTGGGATCCCACTTGGGCGGCATGCCACCTTCTTCTAAGCGGAGGTCCTAGCCATCATCTACTGCGCTGGGCCATCAATAGAGGGAAACGCTGCGGTTAGGCTATTACAATCTGCTCGGACAGCTGAGGGACATTAAATGTACTTGAAAAACGAGACAAAACAGCAGAGGAAGAATATACTTGAAACCTGCAAAAATTATAACTTGATCAGTGGTTGACATCCTAAGCTTCACCAAGAGGTCTGAAATCAACCACTGAGAGCGAATAGTTCTCGCTTTGAGGTGGTTTTTTTTCAGTTCTTGCGTTTCAGCAAATGAAGTCCCGCCGGAGATATCGTTAAATACAATAAAGTATTTATCTCCCGCTACGCGCTCGGTCTTTGGATTTTCCACACATTTGTGGACAGACTCTTAAAAATTAAAGGTCAAAGCGTTAAAAACTGTAATTTGATGAGTGCGAATTCTCTTTTGTTAAAGCTCTTTCGGATTTGACGATCATATTCTTATCACGTATCTCGTGCTTCTCACTCGATTTAGTCCAAAATGTAAACTTTTCTACATTATGTTCAACACTATCATATCTAACGTATATTATATTTATTTCTGTACCTCGGAATTATGATACTCTAGGGGGTAAGTATTTTTAAAACTCAAGATAATATTATAATATAGAATCCATTAGAACAATTTGGTGCAAAAACAAGAAAGAAATAACAATGATACCTTTTAAAACAGTAAAAGTGTCAAAAATATAGAAGGGGTGATTTCCACCCCTAAATATGAACGATTGCCCAAAAAATTAATTTTTTTTTTCTATAGTCTGGGATCCTCTTTTTACCTGCAAAGTTACAAAAAAATCGGCGTCGGACACCAACCTAACCCCCCTTGTGAGTTATTCCATACTATTTTTACAGTAGGGTGGGTCGAAAATAATTACTTTTGGAATTCGAATTCGTGAAAACGCGGAAAAGTAGCGTATTCGGGTCCTAAAAAAGTATAATTAATTTGGAATCGATCGGCATGTAGCTTGGTTACCCGCGCTCGGAAAAAAGGTTTAAAAAATTTCTTGTTTGCAGAGTTGTTAAATTTTATTGAGTTTCAATTTTTTCTTACATACCTGGACGTCAGAGAAGTCTTCTCAATTTGTTTCGGATTTTAATCTATCATTTTTTGAGAGATAATTCCTATTTAATTTGCCATTGTTTTTGGATTTTTTTTAAACGTTTGCAAATAGGAGGAGAATTATTTGAGGTACATGAAAACTTTTTTAGTGACAAAAATGCATTAGAAAAAAAAATCCCCAAGACGAAGGAATCAAAATTTGCAATACAACGAATTTTTAAAATTTTGATTTTGGTATTTAATGAATTTCGATTCCTGGGTCTTGGTGATTTTTTTCTAATGCATTTTTGTAACAGAAAGTTTTTATGTGCCTCAAATAATTCTCCTCCTATTTGCAAACGTTTTAAAAAAATTTCCGAAAACAATAGTAAATTAAATAGGATTATCTCTCAGCAAATGATAGATTAAAATCCGAAAAAAAACTGAGAAGACTTCTCTGACCTCCAGGAATGTAAAAAAAAAATTGAAAGCCAATAAAATTTAAAAACTCTGCAAACAAGAAATTTTCGAAACCTTTTTTTCGAACGCGGGTAACTAAGCTGCATGTCGATCAATTCCAAATTAATTATATTTTTTTAGGACCCCAATACGCTACTTTTCTGCGTTGTAGCGATTTTGAATTCCAAAAGTATTTTTGACCCAACCTATTGTACAGTGTGGCCGTGCGTCAGAGAAAAAATCAGGGAAAAATCAGGGTATTTTGTTTGACTGGGAAAGTCACGGATTTTGAATTTAAAAAATCTTGCTAAAGTCAGGGAATTTCAATAAGAGGTACTTCAACTGTCAAGGATAAAAAATTTAAAACTTTTTAATTTGAATTTGAAATTGCTTTATTTTATTTGTAAAAGATTCTATTTTGAAAATATAATAAGATTAAGATTGTGGTATTTGAATATTAATGGTCAGGAAAAATGAACAATTGGTTGGGTGAAGGTTGAACTAATTTATTTAAAAAATCACTTTTTTGTTGTTGAAAATTCATCATTTTAGTTAAAAATTAATCTTTTTGGCTGAAAATTAGATTTTTAAATTGAAAATTGAACTATTCCAGTTGAAGATTGATTATTTTGGTTAAAAATTAATTTCGTTGGTTGGAAGTTTAACTACTTAATTACAAACTTTTTTTTTGTTAAAAAATTAATTTCTCAAGTTGAAAATGTAACTATTCCATTTTTGGCTGAAAATTCATTTCTTTTTAAATTGAAAATTCATCTCTTGGGTTCAAAATGGAACTATTTTATTGAAAATCTGTTTTTTTTTGGTTGGAAATTTATTTTTTGAATTAAAAATGTAACTATTCCGGTTGAACTACTACGTTGAAACTGTTTTGTTGTTGTTAAAGAATTAATTTTTTATCGAAAAATGTAACTTCTTCATTTTTGGCTGAAATTTTATGTTTTAAATAAAAAACAATTTGTTAAAAATAAATTTTTGGTTTGAAGATTCATCTCTCAGGTTGAAAATTGAATTATTTTATTGAAAATTCGTTATTTTTTTAATTATAATTAATTTTTTACCTGAAAATGTAACTTCCATTTTTTGTTGAAAATTGATCTTTATGGTTAAAAATTCGTCTTTATTGGTAGAAAACTCATATTTTTGGTTGAAATTCATATTTTCGGGTTGAAAATGCAACTTTTACAAAACAATCGTCTTTGGCTTGAAAATTTAACAATTTGGATGAAATTTGTTTCTGTCTGGTTTGAAAAAGCTTTATTTATTGACAATTCGTATTTTTGATTAAAAAATTTGAACTTTGGGTTTAAATTTGAACTACTTTCTTAAAAATTCTTTTTTTTATTTTCAAGTTTCATCATTTTAATTGAAAATTCATCTCTCTGCTTGAAAATTTTAATTGTTTGGTTGAAAATTCAACTGTTTTGTTAAACCTTCGTCTATTTGGACAAAAAAATTCGTCGTTTTAGATTTAAAATTGACCTTTTTTGTTAATAATTAAGCTGCCTTCTATAAATTCAATTATTTCGTTGAAAATGCAACTTTTTTGGTTGAGATTAATCTTTTTGGTTTAAAATTCGATCATTTCGTTGAAAACTCATCTTTGTAAGTTGAAAGTTCAATAATTTGGTTACAAATTCAAATTTGGTTAAAAATTTAATTATTTTTTTCGGAAATTAAATTTGAATTAGCTTAAAAATAGATAACTCAGTCAAATTTCAATAAGTTATAATTTTTTTTTTAATTCTGTTAAAGCTTAAAAAATGAAAAAGTTCAAAATATTTTCGATTGTAAGCGTCGTGATTTTTCACCGTCGTAAAAGAAGAATCACCAAGAAACGGGGTTTTTGACCCTAAAATCAGATTTTTGAGGCATGTTTCGTGAAAATTATCTTTTTACTGCAAAAAAAAAGGTACCTTGAAAAAGTAATTTTTTTGTCCTGGAAAACCTGGAAAAGTCCTGGAATTTTTTTTTTTCTAAAAAGGCTAGACATCCTGCTAAAACGTTACTTATTTTATGAAAAGGTTACTTTTGGTTACATTTTTTGCCCCAAAGGACGAAATGAATTAATTTATTATTCGTATTATTTAAAAACGCGTGAAGTTCACTCTCCTATTAGATTCTATTAGCAATGTGCCGTTAAAAGTTTCAATCGGAAACTTTCACTTTGAAAGTTTCAAAACACGACACTTTTGATCAATAAATATCAGAAAACTTCTAGAAAGTTTATATTGGTTTCAAAAGATTTCAAGGGATTTCAAGAGATTTCTAGAGACCCCAAAGTATTTTCACAGATTTTGGGGATTGTCGAAGTATTTCAAAGTATTTCAAGGGATTTCACCAGATTTCAAGTGATTTCTAAACATTTTAACGATTTTTTTTCAAAGTTGTCAGAGCATTTCAAAATATTTCACGAAATATCAGAAAACTTCTAGAAAGTTTATATTGGTTTCAAAAGATTTCAAGGGATTTCAAGAGATTTCTAGAGACCCTAAAGTATTTTCAGAGATTTTAAGGATTGTCGAAGTATTTCTAAGTATTTCAAGGGATTTCACTAGATTTCAAGGGATTTTTACACATTTAAATGATTTTTCAAAAGTTGTCAATGTATTTCAAAATATTTTACGGGATATTTAAAAACTTCCAGGAGGTTATAAAAGATTTCAAAAGACTTCAATGGATTTCAAGAGATTTCTAGAGACCCAAAAGTATTTTCAGTGATTTAAATTTATTCATCGTCAAAGCATTTCGAAATATTTTAAGGGATTTTAGGAATTTTCAAGTTTTTTCTAAAAATTTTAACCGTTTTTTAAGATTTTTCAATACATTTCAAAATATTTGACAAAGTATTTTAAAATATGTCAAGGCACTTCACAAGTTTTCAAGTAAATTCCAAACATTTTATCGATTTTTTAAAAGTTTCCAATATATCACGAAATATTTTGCAAGATATTGAAAAACATCTAGCATGTTTAAATTGGTTTCAAAAGATTTCAAGGGATTTCAAAAGGTCTATAGACACCCCAAAGTATTTTTAAAGATTTTAAGGATTATCAAAGTATTTCAAAATATTTCAAGTTATTTCACAAGATTCCAAGTGATTTCTAAGCATTTTAACGATTTTTTAAGAATTGTTAATACATTTCAAAATATTTTACGGGATATTAAAAACCTTCCAGGTGGTTTAAAAAGGTTTAAAAATTTTTCAAGGGATTGTCGAAGTATTTCAAAATATTTCAAGGGAATTCACCAATTTTCAAGTAATTTCTAAACATTTTAATGATTTTTTAAGAGTTGTCAATACATTTCAAAATGTTTTAAAAAGTATTTCAAAATATGTCAAGGGATTTCAGAAGTTTCTAACATAAGTAAATTACAAACATGTTATCGATTTTTTTAAAGTTGTCGATATATCTCAAAATATTTTGCAAGATATTGAACCTAGAGAACCCGAAGTATTTTCAGAGATTTTAACGATTGTCGAAGTATTTCCAAATATTTTAAGATATTTCACAAGATTTCAAGTGATTTCTAAACATTTTAACGATTTTTTTTTTGGTTCCAAAGGAGCTTCAACAAAAAGGAACCTCTCTTGCTGAAAAGGAACCCAAAATGATCAATGGTTTCTAAAGGAACCTAAAGTACGGATTTAAACCGTTTTAATAGAACCTTTTTGTCACTTCTGCCTTGATTCACTTCGAATATTTTACAAGTTAATTATGCATATTGTGCTTGATAATTCGAAATAAATAATATTGCACTGGAAAAAAATTTAATGAAAAAAAGAAGGGATTCCAATGGATATCAAAATATTTTGAAGAATTTGAAAAATTTTAGGGTAATTTTAAACTCCAAGATTTTTCAATTGATTTCAATAATTCAAAGGTGTTTTAAAGGATTTTCAATTTCTCATAGTATTTTTATAGATTTTAAGAAATTTTAAAGAGCTTTGAAATGTCTTAAGGGATACCAAAAGATTTCAAAAAATTTGAAATATTTGACTATATTACAAAACTCCAAGATTTTTTAATCTATTTCAATAATTCAAAGTTGTGTCAAAGGATTTCAAATTTTTATTGATGTTTTTAAAGATTTTAAGAAATTTTAAGCAGATTTAAAAGATTTTGAAAAATATCAATAGATTTTAAAGAATTTGAAATAGTTGATGGTATTTTAAAACTAAAAGATTTTTCAATCGATTTTAATAATTTGAAGGTATTTTAAAGGATTTCAAATTTTTCATAGTATTTTTAAAGATTTCAAAAAATTTTCAAGAAATTTAAAAGATTTCGGAAAATCTGAAATATTTGAGGGTATTTTGAAAAACTCCGAAGGTTTTCAGTCGATTTCAAGAATTCAAAGGTATTTTAATTTGAAGGATTTCAAATATTTCATAGTATTTTTAAAGATTTCAAACAATTTTAAAGAGATTCAAAAGATTTCAGAGAATTTGAAATATTTGGGGGTATCTTAAAAGACGCCCAAGTTTTTAAATCGATTTCAAGAATTCAAAGGTATTTTAATTTAAAGGATTTCAAATTTTTCATAGTATTTTTGAACATTTCAAACAATTTTAAAGAGATTCAAAAGATTTCAGAAAATTTGAAATATTTGGCGGTATTTTAAAAGACTCCCAAGTTTTGAAATCGATTTCAAGAATTCAAGGGTATTTTAATTTAAAGGATTTCCAATTTTTCATAGTATTTTTAAAGATTTCAACATTTTTCAAAGAGATTCAAAATATTTCAGAGAATTTGAAATATTTGGGGATATTTTAAAATACTCCAAAGTTTTCCCATTGATTTAAAATATCCGAAGGTATTTTAATTTAAAGGATTTCAAATTTTTCATAGTATTTCTAAAGATTTCAAAAATTTCTAAAGAGATTCGAAAGATTTCAGAGAATTTGAAAAATTCGGGGTATTTTAAAAGACTTCAGAGTTTTTCAATCGATTTCAAAAATTCAAAGGTATTTTAAAGGATTTAAAAGTTTCCATGGTATTTGTAAAGATTTAAAATAAATTTAAAGAAATTCAAAAGACTTCAGAAAATGTGAAATATTTGGGGGTATTTTAAAAGACTTTAAAGGTTTTCAATCGATTTCAAAAATTCAAAGGTATTTTTATTTAAAGGATTTAAAATTTTTCATGGTATTTTCAAAGATTTCAACAAATTTTGAAGAAATTCAAAAGACTTCAGAGAATTTGAAATATTTGGGGGTATTTTAGAAGATTCCATAGTTTTTCAGTCGATTTCCAGAATTCAAAGGTATTTTAAAGGATTCAGAGATTTTGAAATATTTGGGGGTATTTTAAAAGATTCCAAAGTTTTTCAGTCGATTTCCAGAATTCAAAGGTATTTTAAAGGCATAATTATTGTATCAAAAAACGTTCCTACAATTATTCTTGTAATGTATTGAATTTATTTTTAGGTTTCTATAAAAGCGGTTTTAGTTTTTTCTACTTTTTATTATAAATTTTCCACCAGGGAGCTTGTTTTTTAAAAACTTTTTCAACTATTGAATTACTGCTAGAGAATTCTATATTCCGAAATACAAAAATAAAAATGTCGCTCATAGTATTAAATAATTTAAAATTCCCCTGGACGACTCGTGTCAAGAATACGAAGCTTTTGCTCGAAATAGGAAGCACACATTGGCAGAAGGTAGAATAAGTACCTATAGGGGTAAAAAGAACGAAAGAGGACTACTGCAATCGTTTAATAATGCAGATCACTCGAAAGCCCACACTTTTGCGCCGGAAGCGAGTTTTCCGGTTTTTTTTTTTTTTTTTTTCTTTCGATCTTTCTTCTATTCACCTATGCTCTCGTTACAGTTAAAAAGGTGCTTTTGTCCTTTTGATGAATCAATGTTTTTCGAAAGAAAAACCATAAAGGGATGCGTAAAAATAAAAGCTCTTTTCTTGTTTAAGTTTTATAAATCGAAAACTTTGATCTTTTTGTTTTTTTAAAAAAAGCCGCCTTAAAAAAATTAGTCAAAAAAGGGATACTGTCCCTCCCCTACTTCCCCTACTTCCCCTCCACACACTTTAATTTTTCCCTCCCTTCCCCCACTTCCTCATCTACTTCCCTCCTTCACCTATTTCCCCCACATTACTCTCACTTTCCTTACCCCGTAAATTCTCCTAGTTCCCCTCCTACCGCTTCCTCTACTTCTCCTTCCCGTATTTCCTCCCCCTTCCTCTACCCACATTCTCCTACTTCCCGTCCCTTACCTAACTTCATTTACTTCCCCCTCTTCGTATTACAACTACTTCCCCCCCACATTTCCCCTCACTTCCCCCACTCTATAATTTCCCCTCACTTCCCCTACCCTATAATTTCCCCTAACTTCCCCTACCCTATAATTTCCCCTCACTTCCCCTACCCTACACTTTCCCCTCACTTCCCCTACCCTATAATTTCTCCTAGTTCGCCTCCTATCGCTTCCCCTACCTCCCCTCATTTCCCCCATTTCATCTCGTTTCCTCTACCTAACAAGGAGATGATGAGTTGTAATTTTTTTTTAATCTTGTAAATTCCCTACTTAGAATTTATTGAAATTTTTTTATGGATTGGTGTGTTTATTTATTAAATTCAATTTTCTTTAATTTGCAACAATTGAATTTTCAACTGTTGAAAATTCAATGATGAATTTTCTTAAATTTTCATGAGTTGAATTTTTAACAGTTGCTTAAATTTTATCCAATTTTTGAGATTTGAAAATTCAATAGTTTTAAATTGAAGGAAACTGTTGAAAATTGAAGAAAATTGAAAATTTAATTTTCAACTGTTGAAAATTGAAGAAAATTGATAATTGAATTTTGAACAGATGAAAATTGAATTGGTAAAATTTAAGAGAATTGAATATTCATTTGTTGAAAATTAGAGAAAATTTAATTTTCATCAGCTGAAAATTAAAGAAAATTGATAATTGAATTTTCATCAGCTGAAAATTCTAGTTTTTAAAATTGAGAACATTGAATATTCAACAATTAATTTTGAACAGATGAAAATTCTATTGTTGGAAATGGAAGAAAATCGAATATTTAACTGTTGAAAATTGAAAAAAGTTGAATTTTGAACTGTTAAAGATTGAAGAAAATTTAGCATTGAAAATCCACTTGTTGAAAATTTAAGAAAATTGAATATTCAAGTGTTGAAAATTAGAGAAAATTTATTTTCAACTGTTGATAATTTAAGAAAATTGATCATTTAATTCTCAACAGAAGAAAACTGTTTAGAATTGAGGAAAATTGAATTTTCATTTCTTGAAAATCGAAAAAATGGATAATTGAACTTTTAACAGATTAAAATTCAATTATTGAAATTGAAGAGAATTGAATATTCAAATGTTAAAAATTAGATGTAATTTAATTTTCAACTGTTGAAAATTGAAGAAAATTGATAATTGAATTTTGAACAGAAGAAAACTGTTGAAAATTTAAGAAAGTTTAATTGTTAACTGTTGAAAATTAAAGAAAATTGAATTTTGATTTGTGGAAAATTGAAGAAATTGATAATTGAGTTTTGAACAGATGAAAATACAATTGTTGAAATTTAAGATAATTGAATATTCATCTGTTGAAAATAAGAGAAAATGTAATTTGATCGTTGAATTTTCATTAGCTGAAAATTTCTATTGTTGAAAATTGAGAAAATTGGATATGGAACAATTGATTTTGAACAGATAAAAAACTATATTTTTGAAAATTGAAGAAAATTGAATATTTAACTGTTGAAGATTGAAGAAAGTTGAATTTAGAACTGTTAAAGGTTGAAGAAAATTGATAATTGAATTTTCATCAGCTGGAAATTGAAGATATTGATAACTGAATTTTGAACAGATGAAAATTCACTTGTTGAAAATTGAATAAAATTGAATATTCATTATGCAAGTATTGAAAATGAGAGAAAATTTACTTTTCAACTGTTGAAAATTGGAAAAAAATTGATAATTTAATTATTAACAGTCGAAAACTGAAAAAAGAACTTTGAATTGTTAAACATTAAGGAAAATTGATAATTGAATTTTTAATGGGCTGAAAATTCTATTGTTGAAAATTGAAGAAAATTAAATATATAACTGTTGAAAAATGGAGAAATTTCAATTATAGATTTTCTTCCATTTTCATCAGTTGAAAATTCTATTGTTGAAAATTAAAGAAAATTGGATATTCAACTGCTAAAACTTTGAGGAAATTGAATATTCAACTGTTGAAAATTGGAGAAAATTTCATTTTTAACTGTTGAAAGTTTAAGAAAATTGATCATTCAATTATCGACCGTAAGAAACTGTTGAAAATTGAAGAGAATTGTCAATTGGATTATCAACTGTTGAAAATTGAAGAAAATTGATAATTACATTTTCATCAGCTGAAAATTGAAGATATTGATAACTGAATGTTGAAGAGATCAAAATTCACTTGCTGAAAATTGAAGAAAATTGAATATTCAAATGTTGAAAATTGGAGAAAATTTCATTTTTAACTGTTGAAAGTTTAAGAAAATTGATCATTCAATTATCGACCGTAAGAAACTAAGACGATTTTTCAAAAAAAAAAAAATTTAACAAACAAAGAAACGAATTTTTAACAAAATATTTTAATTTTCAACCAAAGAAGTTAATTTTTAACCAAAATAAATATATTTTCAAAAAAATTAAGTTTCAACAAAAGAGTGTAACAAATAAATAAAATTTATTTATTTATGTAAAAGAGTGTAACATTTATCAAAATATTTGAATTTTCAATTCATGAAATCAAATTATCAAATTCCTTCATTTATTTAATTCTTATAATATAAACAAATGAATGGATGCACCAATTCATAAATTTATTGTTATAAGCAATTGTTATGAACAAATTAATTTATTTCACATTAAACAAAAATTTTCTGTTAGATGATTCCTTGCTTTCAATCGATGCGAAAATTATGATTGTTTAAATAAATTTAATGGAAAAACAATTTTATAAACAAATTTTTCTCGTCTCATGCATTTTCAAACTAAGAATTTCGGTTTTTAATTAACTAATGTAAATTTTAATTGACAAATGCTGACTACTTTCCTTAATAATACGAAAAAATTAAACGTTAATAAAAAGGAAATAAATTTTCTTAATTAAAAATGTCGCACTGCAATAAGCTGGAAAATCCAATAGTACTATAAATTACGCTCTTTTAAAGTACTTTGTTAACGAAGATGGAAATTTTCTTATGTTTTTAAATGAAAAATATAAAATAAAAATTTCGAAAGGAATTTTGAAAAGTACGAAATAATAGTAATTGTTTAAAATTACCTTTTATTATTAAAATTTTTTTTGTTTTTTATTTTATTTCTAAAAAGACGAATTTTTTCAAAAAGAGTTGAATTTTCATCAAAAAAGTTAATTTTTAACCAAAAAAGATAAATTTTCATCCAAAAATGACTTTTTTATCATAAAAGATGAAGATTTAGTTTGAAGCGACAAATTTTTTTAGAAAAAAGTTTAATTTTTGACTATAAAATATGAATTTAACAAAATAGTTTAATTTTTAACAAATTAATTGAATTTTTAACTGAATGACGAATTTTTTATCAAATAATTAAATTGGCTACAAAATATATGTTCTTAACCAAAAATTTAATCTTTAAATTTTCAGTTAAAAAAATTAATTTTCAACAAAAACGAAACAAATTTTTGACCACCCGAATTTTCTACCAAATAGTTGAATTTTCAACTTACAAAGAATATATTTTTAACAAAAAATAGAATAGTTAAATTTTCAGATAAAAAAATTAATTTTTAACAAAACAAAAAAAATTAATTTTCAACAAAACAGTTGAAGTTGAAAAAATTTTTTTTTAACCAATTAATTGAATTTACAATCAAAAATATAAATTCTTAATAAAAAACTTAAATTTCAACCAAATAGTTTAATTTTTTACCAAATTGTTGAATTTTTCAAACAAAAAGACAAATTTTCAAAAAAAAATTTAATTTAGAATCAAATAGTTGAATTTTTAACCTATAAAGAATATATTTTGAACCAATAATAGAATAGTTAAATTTTAATATAAAAAAATGTTTCTAACTAAAACAAAACGAATTTTCAAGAAAAATTAAATGATCAAATAGTTGAATTTTTAACTTATAAATAATATATTTTCAACCAAAAAAAGAAAAGTTAAATTTTCAGATAAAAAATTAATTATTAACAAAAAAAAAAAAGAATTTTCAACAAAATAGTTAAGTTTTCAACAAAAAAAGATGAATTTTTAACCAATTAGACAAATTTTCAACAAAAAATATGAATTTCCAACAAAAATTTAATTTATAATCAAATAGTTGAAATTTCAACCTATAAATAATACGATTTCAACCAAAAATAGAATAGTTAAATTGTGAGATGAAAAAATTAATTTTTAATTGAAACAAAACGAATTTTCAATCAAAAATATGAATTTTCAACAAAAAATTAATTTTTAGCAAAATAGTTAAATTTTCAACCCAAAAAAGATGATTTTTTAACCAATTGACTGAATTTCCACTCAAGAATATAATTTCTTAATAAAAAAGTTAAATTTCAACTAAATAGTTAATTTTTTTACCAAATTGTTTATGCTTTTCAGGCAAAAAGACGAATTTTCAACAAAAATTTAATTTATAATCAAATAGTAGAATTTTTAACTTATAGGGAATATATTTTCAACAAAAAATATAATAGTTAAATTTTCAGATGAAAAAATTAATTATTAACGAAAAAAGGAAAAATTTTCGACAAAATAGTTAAATTTTCAACCAAAAAAGATGAATTTTTAATCAATTAGTTGAATTAAAAAAAAAGAATTTTCAACAAAAAATTTAACTTTCAACCAAATAGTTTAATTTTTTAACAAGTTGTTGAATTTTCAAGTCGAAAAGACAAATTTTCAACAAAAATTTAATTTTTAATGAAACAGTTAAATTTATAACTTATGAAGAATTTTTTTAAACCAAAAATGAAATAGTTAAATTTTCAGATGGAAAAATTAATTTTTAACCAAAAGAAAACGAATTTTCAACAAAATAATTACATTGTCAACCAAAAAAGAAGAATTTGAATAAAAAATATACATTTGTAACAAAATTTTCAATTTCAACCAAATAGTTGAATTTATTAACAAATTTTTTAATTTTCTAGCCAAAAAGACAAGTTTTGTAGCAAAAAATTGTGATTTGTAACAAAAATTCAATTCAAAATCAAATAGTTGAAATTTAAACTTATAAAGAATGTATTTTCGAAAAAAAATCGATTTGTTAACTTTTCAGATCAAAAAAATTAATTTTTAACTTAAAACAAAACGAATTTTCAACAACATAGTTAAATTTTCAACCAAAAAAGATGAATTTTTAACCAACTGATTGAATTTCCACTCAAAAATATAAATTCTTAATAAAAATGTTAAATTTAAACCATATAGTATGTATGTATTTTCAAGACAAATTAAATTTATCATCAAATAGTTGAAATTTCAACTAATAAATAATATATTATTAACGAAAAATAGAATAGTTAAATTTTAAGATGAAAAAATTAATTATTAAAAAAAAAAGAATTTTCAACGAAATAGTTAAATTTTCAATCAAAAAAGATGAATTTTTAACCAATTAGCTGAATTTTCAATAAAAAATATGAATTTTCAACAAAAAAGTGCACTTTCAACCAAATAATTAAAATTTATCCATTCAAAGAACCACTAGCTAATAAATCACTCTCAACCATAATATGCGTTAGACCACAGCCATCGATAAATTTACCTATGGCTTTGAATGCAGCTAGCATGGTGTGAAATTGACCCATATGAATGAAGATGTTATTAAACCCTGGTGCTTCCATACTTTGAATTTTAAATGCTATTTTGGCAATAGCTAAATCATAAGTTACTTGGATATAACTTTGGGGGCATTCTTCCGCAATTTTCTGACTTTCAACCATTGTTTGCTGGACAACAGGCCTGTTAGTTGAAGAAAGGTTTATTGGAGGGAGATACGAGATTCTTTGACTCAAATCATTGTCCTTATATATTCGGCTCTTGAATCCAACCCACATAGGTGAGTTTTTAATTTTGACAGCATGCGAGAACATCCACAACAAATCAACTTCGGTTGCTGATGACAGAGTTTTTGGATTTTGTTTCCTTATCTCACTCTCCAGTAGCAATAAACTGTCGGACATTCGAGGCTTCTTATGGTACGACGGTATGTCAGGAATGATTGCATCAAAGGTTCTTCTCTTTGCAAGTTTATTTAATGCAGGCTTGCTGCGACCGGTCGATGAAGAATGACTTGGTCACTCCGACTTCCAATTGAATTCGTTAAATGATCCCCTTCTTGTCGTGACATTTCATCTTGTGCCTCAAGAAAAACTTCACTGCTATTTTGACGTGATTCAGCATTTTCTGTTAGACACATTTCACATGTAGAAGCTATACATACTGCGGAGGAAAAATCTTCGGATGCCATCTGTGAATGAGGAAGAATTTGATCACTCACACTTTCAGTTGAATGATTGCTTTCTTCTCGTGACATTTCAGCTTGTGAGTCAAGCAAAATTACATTCCTATTTTCAGGTGATTCAGCGTGTTCTCTTCTCGATATTCCAGCTGGAGAATATGTAGGTACTTCAGCAGATAAATCATCTGTAACATCGGTAGTTGGTTCTTCAAACTGAAATATAATTCCCACTGTGTCATGAAGTGTATCGTTACCGTTACTAGTTTCGACGAACCTATCAAAGTTATCAAAAGCTACTCCTGTACAGGGGTGCGAAGCTAATCTTATACCAGCTGGACAAGTTTAAGAATGTTCTGTGGCAGCATGTGTCAGTTCAGTTTCAAGTTCTTCGATCACATTATAGCTACAGCAATGTTCATACTTATTTACGATGTCAATTACCTTTCTGCTACTTGTTAGGCTTTTCAATGCTATCCCGAGAGACATATGTTTTGAAGTTTTTACTCGCCCATTTGTAACTGCATAAATAACATCTTGAGACAGCGAATTGACTTTCCTCAAACGAACAGAAGTATTCCTGCGCCCGTGATCCAAACCACCCAATAGAGTTAGATAAAAATTATGCAGTGACTTCGGTGTTGAAGATTCGCCTTTCATTACATCTTCAGTTGTTAATTTGGCAGGTAATTCATCTTTTTTAATTGCAAGCAAATCTCTTCTCAAAATAAGAGCAGCTCTTTGTAACACATCTTTTTCTTCCAATGACGAGAATATCAAATCAGTAAGGTCACTTTCAATGCCATTTGCAGGGGCAATCACTTTTTTATTATGCATTTTTGCGATTTTTATTTGTTTCGAACAGTTTTTCTGGATTTTTGATTCAAAATGTCGCTGTAAAAATGAGCCTTTATATTTTTCGAGATTTTCACTACAAATTCGTTGTAAAATTTTCTGAAATATGCTGCATAACGAGGACAGGAAAATACTATTTCCATTTTCGATTAATTCATTGTGCACGTACACAAATAATTCGTCGTACGCTTCTTTGCAATTAGATCTTGCAGTAGTGTATGCGGAAGTTTTCTTGTTATGAGCAGCTGCGTTAATTTTATTTTGATATTCCACTCTGCAAATAGGATGGTATAAGACTTTATTACATATTTCATTTTCTTTTTCTAATTTTGACAAGAATGCTGCATCGTTTGTTTCGTAGGCGTATGTCTTCATGTTTTGCAGGCGAGATATTTCACAATAGTAAAGATTTTCTAATATACCATTTTGGCGCCTTCTTTCCATATCGCCAAATACACACACATTCGCGGGTTTGTGGAGGTCGTAATTGTTCGATGCGTCCTGTGAAGATTCTGTTATGAAAATTGTATTTGATACATTTTAAAGTGCTATTCTGGGTGAAACTCCAGTTGACGAACATCTCGGATGCACGCTAGAGGGCTGCTGGATATCGGCATTGTTCCATTTATCATGTAAGGTGTCTGCTATTGCAATTTTACTTGATGTTTCCTGCAGTACTTTTCTCGCTGGGATTTCATTCGAAAAACTGGGTTGCACGATTGAGGGCTGCTGTATATTCGCATTGTTCCATTTATCCTGGAAGGAGTCTGCCATTGCAATTATACTTGATGTGTTCTGCAGTACTTTTATTGGTGGGATTTCATTCGAAGAACTGGGCTGCACGATTGAGGGCTGCTGGATGTCGAAATTGTTCAATTCGTCGTGCAAACATTCTGATATTTCATCTGTACTTGATAAATCCTGAATTACCTGTCTGGGTGGAATTCCAGATGATGAAGAACTCGGCTGCACGATTGAGGGCAACGTTTCCTTACGTCCCCGAAATTTTTTCATCGACGCCGAAAAGGATTCGTAACAATTCCTATGGTAACCCGTAATTCCGTCGCAAACATCAGGCAAATTAATTTTATTATACTTTAATTTGTTTTCAATCCTTGTACTTAAGATAGAGTGACAATTTGCCAATGATTTTGTGGTGAATAGAACAATTGTTCCTCCACTCTGAAAGCCGTAAATAACGCAATATTGCTTTAACGTAGCCATTTGCACTTACATTGTTTGTAGCTAGCGGCTATTGTAAGAAATTGAGAATCATGGTAGTACAAAACTAAAACAAAAAACTTGTTTGAATTTTCGCATGGCAGTCTATACGAAAAAACGAAAAACGCAAAAGTGGACGTAAAAATGACAAAAACAGCGATTTTTGCTGTATTTCGTGGGAAAAAATGGAACTTTTTATGTCTAGTTAACTTAATCACCATACCTTTAGAATTTGTTGGTACGCTCAATCCAATTTCGCTGTAAAAATAACCCAATTAGATCGTAGTTTGTCTTTAAAACTCTAAATTAGCCGGAAAATGAAATCATTTTATTTACATTTATTATCTCTATCTATCAGTATTACCCTCTTTGAATATTAAAAATTATGTTTTTAAATTAACTTAGTCATAATTATTTAGACTGGAAGCAATAAATCATCCTTTATTTCTGTAAGCTACACTACGCAATAGCTTCAATAGATGAATGAAAAATTCGAATTTCGAAATATTTTATCATATTTATTTACGAAAAAAATTGTAATATGGTGACTCTTAAAGCAGCAAATGGCTCAGAATTGTTAAGACTTGACATATTTAAAAATTATTATCAAAAAATTAGAATTTAACACTGATATCAAAACCGTTAACTAATTTTTGTAACAAATATTTGTATTGTTTATGCTAATAATGCCCGGTAGAGTTATAATATCACATAAGCGGCATTGATTAAAGGGATGATGTGAACTTGAATGTGAGACGAGACGCACATCACCGAACGATCCTGTAGTATATAATATGACACCTTTCTTTAGGTTAAAAATTCCCGGTACTGTTATATCACTGCTGCAATTTGCGTGACGTGTATAAGCGAAACTTGTTCAAACTTACATAAAAGCATGTAACATTGCAACGACATGTGACATGCATGACATATGACGGCTCATATCAAAGGGTGATACCATGACTCACCTCTTTGGTATTTTCTTATGATTTAAGCAAAAACATGACACATCATCCCTCTCCATGCGCAATCGCACATACACACAAATATAAACTCATCCTTACACGGACATGCACTAACACTAATCGGTCCAGAACCGGCACTATACCACTACTATCATCATCATAATTCTCAATATTTTCTATAGATTCATTCTCTACTTCTTTAACAGGATCAACTTTTTTTCTGTTCGCAAGACCACTAAAAATTTTTTCAAGGGGTTTAACAATGGCTTTGAAAGTATTACTCAGTGTTTGTTCAACTGCTTCTTTACCCAATTTGATTAATTGACGTTTTCTTTTAATTGCTTCACTAGCTTAAGCAATTTGATGTAAAACATCTTTTTGCTTATGAACATTATCGATTCTCAAAGACATCTTGATTTATCAGAGTCTAAAGTACAACTAGCTTCGCAGAATATTTGCATACTTTTTAAAACTAATTTCTCAAATTTATAAAACAATCGAAGCCCTTCTTGTATCTACCTTAATTAAATTCATTATCTTTATCAATAACGACAAATCCATATTTATCATTATCCAACAAACTGTACATAATTCTTTAAATTTTGAATATGTCATATCTGTATTCACGTGATCATCATATATATGTTTAAGATTCAGTTCATCCTGTTTAAAAAGTACTAAGAAATTAAAGTTATCGCAAATTAAATGTTTCGGAATTCTTGTATACGTTTGACATTAATAAAAACAGTCCATGAGTCTGTGGCGTCCCATGGAAAAAATGCTCGAATATTATCTCATTTATCACACGCCACGTCATCAAACACGATTATTGAGTTAGGTTGTGCTTCACTCCATTGAATGACTTCTTCATGTTCACTGAATGAATAATAATAATAATAAATCTCTGCCACTGTCTATAGAACTTTTTCTAAAAATTTGTATTCAGGTTGATTCAGAAATTTTGAGTAGATGTAGATATTCTCAAATCTCAATCCGTTGGGGTGCGTTAGTAAAGTAAGCAAAGCATTCGTTTTTCCACAGTTGGATGGACCACAAAAAATAGCTCGTATACTGTTTGGCAATAAATTTCCATGACGCTTTTCTTCTCTCTTCCACGATTGTGTACATTTATCAAAATTTGCAAGAGGCAATTTCGTTGGCTGTGTTTTAAACTCCATCTTGATAATGACTGAGTTTGGAACTATAAATAATGTGCTTTTAAGGGTTTACACTTCAGTTGACAAAGTATTCTTGAACGTATATAATCATACGGTCAAAATGGGCGTTGTTAGTTACAAAAAGACTGTTAAGAAAATTAGACGTGGTAAAGGACTATTGAATAAGGTTATCAATAAACTTCCTGCAGAATTATACATTCCTGGATATCAGTACTGTGGACCTGGAATCAAATTAGAAAAATGACTAGCACGTGGTGATCCCGGTATTAATCCTCTTGATAAAGCTTGTAAGGAACACGATATTGCTTATTCTCAAAAAATAGGCAATATTGAGTTGAGAAACGCAGCTGATAAAGTCCTAGCTGAAAAAGCGCGGAATCGTGTATTAGCTAAAGACGCAGGAATAGGTGAGAAGGCAACTGCTTGGGCTGTAATGAACGCCATGAAAGTTAAGTCCAAATTTGGCATGGGTTTAAAAAAAATCCTGATATTAAAAAGAAAAAACGATTGGTTTTGCTGCTGAGAAAAATTATAATAGCAGCTAAATATCAATGGTTCCCAGAAAAGACACTCATTCAGTTATCAAATCTGCTCTTCAAGGTGCGCGTGCAGCTGAAACAAAAACTGGCGGACAACGTAACGTGAACAAGCCTCGAATTCTACCCGTACCAAGTAAAGTTGGAGGTGTCTTACCTTTTCTCATACCCCTTTTTGCAGGCCTCACTGCTACTGGGGCATTAGCCGGTGGGGCAGCTGGTATAGCTAAGGCTGTCAATGATACAAACGCAGCTAAAAAACAACTTGAAGAAAGCAAACGTCATAATCAAACAATGGAGGCTATAGCAGTAGGAAAAGATTTATATCTCAAACCGTACAGGAAAGGCTTAGGACTTAAAATTAAGTCTCAAATAAAGAAAAAAGAAGGACCAAATAAAATAAAAAAATCTAAAATAAAATTACCGCAACGAGCAATGACTGACTTTGATTTACTTAAATATGTAAAATCCATGAAAATTCCTCACTTCCGTGGAGTTTTCATGCGTAATGAATTACCCGAGAAAGGTCCTCATAAATATGAAAAAGCAATTGTTAATCTGGATGATAAAAATAATTTAGGTACACATTAGTTTGCATACAGAAAGATTGGAAATGAAGTTGTATATTTTGACAGCTTTGGTAATCTTCGAACACCCTCAGATCTTGTTAAATATTTGGGTGTTGATAGCATAAAATATAATCATGAGAGGTATCAGAATTACGATTCGTTTGTATGTGGTCACTTGTGTCTTAAATTCTTATGTAATCAACTGAAATTCAAAAGTTTTTATTATCTATATAAAGATCTTACGTGTGGTGACATCAAGGGCCTTAAGTTCGTTCTTCGTCCATTGAACCACCCCAAACGAGTAGAGTGGAATATATATCAAAGACCCAATAAGCACCTTTATATGTAAAAAAACATTTTTAGTTCAAAAAATATGTAAAAATGTTTTACACAACCATATAAAAGTGACGTAAGGCAAACGAAGGCTAATTTGAAACAGAAAATATATCTCAGGTATTAATGTATAAAATATTGATTTTTTATATCTGCAGACAATCTTTGAAGACTAAACCTAATGCTTTATATAGACTTTATAAATAATTGTAGAAATAACTATGAACTCTAATTCAGTATCTATAAGCCACAGTAAAAGAAAAATTCAATTTAAATACTTATAGGACGCGATAAAGTACGCTTTGCGCCTGATGAGTGATGGACATAAAGATGCTTATTGGATCGGACAATATATTTATATATAAAAGAGCCGATAAGTACCCTTATATATAAGAAAACATCTTTGGTTTCAAAAATATGTATAAATTATTTACATAACAATATAAAAGCGATGTAATGTACAAGTAAGCTAATTTACAACGAAAAATATATCCTAGGTATTAATGTATACAATATTTAGGTTTTATATCTGCAGCAAATCTTTGCATAGTAAAAGTAACGCTTTACATAGACTTACAAACTAATTACAGAAATATCTAGCAACTTTAATTTAGTATATAGAAGCCACAGTGATAGAAAAATTAAATTTGAATAGATAGGACCCGATAAACTATGATTTTTTCCTAATGTGTGACGGTCATAAAGGTACTTATTATTAGATTTTCCGAATCAGTACTTTAAGGGAATTTTCGTTATATTTGGTTTTTCGTCAATTTTTTCTTTTTTCAAGCGTGCATAAAAACGGCAGTTCCTATCCGATTTTAATGTTTAAGGTCTGAATGTATTCGTTTTAGGGAGTAGTTTCAGAAAAAATATTTACCATGCGTGTATGTCAAAAAATAAAAAATTAGGGTCATCCTGAAAGTTGTCTATAAAATTCACTAAATTTCAAGAAACTTAAAAAGCTGCCAATTTCTAATTTTCAATTTCAGGACTTAGCTTTTATATAAAGTTATAAAGTATATTAGACTAAATAAAAATTTCATGGAAATAATTTTAGTGGAGCTTTTGTTTTTCTTTGACATCAATATTTAAAGGGCTAAAAAGCTACTTTCATCAAATTTGCCATTTTCATAACGACCTCATTGCTATAGTCCAAACTTTATATGTGAATATTATGTGTAAAAGTATACATTACAAATTTTGTTCAGTCATCAAGAAATTTGTTGATTTTTCATACTGCACTTTTCTATCAGGCGATAAGATCTTGAAAAACCATAACTTGTTTTGTATTGAACACTTTTCTCTACCATCAATAGTTTTCGAAAACAAATCAATTTCGTTATCAACAAATTTTTGACTCTTTTTTGTTTTGTGAAGATGGTTTAGAAAACAACTCCAGATAATAACAAGCAAGAATTATTAGTCCTACCTAAATCGATATAATGCGTGTGTGTTAATATATTTAACGTCTAAAGAATAAGGTAAATTTACCAAACAGTTTTCTGCAAGTAACTAATGGGGAAGTTTACACCACCCAGCTGACCATTCCTGTACAGGAACCTCGGAGGATCCTATGCATCTTCCTGCACATGAACCTGCACAAGAACCTGTAAGGTAATCTTGACTGTTGCTGTTCAGGACTTGGCGAAGGAAACTATACATGATCCTGCGAAGGAACCCGTATCTTTAATGAAGATAATAGCGATTTGAATTAAGTGATTACGACGTTTCTAATTGATAATAATTACTAGCGGAGAGCGACCTGCTAAACACCCTTCCGTATCTAATGCGGACCCACTAAGAACCTATATATACTTACTGAAAAATATGTGTAAATGCATTTAAGCAGAGAGTCAATCTGTCTATGGATTTGGAAAGACCTAACATTTCATAAATAATGTGGTATTCCGCTAACGACTTTAAGTCTCTAATTTCAACCGTAATTATGAGATGATGTATTTGGAACAAATTAAAAGATCGATGTTCACAGAAACCATCAATATGCTAATATATGGGGCATCCGTAGTTACATTTTCCAAGATCAATAAATGTCAAGCAATATTCAAGCAAGATCATAGCGACTCGAATGTAGTGTTTATACCGTTTTTAATTTATAATAACTGCAGTCGGTGGGCGACCTGCTGAACACCCCTATGTATCTAATTTAGGTCTAAGAAGAAACTATATATAAACAAGCCGAAAAATAATGTGTAAAAACATAAGCAAGCATTCAGTGAATCTATGACTTTGCAAAAACCTGACATCCTATTACTAATATTATATTCCGCTAACGACTTTGAATCTCTAATTTCAAACTTAATTATATTATCTCATATCCGGAACGATTAACAAGATCACTGTTGATAGAATCCATCAGTACGCTGTCGTACGAGGTAGCCGTATTGATATTGTCCAAGTTTAATACACATCATGGAAAATTCAATGAAGATCATAGCGATTTGAATTAAGTGATTATGGCGTTATTATTTAATAATAACCGCCAGCGGTCAGCGACCTTCTAAACACCCTTACGTATCTAATGCGGACATAATAAGAACCTATATATACTTACTGGAAAAATATGTGCAAAAGCATTCGAGCAGAGATTCAATCTATCTATGGATTTGAAAAAACCTAGCATTTCATTACTAATATTATATTACGCTGACGACTCTTAACTGTCTAATTTCAAGCGTAATTATAATATCGCGTATGCGCTACGAATAAAAAAATCGCTGTTAATAGAACCCATCATTATGCTGGCGTATGGGGAAGCTATATTCATATGCTCCAAGTTCAACAGATGTCATGCAATCTTCAACTAAGGTCATAGCGACTCGAACTAAGCGATTATATCGTTTTTAAACTGTAATAACTGCAGGCAGCGAGCAACCTGCTAAACACTCTTACTTATGTATTTCAGAACAACTAAGTACCTATATATAAATACTGTTGTAAATTGGACATTAATTCACTGTTTTATGAATTTTAAAATTTGTGTTCTTAATTTATTTTCTTCGTGTTCCTTTTACATTTATATTTCTTCGATTTATCCTATATTTTATGATATTGTTTTTGGAATGTAATGCGAGTTAAAAAATTGTTTCCGTCAATAAAAATATATTTTTTCTAATAGTATCCCAATATAGTTTCTTTTCGTTAATCACTAATACTCACATTCAACACTCACCAGTAGGACTCTCCGCTAATACTCACTATTAGTACGCTCCTCTAATACTCATCACTACGTTATACTCATCCCAATACTCACCATTAGGTGCTCCCAGTGAACACCGTCAAATATCTCCAACATTTAAAAATACTAATCCTCTGTTTATTATTATTTCTTCGACTTTTGAAAACGTTGATTAGATTGGGGTTCTGGTTTTCTTAGTGCTAAGTTAGTTTAAATGTTTCACATTTTCTTTTACATGTAATTTTGTGAGCTTTTCATTTGGCGACCTGATAAGCACCTTTTGATGTATTTTTCCTCCCACGCATTTACTAGAAGGTTGAAAACTAAAAGCAAGGTGGCGAACATCTCTGGAGACTGTCCTCTATCAATTCCATGAAACAAAATCTCTTTATCTTGTCTGACCGATAAACACCTTGTAATGTACGAACGCGAACCAATAAACACCGCTGAATCACTTAAACATTGAACCTTACAAAACCTTTGTATATTATTATTTCTACGACTTTTTGAAACGTTAATTAGACTGGCGTTCTTGTGTTCTTCGTGTTGAATAAGTTTCCCTGCTCTAAATCTTCTTTTACGTGTCATTTTGAAGCCTCTAATTTGACGACCTGATAAACACCGGTTTATGTATTTTTCCTCCCAAGCATTTACTAGAAGGTTAGAAACTGAAAAATTGACAGTAAACGTCTCAAGAGACTGTCCTCTATTAATATCATTAAACAAAATCTCATTATCTCATCGACCCTATAAACACCGTTTAATGTATGAATGCGACCTGATAAGCACCGTTAAATCTATGAAAAAATGTAATCTCTCAAAAGCTTTGCTTATTATTATTTTTTCAACTTTTAAAAACGTTGATTAGATTGGCGTTCTTGTGTTCTTCATGATAAATATGCTTCACAGTTCAAAATTTTTTTTGTGTGTCGTTTTGATGCTTTCAATTTGACGACCTGAATGACACCATTTTATGTATTTTTCCTCCCACGCATCTACTAAAAGGTGAAAAACTAAAAAATTGGTGGTAAACGTGTCAGGAGACTGTCCTTCATTAGTACCAATTGATAAAATCCCATTATCTCGCCGACCCGATAAACACCGTTTAATGTATGAATGCGACCTCATAAACACCGTTAAATCTATGAAAAAATTTAAACTCTCAAAAGCTTTGTTTATTATTGTTTTTTCGACTTTTGAAAACGTTGATTAGATTGGCGTTCCTGTGTTCTTCATGCTGACTAATTTGCACAGTTCTACATTTTCTTTTACATATCATTTTGAAGCTTTTAATTTGACGACCTGATAAGCACCGTTTTGTATATTTTTTCTCCCACGCATTTACTAGAGAGTTAAAAACTTAAAAATTGGTAGTAGATGTCTCAGGAGACTGTCCTTTATTAATACAAATTAACAAAATCCCATCATCTACACGACCCGATAAACACCGCTTAATGTATGAATGCGACCTAATAAACATTGTTAAGTCTATCAACAAATTTAATCTCTAAAAAATTTTGTTTATTATTGTTTGTTTGACTTTTGAAAACGTTGATTAGATTGGCGTTCTTGTTTTCTTCATACTAAATAAGTTTCGCTGCTCTACATTTTCTTTTACATGTAATTTCAAAGCTTTTAATTTAACGACCTGATAAGCACTGTTTTATGTATCCCCCCCCCCGCATTTACTAGAAGGTTAGAAACTGAAAAATTGGTAGTAAACGTCTCAGGAGACTGTCCTGTATTAATAACATTAATCAAAATCTCATTTCCTCGCCGACCCGATAAACACCGTTTTATGTATGAATTCGACCCAATAAACACAGTCAAATCTCTTGAAAACTAAAATTCACAAAACCTTTGCTTATTATCATTCGTTCGACTCTTTAAAACGTTAATTAGATTGGCGTTCATGTGTTTTTCACACGAAATAAGTTTCACTGTTCAACATTTTCATTTACATGTCATTTTGATGCTCTTAGTTGGACGACCTGATAAACACCGTTTTATGTATTTTTCCTCCAACGCATTTTTAAATAAGGTCAAAAACTTGAAAAAAGAAAGCAAACATCTCAGGAGATTGTCCTCTATTCATCCCATTAAGGAAAATCTCATTATCTCGCCGACCCAATAAACACCGTTTTACGTATATATATAATTAAAAACACAGGTCACAGGACTGGACGAAATCACAACAACAGGCCGGCGAAACCCTCGTGTGTTTTGAGGACATGAAGCGACCCAAGAATGACAGCTTTCTGAATTCATCTCGCAAGTACAGTGGCATCTTTTTGGCACGCGGTTATGGTTTAAAGGTTACGAACCAGTGATCGTTTCGCACCTACGAGAGCACCTATCACAAGGACTTACTTGTACCGAATATTTTGGGTACAGTCGTTGCAGCTCCCTTCAAAGGTATTGATACTTCTCGTTTTGGACAATGGACTCTATCTCCCTTGGAGCGTTCGGCAGGGCAGGATCGCAGCCAACACCGTCAGCGCGACAAAGATGGTAATAAAGCACTCTTAGGGCAGCATTATCTCTGTAGATATATGTCGTTTCTGCGAGGGTGGGACTCCCCGATAGCATGTGTTCTAGGAACTCAGCGTGTGTATGACACGCTCTGCACCTATCGCTTGAAACTTCTTGACCTAAAATGGGGTTACGGTATGCTAAGGTGGAAATTACATTGTCCTGGCATGCAAAAATGAAACCGTCTGTACCTGAATTAAGCCCTGATGATTTGAGAAAAGCAAAAGTTTTTTCCTTCGACAAGGACTATTTTTCTACATTCCTGTGAAACTTTCCGTGCATTTTCTTGTCGAATAGCTGCTGATGGAATTTTTCAAATTCTGCTCTCTTTACATCGGCTTTCAGAAGTAAAGCATCTAGATGGAGTAATGCACTTTCCTCATTTCTGACGTTAAAATTCAGGCCAAGGGTCTCAGCTGCCTGATCCGCGGCTTTGTAAAGGAACGCTCCTTTGCCAACCATCTCGTGATTCCTGACCATTTTTAGGAGAGGATCTTTTCCGATACGTTTCGGCTGCTATGTCAGCCCTCATCAGTCAAAACATTTATTGCTGATTTAGTGATGGTAAAAAAAAAACCCATCAAAGCAATTCAAAGACACAGAAACTCCACTTAAAACGTAAAAGTAGTAAACGTATCAAACACTTATAAATTGTTTAAAATAAAACAAAACAAAACTTGAATTATGAACGAAGGACAAAGACATTAATGAGTCGTTGACGGATGACAGTGTCAGAGTATCCCAGAATTTTGACTTTAAGCGACCTCTAAATATTTTATTACAAATATATACAAATTTGTAACTCTATTTCTCGTCCAGAGAAGCATGTTGTTCCATGATGGCCAAATTTTCCGAATTTTCAAAAGCTTTCATTTAAAAAAATCGGTACTCAAAAATTTTAAATATTATAACATTTCGAACTATAACAAATACTTATGAATAACGTAAATTATTTCTAATTTGCCAGTATATGAACGTTCCTTATAAAGCGATATGTGTGTTATGAGTAGACGCTTCCACGAAGGTGAATGCTTCGTATGAAAGAAAAACTCTCGAGTTTGAATAATCGCCTTCCCAAGACTCTGCTTAATATCTTCATCCCCTCAGTAATATTCCAGAACCAAAAAAACCACCCCTAGTTTATTTAACGAACCCTCTCACCTGCTTTCACTAAAACAGCTGCAAAAGAATTGAAATTGAAAGTAATAACCCCAGGTATCTTCCCGAAACATTTAATATTGTATACTTTCAAATTGAAGCATGGGGTAGATAAAGAAAATGGTTCTTGAAATCGTAATCAATACCATTCCTAAATTAAGTGTACTGGAACCGCCATGAAGTTTACAGAATGGAAAATCGATCAATTAAAATCTAAGTAATGCACATGAGCAAAATAGGTGTAAACAATTATTATCTGAAGAGTTTTCAAGATTTTTTTTCATTTCAATTTTATTTTATTTTCTGGGATGTCCCGAGTGGTCGCAGTTTTTTTCCAGATTTGAGGATAGTATTCTGCACGAATGAATTAACTGATTCAAGACATATGAGAGATCAAAACTGGAAACACAACAATTTGATCCAATTTTACTCCAGTTTTGATCCCCCAGCTATCCCAAAATCTGGCAAAAATTGTAAAGGCTCGATACTAAATTTAAATTTATTAATTCCATATTGAGTACACTTCATGGAGATCCCAATCAATTACTTTGAAGGGGCCGTCCCATGTGGGCAGAAAACGTTGGCGTAAAGCAGAAACTCATGAGAGTGAAAGAGACAAATAGATCTGTCATTCTTTTTCACTCTCATGAGTTTCTGCTTTACGATGTCTTCTGCCCACATGGGATTGCACATTTAGGCATGGTATTTCTTGCGGTTTCAAAACCAACTTTTTTAGACCCACCCAGCACTCCAATTTGAATCTGTACAGTATTAAATGTTTCTTACTTCCAGGTTGTCCAATTTAAATTTCGGATCAAAAATTTTTGTGGACGTAGTTCAAAACATCTAAGATGAGGTTCGTTAAATATGCGAGGGGATCTTTTCGGGGCATGCTGATGAATGTTGTTGATGAATCGAAACAAATTTTTCGAATAAGACTTACGTGTTTCATAAAGGAGAATCTGAATATGTGAGACGGCTCCGTCCAAATACAACATCACTGCCAAGGAGAAAGAAAAGAGGGAAAGGTACCTTGTAAGGGAGCTGCAACGACTGTACCCAAAATATTCAGTACAAGTAATTGTCCTTGTGATAGGTGCTATCGGAGGTGCGAAACTATCACTGGTTCGTAAGCTTAAAGTCATAATCGCGTGCCAAAAATATGCCAAGGCATTTGCGAAATGGACGCAGAAAACTGTCATCCTCGCGTCGCTTCGTGTTCTCAAGACACACCACTGTTTCGCCGGCCTGTCGTTGTGATCTCATAGTGAGTTCAGCAGAAGCTGGTGTCGTTGGAATAGGCCCTTTGGTTTGACTCAAGCGGAATCGAAGCCGGAATCGAAGATATATAGAGATCAAGATATAAATATATATATATTTTTTCGGTTTTGATTCCTTAGGAATCGATACGAAGGGCCTATGACAAAGCCACCGAACGCATCCTCGAGATGCAGATAGAGGGTCCCTGTACCAAGGATTTCTGCAGAATATGGTTACAATAATTAATAAGCAGTCGCGAACAATTGTCCACAGATGGTCCCGAAGTAACAACCCCTAAGCGAAGGCGCGACGACCGTGCCGAAAGCTAAATGGCACCTTGGAGAGGTGTCTCAAACGGTGAATCTGGGACACCAGGCGACTTTTCAGAGTATGCAACCATATCCTCGCATGCGGGGCTCTACTAGGATGGACGAACCCTTTTTCCTAGCTGCTAGTGGGAACCGCAATGATAACACCGAACATAGTAGTACGTGCGGTTCCAAACAATCGAACGCTGACTATCCTAGAGTAGGGGGATCCTATCAGGACGGAGCCAATGTGATGGACCGGCAGAATCTCATTATTTTTAAGTGGACGGATCGAATCAGGGACGACCTGCTGGAGTGCTATGATACCAGTATGGCCCCTGAACAAAAACGTTACATGGCGCGACTGCATACTCTGTGGTGCACGAAACACCCAGAGCTCTCGCATTTTCCGCATAAACGTCTGCAAAACCGTGCCAAGGAACTCCGGAAAAGGGGTTATATAAGTGGAGCGCCTACTCAACCGCAGCCAGAACAAGCCGGCAACAAAATAAGGGAGGCGTCACTGAGACCAACCGCGAGCAGGCATCTAATCGAGAAAGAGCGATGCTTCAGGACCCGGGGAAACATCGACATTCAGGTTTCTCTCAAGCACAAAGATTTGACTGAACTGGATGGAGAGCTTCGTGGAGATTTTTTCGAAGAACCCGACCTCTGGACTATCAATTGGAGTGTGTATAATGCAGCCAGAGCTTTGCCAGATGCAAACCGTAAAACAAAACCAACGGTTGATCACAAGACCAAAAGAAGAATGCATCAACTCAGCACAAAGGTAGGCTGGTCAAGGTAGCACGCTTCCCGCATTCAGTGTGTGATTGACTACATAACATCTGGTAGGACTTTCGCTGCCAAGGTTCGACAGTTCGCGCGCGAACTGCGGGTCTGTCATCACACACTCAACAAGTCAAAGCTACTGACCATCTTTCCTTCTCCATTCCTCTTCCTCCTTCCTTCTTTTCTTCTCCATCCTACCCAACACTCCCTTCACCCATGCTACTGTCCTTTTGTCCCCCCTTTCATGCATCAATACCTCCATGCTCATTTTACTTCTTTCCACCTCTACGCACTCCTCCAACCAATGCTCCACTTTCGCAAACCCTTTCCCACACAGTTCACACATTCTCTTTTCCCTAGAGAGCCATAACCTATTAAAATCCTTCATGCACCCACATCTAATCTTCGCTATAAGCTCCTGACTTCCTTTCTCTTCTTTCTCACACAAATACTGCGCTCTCGCTGTTGGCATAATCCAAACATAGTTCCCGTTAAACATTGACTCTCTTATTCTCTCTTCCCCTGCTGTCTTCTTTCTCTCCATGCCGTTTTTATTAATCAACTCATATACCTTCCTTACTTCCTCATGCATTCTTCTCACGTCATCCTTCTGTAATCCATTCGTTCTCAAATACCTTTCCCTTTCAGCCTTAATTTTCGTACTCCCTCTCCTGTTCTTTTTCTCCCACCAACACTCCCTAACCAGCTTACTTCCCCCTCTTCCAAAAATTTCTCTTCATATTTACACGCCCGACTCCCCGCCAGAATTCCTACACTCGTTCCCCCCGTCTCCCTCTTGACAATATAATTCGGCGTGTTCCTTGCCAACCCCAATGTCCACTTTACATACTTCTCCTTTGTCCTATTTACCTCGTCACTTTTCTTCCACCCCCATATCTCTACTCCATATAGTAGCACACTCATCACTAGTGAGTTAAACAATTTCATTCTCCTTTCAAAATCATCTGCGAATAACTTTTTTCCCAACCCCCACAACTGCCTCATCACCACATTTGCCCTCCTCACTCTCTCTTTTATGTGACCATCCAGTCCCCCATTCTTTCGAAACACAAAGTCTAGGTACACAAACTCTTTCACCTCCTGTAACACCACTTCCTTTCACTTCCACTCCCCTCCCTTATCCCTCCCACCTCCTTTTCTGAATACCATAACCTTGGACTTTTTCGCATTCAGCTCTAACCTGCTCTTATCCAAGTATCTTCTCAACCTCTTCATCATCTCCTTTAATGCCTCCTCCCTTCTAGCCAGCAACACTATGTCATCTGCATATGCTAGTGACCAAATTCTAACCCCTCCTATCCTAACTCCTTCTACCACCCCGGCTTCCAACTTGCATTCCATATCTGCAATTAAAATCGCAAAAAGCATTGGGCTAAGCGGACACCCTTGCCTTAACTCCCTATCCATCCAGAATCCCTCCGAAATCCCCTTATCTCCTCTTACCATATCTTTGGCCTCTTCATATATCTTCCTCACCCGCTCGATCAGGCCTCTCTCCACCCCCATATCCTCCATCGCCTCGCACAACCTTTCCATATCCACCAAAGGAAACGCACCTTTGAGATCCACGAAAAATGCGTACACTCTAGTCCCCTTCTTTGCTAATTATCTAGCCACCACGTTCTGCAAAACGCAGATATTGTCGGTAGTACTTCAACCCGCCCTTAGGCCTGCCTGTGTATCCAGCAATATTCCTTTCCCCTCGACATCGATCCGCAGCCTCTCCGCCACCACCATCGCCCATCCTTTATACGCCGTATTCATTAGCGTTATTCCTATATAATTTTCCTGTCTGTTCCTGTCTCATTTCTTATACAGTGGCACCATTTTCCTTTTTCTCCACCCTCCTGGGAATCCCTCTCCCCTCCATACTTTCTTCACTACCTCCTTCAGCCTCTCCCTAACCTCTTGTGTACTAAACAGCCATGCTTTGTTCTCTACCTCATTCAGCCCTGCTGCTTTCGACATTCTTGACTTCCTTATCTGTTTTTCTATCTCCTCATCATCCAACTCCTCCATCTCTGCCTTACGCGTGCTTCTACTCCCACTATCCCTCTTCCTTGAAACTGAGCCCACAATGATTCTTTAAAGAACTCCCTCCACTCCTCCCTCCCTATCTTCTCGCTTATCCCCACTCTACGCTTTCTGAACCTATTTATTATCTTCCAGACATCCCCTCCGTCTTAGCATTTCCTTACTCCTCTTCCAGATCTTTCTCCTTTTCCTGTTCTTTCTTCGTACACATCAACCTAAACTCCTTCCTCATTTCTACGTACTCCTCCCTTATCGCTGTACCCTCTTTCCACTTTCTGTACTTCCTCTTCAGCTTCATTTTCATTTTTTTACATTCCCTATCCCACCACGACCTCATCATTCCTTTCTTCTTCTTTTTGAATAACTTCTTTTGCTCGCAATCTTTCACTTACTCTTTTAAGTCCTCTCGTATCTCTTTCGCCGACTTCCATTCAATGCGTAGCTTCCCTAACTGCTCCTAATACCTCTCAATCGCCTAACTCGTCCAGGTCGCTCTCTTCCCGTCGACTAATCTTTCCCCCTTGCCTTCCGCCGCTTTCACCCCTTATCCACAGCCCTGATGGCTGATGGTCTGATTCTACCCTCCCTTCCACTGCGAATCTTTCCGTCTCCTCCCACCCTTGCATATTCACAACTACATATTCAATCACCGACACCCCCACCTTACGTACATATGTGTATGCTCCCTCTTCATCCACCGTTGCCATACCATTCGCCACCATTCAACCTCTATTCTCCATCCAGTCCCTCAGAATCTCCCCCTCCTTATTTATTAACTTGTTCTTCGATTTTCTTTCGAAACTCTCCCCTTCCCTCCCCATCCTGGCATAAAAGTCCCCCCCCCCCCAGTACCACCATACCCTCCTCTCTTTCACCTAGCAAGTCTCCCACCCTTTCTTCAATTATTTTCATCCCATCCTTATTGTACACTGTCACAAACTTGCACCTTACCCCTCCTATCTTTACTTCTCTATTTTGAATTCCCTCCCCCTCTTTCTCTCTATTAACTACTCCTTCTAATCCTTCTCTGACGCCGGTTATAATTCCCCTACTAGCTCTTTCTTTCTTCTTCATTCTGACTGCTTCCTGGAGTCTCCACCTATACCCACTTGCCAGCTTCAGCTTTATTCTAACCCACTCCTTTCTTTCTACCCACGTCTCTACCATTTTCACAACATCAAACTCTTGGATATACCTCCAGAACTCGTCATCCTTCTTCTTTATCCCTGCTACGTTCCAGTACAGCACCTTCACTACTCATCACTACTTTACAACCGAGCAATTCACGCCTACCCCGAAAGGGAAACGGCTTAATGATATAATAATAATAATAATGCTTTCATTGGCTTAAAATGTTAGTTTTCGCTTTTTTGGGGAGATATTTAAAATGCTGTAGCTCTGTCAATTTCCTTTGTATTGAGAAAAGGCGTGCCCTAACTTTTGAATTTCTATCCAAAATAGCTGGGTAACAAACTCGATCTCTCTTTTTCGTCCCTGAAACTGTGTGCCAATGCACAATCCAATCCGATTTGGCTTTCGAAAGTTATCCGATACACAGACGACAACGACAGACGGACAGACACCGACGTAAAAACTCTTTTTTGTCACTCAGGGGGCCCCAAAACGTCAACATTTCATGGAATCCACGAAAGTCCTTTTTACATAAAACCAATACCTTCTCATTATGATGAGAATGTAATCATTTATTATGTATTGTGCCAATAAAATTTGAATTTTCGATTTTTCAAGAAAACGGAAAAAGTGACTATGAGAATCTTGTAGGACTATCAAACAGTAACACTTTTCTTCCCATGACTTTTTTTCATATCATGCTTTAATTGGCTTAAAATGTTAATTTTCGCTTTTTTGGGGAGATGTTGATAATTCTATAACTCTGTCAATTTTCTTTGTATTGAAAAAAATTATGACAATAATATGTTTTTATTTTCGAGTTCTACGGGCGGCCTTCCATGGAATTTATGAATTTTGAAAAAAATTGTCTGAAAAATTTTGAAAGTGCCCTAACTTTTTGAATTTCTATCCAAAATAGCTGGTTCACGAACTCGACCTATCTTTTTCGTCCCTGAAATTGCGTGCCAAAGCACAATTCAATCCGAATAATCTTTTGAAAGTTATACGATATACAGACGGCGGCGACAACGACAGACGGACAGATACCGACGTAAAAACTATTTTTTCTGACTCAGGAGGCCTCAAAACATCGACATTCCATGAAATCCACGTAAGTCGTTTTTCACATAAAACTAATGCCTTCTCATTATGATGAGAATGTAATAATTCATTATGTTTTGCGCCAATAAAATTTGAATTTTCGATTTTTTGGAAAACTCAAAAAGTCGTCAAGAGAATCTCGTAGGACTATCAAACAGTAAAACTCTTTTCTACTGCAGACTTATTTCATATCATGCTTCAATTGGCTTAAAATGTTAATTTTCGCTTTTTTGGGGTGATTTTGAAAATGCTATCACTCAGACAATTTTCTTTTTCTTGGAAAAAGGCGTGACAATAATTTGTTTTAATTTTCGGGCACTACGGGCGGTTGTCCATGGAATTTATGAATTTTGAAAAAAAAGGTCTGAAAAATTTTGAAAGTGCCCTAAATTTTTGAATTTCCATCCAAAATAGCTGGATAGCAAACTAGATCTTCCTCTTTCGTCGCTGAAACTGTGTGCCAAAGCACAAGCCAATCCGATTAGTCTTTCGAAAGTTATCCGATATACAGACGACGACGACCACGACGACAACGACAGACGGACAGACACTAACGTAAAAACTATTTTTACTGACTCAGGGGGCCTCAAAACGTCGACATTTCATGAAATCCACGAAATTCATTTTTTACATAAAATCAATACCTTCTCATTATGATGAGAATGTAATATTTCATTATATTTTGTGACAATAAAATTTGAATTTTTGATTTTTTAAGAAAACTCAAAAAGTGATCATGATAATTTTGTAGCACTATCAAAAAGTAACGTTTTTCTACTTCTGACTTTTTTTCATATTGTGTTTTCATTGGCTTCAAATCTTAATTTTCGCTTTTTTGGGGAGGTTTTAAAAATGCTGTAGCTCTGTCAATTTTCTTTGTATTGAAAAAAGTCGTGAGAATGATTTGTTTTCACTTTGGAGTACTACGGGCGGCCGTCCATGTAATTTATGAATTTTGAAAAAAATGGTCTGAAAAATTTTGAAAGTGCCCTAACTTTTTGAATTTCTATCCAAAATAGCTGGTTAACAAACACGATCTTTCTTTTTTGTACACGAAACTGAGTGCCAAAGCACAATCCAATCCGATTAGTCTTCGAAAGTTTTCCGATATACAGAAGACGACGACCACGACGACGACTATGACAGACGGACGGATATCATGCTTTCATTGGCTCAAAATGTTAATTTCCGCTTTTTTAAAGGAGATTTTGAAAATGGTGTAGCTCCGTCAATTTTCTTTGTATTGAAAAAAGTCGTGAAAATAGTTTGTTTTAATTTTCGAGTACTACGGGCGGCCGTCCATGGAATTGATGAATTTAAAAAAAAATGATCAAAAAAATTTCGAAAGTGCCCTAACTTACTGAATTTCTATCCAAAATAGCTGGTTAACGAATTTCATCTTTCTTTTTCGTCCCTGAAACTGTGAACCAAAGCACAGTCCAATCCGATTAGTCTTTCCAAAGTTATCCGATATACAGGCGACGACGACGACGACGACGACGACGACGACGACGACGACGACGACGACGACGACGACGACGACGACGATGAAGACGACAGACGAAGAGACACCGACGTAAAAACTATTTTTTCTGGCTCAGGGGGCCTCAAAAAGTCGACATTTCATGGAATCCACGGAAGTCATTTTTCACATAAAACCAATACCTTCTTATTATGATGAGAATGTAATAATTCATTATATTTTGTACCAATAAAATTTGAATTTTCGATTTTTTTAGAAAACTCAAAAAGTGATCATGAGAATCTTGTAGGACTATCAAGAAGTAACACTTTTCTTTTAATGACTTTTTTTCATATCATGCTAGATAAGTAGACTATACCAATTTATATTTGTGAATTGATTTTAGGACTTTGTATGGAATTAAATAATTAATTGAGAAAAAAAAGGGATTAATTTAATGTTTTTCACAGAAATTTTATAATATTGTTCGAATATTTTTCCTAATTAATTTACTCAGAACAAATCAAGACCTCCACAGTATTTCCGGAATTTCTTCTCTTTTTAAAAAATTTTTTTTATTTTCGAGAATATCTCAGAGAGGTCCACTTAAAACACTCAATATTTCCAACAGTTAACTTGAAAAGAAAGACGCTATTGTAAACTGACCCTTGACACGTGACCACCCTTTATTCTCAAAATCAGTCGCGGGCGTGCTTGAGTAGAGGAAAGTTCTGAGAATGGACCCTGCTCTACCGATAACCTTCTTACCTTCATTAATGCGCCTATCTAATTCCCCATCTATTTTTTCGTCGCTAGTGAATAGGCTACCCAGATATATGTATTCGTCAACTTGCTCCAATGTCTCACCATTCAGGACAATGTTGCACATTGTTTTCTATAGGCCCTATAAAAGCCCAAAGACCAGCATGGGTCAGTTACAAGTTATAGTTCAGTTCAACGCTCTTCTCTATTTTTCTCCTATTTTCTCCGATTTGACTGTCCAATGTCTAGTGTCTCGAACCGGTATTTCTCGCGTGTTGGTGTGTGCGCCCTTGTGACAGTGTTGTACTCTGGGAAACCTGAATCTGGGATTTCCCATCTTTTGGAATACTTTGAACCAATTCCATCCTGAATTGGACCCACCATTGTTAACCAGTGAAACCCTTTAAACCAATTAAGGATTCACATAATTCTGAATTCACATCAAGGTGCACAGCCCTTTCTTCCACACCACTACTCGGGGATCTCAGAGACGAATCACCACTTAGATCTCATTTGATTCTTCAATCGAATCAATGAACCGGTAAGTCGTAATTCTAATAAATCTAAAATTCATTGATCTTACTCCTTCGAGCCATAATATATGAGTTTCCTTTATTTTAAAGGTACTGGCCAAGGATTAGAGAAAAGTCTACAAGTCTTTCTTCAAATTCTTGTGTTAAGCTCTTCATAATCAATAAATTTTAGTTATCGTTTCATATAATAAACTGTTGAATCTCATTTATAACTTATTTATCGGCTACTCTTTCCTCTTCCCTGTGCAAGATCTTCAATCTCAACTAAAATAAGGAACTCAATTAAAGGGGAAGTATTTTGTGTTTCTCATGACGTAACATACAACCGTTTTATGGTGCATCGGACGGAAAACCAAACTAAAGAGAGCCAATATATAATTTGTTTGAACTAAGTTTATTTTTATACACATTTTTAAACACAAAGAACTTGAGCGAGGACAGGTAACTATTAACTATTATTATTAACTCTTAATTTGAATCACGAATAAATAATAAGTGAGCAAGATAGTGACGAAGTGGCAAGTCACGAAGATTCAACAAAACCTAAAAAAATGACACTGCCATCCAATCAACAAGTTTCGCTCCGCGACGCACTTGCAATAATACCTATTTTTGATGGAAGGAACATCCCTTTAGCTCATTTAATTGAGGGTTGTACAGAACCAAAAGTCATAATTCCTATACAGGCGCATGAAAATCTTGCTAGATTAGGCAGAAATAAATTAAGCGGAGAAGCGCTCAAATGCATATTCGGAAAGACATTTTGAAACTTAGATGAATTAATAGAAAAATTGAAAAAGGTTTATGCCCCCGCGAAAAGTGTATAACAGTTGCAAGGAGAACTAGAATCGAAGACGCGCATAAATTAGGCAATGATAGTGGCACAGATTACACATTTAAAGCAAATTTGGAAGATGATGTGATTAAATGTTTTAAAAGGGGATTACGTTCAGAAATAGAGATAAGATTAAAAGATGAAGCAGATGAAACTTTCAAAACTCTTATCAATGAGGCTCTAGAAATGGAAAGAAAATTGATGCTTGCTCACAATTGCGAAAAAATACGCCAATTAAATCTTCAGAAGAAGAACCAGAATCGCGAATTATTACAAAATATAATAAATTCAATGTTTCTCAGGACACTAAAATAGCGTGTTTAATTTGCGGAACATCGGGACATGCGACCGAAAAATGTTACCACCTCGGAAACTTTCGACAAAAAATGGTTTCCGAAAATCCTGTCATTTCAAGTTTAGAACAAAACCAATTTTTGCCAAATAAGCCCCAAGGAAACTTGAATAAATAAAATTCTCCACAAAAATCAGATTTTGGACCCCGATAGAATCCAAATTTTAGACTAAGACAAAGTTCCGATTTTAGACCTGAGCTGAATCAAAACTTTGTACCTAGACAAAATAAAATTTTTGGATACCGACAAAATCAAAATTTCGCATACAGACAAAATCAAAATTTCGGATAAAGACAAAATCAAAATTTTAGACCTAGACAGAATCAAAATTTTGAGCCTGCACAAAACCAAAAGGGAAACTATTCTGAAAATGCGAATAATCAGCAAACCCGCTCGTATCCCACCTAAGGATAAAAAATGGTTTGCAATTTTTGTAATATCCCTGGCTACATCGCTACGGATTGTTATAAAAAGAGTAGATATTTACAAAATCGAAACGGGCAACAAAGCCCTCAAAATTATACGCAAAACCAGGAAAACTCCAACGCTATTTCCCCAGTGGATGCTGGAGGAAAGGCGCCGAATCATCAACTAAAGCACCTATAGAAATTAATGATCTACCTGTTTATACTCTAGGTCAAATTGAGGTCGTGATACTTGGATTCTTAACTATACTAAATATAATTCCTGATGATGTACCCGTAGATGAAGATGGAGTCTTTGGCGCTGAATTTTTTTCTAATAATAAAGTAAATATAAACTACACACATAAATGTATTGAACCCAGATAACAATATGTGCCGACACTTAATCGGCCCGACGGGCTGGAGACCAACCTACCTGCTAAATGCACGCGTCAGGCCGGCAGAGTCGAAATGCGACCGAAGGGCGGACAACGGTCCGGCAGATTAGACGCCCGTCGGTCGTGCAAAGGGCTAGGAACGATGGGCCAGCGACTTGCCCGACCGATGCAGGCTGGTAGTGCAAGTAGATTGAGTTCACAAACGCGCATGCGCGTTTTCGATCAGCTGTTCTTGCCATGTGTAATAGCGTTCACCCGTGAATTTTGTCTCCGATCGGCGACGTGAGTGAAAAGTGCTTTCGTTGGTTTTGTTCGTTTGGCCTGCTGTGCGTGGAAAATAAAGTGGATAAGATATACCCTACTAAAAAAAAAAGTCTGGACTTATTCTGCCCATGTCTCAGGTTATTTATATCATTTATTTACATTTATTTATGCATATTCTCTTTTTTCTTATATTTCATTGTTAATATTGATATACTAAATGACTCTTAAAGTCAATCTGAAAATTTTGTCCGTTTTCTTTCTTTCGACAGACATCTTGGATTTCTCCCACTCAACCTATCAACCGGCATTTTACCGGACCGTCGGTCATGCAGTTCGCCGGACCGCCACTAGGGGAGATCGCGCGCCACCCGCCCTATCATGGCATCTTGTTTACGTATCGTTCTATTACTCAAAGGCGAATTGATTTGCCACTCTGAAAATTGGGGGTCTTATAGGAAAAAATCTTAGCTTTCTTTTAAAACTATGTTTCCACCTGCTGATGCTGGTATACAAGCTTTTGATTCTGACGCATGTGCCATTATATCCCGAATTTTAGTACAAATTTTTACAGAAAAATGCATAGTCAATGATATAACAAATTATGTTTGAAATTCAGTAGTAATAATTCAGTAAATGAAAATAAAAGACGAAAGGTAGAAACTGATGAAAAAGGCGATAAAAATGATCAGTACCTGTATCGTAAACTACCACCCAAGATAGACTTATATGTAAACATCTTCGATAAACGTTAACTTATACTGAAAAGATTTCACAAAGATTTTAAAAGCTTTCAAAGCATTTCTTAAGTTAAACTATAATTATTTCACAAAGTTTTAAAAAATGTCATAAAAATCCATATCACTAAGATGTTTACACATTAATAACCGAAATTAAAAAGTGAAAGGCGAGATGAAAAAAATGTGTGGTTATAACAAATTACTGGTTATATGTTTGATCGAATGTTTAATCACAGTAAGAATGATGTAAGAATATATTGCAGAGGAAAAATTAGTCCACAATATCTTGAAAAAGGTGTACTGGAAGCAATTCACAAAAAGAAAAAAGACTGAAATTAATGAAAAGGAAAGTTTTTACCACTATAAAATATTTTTATATAAATTTATATATTTTTTCTGATATAAATGACATTGTTTAAAACTTTTAAATGGGTTTGATTTTAAAATGAAACCTAGCCAGACTCTGCATTTTTTAATGAAAATTGTTTGAATAATTATTAATTTTTGTGAATTTTCAAAGTATCATAGCAAAGAGTTAGTGGAAAGACATTCTTTGTTGATTCCATAAACAAATTGAGCCTATTCGTTGAAAAATAGCCAAACTCTGAATATTTTTATGAAAATTGTTAAAATAATTAATAATTATCGTCAATTTGAAAAGTATCATAGCGAAGAGTAATCGCAAATACAGTTCTGTTGATTCCGTTAACAAATTAAGCCTATTCGCTTAAAAATAGGCAAACTCTGACTTTCTTCATGAAAATTGTTTAAATGATTAATAATTATTGTCAATTTGAAAAGTTTCATGGCGAAGAGTAATCGCAAAGACATTCTATGTTGATTCCATAAACTCTGGCTTTGTTAATTAAAATTTTTAAAATAATTAATAATTATTGTCAATTTGAAAAGTATCATCGCGAAGAGTAATCACAAAGACATTCTTTGTGGATTCCGTAAACAAATTGAGCCTATTCGTTTAAAAATAGCCAAACTCTCAATTTCTTCATGAAAATTGTGTAAATGATTAGTAATTATTGTCAATTTGAAAAGTTTTTATAGCGAAGAGTAATCGGAAAGACATTCTTTGTTGATTCCGTAAACAAATTGAGCCTATTCGTTTAAAAATAGCCAAACTCTCAATTTCTTCACGAAAATTGTGTAAATGATTAGTAATTATTGTCAATTTGAAAAGTTTTTATAGCGAAGAGTAATCGGAAAGACATCCTTTGTTGATTCCGTAAACAAATTGAGCCTATTCGTTTAAAAATAGGCAAACTCTGAATTTCTTCATGAAAGTTGTTTAAATAATTAATAATTATTGTCCATTTGGGAAGTTTTCTAGCAAAGAGTAATCGGAAAGACATTCTTGGTTTACTCTGTAAGTAGCAACTCCTTCACTTTAACCGCTACGACGTATGTGAAATAAGATGTAAAATAAAAATAATCAGCATCAGCAAAAAGCACCAAAAAGCTTGCAAGTTACTGGGAAACCTATAGCACAAAATATATAACTCACTTTTTATCCCTGAGTAATATGCTCATTTGGTAATTCAAAAAACGGCTGGATACTCGCACATGCGAGTATCCAAAATGCGAGCGTCCAAAAAAGTCCCTACGTGATTATTATTCATTGACTTCAAAGGTGTGAAAGACATCAGTTTTGTATATTATGTGTTTCTGGTGCATTTTACGTAAAACTTCTAAAAAGTAAACAAAAATTTCACAAATTTCCGAACAATAAAAAAAAAGTAATATTCTAGGATTAATTCTGAAGTTTTGACGTCTTATAGAGATTCTTCAGTAAAAAACGTTCAATCTTTCTTTTCGTGTCATATCTTGTCCCTTATACATCTTACATAAAATATTTATGAAAGTAAATTAAAGTAGATTAAATTATCTTTAAAACTAAAAAAAGATTAAGTCTAGCTCTTACAGAACGTCAGTTATAGTCCTTTATAGTAGGCTACTTTTTGTGGAACTTTATTAAAGATCGCATTTCTCATTTAAAACTGATTTTTTTATGTATTGCATCAGTACAGTATTACATCAGTACTTTTCACTATTTTCTTTAACGCTTGTGCTTGGAAAGAAGATCGTCAAAAGTCAAGGTTTAAAATCCTCATTTAGAGAAAATGTATGAATGACTTATTGTTTTTGAATATATTTCAAATGTATTAATACAATAAATGGGTTTTCGCATGCCATTAGTGAATGAGAAATTCATTGGGTTATTGCACTGAAACAAAACAGTTACAATCATTCGATAATTCAATTTGTTAAAAGAATTCCACAAAAAGCAGCCTGCAATAAGAAACTGTAAATTCTATTCTGTAAGAGTTAGAATCAATGTTTCGTTTAGTTTAGAAGATAATTTAGTCTACTTTAATTACTGAATCACTGAAAAATCTCTTTAAGACGTCGTAACTTAAGAACTATTTATGCTAGAACATTTTTTGTTTTTTGATTGTTCGGAAATTTGTGAACTTTTGTTATTATAATTATTATATATCACTTAAAACTAAAGGTTAACAACCACCGCAGGGCCCCACTGGGAGCAACTGTCATCCAAAAAATGACATCGGCTCCCAGTAGGACCGCAGTAAATCCCATTCATGGCCGCGTCTCACAACCGTGAGATGGGTGACCACAGGACACGAAGAAATCACAACGACAGGCCGGCGAAACTCTCGTGTGTCTTGAGGACACGAAGCGACCCAAGGATGACAGCTTTCTGCATCCATCTCGCAAGTGCCGTGGCATATTTTTGGCACGCCGCCAAAACCATGCACACGATGTGAATAACCACATAAATCATATACGAACAATAGAAGACTATTATAATCGTATGCACGAACTTCAGAGTTCAGACTCTCGGACACTGGGCACACCAATACACTATGCCACGGTGTATGTTCTTAATTATTTCTCGAGAACTGAAGGAGATCTCATTTTTGTATTCACAGGGATTTTTTAAGCTATTTCTAAAAAAGTGTCAAATAAGACAAGCGACGTCTGGCGACGTTATAAGTGACAAGCACTTTCACCGTCTGAGACTTTGAACAGCGCTACCTATCTTTTGGACACGAAATTACCCCTGATCAGCACTCCATGTAATATATGCTCTAAGTCTTCCACCTAGCTAAATGAGAAATGGGGTCTTTCAAGTTATGTAGCCAAATCAATGGTCTATGATCGGTTATCACTATAAATTTACGTCCATAGATATACGGCCTGAAATGTTTAACAGCGAAGATTATTGCTAACAACTCTTTCTCGATTATTGAGTAGTTTGTTTCGGCTTGATTCAAGGATCGCAACGCGTAGGCTACCGGCAAATCTTTTCCGGTTGGGCACTGACTAAGCACGGCGCCGAGCGCGTATCCAGATGCATCCGTAGTTATTATGAAAGGACGAGTGAAATCTGGGTATTGGTGAAGCAGAGCGGTGGATAACATTTCGCGTAATTTATCGAAGGCCTCCTGCTGTCCTGTTCCCCAATAGAAAGAAGAAGATTGTTTTAACAGTTGAGTTAAAGGTTTAGCTAATTTTGCGAATTCAGGAATAATATCGCGGTAGTACCCTGCCAAACCGAGAAATTGTTTAATGTTCTTTTTATTTTGGGGCTGAGGGAAATTTTTCACAGATTTTACCTTCCTGAGATCGGGTTTTACCCTGCTTTCGGAAATTATATGACCGAGAGACGTTATTTCTTTCCGGAGGAATCTGCATTTTTCGGATTGAAAAAGTAACCCGGCATTTTTCATCTTCGCTTAAAGTTCTTTAAATTTAATACAGTGTTCTTCGAGGGAACTGCTATAGATAACGATGTCATCCATATACACGAACATTTCTATCCCCTGCAATCCGGAGAGTACTCGACCCATGAGTCTCTGGAATGTAGCCGAAGCGTTTTTCAGACCGAAGGACATCCTATTCAACTCGTAGTATCCAAAAGGGGTTGAAAAGGCCGTTTTGTGTCTATCTGCGGGCTCTACTTCGATTTAATGGAACCCGGAAGCGAGATCTAGCACCGAGAAATATTTTGCTCCACCTAACTGGCCTGCAATATCGGTGATATTAGGGAGGAGATAGGCGTCGCCAATAGTTTTCTCGTTCAGGGCGCGATAATCGATCACCATCCGCCATTTTTTTGTTCCTTCGTAATCAGATCTTTTGGGAACAATACAAACTGGAGAGTTGTAAGGGGATTTGGAAGGGATAATGCTTTTATTTTCGATCAGCTCTTTACATTGTTTGTTTACTTCGTCTCTGTGTTCGGGCGTGAATCTGAGGCCTTTCGTGCACGGGTTCTTGGTCTACTGTCGTTATGCTGTGTTTTATTTTGTTCGTACTTAACGAAGACTAACGGTTCGCCTAAGAATATTCCGGGTCCAGCCTGGATTCGCGTCAGGTAACCTTCTGCCAAATCGGGGTTCTCAGCGGGGAGGGAGATTAATTGTCGTGTTCTCGCTATGAATCTTACCGGTTTTCCTCTGTGAAAAGGGATGGTTCCTTTGTCCGTTATTATTTTTCCAGCTTTCACGTGGAGCACCGCGTCTCGATCGATTAAAAAAGGCATCCCTAACAAACCACCTTGTACGAGTAGAAAAGTGTTTGGAACTACATGGAACATAATTTCAACTCCATTTATTATTATTCCTGCTTCTCCTATTGTTTTTATCTTTCCCGAGCCGATTCCAAAAATGTCGCATTCATTCGCGCCATTTATTTGAATGTTTGACCACTATCGGTAATTGAGTTTTGTTAGAGGAGTTAATTATGAAGATGGTTCGTTTTCGTGACGCTTTTTCATCAACGGTCCTAACTTTGCGTCGACAAGTCGAGAGCTTTACTGGTTTAAATTATGCGCATTTGAATGGGCAGGCGTTGGTCTGTCTTTTCGCCTGCAGTTTGACGTAGTGTTACCCGTTATTTTGCAGTTTTTGCAGAATTGTTTTGGCGGGAGATGCTCACGATTGGAACATTGATTTGAATAATGACCGGGTTTTCCGCAAGCGTAACATGTTACATCGTTGCTTCTGACGGGATATTCAAGTGCAATGTGGCCCTCCTTGCGGCACACAAAACACTCTCTTTTCTCACATTCGCGCCTGCCGTTTCTTTGGGGCAAGTCGCGAGAATAATGACCGACTTTGTTACAATTGAAGCAAGTTACCCTAATATCAAGTATCCTATCATGACCAATCTCATTCCTCCTTGCTTCCGCTCGATCTTCTCTGCGATCGCCTCCAATACTGCCCGCGGCATTCAAAAAGGCCGCGCGACGGTATGGCGCGAATCTTTTCGAACCTCCCTCGTTCCTTCCTTCCCTCGAGTGCTCGTTTTGAGCATCACGTCTGAGAGTCGATTGATATATAGCCACCCACTTTGCCCCCTGAGCTACGTTACTCGCGTACTGAAGCGATAAAGGTCTCTATAATCTCACTTCAATTTCTAATCTTGCATCCAGTCCGCGGACAAAATTTTCGAGTGCTGTTTCGCGAGCAGAACGTATCATTCCGTATGCTACTTCTGGCAGATTTTGCTGTTCAATTGCCTCGATCAACTGTTTCATGATGGCACTAACGCGGACCCCGTATTCAATCACGGTCTCTCCCCTTTACTAAATAACTGTGCTAAGCATTGCGTTTGATTGACCTAGATTTTGATAAGTGTGAAAAACTAATTTTAAGCTTGTAAGAAGATCTTCTAAGGACCTAATCTCCCTATCTTGCAAATAGGCATCCGCGCTGCCGCTTATTCTCGACCTAATTAATCTGACAAGGAAGGTTACCCAAGTGCCCGCCTCCGATTTTATTCGTTCTGAAGTATGTTTTAGAGCACTAAAAAATAAGGTACATGTATTTTTTTATACGTGCCAGAATTCATATTTAGGGGGTGAAATCACCCTTCAAAGTTTTCGAATAATTACTTTAGAATTATATATTATATATTATATATTATATATTATATCTATCCCATTCTATATTAGGAAATGGTTCACACAGCCCTGACTGTTTACGTTTGGAGGCCCTGGAAATAGCTTCAAGGCCAATTACAGGCCAAGCCTAAATTATATTCAATTCAGGTTCCAGTGTTGTTAATTTTATACCGAAATAGTTCAATTTTCAACTAAAAGCATGAATTATCAACGAAAAAGTTAATTTTCAACCGAATAGTTTAATTTTTTACCAAATTGGTAAATTTTTAACCCAAAAAGACGTATTTTCTACAAGACACTCAAATATTCAACAAAAAAGTTAACTTACAATCAAATAGTTAAACCTTGATAAAAAAAATAATTCACGACGAAACATGTAATAGTTGATATTTCAACCCAAAAATATTTTTATTCAAAAGCAAAAACAATTGAATTTACCTAAAAAAGACTCATTTTCAACAAAACCGTTAAATCCTCAGTCGAACCGGATTAATTTTCAACCCGACAGTTGCTTTAGCCAAATGAATGATTTTTCAACCAAGAAAATTAATTTTCTAGCAAAAAATACGAATTTTTAAACAAAAATGGAGAAGCTAAATTTTCAGTTAGAAAAATTAATTTTTAATTAAAAAAAAAACATTTTTAACAAAATAGTTAGATTTTCAACCAAATAGTTGAATTTTCAACTAAAAAAGATAAAATATCGACCGAAAATGGAATACGTAAATTTTCAGTTTTAAAAATTAATTTTCAACTTTAATATGATATTCGTACGTTTGGAATGTGGATAATGAGAGAACTCAGATAAGAGAGACCAGCGCTGAGCCGACCGTTGTTGAAGTACACCCGTTTGTAAATACACTTTCATACTAATTAAAGACAGGCGTATTTTAATTGGGTTGCTTTTACTTCAACGAAACAAAATTTTTAACAAATTAGTTCAACTTTCAATGAGTTAGTTGAGTTTTTAACCAATCAAGATGATTTTCTAACAAAATAGTTTCTTTTCAGCAAAATAATTAAATTTTCAACAAACAGAAGAATTTATGACAAAACGAGATGAATTTTGAAACAAAAATATAATGCTAGACTTTTCAGCCAACAAAAACGAACTTTAAACAAAAAATAATTGGATTCACTTGTTAGGTTTTATTACCTAAGTTCGCATTTAAGCGAAAAAATGAGAAAAGGGGGAAAAAGGGAACTTTCTTGAAAACAGAGGAAAAATAAGAATTACACTACCGTCGGAAATTGTGCGCACGACTCTTGTCAGCGCTATCAAAAATCACTGCTGACTTCGAACCACCATACTTCAGTGAAAAAAGGAGATAGGGCATTTTTTTAAAAACAGTTGGAAATCTTATGAAATTCTACGTCTAGTGGTACCCAAAAAATATTTGTTTTACCTTTTGAAAATAATACAGCACGTGAGAAGTTTAAAAACAAAATTCAAGATTTTCTCAAATTTTCTACCTCAACTTCAACTTTTAGCCCGACTTAGAGAAATTTTTTCAAAAACCTCAAAATTATTCGACATTGAGCCTAAGATCTTATCTTCAATTTAAGCCGAGAAAAGTTAAAAAATCTTCATGTATCTTCATGTATCTGAGTTTAATAACTCACAATTGACACAATTACTGTACAATTGAGCTCAGATACGATTGAACATTTTTAATCATATCTCGGGTAACTATTGAGATTTTTAAAGTTTTGTTGGCTTAAATTAAAGATAAGATTTCAGGCTCAATGTCGTATAATTTTGAGGTTTCTGAAAAAATTTCCCTAGGTCGTGCTGAAAGTTGAAGTTGAGGCAGAAAATTTGAGAAAATTTTGAACCTTGTTTTTAAACTTCTCACGTGCTGTATTATTTTCAGAAGGTAAGACAAAGATTTTTTGGGTACCACTAGACGTGGAATTTCATAATATTTCCAACTGTTTTAACAAAAATGCCCTTTCTCTTTTTTTCACCGAAATATCGTGGTTCGAAGTCAGCAGTGATTTTTAATAGCGCTCGCAAGAGTCGTGCGCACAATTTCCGACGGTAGTGTATAAAAAGAGAGGAAAAGAGGGGTATAGGGGAAACAGTGTTTAGTCTGAAATATGAAAGAGATTTCCAAACTTATTTAGTTTTTTTTTGCACCGTACCCTAGTTTTTGGCGAGTCCCCCCCCCCCCTCAAATTGTTATCGAAGATTCTTGAATATCACTGAACGTTCAAGCAAGTTTAAGAAAATTTTGGAAGATTCTGCCACGTCAAAAAATGTATGATTTTCAAATATTTAAAAACGATATGGAATATTCTGTAACATGTGCGAATGCTCTGGAAGGATCTGGAAGGTTCTAGAATATTATAAAATTGCTGACTCGCAAATATTTGAAAACCTTGTGGAACATCTAGCCATTCTGCAATATTCATTCTCAAGTTTTCGAGAAGATTCTGGAAAATTACCGAATGCTTTCGAATATTTTCAAATAGGCTGTATTCAGTCAGTGACAGAAATGATTAATAATTTTTCGAAAGAAATTTATTCATTAGTATAGAATGAGAAATTAATGAAGTGAGGGTTTAATTCAGATTTCGTATGAGTAGTGAACGTATCAATATTATATACGGTGGCAAGTACATACCTCACAGGGTGTGCGAACTGATAAATTTATGAATCGAGACGGGACAAGTCCCAGACGATTGGAGGAAAGCGATTATCGTACCAATATACGAAATAAAGGGAGATAAAATCAACTGCAATAATTACAGAGATATCAGCTTACTAAGTACCGTACGTAAAATATACTCCAAAATACTTATTCGTCGGGTAATGGAAATTACAGAAGAAAAGATATGGCAAGTCCAAAGTGAATTTATGCCAGGAAGATCATGCACAGATCAGATATTTAGCTTAAGGCAGATCACAGTAAAATGCAAGAGTGGGAAAGAAAGTTTTCTGTGCATTTATTGACCAAGAAAAAGCATTTGATAAGGCAAATAGAAGTAAACTTTGGGAAGTCCTTAAAGATTACGGAGTCCATGGATGGCTCCTACAAGCAATACAAACAATATATGCAGGCAGTAAAGCAAGTGTAAGGGTTAATGGGAAACTGAGTGACTGTTTCGATATTGTGCAAGGCGTTAAACAAGGATGCGTTATGTCCTCATGGCTATTTAATACCGGCGAAACTTGGGAGAAGTGGCAATCACAATTTTCACCCAAGCTTGACTCAAGCTTGGCACCAACATTGGCAAACTTGGGCAAACTCTTCACCCAAGCTTGACCCAAGTTTCGGTGCTGTTAGGGTAATAGTCCTAAAACAATCGGTTTATCGAGAAATGAAATTTTTCTTCTAGTAAAAGACGATTTAAAGGAAAGTTTTGGTACAGTCAAAGAAAAAATTGAGAATCATTTGTCCACCAAGTTTCAATAGGATTTCACATCATCAGAGAATATGACGCATACTTTAAGCACATTGTTTTATGATTTGAAAAAAATGGCAGCAAGCAAGGACTGAAACAAGATTTTTTGAAAATCGTGCTGCATGGCTAAGTGTGTTCGTTTCTTTTGAAGACATCAATGAGGTTTCTGGAGATCCTGGACCATCGTCAATAATAGGTCGGCCTTCTTCAATATTTAAAGCCTCTAGAGACTGATCAAAACGGAGGAAGACTGAAGAGCTACGGACGCAATCAACTGCAGAAGAATTAAAATTTGTCACTCAAATGACCCTTCGAGCGACGGGAAAATTAGATGCTGCAAGAATTGTGAAGGACGTCACCTTTGGAACCCCATCCAGAGCTAGAAGGTATAGACAAAGTTTGGATTCTATTTCAGAAGAAACTCTTTCTATTGATGCTGCTTTATCACTTAAACTCGAACAAAAATTGTCAAATTCTGTACCATGGACTTCGTCATTCAAGCAGACAATAATTGTAAGTTTTATCCAACGTATACATTAGCGTATCAAGCAAAGCTTAAATGTTATTCACCTAAAACAGAGATCATCGTATCGGAATGTACTGCTGAAGTAAAGTTGCAAGCATTGTTAAATCACACAACAGAAAGAAGATTGTTAGCTCAAATGGACGTCATTTAGAGTTTGTCTTCGGAAGAAGTTGGTAAATCTAATTTAATTTGTAAGTGGGGTTGTGACGGTACTTCCGGACAAAGTACATATAAGCAGAAGTTTACTGGTAATGATGAAAGCAAATCCGATGCGAATATATTCTTCACTTCACTCGTGCCATTACAGTTGGTATCCGATGACGAGGTAACAAAGAAAAAAATTATTTTATGGAAAATCAAAGAACATCATCGCCTAGATTTTGCAGATCTATGAGAGTTCAATTCTTGCATGAAAATACTGCGGCCACCATTAAAGAAGTAGATGATTTTAAACAACAAGAAAGTAATCTTATCCCTTTTGAAATAGTATTAGACGGAAAAGTTATAATTGTTTATTTTCAATTCGCTTTAACGATGATAGATGGTAAAGTTTGTAATGCGATCAGGAACAATACATCCATTCAGCGTTGTTATTTATGTCAAGCAAAGTCAAAAAAATTCATCAAAATTGACGAGCTTTTATAAAAAGAAGTGAATACAAGTAGTTTGCAGTTCGGTTTGCCAACTCTTCATGCGTGGATTAGATTCTTCGAGTGTTGTTTGCATGTAGCGTATAGGCTTGATATGAAAAAGAAGTGGCAAGCGTGAACTAAGGAAGGAAAAGCAAAAACAGATTTCCGAACAAAATATATACAAAAAGGTGCCAGTTTGCAATTAGGTCTTGTAGTTGGTCAGCCAAAGCCTGGATTTGGAAGCTCGAATGACGGAAATACTGCTCTTATATGCAGGCAAATGTTATTTTCCAGGCACTTTCAAGTGGCCATAAAATGAATGTAGATAAATTCCACGCTTATGCCTTACAGACACCTCGAAATTTTGTACAATTGTATCCGTGGTTTTAAATGTCATAATAAAGCATTGGCGCACAAATAATAAACTCATCATTGCTACCTATAGGGAAAATGTCTGAAGATGCTCAAGAATCTTATAACAAGTTTATTAAGAGGTTCAGAGAAGATTTCGCGCGTAAATGTTGCCGAGAACAAAATATGGAAGACATTTTTTTAAGATTGATGTTGATGTCTGATCCATTTATTTTCAGCTTGCACGATCTTCCGCGAAAAAATTTCATTCATTATTATCAGAAGCAGTTAAATTGTTAATTTCCCCAAGTATTGGGATAGATGAGGGAAGCTTTACCTATCCACCACTTGAATCAAGCGATTGTCTGACAGACGATTCAACAGATGACGAGACATAACCATGTACATTTATGTAGATTTTATAGAAATAAACATATAATTTTCTAGTACAAAATTGCCTAATTTCACTCCTTTTATTAGTTGACACTATAGTATTACAAAATTGATTTAAATAATTATATAAGCATATTTTTCTACATTTTTGACTTCGGATTCGTAATAAGCGACCTCCAAAACCCCCTTATACCAATTTTGAGAAAAACCAAAAATTTATTCAGCATACTCGACCGCCATATTGGATCCGAAATTTTGGTTTTTGCAATTTTGACTTCGGATTCGTAATGAGCGACCTCGAGAACTCCCTTATACCAATTTTGGAAAAAATTAAAAATTTATTTAGCATACTCGACCGCCATATTGGATCCGCCATTTTGTTTTTTGAAATGTTGACTTCCGATTCGTAATGAGCGACCTCGAAAACCCCCTTATACCAATTTTGAAAAAAATCAAAAATTCATTTAGCATACTCGACCGCCATATTCGATCCGCCATTTTGTTTTTAGAAATTTCGACTTCGGATTCGTAATTAGCGATCTCGAAACCCCCTTATACCAATTTGGAAGAATATCCAAAATTTCTTTAGCATACTCAATACAAAATTTTTCGCTTATCCACTTCTATCCTTTTCCATCCTGATAGATAAATTCTATAATCTATACATATATTCTACAAATTAAATCTATAATTTAAATATTTTAATTAAACATTTTTAAATCCATCTATTCATATAAAATTTATAAAATGAAAAAATATATTCCTCTGCTAACCCTGACTTTTCAGCGAAAAAGCGTGGTTGAGATTTTGTCGAGATTTTATAGACCAGGAGCTCATAACATAAATGGTGCCATGATAGGGATAAGGACAATTTTCACCTGTCAAAGGTGCGAATTTTCAGGGTTTCATGCGGTGACTCGGAAAAGCTTGAAAATTTGTTTACATGTAGAAGATGACATATAAATAGCACCTGCGAATTTTCAGGCACTTATCTGTATTATAAAGTGCCTTAAGGCACCTATCTACCCTATACCTATATACCCATCCACACATCACTACTTTCCAACCTAGCAATTCACGCCTACCCCGAAAGGGAAACGGCTTAATGATATAATAATAATAATAATAATAACTTCATGAATTGTTTCTAGATTTTCAATTTATGATCTTTCTTAATAACTAAACACCATTTCAATAATAAATCACAACGACTTCAGTACAAAATAATTTTTTTGTACACAAATTATACACTGGAGTATTAGTTCAAATGAATTGTTTATAAAAATAAAATAAAATATTGGTTTTATTTCAAACTCTCATTTCTCACACATTCCCAAAATTAAAAAAATACTATCATTTGCTATAGTTCTACAATATTGTTAATTATTATTTTTTAAACAATATTTTTTTATACTAATCTTTTGCACGGCCCAAATTTTCCAGGTTTTTTCGATGACCATTAGATATGAAAAAATTATTGTTTATAACAATTTCTTATTAAAAATGTAAAAAATATTGTTTCAATCAGGGATTCGAACGAAATTAAGGGGCATTTTACTGATATTTGCCAATTATTTATGTAAGTTCAATACGAGGGGTTCACAACTCGACCGAAGGATTGCACAATGACTTGAAATGATTTCAGTGACTTCATGTGAATTCAAGTGACTTCAGCAAAGGTGTGCACCTAACTTCACGAGTTGTCAACCCCTCGGTTCAATATAATTTACAAAAAACTATGCTAAGTATGAAAAATTAAAAAAAATAATGCAGCTAATGGAGGCATAGTGTCAAAATTGTGTTTATTCAAAGTTTTATGTCGAAAGAAACAAAAAGGAACGTAACGAAAGTGTCTTTACGTTTCTTTTTGTTCTTTTATGTATAAAATATAATTGCTACATAATTTTGACATTATGTCTTCGTAGCCTCATTATCTTTTGATACTTTTTTTAGCCTAAGCTTAGTTTTTAGCCAAATTATTTTTAATTTATCGAAATGATTGGAAAATATCCCGAAATTCTCCTTCATTTCGTTAGAATCCCTGGTTTAAATCTAAAAAGTAGTTCTCATTGAAGAAGAACTATCCCCTGGATAATGCACGATGTGAATTTTTCATATAATTTTTTTGAAAACAATTTTGCTGTTTAAAAGAATTGGTCCCTCCTCCTCCTACTCCGCCATTTTTGGCTTCGGAATTGAAAAAAAAATGTTTTTGACTACTTGCGACCTTTCACTTTAAGGATCTAATAAGAGAAATCCAATCAGAATATTTTGAATAACAATGAAAATCCATGAAAACGCAGGCTTCACATAATTCGTTAACCTTATTTAACAAATAAATATCTCACAAATTATTATTCGGAAAGGGTTCGAATATGAGTAATTTAAAATAAGAATTAGATGTGCATTGAAATCAATTATAATGATTTTGAAAATGTACAAAAATCGCATTGTTTTGAATTGAAAGCCTTGTGAATTTGTCCTCTGTGTAATTATTTGGTATTGCTTTCATTTCAATTTGCGTTCAAGGAAATTGTTTTGAATTAAAATGTGGAAATTTTTCACAAATGTTCGAAGTTAAAATTATTTGAGACGAAAGCGGTACAAAACGACATTGCTTTGAATTCAAAGCGTTGAGAACTTGACCATATTTCAAATCATTTAAAATAATTGCAATGTATACCTTCTTACCGGGCTATATATTAACCGGAAGCAAAAATCCAAACAATTGTGTTAAAAAATCGTTTCAATGTGCACTTTATTGGTAATTAACAATATACGCGCCGGTCTGACAGATACTATAATAGGAAGCTTCCCTATTGTATTCAATTGCAAATCGTCATTTCAATATTTTCAAATGATTGTAATTGAGCATTTTGTGCAGGCCTGTCTATACAGATTTTCGAGAAATCTAGAACAATATACTGTAGAAGAAAGGCTCTATCTACAAAAAGATAAACCTATCTACACTAATTTTAGTCCTGCGGGGTTAACTATACGTTCGAATTAGCCAAGAACTAAGGGTGTGCAAAAAGCTCGAAACTTCGAGTCGAGTCGAGCCGACTCTTTCGAGTCAACCTCGAGCATGCTCGAAATTTCGAATTCTCGAAATTTTCGAAAACACGAACGGCTTCGAGTACTCGAAAGTTTCGAGAACTCGAACGGCTTCGAGTAGTCGAAAGTTTCGAGTACTCGAACAGTTTCGAGCTACTCGAAAGTTTCGAGTTCTCAAAGACATTCGAGTACTCGAAAGTTTCGAGTTTTCGAAGATATTCGAGTACTCGAAAGTTTCAACCTGGTCAAATGTTTTGGGGTCTCGAAGCTTTTGAAATTAAAATTGATTTTAAAATCAAAAGTATGAATCTAAGATTTTTTATCCAAAACGGCGACTAAATTTTTCAGAATTTCAATTAATTGGCGGCTGAGAAATTTAATAAACTGACGGATTTCCATGAGACTCAGTATACTAGAGTTTCTTTCGGGATTCTGATCATAAACTTACAGTCGAAATTGAAAAATTCGAACTTATTAATCCGAAATGTTCTGAAGGTTCTGAAGAGGTTCGGGTTCGAACCGAACCAGCACATTTTCTAAAGGGTTTGGTCCGAATCGAACCCTTCAAAAAATATCAAAGGTTCGGTTCGAACTCGGCCCAGGTCGAACCTCTAAGTTGACTTAACCCTTTAAAAAATAGTGGTTCCGTTCCCTGATTATATTAACCGGTGTCCGTGAGTCTCAGTCTTATGAGTTTTTTTATAATCAGATAGTGAAAAAGTTTGTGCAACTACTATGTACGAAAATGTATGTGTAGCAATTTGGTTTTGTGATTCGCAATAAAAAGGTAAATGTCAGTAAATTTATCGTTTAAATTTCATATTTATTTAACATTGAATATATATAAATATTTGAACTTTTAACATATTTAGGGCCGATTCCACCAACCGTGATTAAATTTTAATCCTTGATTAACTTTATTTAATCAGTAAATTGCGTTCCACCATCTTTTAAACCATGATTAAAGTAGTCTAATCGCTGTTTAACTTAATTGGCCATTTTTGGCCGGTTAGCGACTTAAACAGCGATTAGCGGGGATTAACGTAACCTCAAAGTTTAGTTAAAGTGCAGTGCGACAGTAAATATGGCTCAAAATGAAATATGTTCTCAAAATATTATTTTTCCTTTTCTAGGATGATCGGCATTGTTTGCCGACCCATTGTCGGGTGCTCTGCGCGTTCGATCGTTTTGAACCGCATCTACAAATTTTTGACGTTTTGGTGGTGCCATTGTTCCCACGAGCAGCTAGGGCAAGGGTTGGTCCATCCTTGTAGAGCCCCACGTGTAAGGATAAGGCTGTATACTCTGAGAGGTCGCCCGGTATCACAGAGTCACTGTTTAGGACACCTCACCCGGGTGCCATTCAGCTTTCGGCACGGTTGCTACGCCTCCGCTCCGGGGTTATTCCTTCGGGACCATCCCTGGACAATTGTCCGCGACTGCTCAATGATTATTGTAACCATATTCAGCAGAAACCCTTGGTACAGCGACCCTCTATCCGCAACCCGCGGACGCGTTTGGTGGCTTTGTCATAGGCCCATCAGTTCTATTTCAAAGGAAAAGAAACCGAAACCGAAAAAAATCGATATATACATATATATATATATATATGTTTTGGTTTCGGGTTTCATTCCTTCGGAAACGAACTGAAGGGCATATGGCAAAGCAACACAACGCGTCCTCGGGTTGCGGATAGAGGGTTCCTGTACCAAGGGCTTCTGTTAAATATGGTTACAATAATGAATAAGCCGTCACGGTCAAGATGGCCTCAAAGGAATATCCCCCAAGCGGAGGTCTAACAACCATGCCGAAAGCTGAATGGCACCTGGGTGAGGTGTCTTAAATGGTGACTCTGGGATAGCAGGCGACCTCTCAGAGTATGCAGCCTTATCCTTACCTGCGGCGCAGCGCTCTACAAGGACAGATGGACCCTTTCCCTAGCTTCTCGTGATAACATCAATGACACTAGCAAACCACCAAAAAGATGTAGATGCGGTTCAACACGACCGAACGCGCAGAGAACCCGAAAATGGGTTGGCAAACAGTGCCGATCACCCTAGAGCTCGTGGTGCTGAAATGAATGCCTCCCTTCCCAAGGATATCTCGGAGGAGTCTGACCTCTAGACTATCAATTGTTGAGTTGATGGTGCTACGAGAGCTTTTGCTGATTCGAATCGAAGGCTGAAACAGACGATAGATCAAAAGACGAAAAGACGTTTGCATCAACTGAACGAGAAGATTGGATGGGCAAGACAGAATGCGTCCCGCGTTCAGTGTGTGATTGATTACATAACACCTGGTAGACCGTTCACGGAAAGGGTTCAAAGGTTGGCCCAAGAACTGAGGATCTACAATCACACTGTACAAGTCAAAGCTGCTGACAATCAAGCAGCATATTGTTTAAAAAATACGGTTGTCATCTGCCGCGAGGAGGAGAATACAGAAAAGGGAGATATGGGTCAAGGAGAATCAACAGTTCCTCGCTGACCCATCGCGTCTCTGCAGCGATCTTCCTGTTTTTGTCAAAATGCCACCCAAGCCCAACGAGGTAAAGACTTTTCGGAGAGTGGTATACAATATTCCGAAAACTCTAGAGTTGAAAGAAGATACTGACAATATCATCCGCTTTGAGGAGTTTTGCGACAACCTTATAACATCTGAGGAGGAATGTCCATCAATTACTGCCGAAAAGGTGAAAAAAGCACTTAGGAGCACGAAGAACTTTTTCGCTGCAGGACCAGACGGTATCAAGAACTTCTGATGGAAGAAGTTTACTTTTACACACCAACATCTGGGCCGCATATTCACCTCATATTTAAGGTCAGAATCACCTGTTCCGCAGTGGCTGGTGTTAGGACATATACTCCTACCGAAAAAAGGCAACTAGCCCAACTCAGAAAATTACAGTCCAATAGGTTGTTTGAACACGCTGTATAAGACCTTTGTAGCTATCCTGAACAACAGGATTGTTCGAAGAATTAGGCTTGTGTTGAGAGAGATGTACGAACAACGTGGCTTGAAAAAAGGTGTAGCAGGCTGCCGAAAGAACCTGCTAATGGCGTCCTGTTAACGGCCTGCATTGACTACCGAAAAGCTTTCGATTCAAGCTCTCATAGACTTATTATCTATCTGTTGTAAAGCTTGAAGGTTGATCCACACATAATGAAATGCATAGAGAGATTGATGCCCCTTGGGAAAACTAGATTCACTATCTCATTTGGAAATTATCGTGTGAAAACGAACGTCACCTTCCAGTGGGGCGTCTCATGGCGATGCCATAAGCCCTCTGCTCTTTTGCATCACACTTATGCCTCTATCTCTCGCACTACAAAAGTCTCCTGGATACCTTTGTGGCGACACTAATCATCGCGAGCATAAGGTTACGCATGTATTTTATGTGGATGACCTGAAGATCTATGCCTCTGGTATAGGCAAACTTCAAACGGACATAAATATCGTCAAGAAGTAGACAGAAGAGATTGGGATGGAATTTGGATTGGATAGATGTGCCCAAATTCATCTGAAGAAAGAAAAGATTTTTGGCGTTCCCGATGACCATGAGTTTGTGGATATAAGTGTTATTAGACATTCGACACTGGAGAGATCAGGACGCAACATCGATTAAGAATGCTCTCCGATGTGAATACAAACGTCTCATCCGACAGATTTGGTCTCCTGAACTGTCGGCGAGGAACAAAGTATCTGCAACGAACATGCTTTCCGTTCTGGTAGTACTCTATTTATTTGACGTGGTTCCAAGGACGAAGGACGAGCTCAGATCCCTCGATATCGGGTCACAAGGCATAATGCGAGACTAAGAATTCTTTTTTACCATCTCTGTAACTCTTACAGCATTAGCGAAATGCTAGGACACTTGCGGGGAAGGTGTAGAAGGCGCTCGTCCGTCGGTTGTTCCGTGTCCTCACGGTGGACGAGACTTTTTTCGGATCGTCGAATTGATGTGATCGTGAGATGTAGTTACCGCTGAAACGTAACTGCGATATCGCCGGGAGCGGGTGCAATGTAGTAGAATTGCACCCGCTCCAGGTGAAATCCCTCGGTTCTCCTGATGGCAAACTTTTGAATTAATGTGACCGTCTGCGAAGAAAGGGACCTGATGCGGAGAAAATAGATTTCTAGTTATCTAAACTCATCGATGGCTTTTTATTTGCTCTTCCATAATTATGAATAATATTTTTTTTTTAATTGAGAACGGAAAGAAATCTATTTTATCATGAATAATTTTATGCAAAAGGAGCATGAAAAAGATTCACAATTAAAAGACAGAATTCCGTTGCGTTGGGGAGTTAGCCCAATGCAACGTGGCTGACTGCAAGAGCCGTAGCTCTTGGGCGATGGGGTCGCCACATATTAATATATTATTAATATTATTATTATTACAGTAATTTAAATTTCTAAATTTTTCAAGATTAGTTGATTTTCACTTTCCAAATATTTCAATGAGGTTAAACAATATTTTTGGTAGTTATATTTATCTTCGATAATTTGAAATTTTAGGAAATTTTCTATTTCTGTTTTTTTTCTTGGTATTTTCCAACATTTGGGATTTCTGTTCAAACTATATTTTTTTACTCATAAATCGCTTTAAATTTTCCCGGAAATATTTAAAAAAATTATATTATTTTAAACCTTTCAAAATCCTTAAAAAGCTACATAATTTTATTAGAAAATATTCAAAAATCTACAGTTCATTTCACATTTGTTGGACTATTTACAAAGTTTAAATTATTTTTGAAAATGTTTCAAAGCTTCTAAATATCTTTTGAAATGATTAGATTTTTTCTTAAATCTTTTAACAAATTCTGCGAAATTAAAAAAATATCCTTAAAATCTTCTTTGAAAATAAAAAAACATTTTCAATTTTTCACGGAATGTTAATCAAGTTTTTTATTTGTTTCGAAACCTTTCGAAACGCTTGAAAAGCCTCTTTAATTTTTCGTTAAAAATCTTCAAAATGTTACAGCTTCCCGGCCGTTAGTGAACCACTGGTAGACATCAATCGTCGAACGTGTTATCTTTCAATTTTCCATTCAGAAAATTGAGAAATGGCCTACGTGACGAATTGCCGCCTTCAAGTGTTCACCTCAACGAGCATGCTAAGACCCCTTCGATGACTCATGCCTGTCGTCGCCACTTTCTTCTCTCACGCGGGCTTTCGAAATTCCTTAAAGTCACGTAACCGACGAGAGACCACCAGCTGGCCAGAGTCTCTGTCTCTTTCTCTCCTAAGCGCGCATATCTCTTTCCCCTTCTTTCTTCTCTCTCCTCTTCTCTCTCTACCTCATGACTCTCTCAGCCGGGGAACTCAACCAGCGGCTATGCTTTACGATGAAATAATATTTTAAAATATACTTTTCTCTTATTATTATTTATAGCGACCAGGATAGCTTTTCCCAAATTTAAACAAATTAAAGACAGATAATTAGTTTCCTGTTTTCCGTAGCTTGATACATTCATTATGTGATAAATAACTTAAGTAAAGTACCTAAGGTCTAACGAGAAGAGGGCAACTATTTTCTTTCTTGTTAAATTTATAAGCAAATTAAGTTATGTTTCCCTTAGTAATTAAGATCGTTTACTTCCAGTTGAACATTTTTTATTGAATTGATATATGAGTACATATGAAGATATTCAAACATATATCAATGTTTCAATAATCTACATTCACTATATATTGTCTTTTGAGTTTTCATTCACCTTAGGCTTAAGAATCTTGTGTAATTCTCGATAAACAATAAGACGGTTATTTGAGGTTCGCAAAATTTAAATGGGTTTTAATTCATTTTACATTAACAATTAAATATAAATATTAATCTCGAAAAACCGTCCTATTGGACCTAGCCCCGTACCGCTTGCGGGAAAATAAAGTTAGGCTAGTGTCAAGTAGTATATTTTGAAATAAATCAATTCTAATAATATTTAGTATTTTTAATAACTAATTAAAGTTATGACATTTTAGTTCAAAATAGCGCGGGCGTTCGAAGTCGGAACAGGGACACGAATGACGGTGTCCTCACCACTCCGTTGTGATCCCATTGCCGGAATCGGGCCAATCAGAGGGCCAGCAGCCGCTCCCTCTTCTACCGAGAGCCTCGCGTCGAGCTGCCTGCGTGCAGCCAGCGACTTGATCAGTCAGTCGCTTATGAAATTCAGAAGGAGTAGCAGCATCCGCTCTGCTCTCCGCCACGAATAAAGTAAGCAATATTACAACCAAAATCTAGCGCTTAGTTTCTGTCTGTCGAGAGACGATCGTCACCTTCTCATCACCGTTGCCATCGGGAGATCATAAGTATTTCGTGAATAGTTAAAAATCAACCATCATCGTGAGTACTGTCGTAGATATCACCTGATTATTTTCTTTCATCGCGCACTGTCAGTGATTACCGAAATTGTGCCCCGGTATTCATCCTTCTTGTTCAGTGTTTATGTGTCGCAATTTTTCAATCCTCGCGTCGGTGGTAAATTTCTCGTGTTCTTATTAAATAAACTCCCGCATTGTAAAGATTTAAATTCTCGTTTCGTGCGCAAGTGGTCAGGCTCTGGCCAAAAGTCCTTCGCGCTCGAATATCACGTTCCGGGTGATACGCGAACAACAGGGGGAAAATACGCGTAACGTCTTCTCGTCGGGCCCTGTGACTCCCACGATTCTTCAGGGAACCTCGCATCCCCTTTTCGTCCCCTCTAGTAGAGGAGTTAAAAGTAGGCGAGGTAACAACCGCACCTCTCACCGTACCAACACCTCGTCATCCGGGTTATTTTTCATATTCAGGGTCAAGTCCGATCAAGGCAACTCTGCCACGTGATTTAGCCGTTCCTCCTTCAATCACTCTTCCTTCTCCGGCCGCATAGTTCGCGGCATCGGAAATACGATCCCATCACGCCGATCAATCAACAAGGAAAAGTAACGGTTACCCCCGATAAAGGAATTATTCGCTCGAATTTGTGTTCCCAGGCACAGAACCCTGCTAATCCGGGTTCTTCAAAGACCTCTACCTCATCTCTCGCCGTTTCTTCTCCTCCCTTCAACTACTTCGTGCCTGTCACACCGGAGGGACCTCTTCCTCCCACTCCCGGTAAGTGTTACTCGGCTATCGCTCCTTCTGTCGTACCAGAAAACACCCCGAAGCCATCCAGTGTTACCGATTCTGGGGATGATACACTCTTTCTAGCGGCCGACGGTTTACCAGAATCCTTTCCAACGCGAATTTTTCGTCGCTAAATAAAAAACGGTCCGCGCAAGCGGACCCAGCACGACTGGTAGGTTGCCACCGTCGGACATCACCACGGCCGGCAAGAACCTCACCGACCAACAACCATCCATTCATGGACGGCCTCACGTCCTGGCGTAAGTTCCTCCAACCCCAAGGAGCGAAACGTACTTACTTGCCTCTGCCCAGTAGTCAGAAAGACCAGCCCCGGTCTATGGCACGCCTGGACGTGGCTATTCGTGTGAAAATAAGTTTACAAATAAAAAAAGTGTCGGTAAGGTAGGAAGCCGGTCACGTGACCCACTCTTCACATGGCCTTAAATCACTGAAATCAGTTAAAATTCTTTCAATCTTTCAAAATGTCCATTTTTGAATGGCTAATATTATTTTAGTCAATCTATCGAAAAAGTTTGAAAATAGCGATCAGTTTGAGAAAATAGTAGTATTAGTGTCATTTTTTTCAAAATAGTAGCAAAATAGTTGCTTCGCTAAAAAAAAGTGTCCAAAAATGTCAATAGTGGCATGAGTCCGAGGCATGCGAAGCGGATGGAAAATCGCTTTTTCCGCCCGGAGACTGAAGAAGCGGGCGCAAAGTAGCTTTTTGCGCCCGGCTTTGTCTCCGTGCGGAAAAAGACCAATTTGTGCACATTGTACATTAGAGTCGTCCAAAAATGCATTGGATTTTTTTTTTCAATTTTTATGAATAACGCCCGGAAATTTGTTTGAATCCACACAAAAATAAATAAATTTTTTTTTTAAAGGAAAATTATATTCAGAGGTGGCACAAGCTCCATGAAGCTTGATACGTATTTTCCATAATTATTTGAACAATAAATAAATTATTTAAAATCATTAATTATTAACATAAATTATTTAAACAATGTATCATTGTTTTTAGCAATTTTCTCTTAGAATGGAGATAGAATTGTTTCTCAAATTTTCCACTTTTTGTCAAAAACGAGAATTGTAACAACAATAATTGTTTAAACAGTTTATTATTTTTAATAATATTATCTTTGAATAATGCTAAAAATTGCGGATTTTTCTGAAATTTTCAACTTTTTGTTCACTTTTCACTTTTAATGAGTTAATATATAATTTGATGTAACAAAAATAATTGTTTACACAAATTATTATTGTCTAGATAGTTGCGGTTTTTTTCTGAATTTTTAAACTTTTGTCCATTTTTCAATTAGAGTGAAGTAATAATTAATTCAAGCTGAACAACATAATTTTTTTAACAATTTATTATTATTGTTAATAATATTCTCTTTGTTTAATGGTAGAAAGTTGGCGTTTTTCTGAAATTTCTAACTATTTGTCTATTTTTCACTTGAAGTGACTTAATAATTATTTAAGTTAAGCAAAAATAATTGTTTAAACAAATTATCATTGTTAAGAACTGTCTTCATTTATAATAATGTCAGGTAATTGCGGTTTTTTCTGAATTTTCTAATTTTTTGCCCACTTTTCACATAGTGAGGTAAGAAATAATACAAGTTGACAAAAATAGTTGCTTAAACAAATTATTATTGTTTATAACTATTTTCTGTTAGATAAGTGCTAGAAAGTTGCGGTTTCTTCTGAAATGTTTAACTTTGTTTTGCCTTTTTTGTTAAGAACGAATGATAAATAAACATTAGAGAGAAAAATATTTCAAATAATCTCTTTGTTTTTCGTGAATTAATTTTGCTGGAGGCGGGCTGATGTCAGAATATGTTCATAAATGTTTTAAACAACTATGTTTGTGAACTTGCATTATTTACCATTTTACTAAGTGAAAAATGAATAAAAAGTTATAAATTTCATAAGAAACCGCAACTATATTGCATGAATGAAGAAGATAGTAATAAACAATAATAATTTGTTCAAATAATTATTTTTGCGAAATTAAATTAATTATTAACTCACTCTATGTGAAAAGTAGACAAATTAAAAAAAAACGCAACTTTTTAGCATTATTAAAATTGAATATTATTAATAATAATAATAAATTGTTTGAACAAATAATTTTGTTAACTTCGATTAAGTATTTAACTCACTCCAAGTGAAAAGTCAACAAAAAGTTGAAAATTGAAGAAAAAACTGCAATTTTCTAGCATTATTCTAAGAGAATATTATTAACAATAATGATAAATTATTTATACAATTATGCTTGTTAACATTAATGAACTATTAATTATTATATATAATTGAATATAATTGTTTAAACAATTTATTTAAACATCTAATTCTCAGTGTAAAGTAGTATTTCATGTATTAGAAACAATTTGCATTCAAAAAAACGTAAAAAAATCATAATTAGCGCTAAAAACTCGCAAAACCCATTTTTTTATATATGGGTTTTTTCTTGGGAAATATTTGTGAAATCTTTAAGAAATCATTGAACTCTTTGTGAAATATTAAAAATATTTGGTAATATTTGTGAAATTATTGTAATCTTTGTGAAATTTTCGGGAAATCACTAAAATCCTTCTGAAATCTTTGGAAATTTTTCAGAAATATTTGATAACTTTTTTTAAATGAGTGAAATCTTTGTGAAATCGTTAAGAAATTATTTAACTTTTTGCGAAATATTTAAAATATTTGGTGACATTTGTGAAATTATTGAAATCTTTGTGACATTTTTGGGGAATCACTAAAATCCTTGTGAAATCTTTGTGAAATCTTTTAAATCCATCCGAAATCCTTGCAAATTTTTTAAAATATTTGGTGAATCATTAAAATCTTTGCCCAGTCTTTGAAATATATCTTAAATATTTGTGAAATATTCGAAATCTTTCAAATCTTTGGAAAATCATTGAAATCTTTGTGAAATCCTTTTGAAGTCTTGGGACATTTTTCAGAGATATTTGACAACTTTTTTGAAATTAGTGAAATCTTTGTAAAATCTTTAAGAAATTATTTAACTTTTTGCGAAATATTTAAAATATTTGGTAATATTGGTGAAATTATTGAAATCTTTGTGAAATTTTTGGGAAACCACTAAAATCCTTGTGAAATCTTTGTAAAATCTTTCAAATCTATCCGAAATCATTGCAAATTGTTTAAAATATTTGGCAAATCATTAAAATCTTTGTCCAGTCTTTGAAATCTATATTAAATATTTGTGAAATATTCAAAATCTTTCAAATCTTTGGGAAATCATTGAAATCTTTGTAAAATCCTTCTGAAATCTTTGGACATTTTTCAGAAATATTTGATAACTTTTTTGAAATTAGTAAAATCTTTGTGAAATCTTTAAGAAATCATTTAACTTTTTGCGAAATATTAAAAATATTTGATAATATTTGTGAAATTATTGAAATCTTTGTGAAATTTTTGGGGAATCACTAAAATCCTTGTGAAATCTTTGTGAAATCTTTTAAATCCATCCGAAATCCTTGCAAATTTTTAGTAGTAGCATTACCAATTCCTTTAGTAGATATAGTTACTAATTCATTTAGTCAGTTATTCTTACTCATTGAAATACCAGATTTTTACTAATTACTAGTTAACGAATCGGTACTATTTGAATTAGTAGAAAACTACTACCGATTAGTAGTTCTCTACTAATTCAGATTTAGAGAGTTCCGATAGTGGTACGAGAACGAAATTTTTCTTGAGCTCTCCGACATAAAATACATGTAATTCATTAACTAAATTACATAAAGTCATAGCTTAGATAAAAATTAACATGATTTCAGTTTCAACAAATTCTTTAATTTAATAAATGTTTTAAATGTCAGTCCTCCGGTAGGGATCTTGGGACAAAACTTATTTTCGCTTTTGTCCGGCAACAAATACCAGTAATATCAAATAAAATTTGAAAACTGTGTAGAAGTAACTTAAAATTTGTTTAAAGTTGACAAATTTTTTTAATTTAATACATTTTTTGAAAAAGCATTCTTCTGGTACAGATATGAGGATGAAACTTTGTGGTATATTGCCCGGCATCATATACAATATATTTGTGAAATAAAATCCGAAAACCTAGCGTTTATGGGAAAATGAAAATGAAAGTAAAATTTGACACATTCTAGTACATTGCTGGATAAAATGTAGCCGTCATCATCATAAATAATTTATTACCTTATTTTATTCATAAAAAGTTTATTTTATCAAACGTTTATTTCATAAAGTTTATTTTATAAACGTTACGAACTTCAGTTACATCTTGTTGGTGCTTTAGGTCCGTAGAAAATAAATTGTAAATTTATTGATTGTACGAAGCGAGGGTGGAAATAGATGATACATCCGATTACGTCATGATGTGCGAACGAACGTCACTAACCGGCGTGTGACGCACGAGACGTCACCCGTCGTAGGAGGGTTGCAAAATAATTTAGATTACTTTAGGTTTAGGGTTTACTTCTGAAAGGTTTCAAATTCTAGAACGTTTAATTTAAAAACACTCCATGATGTGTAAAGGGATTCTTATGCAGACTATGATTCATTTTTAATCAAAGAAAAATGTAAGAAAAGGAGCATTAAGAAAAAGAGCATTAACAAAACAGAGATCGAATCAATTTCAAATCAGATAGGTTTTACATTTCATAAAGTTCTGAACGTTCAAATGAACAATGAAAAAAACATTCTTTGAAACGAGTTTTTTTTTTGCTGACGCTTTGTTCGGCAACCTAAAAACAAACCCGTAAAACACATCCATAATGATAACTGGTTTTTTAAAATTTGGAAAATCGGGATACATACCCAGAAACTATTACTTTCTTAGGGATTTTACATGTTGGAAATGTTTTATTTTTGCCCCCCCCCCCACCAAATAATGATAAAGGCCAGAAACCTCGCTCTCTTCTCTGAAACCCACCCCTAATTAATGAGTTCCAAATAAGGAAACGAATAATTTTATGGTCATTTTTTAGCTTAGAAAACCCATAAAAATAATCTTACGGAGAATGACGGTGGTGTGAAACCTCAACAGGTGGCCAGAAACCTCGCTCTTTTTTCCAAAACCCACCCCTAATTAATAAGTTCCGAAAAAGAAAGAACCGACCAAGTTAGTAGGAAGTTAGAAATTGTATGGTTATTTTATTGCTTGAAAGATTCATGAAAATAATCCTTCAAAGAATGATGGTGGTGAGAAGCCTTAGGACAACCTCTAAAACCTACCCCAAATGATAACCGATTTTTCAAAATTTGGAAAATCGAGAAAAACACACAGAAGTTAATACTTTCACAGGGATTGCACATCTTGAAAAATTTTCCCTTTAGCTCGTCCAAATAATGATGGTAGCCAGAAACCTCGCACTCTTCATCAAAACCCACAACTAATTATTAAGTTTTGAAAAAGCAAAAAAAACGATGATATAAGTAGGAACTTAGCAATTTTCAGGTTATTGTATAGCTTAGAAAATCCATGAAAATAATCCCTCAAATAATAATGGTGGTAAGGAACCTGAACAACACCCCACAAACCACCTCTAATGGTAACCGATTTTTCAAAATGCGGAAAATCGAGAAAAACGCCTAGAAGTTAATAGTTCATTAAGGATTTTATATCCTGAAAAACTGTCTGTTTTGTTCCCTCAAATAATGATGGTGGCCAGAAACCTCACTCTTTTCCCCAAAACCCACCCCTATTTAAAAAGTTCCGAAAAAGCAAAAAAAACGACCAAGTTAAAAATTGTCTGCTTATTTTATAGCTTGAAATATCCATAAACATAGTCCTCCAAGCAATGATGGTAGTGAGGAAAATAAGCACAACCTCTAAAACCCACCCCCAATGATAACCGATTTTTCACAATTCGGAAAATCCAGGAAAAACCCAGAATCTAATACATTCTTTTTGATTTCACATGTTGGAAAGTTTTTCTTTTCGCTCATCCGAATAATAGTGGTGGTCAGAAACCTCGCTCTCTTCCTCAAAACCCACCCCTAATTAATAAGTTCCGAAAAAGCAAAAAAACTACGATATTAGTAGGAAGTTACCAATTTTCTGGTTATTTTATAGCTTGGAAAATCCGTGAAAATAATCTCCCAGAGAATAATGGTGGTAAGGAACCTCAACAACACCCCTAAAACCCACCCCTAATGATAAACGATTTTTAAAAATTCGGAAAATCGAGAAAAACACCCAGAAGTTAATAACTTATTAGGGATTTTACATGTTGAAAAACTGTCGTTTTTGCTTTCTCAAATGATGATGATAGCCAGAAACATCGCTCTTTTTCCCAAAACCCACCCCTAATTAATATTTTTCGAAAAAGCAAAGAAACTACGATATTAGTAGGAAGTTAGTTATTTTCTGGTTATTTTATAGCTTAGCAAATCCATGAAAATAATTCCACAAGGAAAAGTGGTGGTGAGAAACCTCAACACAACCCCTAAAATCCACCCCTAATGATAAACGATTTTTACAAATTAGGAAAATCGAGAAAAACACTCAGAAGTTAATACTTGATTAGGGATTTCACATCTTAAGAAATTTTACTTCTTTCTTCCCTAAATAATGGTGGTGACCATAAAACTCGCTTTTATCCCCAAAAACCCACCCCTAATTAATAAGTTCCGAAAAAGAAAGAACCGACCAAGTTAGTAGGAAGTTAGAAATTGTATGGTTCTAACACATGGACGCTGACTTGGTTTCCCTGCCCGACACAGATGGCGCTAAAAACGGAACCATTTTTTCCCCACATAATCGACCTAGCCTGGTGCATTATAAGAAACGTTGTTTCCTAATACTTGTGCTGATATATAGCTATAAAGAAGTATTTTATGTGTTCGAAACAATTTTTGTTCTCATTTTACCTCACTGTTGTGTAATTCATTTCCTAGTAAAACTAAAAATCTCTAAAAAAGTGCTGCAATCTATACTTTGTTTAAAGTGAATCGTTAATATCGCACAAAAGTAAACTTTGTGTCATTCATTTATTAAAATTGTTAATTACTTTGCCTTATTTTATAATATACTGGTGTGAAAATGATACAATCCTTATCTCTTGTATCAATTATTGCATATCAGAATTTTCACTTTTGGGCATGAGATTTTACATAACTATCTTGTATTATTTATAGTTCTGTTTTGTATTAATTCCTAAAATATTTGTAAACTTTATCTTAATGCAGAATTTCCTCTATTTACCGAACTGAATGGGTAAATTTTAATGAACAGCTTTTCTTCGTGTAGTGTAAAATTCTCCAGAAGGTTATTTTTTCACAGTCAAATCTGCGTTGTATCAAGAGGTTGTTCTTTAACGTTAAGGGTTATAGCACTGAAAATTGGTCTTGGTAGTTTTGAGAAGCCCAAAAATCGAAGACTCTATTTCTAACCCCTTGACACCACGCAGATTGACTTTGTCAAAAAAAAAATATATATTTGATAATTTTTCAGTATCAACAGAGTCTCTGACTGATCGAATTAAGTGTATTTTTGAGCAGTTTATTATTCCGTTAAAAAATTCTGCTTACAGAACTAGGCACTTTGTGTTTTCTTTGAAAAACATAACTTATAAAAATATAGAAGAAAAGCCACATATATCGACTACCTCGTTCAATATCACTTTCTTTATCTATTATCACCTGTATTATTTTCAATTTTCTTTCTATTCCTATTCGTATCCCTCATATTCCTTTATTTAACCAACTCTATCCTTTTCCCTCGTCGAATTGTCCACGTTAATCGTTTTTATATCCGTTTTTCTCAGTAAAATCCTACATTTTTCCATTTCTATATTTTCATTTAACATATTGGTATTCAAAATTAAAAAATTCCGAAAATTTCGAATTTCTTCGTGATGATAAACAATAGATGTTCAGAAGAATACTAATACAGTGAAATTCATAGAGTAAAACATATTGTAATTCAATTTTTGAAAGTACACACACATTCCCCTCGCGTGTTAAAAAATGATATTTAAATAATTTAGTATTTTAATTAATATAATAACCAAGTCGATCCTTTTCTGTCATTCACCTATCTACATTAACCCTTTTCGATAATTTTGGCGATTTCAAATTCCGCCTAATTTTTTCAATTCCTATCCTGTTATGTTAAAGTCTATACTATCAATCTTCGACCTTTCCAATATAATCCTTACATATCTGATTTAATATACATAATCGCCTATATCTTCTTTAATCGCTATCATTTCATTAAAATTTATCCTTTGTGTATTTACTACATTATGTGTCGATTTGATCCACTTCTGGATGGAATTCGACACCATGGAATTTAGTGATTACCAAAATAGATATTCAAGTTTAACATTCAATGAACTATGGTATATAGTTGTTTAAACTTGAAATTAACATATTGAGTGTTCATGCATTCTAACCTCAAGGAGAAAGTATTGTCTTTATGTGAAAATGGGCAAGGTACTATGCAAGATCCATACCATCAAAACTTAAGAAGAAGAATCGTTCATCCTAAAAAGATATACAAATTTTTTTGGATTTATTTTCCAATGAGAGACATAGTTCTTATTTTAGTCGTGAAAAATGTTATTTAAAATAAATAATTCTCCTTTTCGGACAGACCATTATTGACACAAAAAATGTTACCAATCTCAAATGTTCACCTCAAGAATATCTACAACTTTTTTATACCATTCCTTGATATTACCGGATACAGTTTTTATTTTTAATCGTTAAAAATAAGATTGTGAAAAATAATCCATTGCGTAGCGTCACAAATACGAACCCCCAACAGCTTGAAGGTGAAACTTTGCTCTTCGATTTCATTTGATAAACGTCTAAACGCTGAAAGCTTGAAGTCGAAACATTATGTTTTCAACAGAATAGTTGAATTATTCGCACAAAAAATTGATTTTTGACCAAATAGGTCCATTAAGCTAGCATGATCACATTACATAGATGTACTGAAGACCTAGAGGGAATTGAGTGCTAATTTAGATCTAACTCAATGCCCCATTGGCAAAGCTATTGCGCTACATTTAGAAAACAAAACCTGTAGTCTAACATATATTGACCATTAGAAGAAAAGACGTTTTTGCAAATTTCACTCAGAATCGTCAATATTAGATGAATCGAGTTGAAACTCAACATTTATCTTCATAATTAGCGATAGAATATGAATAAAATACTACTTTTTAAATACCGCCCCCATAGGTTTGAATAATTCCAGGAAATTTCGGTTTTTTCTGCAATTTTTAATCATTTGTCATTAAAAAAATGAATTTATTTTCGTGTGGATTCGAACACATTTCTGGGCAATATGCATACAAATTCGGAAAAAAATGTCTCATTCATTTTTGAACCACCCTAGACTGGTCATGCAAGCATAAGATTCAGCTAGCAGGAGTGAACATAGAAAAAAAGTATTCAACAATATGTCCCTGTGCTATATATTAGGGCTCATTTCATGCCCTATTGCCAAGTTCAATGCTCCGCATTTTTTTAACGAGCGTTGAACAACATTCCACTCAGACTGATCGTCAGCGTCATAAACTTACCAACTTACAGCCTCACCAAAGAACTGAATCCTTTTACAGGAAACTCTATCACACATGCCCAAGGTTCTTTTGATTTTATAAGAGAGATAGAACAGATTCACATTCAACCCCAAGACATCCTAGTGAGTTTCGACGTAGTATCTCTCTTTAGAAAAGTACCAATCTCTGATACAATCGATATTATTAAATCCTCTGCAAACTTCCCCTCCAATCTCATACCTTTGATAGAACACGGTTTCAATAATACTTACTTCTCTTTCAATAACCAATTCTACGAACAAACCTCAGGAGCAGCAATGGGATCTCCAATCTCACGAATGTCAGCAGTAAGCGAAGAGAAGTATTTTTTTATCTACCTAGAAGCAATTGACACTGTGACTGGATAATTCACGAGAAAATGTGTTTTAATGGAATAATTATGTTGCATTTGGTTTCTATTACACTATTGCGTATAACTTATTGCGTCATAAGCTAAAAATAAAGTTGGCCCCTCATTGTCATGAAATTGCATACATCTGAGGGGCCAACAAGTAGTTTTTATTTTTTTAAACTATGAACTAATTCTCTGAACATCTCCGAAAAAATATATATTGCAGCCTTGAATGTGAGCATGATATAGGGGGAAAATGGTTGGTGTACCAGAAGTACTTCCTATGAAAAAAATTATTTAAAAATTCAAATAATTTTTTTCATCCTCTTAAAATTAACAGAATTAGTTCTTGAATTTTTTGCATAATCTCTTCAGTACTCACTATAACATATATCTTAACCACCAAGATCGGTCGAACAGTTTTCGAGAAAATTTGATTTTTTTATTTTTCAAAATTTGTTTATAACTTTTGTAAAAAAATTTATTTTTGGTTGATACTTGGAGTAAATTTATTCCATAGGGGTAGCCACCATTTCCGAATAATAAAATTCCCGAATAATAAAATTCCTGACATAAAATTGAAGAATTATAAAATATCCGAACTAGAAAATTGCCGAATTATGAAATTCCTGAATTGAAACAATTAAAAAGTTTTCTTTTATAAATATTTTTTATTTTTCAGAAATAAAATAATCAAATATTTTTATTACAAAACTTTATTTTTAATGTTTAAAGTTTCTGCAACTATTTTTTAAATATGAAATAACAATAATTGAAAAAATATATTTCTGCGTGACAATTTTCTTCAATTATTGTTATTTTAAATTCATAAAATAATGTTAGAAACTTTAAACTTTAAAAATTATTTTTTTAATAAAAATATTTGATTGTTGTATTTTTAGTGAATAAACAATATTTATAAACAAATTTCGATTGTTTAAATCTGGGAATTTCATAATTAGGCTATTTTATTATTCGGAAATTTTATTTTTCGGGAATTTTATTATTGGGGAATTTTTTAATTCGGGAATTTTACAGTGTCGGGAATAATATTTGTGGGAATTTTTTAGTTATCCCAAAAATAATGGTACTAAATTTAAAAGCATTGAAAATTAAACAATTTGAAATATGTACAACTAATTCCAAATTCAATTATAAGTCGAACAATTTTACATTTTGGATTTTCAAAATTACACATTATTTCCACAACAAAAAAATCAAAATTTTATAAATTACAATTAAAAGAGTTTGGAAATGAACAATTTTAATCTGAAACGTTAAAAATCGTTTGTTTTGAAACTACAAGAAATAGGAAGCGTTTGTGGTTATAAAATGTAGCATTTTTTAGATTGTACACTTGCAAAATTGAAAATTGGGCATCAAAATTTGTGAATTTTTACTTTAGACTTATAAATTAAATAAAAATGTAGTAGAATTTAAAACTTAAAATTAATTAATTTTACAATTAAAAAAGGCCAATTTTGAAGCCAAGGCATTCATTATTGTATAATTTTGAATTTTTTTAATTACTTAGAATTGTACAATATGCAAAATTTAAGGCCTTTAATATTGTTCAAGTTAAAATTCAAGGGTTTTAAAATCTCAGAATTAAATATTTTCTTTATTTTCAAAAATAAGTAATTTTAAATTTAGGGTTTATCAAAATTTGATAAATTTAAAATGAAAGTTTAAAAATTTTACATTTTCTAAGTGAAAAAGTTCGGGAGCGAAAAAATTAAAATCAGATACATTAAAAATTGATTTAAATCTAAATCTACAAAACATTACAGTTTTGAAAATGTCGAAATGAAACTTTGAAAATTAAACAATTTGCTACTGATTTTCGGAATTTCACTGTTCAATAACTTCAATTTGATAGACCGTAAAATAGAACAAAAAAAGAATAAAAAACTTAATTAAATTTTTTAATTTACATCCTACAATGAAACCATTTTAGAACTAGGTATTTAAAATTAAAATTAAAAGTTGAAAATGTTTAAAGTTAAATATTTCCAACTCAATTTTTCTTCCAAATTAAAAAATTAATGAATTCAGAATGGTTAACAACATTCAAAGAAATTGTTCTTCTTAAAGCTTGTTATTTTTGCTCTAATATTATCTATAGGAGTGATCTAGTTCTTTACATAATTTATTCAACTTGACCTTTTCTAGAATATAGGGATAATTAAATCGATTTTTTCCCTAGCGGGTTTAAATTTATTTTTATTTTCTGTTCAAGGTTTCCCTCATAAGTTGCATTGATTTTCTAAACTAAATAAATATTTGCAATAGTAAATTATAAATTATAACTCTGAAAGAAAAACTTTTTAACCTTTTTTAATATCATAGGGAATAAACCAAAAAATGAAACAAACTTTTTAAGTAGCAGGTATCCCATTCATTTACTTATTACAGTTTATTTATTGTTTATTACAGTAGTCGAATTTTGAGCCAATAGGAATAAATTTCTTTAAAAAAAAAAAACGAATTTTCAAATAAATAGTTAAATTTTCAACTAAAAAAGATAAATTTTCTATAAAAAATAGAATAGTTACAATAATTCAACTAAACATTTTTTTATTTTAAATAAAAAGCAGGTTAATTTCACCAAAAAGGACAAATTTTTTAACATACACACTTGAATCCTCAACATAAGCAGATTAATTTTAAACCAAAATGTTGCATTTTTAACAAACAAAAAATTGATTTTATATAACAAAAAAATAATGTTGAGAAAGAAGAATGCATTAAATATTAGCAATGTTAGAAATACATTAAAATTTCTTATTGTGATATAGTTGAATTACAAAAAAATTAAATTAAATAGTTAAATTTTCGAACGAAGAAATGTATTTTTAGCTAAAATGATGAATCTTCTATTCAAAAATGAATTTTGAACAAAGTAGTTCATCTTTCGACTGAAAATTTGAATTTTCTACATAACTTTTAATCTTTTGTTGTATACATATATATTTTCTACCAAATAGTTTAATTTTAAACAAAAGGATTGATTTTCTATAAAAAAAGAGGATTAAAAAAATACATGAATTTTCAAACAAAGAGTTGAATTTTCAACTAAAACAGATCAATTTTAAACCAAAAATCGAATATTATATATATCATATATATTATATTATTATATTATTATACTATTAAGACATTTCCCTTTCGGGGTAGGCGTACCTCTTTCGGTTTTAAAATAGTAATGTGGGGAGGAGGTATAGATTTCTTAGATTGGTCTAGAATTGTCGTGTTATTTATTTTAATAACGCGTTCGTTCCGCAACACTGCTCGGACCCAGTTTGCTGATCAATCTTTCTAGAGATCACCCCAAGTGAAGAGCCTCGCAAAGTTGTTATGTGAGGTTCCCCACTCGGGCCCATTAATATCCAAGGTCTTTTATTTCAGGTATCATTCGCTCTACTGACATTCTTTTGATAAAGTATTTGTCGCCACACTTTTCTGTCCGGGCATACTTCTCTAGCTTCTTTCACGTCCATGTATTTTTTCATGCAAGCTCTCCTGTTGCTATGGCTTCTTATGTCTTTTCGAATTAAGGTATCATTCACAAATTCTAACCATTCTTTTCACGGTCTGCCTCTGGGCATACTGCCAATTACTTTAGATTATACACTTGTTTCGTTAGTCGTTTATCTTTCATTCTTTCAACATGTCCGAACTATTTTTACTTATGTCTTTCCCATGTGTCAACTATTGTCTCTTTTGTACTACTTTCTTTGAGGATTATTTCGTTTCTCACTTTGTCCATCAGGGTCTCCCCGCATATAGTGCGCAGAGTTTTCATGCCAATCGCGTTAATGTTACTCTTATCCTTTTCTTGACAGGTCCGTGTCTCGCTACCGTATAGCACAATGCTTGTATTTAGTTTGCTCAACATTCTTTGCAAGTCTTCGATTGACTCTGCCATAACAACCTTATCATCTGCCCACGCTAACCCACGCACCATCAATGTCCTAAGATCCACACCTTCTTCCCCTAAGAGGGCCATTCTTCGACACTCGTCCATGAATATAATATAGTCATTAGGATATAATGCATCCTCGCCTAACACCTTTCATAATATCGAAACAGCCACTCAGTCCCCCATTTACTCTTACACCCGCTTTGCTACCTGCATAATATTGTTTTCATTGCGTGTAGGATCCATCCATTGACACCAAACTTTACTTCTATACACCTTTTTAAACGCTCTTTCTAGATCAAAAAATGCACACAAAACATTTTTGTTAACTCTGAAGCTTTTTTCTGTGATCTGTCTTCGTTTCCGAAATACTGAGTTTCAGCCAAAATAGCTCTACTTTCCAGCTTTTTACAAAAATATACATAAAAACTTGAAAATAAAAATCTAAAATAAAGTTTACTCAATAATATACCCAACGATTTTTTTCTTGATGGTATCAAAATAATCGTGAGGCATCACCCAAAAGATTTTGAAAGAAAACAGAGAGTTGAGATCATTTGGGTTCAATTCAATCGCAGCTCACCGTGGGTGGTGAGACACGTATACACCGAACGGATTGTTGCACCAAGAGGTGCATCCCTATACGTAGTTATAAGTCGAAACACTATTATTAATTACTTAAATTATCAAATTTTATTAATGAAATCAATCATTTGGCAAACTACAAATTATTTTGCCAGAATTACGCGAGTATTTGTATTAAGAAATGAGTCAATTTTGTAGGACTCATTTCTTCTACTTCCTATCCCTATTAAATTGTTCCCCTTCTCGTATGGTCATTTTTGCAATTTCATTTCTCTCTTGTCTATTCTTTCTCTCTGTACACGTATTCCCACTCAAAATTGCATCATACGCATCTGGTACTCGTGCATAAGAAACTCTAGAATCCTCCTTTGTTAATCCCCAGTTTCTTAGACCTAATGTATTATTATTTGAGACACTAAATAAGGAAATGCCAAATTGTGAGTTTGGTGGCAAAAGGTTCGCCTGCGGGTACATTAAGTCGAATCTCGCGCGTCTTATTCTTTCAGTGGTTGGAAAATTTCTTTGTCGTACTGCATTTTTTCTATAAAAGGTTCGCTCCATTCTCGGCACCGCGCCTAACGAGCTGTTAAAAAACTGTGGTTGGTTGAACCAGCTGTCATCTGTCCGAGTATTATTAACTACGGGATTAGTCTGATTCTGTCTAGAATGACTTTCGTTTGTTTCTACTAAGTTGCTACCATTTTCTCTCCTTTCGATATTTTTATCTGCATTTATTTCTTCTCTAAATTTTGTTTCTCTGGCTTGGGTTGACTCTGTTATTTCTGTAACCCTAATTTTTCTTGACCTGAGTTTTATGTATTTTTCTATTTTCCAGTTACATGTTCGCAAAATATTTTAAATTTATTTTATGTAGTTTTATTATTTCCTATTCGATTTTTTCTTCTATTTATTAATTTTGTACTTATCATATTTCAAATTCCGAATGAATGCTCATTTCTCGAAATCTCGGAAATTCTATTTCTTTGCATAATAACTCCCGAACTGATTCCATTTTGTGATTAAAAATCAAAACATCAAACCTTGCTTAGCCTTGATCTGAGGTTTCAAGTTGAAATTTCACGGTCTCCCTGTTGCGTAATCTTTCATCGCGATTTTATGTTGTTTTCGCTATTGCGTCACTTTCACTTTCTAAATTTCAAATTTTGCGTTTATTTTCTATCCTGCCTTTCGATTTCCTATTAGCTTCACCCTTAAACCTGTTTTCCTCTTCTAATTATTTAAACAATTCGCAGATATACATGCTTATATTTCATCATATTCTTATTTCATTCAATCACATTATTGCAAAAACATATTTTTAATGGTAGAAAATCTGTCTGTCTGTTGCGTTTCCTTTCTCAGCGGGAATTTGAACTCTTGGGGCAATTTCAGGAATAAGAATTGGGATAAATGGTGGGTAACAACAGTTGGGCGCCAAGTTGTGGCCAACTGCCCAGGAATTTGTTGCAATATATGGAAATGGGGAAAAAGGGAAACTGAGATAGGATAGCGTCGGCATCCTCGATCGTCCGTATGGTACCTTCACTTCTGGGACACACACTTGCGTACCAAGCGGATTGGAGATGGGGTACCTCGCATTACGCGATTAGATAGCACACTGGCGAACGGGGGTCGACGTCTTGCTTATCAGGTTTCCGGGACTCATGGGCCATGATCGACACTTATCGGGTCTCATCCCTTTGGGCCCATCTCAGGGATGGGATAATTTAGGGTCTGGATGCAACCTCACGTTACAATGTATTTACCTTTTGGTGTATCTTGAAACGAGGCGTCGATAAAGCAAAGTAAAAAATATTTGGTGTGTAAATAATTCAATCTCATCATTTTGACGAAAAATGAAAGTTAAAAGTTAAATAAAACTTAAGACAATCGCCTTTTTCATTTAAACTTATCTATGTATCACTATTTACATTTCTTTAAAAGATTTAACTAATATATATTATGTAACACTAAGAAAAATTAACATATTCCTACTGAGTAAACAATTTTATTATTTTCATTCCTAAATACGTGAGAAACCAAAAAACCTCGAAAGCTAAAATTGTTCTATAAATGTATAAACTCTTATTTGTAATGCAGGACAATAAAACGTTTAAAAAAGTTCATGATTTCTTAAAATTGTAATTCTTTGAAAAAAAATACGTTTCAAATAAAAAGTTGAATTCATTTTGAAAATTCTTTGTGTTAGATTATAATTAACAACTGACAACTGTAGATCTTTTGCAAAATTCCTGACTTCCGATCCAAATTGTAAATTTTGTTTTTAAAAATTCAATTTTCCTCTTGCAATTCAGAATTATAGTTGTTTTAAAAAATTTCCTGTACCAAGTCAGAATTGCAGTTCTTTTTGAAAATTTCTTTCATAAAATCAATATGATAATTCTTTTCAAAACCCCCCATTTAGAGACAAAATTATTTTAATTCTTCAGGAAGATTTCTTGTTTCAGATCTAAATTTACAATTGTTGCTTGAAAATTTCTGTTTATAACAAAAAATTAAAATTTTTTTCGAAAATTTCATGTTCCAAGTTAAAATTGCTGCTTTTTTTTGGAAATTTCTTGCTTTTATTCCCAATTATAATTTTTTTCAGGAATTCTCCATTTCGAGTCAGAATTATAATTTTCGAAAATTTCCTTTTTCAAGTCAGAATTTTTATTCTTTTGAGTAATCCCTTATTTGATCAGTGAATTACAATTTTGTTTCAAAAGTTTTTCTAACATATCACAATTATGATATTTTTCGAAAATTTTCTCCTGTAATTCATAATTGTAGTAATTCTCGAAGATTCCCTGTACCGAGTCGGAATTATAATCCTTTTGGGAAATTCTTTATTTCAGATCTGGATAAGAATTCTTGTTCGAAATTTGTCTTGCAAATTAGAATCCTAATTCTTTTCAAAAATCCGCCGTTCAAAGGCAAAATTATGGTAAATATTCAAAAAAATTACTCGTCTCTGACCAGAATTATAAATAATTTTCGAAAAATCCTTGTTCCGATTCAGAATCATAATTTTTTTAGAAAATGTCCCGTGTTCATTCATAAGTGCAGTTCTTCTGGAAAATTCCTTCTGTCAGATTTAAATTTTTTTTTCAAAAACGCCTCATTTCAAGTCAGAATAATAATCCTTTTCAAAAATTCGCTTCACCGAGCATAATTATAATTATATATGAAAAAATTATAGAAACATTAATTTTCCGAAGTTTTTTAGAAATTCTTTTGAATGCCTTAAAATTTCTAATGCTGTATTACATCATTTATGAGAGTAGCATAACCACTTGATTTAAAGCTAAGATACATTAAATAAATAATGAATTATTGGTTAAAGTCTTACCATTTTAGTTGAAAATTCATATTTATGTTTTGAAAATTTAACGATTTGGTAGAAAATTGTTTTTTTGACATGAAATTTCAACAGTTTGGTAGAAAATTAAACTACTTGGTTGAAAATGGTCGCTCTGATCAAGAATTCATATTTTTGGCTGAAAAAAAAACTATTTGGTTGAAAATGAAGAATTATAATTCTAAATTGAAACGGGGAATTCAAAAGAAATTATAATGTTGAGGTGTAACATGAGAGGTTCTAAAATGAGAACAGTTTGAATTTGGTGCCTTAAATTTCCAAAAAGACTTCTGAGTCTGGTTTCGAACGAAGACTTGTGACAATTCTGATTTGGGAGAGTGAATTTTCGCACAAAAATCATAATTCTAATTCGAAAGGAGAAATTTTCAAAAACGAATCATAATCCTGAACGAAAACAAAGAATTTTTGAAAAACATTCTAATTCGGATTTGGAAGAGGTAATTATTTTTTCAAAATCACAATTTTCACTTGGTCTAATATGAAAAAATAAATTAAGATGATGTGAAATTAATTCAACGATATTTGAATTTCAAAATTTGTATGTATGTTCTGAGTCAATATTGTAATTCTTCTGGGAAATTCCTTATTTCAGGTCGGAATTTAAAATATTTTTTCAATAATTCCTGTTCGAAACCAGAATCAGAAATCTTCTTCATAGTTGAACATTCCAAATTTGAATTGTTATTATTTTTTAATGTAGCCTGTTACAACTCACAATCCTAATTCTTTCTTTAAATTTTCTGTTCTACTCGAAAATTTCCTGTTCCAAACCGGAGATGCATGAGAATTCGAAACAAATGTTTAAAACTAAGAGATCCAAACGAAATAGAGAAAGAAGATATCAGTGATCTAACCTTTAGGTTGAACTCTGCACATGCGCAGTTTACTATTGTAGCTTGCATCAACCTACATTTTATTAATTTGAATTTCGCGCGCTCAGGCTTCACGGCCATTGTCTTATCGCTCAGCACGTGGTACTTCGCGCATGCGCAGTATGACGTTTTCGCCATAATCATAAGTTACTAATTAAGGTTGTTTAAAAGTTCGTTAGTAGCCCTCTTGTATTAGTGGTTCAGTATCCCACATCTAACTACATAGATTTGGCTTAGTAGCCCTCTTGTGAAAGTGGTTCAGTCCCCCTGGTCCAGTCCCCCTCTTGTATCAATGTTGGTAATGGAGGAATTCAGAATGACGTCTTCAAAATATTTTCAAACCTTAGCACGGACATGAACCACATTAACTGTAGAATATTCTCTAATAGTATATCTGCCACTTTATCCTAAAGTTCCAAAAATTTCAAGACAGCAGAATGCTACTTGGGAGTCAAATGCGTATTGAATAAATAAACACAGGGGTTTTTAGTTAAAGACTTATCTATATGGAAGCAATGAATCAAATTGTTTATATAGACAAAACAGGACGTCACACATAGCTCTCTACCAAGTTTCTGGGAGACTTTTGCTCAACAGTGTCAGATATTCCACCACATGATGCAACAAAGTTCTGGAAGATTCTACATTATAATCGACAGGTTTAGGATATAATTTTTTCCTTTTGCCACTGCGCTTGCGTTCGGGCCGCGCACTGATTAGCCGCAGTTGGCGCGCAATTCAAAATTGGAATTAAAAGCAATTCTTGTAATTTGAATAAATAATTATTAAAAAATGCATCAGAATGTATATAAATTGTACAACAAGAAAAAAATTTATAACACATATATTTATTAAATAACAGTTTATTTTCTTCGACTTCCGAGAAATAACTTATATTTCACAAAACATTCAATTTGAGAAGAAATGTGTGGAAAAAGTAATTCAAAATAATTATTTTTAATGTTTTTAATATTTTGTATGTATTCTCATAAAAATTCATTTTATTTGCAATTTTGAATTGCGCGCCAACTGCGGCCAACCAGTGCGCCTCTCGAACGCAAGCGCAGTAGCAAAAGGCGCCCTCTTGACATCACTTGCCGAAATGGGAGCACTGGGCAGTGCTTTCAACGCGGGCACATTGCACTACTGCGCATGCGATGCATAAGGCGCTTCATTGGCTGCCGTTCGCGCGCTTATTTAAAATGTTGAAAAATACCATTTTTTTTATTCTTCATTAATAATTGAAAATAATCATAATTGAACATGCTTAAGTGGTACGTAGATGATTCTCAATATATTCTGAGCTTCAGGTCAAAAAATGAAATGAGTATTCAGTAAATAAAAAATATCATGTTATGTAATGTAATCTTTTTTAATTTTTAAAATCATTTTTACTGATTCATGCTTTTGAAATTGCGTATATCAATGAAAATAAGTATGCAAATGTTATTAATCATTTTATTTATAATAAATGAAAAAATGGTATTTTTCATCATTTCAAATAAGCGCGCGAACGGCAGCCAATGAACCTCCTTATGCGTCGCATGCGCAGTAGCCCAAGGTGCCCGCGTTGGGAGCACTGGCACTGGGTTAGGCTAGTTAGATCAAAACAATCTGCACGGCTGCACGCGGAAATTTGTGTTTTTGTGTGTTTTAAAGTTGTTTAAAAAGTAAAGTAAGTAATTTTCTTATTTACTAATGTTCTATTTCATTATAATTCTAATTAAATATTTTATTTCATACATTCCTTTGCTAATATCGTTAGCCTTTTTGATTCGAAAGTTTGTCGCAGTTTTTAGGTTAGTATTCGTCCGAAACACGTGGAGTTAACATAAATTGTGTATTATATTAAATAACATTGAATTTATTTACAATTAAATGTTAAATTTGCAATTAATAATCTATCTAAAGAAATACTTTTAAAAATCAAACATCTTTTATCTTTATTTGCATATTTTGTAGATCTTTTTCGACATGAAGCTGAAGAAAGACAAGATTCCGTCAAATAAATCAAAGAAATCCATGAAAAATGGATCTTCAGTGGTGCCGAAAAAGAAAAAAAGACTCAGTGCAATAACCATGGATGAATTTCTCGAACAGGATTTCGAGGACGATGAGAGTGAGGATGAAGTTTCTGAAAAGCAAATTCGTGAGTTCATTTTACAGATTTTAGATTATATATAATATTTTTAAGGTCTTATTTTTAAAAGCCTCAAACTTTATATCATTTTTTATTTTAAAAAATTAATTTTTTCTAACTGTAAATGTAGTTGTTCCAATTGTTGACTGAAATTTTTGATTGATTTTATTTTTTAAATTGAAAGTTGAACTACTTGTGTAAAAGTTGAACCACTTTGTTCGACATTTAGTTTTTTTTTTGTAAGGTTCATCTCTTTGGCAATAAATGTAACTATTTTCTTAAAAATTTCTTTTTATTAAATTAATTTTTTACTCAGAAATGTAACTTTTCCATTTTTTGTTGAAAATTCATCTTTTTTGGTTGAAAATTCGGCTTTATTGGTATAAAACTAATCTTTTTCGTTAAAAGTTTTCCATTTTTGGTTGAAAATTGATCTTTTTTAGTTGAAAATTGATCGACTTTATTGGTAGAAAAGTAATCTTTTTTGTTGCATTTTTTTTTTTTCTTTGTTAAAACTGAAACTGGTTGGTTGAACATTTATGTTTTTGGTTGATAATTCATTTCTTTGGTTAAAAATTTAACTATTTTTTTGAAAATTTAACTGTTTTCTTAAAAATTATTTTGTTTTTAAATTAATTTTTTACTCAAAATTGTTACTTTTCCATTTTTTGTTGAAAATTCATGTTTTTTATTTCAAAATTCGGCTTTGTTGGTAGCAAACTAATGTTTTTGGTTGAAATTTATTTATATCTGTTCAAAATGCAACTATTTAGTTGAAAATTTATGTTTTTTGGTTGAAAATTCATCTCGTTGGTTAAAAATTGAACTATTTTGTTGGAAATGGATTTTTTTAAGTGAAAATTTATCTTTTTTAGTTTATTTTGTTGAACATTCGTTTTTTCACTTATTGAAAATTTAACTATTCAAGATAAAGATTCATGAGTTTTTTGAAAATTCATGTTTGTTTAAAGTTTAACTACTTTGTAGAAATCTCACTTTTTTAATTAAAAAATTGACTTTTTCAACTGAAAATGTATCTATTCCATTTTTGACTGGCAATAGATTTTTTTAATTGAAAATTAAACTACTTGTGTAAAAGTTGAAACACTTTGTTCGATATTTAGTTTCTTTTGGTAAAGTTCATCTCTTTGGCAAAAAATTTAACTATTTTCTTAAAAATTTCTTTTTATTAAATTAATTTTTTACTCAGGAATGTAACTATCCATTTTTTGTTGAAAATGCATCATTTTGGTTGAAAATTCGGCTTTATTGGTATAAAACTAATCTTTTTCGTTAAAATTTTTTCATTTTTGGTTGAAAATTCATCTTTTTTAGTTTAAAATTGATCTTCTTTAGTTGAAAAATCGACTTTATTGGTAGAAAAGTAATCTTTTTGGTTGAATTTTTTTTTTTTTTTGTTAAAACTGTAACTGTTTGGTTGAAAATTTAACTATTTTTTTGAAAATTTAACTGTTTTCTTAAAAATTATTTTGTTTTTAAATTCATTTTTTACTCAAAATTGTTACTTTTCCATTTTTTCTTGAAAATTCATGTTTTTTATTTCAAAATTCGGCTTTATTGGTAGCAAACTAATACTTTTGGTTGAAATTTATTTATTCTTGTTCCAAATGCAACTATTTAGTTGAAAATTTATGTTTTTTGGTTGAAAATTCATCTCGTTGGTTAAAAATTGAACTATTTTGACCTGGTGCACGACGCGGTACACCCGGATCGTCGACTAACCACTCTTAGTTATTTTGAATGTTCGCACAATATAAATTTTAAAAAAGTTCTCGTATAATACGTGCTAAACTACCTGGTGCACGACCAGGTGCACCCGGATTGTCGACTGATCATTGGTACTTATTTTGGCTGTTGGAACAATTTAAATTTTAAAAAAGTTCTCGTCGAATACTTGCTGAACTACATGGTGCACGAACCGGTGCACCCGGATCGTCGACCAACCACTCTTAGTTATTTTGATTGTTGGCACAATTTGAATGAAAAAAAATATCTCGTAGAATATGTGCCAAGCTACCTGGTGCACGACCAGGTGCACCCGGATCGTCGACTATATATTTTTAGTTATTTTAAATGTTGGCATAATCTAAATTTTAAAAAAGTTCTCGTATAATACGTGCTAAACTATCTGGTGAACGACCAGGTGCACCCGGATCGTCGACTGATCAATGGTACTTATTTCGGCTGTTGGAACAATTTGAATTTTTAAAAAGTTCTCGTAGAATACGTGCTGAACTACCTGGTGCACGAACCGGTGCACCCGGAACGTCGACTAACCACTCTTAGTTATTTTTAATGTTGGCACAATTTAAATGGTTAAAAAGTCCTCGTATAATACGTGCTAAACTACCTGGTGCACGACCCGGTACACCCTGATCGTCGACTAATCACTCTTACTTATTTTGAATGTTGGCACTATTTAAATTTGAAAAAAGTTCTCGTAGAATACGTGCTAAACTACCTGTGCACGACGCGGTGCACGACCCGGTGCACGCGGATCGTCGACTGATCATTGGTACTTATCTGGCTTCAGGCACAATCATAATTTTTTAAAAAGTTCTCGTAGAATACGTGCTAAATTACATGGTGCACGACCAGGTGTACCCGGGTCGTCGACTGAACATTGGTACTTATTTTGGCTGTTGGAACAATTTAAATTTTGAAAAAGTTCCCTTACAAAACGTACTAAACTACCTGGTGCACGACCCGGTACACCCTGATCGTCGACTAACCACTCTTAGTTATTTTGAATGTTGGCAGTATTCAAATTTGAAAAAAGTTATCGTAGAATACGTGCTAAACTACCCGGTGAAAGACGCCGCGCACCCGGATCGTCGACTACTCACTCTTAGTTATTTTGCATGTTGGCACAATTTAAATTTTAAAGAAGTTCTCTTATAATACGTGCTAAATCTCCTGGTGTTCGAACCGGTGCACCCGGATCGTCGAATAACCACTCTTAGTTATTTTGAATGTTGACACTGTTTAAATTTTGAAAAAGTTCTTGTAGAATACGTGCTAAACAACCAGTTGCACGGCCAGGTGCACCCGGAACGTCGACTGATCATTAGTACTTATTTTGGCTGTTGGAACAATTTCAATTTGAGAAAGTTCTTGTAGAATACGTGCTAAAGTACCTGGTGCACGAGCAGGTGCACCCGGATCGTCGACTGATCATTGGTACTTATTTCGGCTGTAGGAACAATTGAAATTTAAAAATAAGTTCTTGTAGAATACGTGCTCAATTGCCTGTTGCACGCCCTGGTCCACCCGGATCGTCGACTAACCACTCTTATTTATTTTGAATGTTGGCACAATTTAAATTTTAAAAAAGTTCTCGTGTAATACGTGCCAAACTACCTGTTGCAAGATCAGGTGCACCTGGATCGTCGACTGATCACTAGTACTTATCTTGGCTGTAGGAACAATTGAAATTTAAAAAAAAGTTCTTGTAGAATACGTGCTCAATTGCTTGGTGCACGACCCGGTCCACCCGGATCGTCGACTAACCACTCTTAGTTATTTTGAATGTTGGCACAATTTAAATTTTAAAAAGATCTCGTAGAATATGTGGGAAACTATCTGGTGCACGACCAGGTGCACCCGGATCGTCGACTGATCATTGGTACTTATTTTGGCTGTTGGAACAATTTCAATTTGAGAAAGTTCTTGTAAAATACGTGCTAAAGTACCTGGTGCACGACCAGGTGCACCCTGATCGTCGACTGATCAATGGTACATATTTTGGCTGAAGGATCAATTAAAATTTTGAAAAAAGTTCTCGTAGAATACGTAATAAACTACCTGGTGCACGACCACGTGCCCCGGGATTATCGGATGATCACTAGAACTTATTTGGGCTGTTGGAACATTTTAAATGTTGAAAATGTTATCGTAGAATACGTGCTAAACTACTTGGTGCACGACCCGGTGCACCCGGAACGTCGAATAACCACTCTTATTTATTTTTAATGTTTTCACAATTTAAATTTCAAAAAATTTCTCGTATAATACGTGCTAAACTACGTGGTGCACGACCAGGTGCACAAGGATCGTCGACTGATCATCGGTGCTTATTTTGGCTGTTGGAACATTTTAAATTGTAAAAAAGTTCTCGCAGAATACGTGCTTAAATACCTGGTGCACGACCAGGTGCACCCTGGTCGTCGACTGATCAATAGTACTTATTTTGTCTGTAGAAACAATTAAAATTTTGAAAAAAGTTCTCGTAGAATACGTACTAAACTACTTGGTGCACGACCCGGTGCACGCGGATCGTCAACTAACCATTCTTAGTTATTTTGAATGTTGGCACAATTTAAATTTTAAAAAAATTCTCGTGTAATACGTGCCAAACTACCTGTTGCAAGATCAGATGCACCTGGATCGTCGACTGATCACTGGTAGTTATCTTGGCTGTAGGGACAATTGAAATTAAAAAAAAAGTTCTTGTAGAATACGTGCTCAAGTGCTTGGTGCACGCCCCGTCCCACCCGGATCGTCGACTAACCACTCTTAGTTATTTTGAATGTTGGCACAATTTAGATTTTTAAAAAGATCTCGTAGAATATGTGCTAAACTACCTGGTGCACGACCAGGTGCACCCGGATCGTCGACTGATCATTGGTACTTATTTTGGCTGTAGGAACAATTATAATTTTTTAAAAATTCCTGGCAGAAGACGTGTTAAACTACCTGGTGCACGACCAGGTGCACCCGGATCGTGGACAGATCATTGTTACTTATTTTGGCTGTAGGAACAATTTATAATGTTTTCAAAAGTCTTCGAAGAAGACGTGCTAAACTACCTGGTGCACGACCCGGTACACCCGGATCGTCGGCTACCCATCAAAATCCTTCGGAAATGTTTGGTCTGCTTTCTGGCTTTTGACTTTTGTCAAATTTTGTCGGCCTGTGTAATTCTTCTTGTTTGAAAACTCATCTTTTTGGTTAAAAACTCATTTACTTGGTTCAAAATTTTTTTTTTTTTAAATTCGTCTTATTCGTTAGAATATTAATCCTTTTGGTTTTAAATTTATTTCTTTGATTGAAAAGTCAACTATTTTCTTGAAAATTCGACTTTTTATTGCTTGAAAATTAATTTTTTAACTTTAAATTGAACTGTTCAATTTTTTGTTAAAAACTTCTCTTTTTTGGTTCAAAATGAATTTCTATAGTTGAAAATTTAACAATTTAGTTGAAAATTCGTTTGTTTGTTACTTGAAAATTCAACTATATGGTTGAGAATGGAACTGTGTGGTTGAAAATTCATCTGTTTTGGTAGGAAATTATTCTTCTTGTGTAAAAAATAATCTATTTTGTTTATCGTTAAAAATCCTTTTTTCCAAGTTATTAACAAAATAAAGTTTTGTGTCATGTAATTAGAATTATTGTTTGGCCCTCGGCATGCAGACATCTTGGATTTTCTCCACTCAACGCGAAATACCTAATTCAAATGCTAAAGTCATTTTAGATGAAGAAGTGACTGGTACCTGATTTCTCACGTCCATAATCATATCGTCTACATGTTTGGCGGCGGTAATTAATTGTATGAGGCCGTTATGCACGTCGTCATTGCCATAGAGACCTACAGCAACGGCGCCGCAGCAAATGAGGGCAAGAACAGCTAGGGAGCATTTCAGGAGAGCTATGGATCTTCTGTGACGAGGCTTCCGGTCGCAGCATCTTGTCACGAGATAAACTAGCAGCACCAGCAGGGTGAAAATCAGCCAAGCGGCGGGGATGCTTCCCAATATACCGAGACTCTGTAAATAAGAAGGAAAATGAATTTTTCGATTGTATTCGAATTTCGAATATGATAGGCTCGGAAATTTTAATTTCAAGCGCTATTATATTTGAGATTGTACACGACTGTATGGGGTCGTCCACACACTATGACCATGTCACCAACGAGGGGTTAATTACTCCTGCAATCTGGTGTACACTCTTTCTGCAATCCTTTGCAATCCCATGCAATCTTTTAAAATACATTTGAATCACCTCTTAAAAATAAATATTACAGAAAATTCAGTATGTATCTGTTATGATTTTCCTATATTGAATTTCTTATATTTTTTCGCGATTCTAGAAAAATCACTATAGAGAATCAAGGAAGCTAGAGTAGTATGCCAGGACAGAAAAGTTTGACGACAAATAGTTTATAAAAATAAGGTGAGTAGAGTGAATGACGCCTGAAACAAAGAGCTTGGATAGTAATGGGCCCAAGTGGGGAACCACACATAACAATTTTGTGAGGCTCTCCACGTGGGGTGATCGCTAGAGAGATTGATCAGCAACCTGGGTCGGAGCAGTGTTGCGGAATGAACGTGTTATTTAAATAAATAACACTAGATCAATCTAAAATATCTATACCTCAAACCTATATACCTATCTACCCCATAACTATATACCCATCCACACATTACTACTTTCCAACCGAGCAATTCACACCTACCCCGAAAGGGAAACGGCTTAATGGTATAATAATTATAAGAAAATCAGTATAGAAATAAAGAATGATAAAATATTGGAAGAGTTGATGCAAAAAATAGCGAAAGTACAAACAAATAATTTATTTATTTACTTATCGTAGGATCTCGACAAATTTGAAGGAATTTCAATAAATTCCCAAAAATTTCCGTATATTTCAAGCGATTTCGTCAAGTTTCACGTAATTTTAAAGATTTCCAAACATATCAGAAGATTTTATGGGATTGCAAAGGATTTCAACATTTTTCGAAGGACCCTTACAGATTTTAAGGGTTTTCCGAATATTTCAGCAAATTTTAGAAAAATTCATCGGTTTTCAAGTGATTTAAAAATATTTCCATGGATTTCGAGAAATTTTGAAATATTTCGAGGGAGTTAAGAGGATTTCAAATATTTCCAAACATTGCCGGGGATTTTAAGGAATTCCAAAGTATTTCAAGAAATTTCAAGGGATTTCAAAGAATTTTATAGGATTTTTGAAGATTTAAAAGATTTGAATGGGTTTAATTTCATTTAAATTCCAGAGAACTTCCATAGATGTTAAGAAATGTCGTCAGGTTGCATAATAATTTCACGGAATTTTAAAGATTTCAACATATCTTAATATTTATACATACTAGTTTTAAAACATTTAATCGTTGTTGGATTTTACGGGGTTTCTGGTGAACGTTGGAAAATAAATGCATTAAAATAAAATTTCAAGAGATTTTAAGGTAGTTCAAGGAATTTCACAGATTCAACAATTTCATTATGAAATCTCCAAGAATGTCAAAGATTTCTAGGGATTTAAATGTTTTTTTTTTAGAGAGCTTTAACGAAAAAGTAAATTTAAATTATATTCAAGGGCTTTCAAATAATTTACACTTTTTAAAATAGAATTTTACGTTTTCCAATGTTTTCAAGGGATTTCTAGTGGATTTTTAGGGATTTCAAGGGATATAAAAAATTTCAAGGGATTTCAAAATTTTGTGTAGAACTTTCAAAGATTTCACGTGATTTCTATATAACTCTATAGAATAAATTAAATTTCATTGAATTTCAAGGAATTCTTTACGATTCCACAGATTTTAAGCGTGTTTCAGGTATTTGAAGGAATTTCACAAGATTTAAAAGATTTTATTAAATCTCCAAGGATTTCAAGGGATTTCAAAGATTTATAGGGATTTTAACGTTTTTTCTAGAGAACTTTAATGAATAAATTTAATTTAATTTATATTCAAGGGATTTCAAATGATTTATACTTTATAAGAAATAAATTTAATTTTATTACAAAGGATCTCTATGGATTTCAACTATTGAAGGAGAGAAGATTAAGATTTATAGGACATCCAATTATTAAAAATTTGTTTAGGGATTTTACAGATTTTAATGGGTTTCAACATATTGTAACAGATTTCGAAGATTTTAATGGACTTAAAAACATATTCAAAGGTCTCAAGGGAATTCAAGAGATTTCAATCTAGTGTACACCAAAAATTCGAGTAATTAAATCCTCGGTTACCAATGGGGGGGGGGGGGGGGGTAAATTATGAATATTAAGGAAAAAATAGATCATAGTGCCCAGATCTAATGTTTATGGTTGATTATGAACCAATATGTTTAGATTATTACATTTTCCAATTGGGAAAGGAAACAATCCACAATTTAATGTGTTTCTAACATTGCTAATATTTAATGCATTCTTCTTTCAACAATTTTTTAAATAAAATTAGATTTCTTTCAATAAACTGAGGTAAAATTATTAAGGCTCAGTTAAAAGAATTCTGAAAATATTCATAACTTGCTCCACTTTGAAGACACTTTGAAGACGATTAGAAAGAAGAACGATTTCTAATTATAAATGGTCAAACTATGCATTTGTTTATTAAATTTGTTTATGACAGAAGCAAATGATATCGATGGACAATTCTTTGTCACTAAATATCACCGCTTATGTAATTTGAAGACGATTAGAAAGAAAAAAGAACACTTTCGAATTATAAATGGTCAAACTATGCATTTGTGCATGACATTTGTGTATGACATAAACAAATAATACCGATTGACAAGTCTTCGTGACTAAACATCACCACTTATGTAATTTGAAGACAATTAGAAAAAAAGCGATTACTTTCTCTCTATAAATGACGAACCTGTACATTCGTTTATAAAATTTGTTTATAAAATAAACAAAATATACCATACAACAAATTTTCATGATGAAACATGATCCTGTTGATGAAATCAAGCAATTTCATCTTAAAAATATACTTTGCAAGCTACATTTCCAATATCTTGACGTTTGGTTAATATAATTTGTTCGCAACAAGTAAATTCGATATCCTGCAACTTATTTATATTGTTTGGATATTTCGACATTCATTTTCGTCGCGTTTTCGATATGATTAAAAAAAAAAAATTAGGAAAATGGGTCATTATGTAAGAAATCTACTGCAGCATATTAATATTAAATTACTTAATATTTGAATGATCATGAATTTCGTTCAACCGTATCGAATCATGTGACCCTCTAACAATAGGAAGGTAGGGTGAAATACGACGGACCGCCCGGGGTGAAGTGTCGTCGAGAAATTTCGCACTCCATCATCCGACTGTGCTCTTCAAATTGGGAGCGCCTGTTTTCGGCTTATCGTGGGTATTTTACTGGTGGCGGATTCCTCCTTTCCAGGCGCATTATTGAAGCGAAATTTCGACTAATTAAAAAATAACAAAAACAAGACCATTTTTCAAAAAACGAAGGCTTCCTTTTTCTGTATTATGCTGTGGGTAAGGTGACTTTTTTAAGTGAAATAAACCAATGACTGTTTAACATAACAATTAATATTTATTCATTAACTACAACATTTGAGGTGTGCAAGGAAAAACGGTGCGTAATTGATGCGTACAGAGCGACGGACAAGCGATTACTGAGTGTGAACCCTGTCGGGTCCTCAGCCCCCATCTGTGGGGTAATAAAATAGACCTCTTGCATTTGAAATCTACAACTTTCTTAAAAGCTAAGTCACGTAGACACTTTTACCTGAATCTGAGAAACTACTTTAAAACTGGAAAAATATTAAACTCCAAAACTCAGCAAATTAATTTCCCTTAAATGAAATGCTTATTGCCTAAAACTGCTAATCATTATTAAGGTATATCAAATAATATATATATAGTGGTTCCCACAATTGTATTAGAAATTTTCAAATTGAGGAAGGTTCAATTAAATGTAATAGAAAATTTTGGAAAATGTTACCATTACGAAGCTTCCTCTAAGAGGAAGCAAAATGGATCAATTGTACATTTTAATAGACGATTGTCACAGCGAACGGAAATGAGAATGACGACAATGAACGTTTCCAGGTAAATTTGTAAAATTTCAACTTCCATGGATTTCTTCGTGCTACCTGCGAGGCCTATAATATAAAATGAATAGTCAAGGATAAACTGAGTATTTCAAATAATTTACTGAAATCTTAGTAGGGGAAAGTGGCGTGTGGTGTCAGTGCGGGGCACGGTGACTCTTGCAAATAATGCTCGTGTTTTTTTATATTCATATTAGTTTTTTCACATAAAATAGCTTTCTTGAGTACTAAAAGAAGCTATTTTACGTAAAAAAACTATTATAAAAATGAAGAAACATGAGCATTAGTTACAAGAGTCACCGTGCCCCGCACTGACACCATACCCCACTTTTCCCTACCTACCTTGCATTTTTAAATTTTGTAAACGTTATTCTAAATGGGAAGCTTCATAACGCAAAATGAACCTGATAATATTATCCACTTCAAAATTAGCACGGATTTCAAATTCCAGCTTCAAATTGCCTGTATAAGTGCATTAATACCATTTTCGGGGCACCTTTGTTCCGATATGCATGATTTGAACAGTTTTAGGCAGAAACAAACCGAATTTTCTTCCGATTGCTATCGAAACTCATTGACTATGATGCACATTGATGTATTTTTTCATATGGTATAATTTGTTAAATTTATCAACAATTATTATAAACAAATGCATGAGTTGAACAGTTTTAGGCAGAAACGAACCGAATTTTCTTCGGATTATCTTCAAATCTCGTTGAATGTGATACAAATTGATGTATTTTTGCCATCTGATATAATTTGTAAAATTTGACAACAATTATTATAAACAAATGCATGATATAAATAGTTTTACGCATGCGTGATTTTTGTTCAATGAGAACAGCTCGACGTTGAGACATTTTTCATTGGATAATGGATAATGTTCTGATGATATTGAATATTCATATTCTCATATTTCACTTTATATAGGAAGTTGACACTTATATTACAAAGTTTATTGTCACTCACGAATTATTGTTTTATCTCATGATGATTAGAGATATCAACTTTTTTTTTATTTCTTTAATTTGTTTTTCCTTAGGTTTTAAGTATCACGAAATTTCTTCGTTCCTTCGTTCTTTTATTTGCTTTTTTTAAATTATTTTTACCCTACGCTCCAAGGTAAATTCTCTGGAGGTACCAATGGAGAGCTTGTGTGATATTGCAAGCCAAAATCCCAAAATGAATGACTCTGATTTATCTCGCATGCTTTGGAATCACATCCGAGAAAATTATCCAGTCGATGATAAACAAATGAAAGTAGTTATTATTATTATATCATTAAGCCGTTTCCCTTTCGGGGTAGGCGTGAATTGCTCTGTTGGAAAGTAGTGATGTGTGTACCTGGCTAGAAACTGCATGTGTTATTGTTATAATAAATCTGCTTACCACGAGTACCTGCCTAAAACCTTTCATCGCATTAAAAAAGACAATGCAATTATATGCCGACTCTCGACATATAGATTTCAATCAGATCTCAATAGAGACAATTCTTTTGATGAACTAAAAACATATTAATGATGTATTGGCCATAAAGATTACAACAGGACTTAACCCTTAGACGGCCGGGATTTAAAATATTAAACGGCCCTTTAAAAGTACCCAAATTTGTGTCTTGTATCATGTATCAGCTGTAAACAAAGTTCATATCATACAACAAGTCGATATATCGGCATCCCGGCCGAATTAGTTAAAAAAAATTTTTGATCATAAAATTTGTTTTTTTCCCGAAACTCGGTGAATGTTCTAGAACGGCCTCGATGTCAATCTCACCCAGACACACGCACACAGGCGTACCTCACACAGACACGCACTAATGCTAATCCATCCAGAACCGGAAACCGGACATGATCCACTACGCTGCAGAATAGTCTCATTGCCGGTATGGTAGGAAAACAGTTCATAGTCTCAAACGGATACACACGTATGCTCACCTCGCACTCTCAACCTCACACAGATACACACATACGCACACATACACACACTGACCTCACACAGACAAGCCCTAATACTAATCCATCCAGAACCGGCCCTGTATATCTACTAGCGCGAGAACCAACAGTCGCGCGCCGTGGGCGCGCTCAGATTTGTTAGCCGCGCGCGCAGCGCGCGATGAGAATGTACCCACGCTGCGGGCAGATTTTTTTCTTAACGTTGCTGTAAATTACCACTTGAAGGTCCCAACAGTAACCCAAACTGCACGCAATGCATCATTATTACGCGTTGATGGGAAAATACTCACTGCGAGTTATTCACAGTTCCTGATTTGGACCTTTGTACGTCTAACTCGGACCCCATAGGAACCGATATGTACCTTGTGTAATATGAAAGTTAAGATCTGATCATATACATAATGCATCTTATTAGTCTGCTTCATTTGAAAACCCTAGACCTTCATAACGTCTCAATGAGAACGTGATAAATGGAATAGCGTAAAATCGGAGTTTTATGAACCTCAAAATTTAATGGAAACCTTGTTAACCTTTAGAGGGCCGGAAAGCCGATATATCGGCTTCGGAGGAAAATCAGTATTTTCTGTAGGAAACAAGACCCCGGGGATTTCCGGGTCTCTGATCACGAATCGGAAGTCAGATTTGAAAAATTCATGTTAACAGGCCCCCAATCGCCTGCCCCAAAATGCCCCAATTTTCCGATATTACCGAAATTCGGTGAAAACATGACCGTGGGGAATTTAGGGGTCACTGATCACGAATCTGTGGTCAAATTTTAAAAATGCGCGTCAGAAACTATCCGAATACCTCAATTTTTCGATATTCCAAAGACCATGTGAAAACGTGACCAGGGGGGTTTTGGGGTCGCTGATCATGAATCTGGCATCAGATTTTTAAAACTGAACATGATCAGTGACCCCTAAATTCCCCACGGTCATGTTTTCACCGAATTTCGGGAATATCGGAAAATTGGGGCATTTTGGGGCAGGCGATTGGGGGCCTGTTAACGTGAATTTTTTAAATCTGACTTCCGATTCGTTATCAGAGACCCGGAAATCCCCGGGATCTTGTTTCCTACAGAAAATACTGATTTTCCTCCGAAGCCGATATATCGGCTTTCCAGCCCTCTAAAGGTTAACAAGGTTTCCATTACATTTTGAGGTTCATAAAACTCTGCTTTACGCTATTCCATTTATCACGTTCTCATTGAGACGTTATGAAGGTCTAGGGTTTTCAAATGAAGCAGGCTAATAAGATGCAATATGTATATGATCAGATCTTAACTTTCATATTACATAAGGTACATATCGGTTCCTATGGAGTCCGAGTTAGAGGTACAAAGGTCCAAATCAGGAACTGTAAATAACTCGCAGTGAGTATTTTCCCATCAATTACAGCAACGTTACAGCAACGTTAAGAAAAAAATCTGCCCGCAGCGTGGGTACATTCTCATCGCGCGCTGCGCGCGCGGCTGCCAAGTGTGAGCGCGCCCACGGCACGCGACTGTTGGTTCTCGCGCTAGTAGATATACAGGGCCCGTTCTGGATGGATTAGCATTAGTGCGTGGCTGTGTGAGGTCAGTGTGTGTATGTGTGCGTATGTGTGCGTATATGTGTATGTGTGCGTATGTGTGTGTCTGTGTGAGGTTGAGAGTGTGAGGTGAGCATACGTGTGTATCCGTGTGAGACTATGAACTGTTTTCCTACCATACCGGCATTGAGACTATTCTGCAGCGTAGTGGATCATGTCTGGTTTCCGGTTCTGGATGGATTAGCATTAGTGCGTGTCTGTGTGAGGTACGCCTGTGTGCATGTGTCTGTGTGAGGTTGACATCGAAGCCGTTCTAGAACATTCCTTGATGACGTCACAGAGTAATATTGCGCAATTGTGCTAGCCAAATGCATGTAACAACAGGTTCAAGGTTATTTCTTATCTCAAGAATTTTTTCACGTAAATACTTTCAAGGTTGTATTTTGCTTTGTCCTGGCAATTTCTACTGCGTCATGTAGTTATTTCAAGGATGATTTATTGCTTCCTCGCAGATAAAATATTTATTTAATGCGCAAAAAGGTGCTGGCATACAGATTAAATTTGATACGGAGGGCTATGTATGACATCCTGTTTTGGTTAGCTAAATTTGATTCATAGCTTCCTTATAGATAACATATTTTACTTAAAATTCCTCTTCTTACATTCTTGATGATGGCATCAAATTAAACTGCACAATTTTTCTTTGGTAAACGAGTTCAAGGTTATTTTCATGCATTACATTTTGCGTTGCAAAAAATTATATCGCAAAGGTGTTCATTACAATCTAGAATCTTTCAGAACTTTATTACATCATATGATGCAATATCTGACAATATTGTGCAAAAGTCTCCAGAAATTTGATAGAGAAAGTAAGCGATTATAAAAGGAGCGATGTGCTTAGTTTATAGAATATTCCTAACGACGTCATCAAATTATACTGCGCAATTTTTTTTGGTAAACAAGTTCAACGTTATTTTCATGACGCATTACATTTTGCGTTGCAAAAAATTATATCGCAAACGTGAATTCCTTGAATTCTCTGAATTCCTTGAATTCTCTGAATTCCTTGAATTCTCTGAATTCCTTGAATTCTCTGAATTTCTTGAATTCTCTGATTTCCTTGAATTCTCTGATTTCCTTGAATTCTCTGACTTCCTTGAATTCTCTGAATTCCTTGACTTTCCTAAATGCTCTAAAATCCCTGAATCCACAAAATTCCTGAAATTTTCTAAATTCTACGAATTCCTCGAATTCTCTGACATTTTTCAATTCCTGAAATTTCATGAATTCCTTTGACATTCTGAATTCCTGAAATTCATCGAATTCTCGGAATTTCCTGAATTGTGGGAATATTTTGAATTCCTGAAATTCCTAGAATTCTCGGAACTCCCTCAATTCTGTGAAAATGAATTTTCAACAAACAGTTGAATTTTAAAAAGAAAAAATAGATTTTAAACAAAAAAATTGAATACGTAGTTAAATTTTTAGTTGAAAAAAAAACAATTTTCAAGTAAGAAAAGAATTTTGAACAAAATAGTTTAACTTTCAACCAAAGAAATGAATTTTCAACAAAAAAGATAAGTTTTTAACTAAATGATGAATATTAAAAAAATGAATTTTTAACCATATAGTTGAATTTTCGACCAAAAAGATGAATTTTCAATCAAGAAGTTTAATTTTCTACCAAAAAACAAGCTACCTCAAAAATATTCATTTCTTAATGCTTTTTCAGCATTTTTAAAATGTGGAGAATTTCAATTTAAAATTATTATACGTGAAATAATTAAATTTCAAATATGTATCAGTATTAAATTAGTAATTTTGAATTTTCCATTCTTTTGAATTCAAATCCATTTGAATTCTTTTAACTTCCTTGAAATCTTTTGAATTCCTGAATTCGTTGAATTTCCTGAATTCTTCAAAATAATACAAAGATTCCAGAAGAATTGAAGGAATTTCAGAGAATTCAGAATTTTTCAAGAATTCAGAATATTTCAAGAATTCAGAATATTTCAAGAATTCAGGATATTTAGAGAATTTCCGGAATGTCCTGAATTCCGAAAAATAGTTAATTAAGGAAATTTAAGGACTTTAGGAAATTCAGAGAATTTTAGGTATTCATGGGATTCCGAGAATTCAATAACATTCAGGAATTCGGAATAATCCAGAAATTCAGGGAATTCAGAATAATCCAGCAATTCAGAGAATTCAGAATAATCCAGAAATTTAGGGAATTAAGAATATTCAAGGATTTCAGGGAATTCCAGAATTCCGGAGAATCTCAGGGATTTCTGAGGATTTAAGGAATTCAAAAAATTATGAGAATTCATAATATTCATAGGATTCAGGGAATTCATAGAAACCAAGTATTTCTTGATATTTAAGGAATTCCGAGAATTTCCTGAAACTCTGAGTATTCAGGTAATTCAAGAAATTCAAAGAATTTCAGGGATTCAGAACATTCAAAGAATTCAGAAATTTCAGAGAAATCAAGGATTTCAGAGAATTCAAGGAATTCAGAGATTTTACGAAATTTCGAGAATGTAAGGGATTCAGGGAATTTACAATATTCCAGGATTTAAGAAATTCAAAATATTCAAATAATTCAAAATATTCAAGGGATTCAGGAAATTCAGAAAATTCAAATGATTTAAGCAATTTAGAATATTTAAGGATATCAGGAAATTCGTAGAAATCAAGCATTTCAGAGAATTCAAGGGAATTCAGGGAATTCAGAATATTCCAGGAATTTAAGAAATTCAGAATATTAAAAAATTCAGAATATTCAAAGAATTCAGTAAATTTGTAGAAGTCAAGGATTTCAGAGAATTCAAGGGAATTGAGGGAATTCAGAATATTCCAGGAATGTAAGAAATTAAGAATATTCAAATTTGAGAAATTCAGAATAATAAAAAAATTCAGAATATTCAAAGAATTCAGGAAATTTGTAGAAATCAAGGATTTCAGAGAATTCAAGGGAATTGAGCGAATTTAGAATATTCCAGGAATGTAAGAATTTAAGAAATTCAGAATATTCAGAAGATTCAAAGAATTCAGGAAATTCATAGAAATCAAGGATTTTAGAGAATTCAAAGAAATTCAGAATATTCCAGGAATGTAAGAAACTCAGAATATTCAGAATATTCAAAGAATTCAGGAAATTCGTAGAAATCAAGGATTTCAGAGAATTTAAGAGAATTCAGAATATTCCAGGATTTTTAGAATTTCAGAATATAAAAAATTCTAAATATTCAAAGAATTCAAGAATTTCAGAATATCAAAAAAGAAATTCAAAATATTCTAGGGATTCACGGTATTCAGCATATTCTAAGGATTCAGGAAATGCATAATATTCCAGCAATTTAAAAAGCTACAACATTATGCGCGCTGCATATTCATTTTTTCAGAAGATTTATTATTTTTGTTAAAAAATAATTTCTTTGTTTAAAAAATGATATTTTTCGTTCAAAATTAGTTTTTCTTTGTTCAAAATTAATTTTATTAACTGAAAATTTAACTATTCCATGTTTGGTTTACCATTTATCTTTTTTTGTTGAAAATTCATCTCTTTCATATAAAAATTATTTTTTATTTCATTAAAAATTATTTTTTTTTTACTTAAAATTTAACTATTCCCTTTTTTGTAGAAAATCGATCTATTTTATAGAAATTTAATCTACTTGGTTGACAATTCATCTATTTGGTTGCAAATTTAACTATTTTCTTGAAAATTGGTCTTTTTTGGTGAAAAATTCAACTATTGGGTTAAAAATTAATTTTTTTGGTTGAAGATTCATTATTTTAGTTGAAAATTAGTTAATTTGGTTAAAAATTTGATTATTTTCTTGAAAATTCTTTTTTTTTGTTGTTGAAAATCAAACATTTTTTTACTGAAAATTTAACTATTCTATGTTTGAAAATTGTTAATAATGTTTAAAATTTCTGTATTTTGTTAAAGCTTTGTCTTTTATGGTACAATATTAATCTTCTAGGTGAATAATTCATCTATGTGGTTGGAAATTCATTTCGTTCGTTGAAAATTAGTTTTTTTTTAATTGAAAAATAATTTTGTTAACTGAAAATTAAACTATTCTGGTTTTTGTTGAAAAATTTATCTGGTTTGATAGAAATTAATTTTTATTGGTTAAAAATTTATCGTTTTGGTTGAAAATTTAACTGTTTTGTTGTTGAATTTTGTAAACTTCGCAAAAATTTGGAAAGTGATTTAAAATATTAGAAGATTTCAAAACATTTAAGAGAAAATGCAGATTTTTTAAGATTTTGAAATAAAAATTTTAAGCTTTTCCAGGATGCTGAAAGGTTTAAAGGTATTAAAAAAATTTTGTTAAGATTCCTGTGAAAATTTAGTGTTTCTAACTTAAAATTGATGAAAATGATATAGTTTTGAAACTTTACAAATTTTTTTATTTATTCATCCATTTAGAGCATTGAAAATGATAGCGTGATTTTATATTGTTTAAAACTTTTAACTCTCTGTGCTGACGTGATTTTCGTAATATCCTAAATGTATGATATATATTGTCCTATTACTATAACTTAAAATTGTTTATAATATTGGAATTTGATTTATTCAAGAAAGTATAAAAAGAGCAACCTCCTCTTTGCTCATTGCTTTGTTAATCTTTATCCCTTTTCAAATCATGAAAAAGCTTAAGAATGTTATTTCAAATTTTTTTTTTAAATCTGCATTTTCTCTTAAATGTTTTGAAATCTTCTAATATTTTTAATCACTTTCCTAATTTTTGCGAAGTTTACAAAATTAGAAATTATTTTCTTTTAAAAAGTTATTACTAAAAAAATCAATGTTTTGTACTTAAATTACAGGTCATTTTCAAGGTTTCCGCGTAAAATCGCTACCCTGTTGTGTTATACATTTTTTGTAGGTTTATGTTTATTAGAGTGCCCAGTTTTATATTAAAGAAATAAGATTAAATACTAATGTTTTTATTTATTTGATTATATAGAATAATTATTGTAAGAATAATAAGCCGAGAATGACATGAATGAGCTAAACATGTGATTTTTGTAACTACGAAGCATCGCAAAATGTGCCAAAGTAAAAGTATTACACTCAGAAGGTACGAAGGTAGTATATGTAAAAGTTTAATGAGGATGTACATGAAGAAATAAAATTCTATTCTATTCTACATTTTCAAACTGTAGAAACATGAAGAAAAAAATGATATCTTAATTGCATTGCCCTCTGATTGTTTTTTCAGTTTGTAAATTAGTTCCAAAAATACAATACAATTCATTCATAAGCATTTTAATCAATTGAAATGCGCCTGAGCACTATTTAATTCTTAATTACAAACATTTTGAAAAAATACAATACTTTTCTTTCTAAATTAATGTATGAACTATGCGAATGATATCAAACTTTAAATGTAGGCATTTAAATTGCGCGCCAACCGGCTCTTCTCAGCTTCGTGCATGATCGGTAACGACCGGACTCTTTCGGCTCCTAAGGTTGGGGGAAGGTACCAAAGAGCAGGGTTGCGTACGTAATATACCTTAGGTAATTCACGTAGTTTTTTACATGTAAATTACCTACGTATTTACGTCCCTAGTTTTTTACATGTAATTAACGTTTTTAAGATGGCGACTGCGCTTATATAGCAAGTAAACATAACCTCATTCTTTAATACACTGAAGACACTGACTGACTTGCTTGATAGCTTGATTCGTTAAAAAATTTTTAGAGTTGTCAGACCCAGAAATTTCTTTTGCGAGGGGTTACATTTTAATTTAAAGAAGGAAAATGGCAAAAATTTTGCTTTTTGCCCCAGGTGCAATCTTTTGATTCACTCATTTTTTAAATTTTATGAAAAATAATTCATTTAATCTCGTACGTAATGCATTCCGAAATAAGTGAGGTTATATTATGCTCTTTTCCCTCACCCGCCACCGCCTCCCACCTTTCAAGTCCGCCATTTTCTACGTTTATTACATTTTTTACGCATAATACGTAAAATACGTATTATACGTGTAAAAGTTCGAGTTACGTCTAACCGTGGAACCCTGCCAAAGAGGAGCTCAAAACACTGTACGATGATCTAGCGGAGCCTGCTATTAGGGAGTTTTTGCATATCATTCCGTAGCTTACGGTAAACGCTAAAGTCACGTGATGACGTTTTTGCGCATGCTCTGCGTTTAGTGTTACGGTTTGCTGCTATCCAACGTTCTTTAGCGTATCATTTAGCGTTTACCGTAAGCTACGGAACGATATGCAAAAACTCCCTATTAACCCACTAACTCGTGGGATCTTCGCATAAGCGTTAGGCGTTTAGGGCAATAGGGCATGTCTTGCTTAAAACTCATGATATCTTAGAAAATAAAGCAAGAGACGTCTGCGATATGCGCCTGATAAATAATCCATGCGTTAATACCTTGAACTATCTTGCGCTAAACCCCAGAGTTTTCTCTCCGTGTACGCACAGCACGAAAGCAGTTGCTATATATGTTATTCCCCCACTCCGGTGTCACTTGCCGCATCTACGTATATAATATCTTTGGTTTTACCCTCTAGTGGTGCTAAAATTGCTTTTTATGTGTAATATGAGAAAATTTGTAATAGTTCTTCGAATTGTTTTCCTTCTTTTACATTATTATTCAATTACTCATAGTAACATTATGAAGGTTTGTTTTTCTTAATTTTATTGATAAATCTTCTTAAGTTAAAATGAATTATTGTATAATATTGTAAAAGAAGAAAAACAATTCAAAGAACTATTTCAAATTTTCGCGGGCAGGGTTGCTATGGTTGCGGGTTGAGAGGGGGAATATTTTCTTGAGTCCAACTGAAGATGGATCTGTTGGCGCAGCAAATATCTAGGCAAAAAAATACATTGGAGTCGGAAGTTGCATGGAACAGAAACGTAGACGTAGAGCGGTGCTACCGTTGCCTTTCATTCGGGAATTGGGAATTTACACGCACTGTAAAAAAAATCAACGAAATTTTACATCGTCAGGCGTGGGAAATAAAAGAACCCTGCACATCTTTGCCTGCACGAACGTGGTAACTTTCCGCGCCGAAAGGCAAAATCCCACTCTGTTGGGAATTTTAAAAGGTCGACCGTAACATTTCCACGAGCAAAGATATTATAAGCCTAGATGCGGCACGGGGTATAGCTCGAGGAACTAATTGTAGACGGCGCTCCCGGCGAAAATTGCCCGATCCCCCCATGCCTCTCACCACGAAGATCGCGACGGCCAACTCTCTTGCCCCCACCCTCTTTACCACCGAACGAGTGAATCGAATAGCCGATACTCAGTCGGTACATACTTAAACATATAAATTAAAAATTTTATATTAAATATTTTCTCAATTACAATTTATTAAGGCCTCACCTCTGGGGCTGATCTCTTTGTCCAAGGATGAACGGAAAGGAGAAACTGCCAAATCCTCTGGTAAAGATTCATCAGCTAACTGATTCAGTTCCCCTGTACGAGAGTTAAAATCACCCCCCCAAAAAATTGGGATATTTGGATACACCGATTAGAGAGGGGACTTTTGTACTGATCAGAAAAACGAAATAAAAGGGAGCTTTTGCTATACGTGGTACCAGCAGCAATGCGAAAAGCTCTGTCAATTCGTTACCACGATCTAGCCAGTCATTCTGGCATTGATAATTTCTTAGCAAAGATGCGTAATTATTATTATTTCTCTGAAATTCGCGGGTATGTCAAAGAACATATAGCAAGATGTCTACCATGCTTAATGAGTAAGAAACCCAGAGGTCGTCAACCAGGGGAATTACACCCTATCCCTCCTGGCGCCCGACCATTTGCGACGGTCCATTTAGATCATTTGGGTCATTGAACGTTTTGGTACGCCAAATTGACTCATTTGTGATAGAAGTATAAGTTTCACCTCAGAAAAGTTCCGAGATCTTTGCAAAAATCGAGGCATTAAACTAACGTTCAACTCGAGTAGGGGCCCTCAGGCAAACGGTCAGGTAGAGCGGGTTAATCGCGCTATTCTAGCACCGTTGCGAGTTGAGCCTGGGAGAGAATAAATTCCGAATGGGATAATACTCTCAAACGAATTGCCCGAGATATAAACTCCTCGGTTAATAAAACTACCGGCAAAATACTGTTTGAGGCCCTATATGGTTACCTACCCCGTTTCGAGGAAGATAAGACAAGAGAACTTACGGAGCACTGCGAAACCTATCGAGATCCGAAAAAACGGCTTGAAATATTCAAAGAAATTGAAGAAGCTCAAAAAGAGTATAAGAAAAGGTACGATGAACACAGAAATATCGGGGTGAAGTACAGTTTGGGCGATATAGTGTATGTGAGTGCAAACCCCATTGGCGACTGGTGAAAGCTCTGAATTCGTTATCTCGGATCTTCTGTAATTACGCGAAAAATTCCGAGCGTTTCAAAAGAACACGATGATCCTGTAAGTTTAACAATCGACTCTGAAAAGGACTCTGCGAATGGAGTCAATCGCCCAAAGCGCAAAATTCGGAGGCCTGCGTATCTTTTAGATTATGTGTAAGAAAGGTGATAGCTTTAAAAGCGTTACTGTGTTGATTTTTTTTATATACATAGATAATATTCAAACATAAGAGATATAATAACATAAGAATGTTAAAGAAAGAAACCCGATAGCCTCATCTAGTTGACTTTTCTTAAATTTTTATCGAAACTGTAAAAGCTTGAGGACAAGCTTCATTTAGGTCAGCCGGATGTTAGGAAAATAATAATATAACTATGTGGAAGAGAGAACGAGAGTAGAACTTAAGGCCGCAAAATAGGGACGCGAGAGAGAGAAAGAGGGAATGTGGATCTGTGTTGAGCAAACAGGGTCCGTAGCCGGCAGAGCGTTTGAGGAGGGAGTTGAGTTCCGGAAGCGTGCGAGGCAATTTGGGAGAGACGTATGTGTATTGCGTCGAATAAACGTTCAGTCTGGAAAACGAAAAGTGAGACGCAATTTTTGTTCGAGTAGACCTCTCCCAATTCCCAATAGAATAGAATTTTATAATAATTATTTCTCTAATGGCCAGGATAAATGTCTGATGACCGGGAACACCTTCAATATATATTACTCACAAGCAATGTTGCTAAAGACATATTCTAAAAACATAGTGATTATAGGAGAAAAGATTTGAAACTTACGAAACCAAAAATCTTCTTTAATAAGAAAAGACTTATCAATTTACGTGATATTGTGTAGCGCTTAAGATAAAGATTGATATGATATAATGAGCCACGTGCAGAAGGTCGCAAGCTAACTAATGATTCTATATTGTGCATTTAAAGTTTGAAAACATTGGATAATATCCTGCAACATAGAGGCATATTCTTTGAAATTAGATTTTTTTATAGAGTGAACGGGGGTTTTATTATTAACCTAATCTCTGTCTATCTCGAGGAATTTATCGGATTAATCGAATTTTTGGTGTACACTAGATTGCAAGATTTCATGTGACTGAAAAGGACCACTCATAATCTCATATGAGTCTGTGAATTCCCTTGATATCTTCAAAATATCTTAAAATTTATTTGAAATACCTTGGTACCATTAAAAATATTTTTAAACCCATAGAAATCTGTTCAAATCTCTTGAAATCGATTAAAATTGGCAAATCCCCGAAAATCTCTAAAATAAATGGAGCTCCTATAAATCCTGATCTTCTCTCTTTGAATTGTTGAATATAAATTGAATTAATCCTACTCACTTAAGTTGTATAGAAAAAACTTGAGACTTCCTAGTAATCTTAAATCTCATTTGAAATAATATTTGTTGTAAAGGGGGATTGAAAGGCATTATAAAAGACTGCATTGGATTGCAAAGGATTTCATAAGATTGCAGAGAGTGTACACCAGATTACAGGAGTAATTAAACCTTCGGTCTAGACCATTTTATTTTCTTAGTTTTTTTTTTGTCTCAAGCGTTGAAAATTTGTAATTGAAGCCTCATAGGCAAAAAGAACATTGGATGAGCACACGTTTGGTGTTCGTGGAGTTCTAGAGTTATTATTTGTTCTAAAACTATTTTTCTATTCCGCGGTATCATTTCAATCGCTAAAGTTTCAAATAGTCGAGGTTATTTACTTCACTTAATCTCAACCTCAAAAGTTTATTTTTCCTAACCTAACTTTTAAGATTTTGAACCGCTACAAAAACAGAAAATTTAATTTGGTTAAATGTCGAAAAACATTTAAAAACTGAAATCGGCAAATTTTTAACATAATGAATCACCTTTTTAAATTTAATATGTTTAATATTGCTGGCTCTGGACATTTTACTACTTGCACTTCTGCTTTCTTTGTATTAACTTAAGCTTTTCCAGCTTCTTTAGTGCTTTTATTCTTTTCTGCTTGACATTCTGGTAAATCGAATTTTCCTTTTTTATGCCTTTTAAAAGTTTTAATTTAAGTTAGAATGAGAAATGTAAATTTTGAAATGAATGTATTTTTGCGGTATATAATAAATAATGTTCATTAAGGCCTATTCCGCTTCTTTTGGTGTTAAAAAATTTTTTCTATCCGCAACCCGAGGACGCGTTCGGTGGCTTTGTCATAGGCCCTTCAGTTATATATATATATATATATATATATGTATATAGTGGACAAATCTTGTATAGAATATTCATTCGGAAGGCTCTTCACGAATAACCAGTAGTTAGTGTAATGAAGATTCTTATTGGAACTCTGGTCATCGCAATGGCAGTTTTTCTGAATTCTATTGGTAAATATGTAATAATTTAATATCATATCTATAATTTCAGGTATAATTTTGCGCCACTCTTATGCAAAACGAAAAACTTTGAAAGTGGCGATCATGAAGTTTTCCATATCTATGGATAGAAAAATGTTGTTTAATTTATGAAAGCTCAATTACAAATAGGGTCGTGAAACCAGAGTTCGGCCACCAAACATTTCTCAACCACGCCTCAGTAATTTCCCAAGGAATATATAATAAGAAGGTTAATATAAATTAATTTAACAGAAACACATGGCTTATGGTATTATCCTAAATTTTCTATTAATCTTAAACCGGAAAAGCTATCCATTTATAAATATTTATATCACCACCCAGATAGCAAAATGCCCGCCGACTGCAAGCGATCTGCGGTCCGATCGATCGCACCCCGACAGGCGGGAGCGACTCGGTCCTGCGAACTGCATGACGGACGGACCGGTAAAATTCCGGTTGATAGGTTGGGTGGGAGAAATTCAAGATGTCTGTCAAAAGAAAGAAAACGGGCAAAATTTTCAGATTTACTTTCAGAGTCATTTAGTATATCAATATTAACAATGAAATATAAGTTGAAAGAGAATATGCATAAATAACAGTAAATAAATAATATAAATAACCTGAGAAATGGGCAGAATAAGTCCTGACTTTTTTTTAGTAGGGTATATCTTATCCACTTTATTTTCCACGCACAGCAGGCCAAACGAACAAAACCAACGAAGGCACTTTTCACTCACGTCGTCGATCCGAGCCAAAATTCACGGGAGAACGCCATTACACACGGCAGGACCAGCTGATCCAAAACGCGCATGCGCGTTTGCGATCTCAATCTACTCGCACTACCAGCCTACGGCGGTCGGGCAATTTGCAGGCCCGTCGTTCCTCGCCGTTTGCACGACGGACGGGCATCTAATCTGCCGGACCGTTGTCCGCCCTTCGGTCGCATTCTGACTCTGCCGGCTTGAGGCGTGTATTTATCAGGCAGGTTGGCCTCCAGCCCGTCGGGCCGATTACGTGCCGGCACGTATTATTATCTGGGACCTTATGAAAAATTCCTAGTTGAAATAAATTGGAAATGTTGAAATAACGATTCCTAATTCAAAACAGTAGGAACTCTGCCTCTTGTGAATTGATTTCAATTGACTCAATGCAAACATTTTTATATTTAACAACTCGATGTTGCAAAGAATCATGCTCTTAAAAATTCTAATCACGAGTTCGACATATTGACTTTTCGAATTTTGATTTTCTAAGGGCTTATGCTTGACTTCGGCTGCATATTTTTCTTTAACTAAGCTATTATTTTTATTTTTGGTTTGCTTCCTTAAGGCGCTTCGTCTGGCTTGAATTTTAGCTAATGTATTACAAATCACAAGTTTCCTCCTACACGGATGAATTGTTCGATGTAATAATTTTAGCACATAATTTCAATGGCAAAATACAGAAAAAGAAAGCCTTTGTTTTTTGAAAAATCGTCTTGTTTTTGTTATATTTTAATTAATCTAAAATTTGCTTCATTCATGCAACTGGAAACGAGCAATCCGCCCACGGGAAAGTATCCACGATGAACCGAAAATGGGCGCTCCGAATTTGAAGAGCACAGCTGGGTACTGGAGCATGAAATTTTTCGACGATTCTTGAGTCCCGGGGGGTCGCGCGTAAATCTTCCGACCTTTCCTATTGTTAGAGCGTTGCATGATTCGAGACGGTTAAATGAAATTGATAATCATTAAAATATTAAGAATTTGAATTTCAATATACTGCATTAGATTCCTTACATAATGACGAGATGATTAAAAAAAGAGAGTGAAAAAAATCGGTTAACCCATTCAATTTCTGTTGGGAGTTTTTGTAATTTTTCATTTTATTCAAGATTACCTTCAATATTGAGAATCTTGACCCATTTTCCTCATCCTTTTTTCTTAATTTTTTTTTAAATTATATCAAAACCGCAAGGAAAAGGAATGTCGAAGTATCCAAAAAATATTAATAATTGACAAAATATCAAATCTTATCGTTGTAAACAAATTGTATTAACCCAGTGTCAAGATATTGGAAATTTTGCTTGCAAAGTATATTTTTAAGTTGAAATTGCTTGATTTTATCAATAGGGTCATGTTTCATCATGAAAATGTGTTAAATGGTATATTTTCTTTATTTAATGAACAAATTTTATAAAGAAATGCACAGTTGCGTTATTTATAGGCAGAAAGTAATCGTTTTTTTCTAATCGTCTTCAAATTACATAAGTGGTGACGTTTAGCGACGTAGACTTGTCAACCGATATTATTTGTTTATGTCACACAAATGTGATACAGAAATGCATAGTTTTACCATTTATAATTAGAAAGTGTTCGTTTCTCTTTTTAATCGTCTTAAAATTACATAAGCGGTGATATTTAGTGACGGAGGCTTGTCAATCGATATTATTTGTTTATGTCATACATAGGGCATAATTTCTCATGTGTTCCCACCTCCAGAATGAAAGTTGTCAGATCGGGCTAAAAATTGGCCTAATTGTAGTCCTATTATATAGTGCTTCTCAAACCAAAAATTAATTTATTCTGATGATTATTTATCAAAGTGGAGGGGGTTCAATTTTGGGGTTTTTGAAGCAAAGCCTTACTTTCAAACACTTGTAACTTTTTTCCTATTGCCTTAAACAAAATTTTATTAGAAATGTTCTTGATAGATTTTTTCACAAACTTTCTGGAGATCATAGCGATTTTCAAAAAAAGTCAAAATTTGACCCTAATTTTTGGAAATCAAAAATAAGTTTGACTTTTTTTCAAATTTCGACACCTTTTTTTTCTTCAAAATAGTTTTAAAAGAAAGCTGAGATTTTTTCCTTTGAGGCGCCCAATTTTCAGGGTGGCAAATTGATATGTCTTTGAGTAATAGAACGATACGTAAACAAGATGCCACGATAGGGCGGGTGGCGCGCGATAGATTTCTGGAAACTGACACAAGATCGCGACACTTCTTACCAGAAATATTAACCAGAATAGTTTTAACCAGAAAAAATGAACCTGAGTTAATTAACTAGAATTTTCTAGTCATGTTAACCATAATTTCGGATTAAACTGACTAGAAATTTTTTAACCAGACGCGTCTATTAACTTTAACTAGAACTTTTTTTTGAGTGTGAATAATGGAAAATTTTAAATTAAGTGAAATCACATTTTAACAATTTCGGTAACATGTATGAAAAATTAAACCTTTAAATTTGAAACGTTTTAGATTTCACATGAAAAATTAAAAAATATAAAACTCAAGAATGAATATTTTCTAATTCAAGCATTAAAAACTGACCCGGGTACTAATGTCATGAAACATCAATAAAACGTCTTATGTCAGGCCATTCTAAAAACGTCCAATGTCCGAAATGCGTCTGCACAATGTTACACTTACAATTTTGGTAAGCGTATTCCATAAGATTCACTGCAATTTTTAGAGAGCATTTCTTAATATCGTTGAGTGGTGGATAAAGATTTCCACTTTCCAAGTCTTCGTCAGTTACCATTTCTGCGAGGCCAGTCGCTGCATTTAAGAAAGCCTCTTCAGGAATTACTCGCATTCCCGCACAAATTGCACCCAGTGCAACACCCGGGAAAATATAACTGTTGTTACCCTGTCCTGGATGGAATGTTTTTCCACCATATGTTACTGGTGGGAAAGGCGAACCGCTAGCGAAGATGCATCTTCCCTATTAATAATAATTGAATTTTAATCAGCCTTTTAATTTTTTAATTCAATTTATTTTTTATTATTTTCAGTTACCTGAGTCGCATTGTAAGCTTCTTCAGCAGTGCATTCTGCCTTACTTGTGGGGTTGCTCAAGGCGAAGATGACTGGTCTCTTGTTATTCCTTCCCATAGATTCTAATATTTCTGGAGTGAATGCTCCTCCAACAGCCGCAGCTCCAATTAAAACAGTAGGTTTGGCCATTTTCGCAACTTCTGCTAAAGTATCAACGGGTTCTTGATCCCGAGCAAATTGAATTTTATGCTCCGAGATACCTCCACTTGGACGGTTTTTTACGATAAGGCCCTTTGAATCTACCATCCAAATTTTGCTCTTTGCTTCACTTTCACTCACACCTTCCTTCTTCATAGCCATCACGCACAGCCAGGCAATTCCCAAAGCAGCCTTGAATTTTAAAACGAATTTTTGTTAACCTTGTTCATCTTATTTATAGGGATCAATTATTTAATAAATAATATTTTGTACATTTGCTTAAATAAAGATTTCTCAACCTACCTCTCCAGCACCTTGGAAGACAATTGTGTTTTCGGACAATTTGGTCCCAGTAACACGTAGAGATGCGACTAGTCCAGCCACAGCCACAGAAGCAGTTCCTTGGATATCATCATTGAAGGTGCAATAGTGATCCCGATATTTATTCAATAGCCTAAAGGCATTCGAATTTCCAAAGTCTTCAAACTGGATCAAGGTATTTTGTCCATAACGTTTAACAGCTGCTTTCATAAATTCTTCTATGAACTCGTCGTATTCTGTTCCTGTAACACGCCTGTGTCTGTGACCAATGTAAAGAGGATCGTCGAGTAAAGACTGAAAAAAATACCATATTTAATACTATAGATAATTCAATAATTTTATCAATAACAATTTACTTCTTTCAAAATTGGAATATTTCTCAAATTGGAAAGGTTCCAAACTGATATCTCTAAAAATTAAAAGACCTCAATGTTTAAGATGGTTTTAATGTTTAGGCTGGAATAAATTCTTCTTCAAATTGAAATATTATCAATGTTATCGTTTACAGGTAAAAATTTAAAAAATGATCGGATCACAACCTTTCGGATGGTTTCAAAGAAATAAAAAAAATTGTTCAAAAATGTTTTTACATCTTTAGCGTAGAGTTTTTTGGGGTCACATGCTTCTATCGCAGAAAACTTTTCTGATCATCGTGTAAAATTACATTTTTGTTCTTATCCAGTTGTATTTTTTACGTCTGGAATTATTTATGTTTTTTAAGCTTCATACTATGTACAATGAATTTATTTTTGGAGGTTCAAAATCTCACAAATTATTATGGGTTTCATTCCAGGCAAAATTTAAGCAGAATTTTTTTCTATTTGATACTTCTTCAAATTAAAAATTGTATACCTAAACAAATATCATCTTATATTACCATCTTTAATGGAACACACCTGTGTATTTGTGCCCACGTCCAGCGTAACGGGCAAGCACTGATGAGGCTTAATTCCAGCTAAGGCAGTATACAAGGACAATTTTCCAATGGGGATTCCCATTCCATGTGCACCTAAGTCTCCAAGGCCAAGAATTCGTTCACCATCTGTGACCACGACTGCACGAATGTCGTGTTCTGGCCAATTTTTCAGAACATCATAAACGTGGCCTTTATCGTGGATACTGATAAAAAGTCCTCTGGGTCTACGATAGATGAGACCAAACTTTTGACAAGCGAGTCCCACAGTTGGTGTGTAGACTAGAGGCATCATTTTTTCTACGTCTTCTCCCAAAAAGCGGTAGAATAACTTCTCGTTCCGATCCTGAAACAATGTAATAGAAATGTTACACAAAATAATTTCTTATCACACAATCAATTCAAAATTTTTTACTTGTTATTCCAATTACTTATTTCATATAGGAAAACTGACAAAAGTAATTATTTTTATTCTTAAAGTGGCCGAAAGATGATTAAAAAAAGTGGTAACAATTTTTATTAATTTTTAATAAATAATTTCTGAGGAATTTAATATATAAATTTGTCTGGATTTTAAATTTTAAACTTAAAATTATCTTCACTGAAAAAAACAAGCAGTTGATCGAAGCTACTTATTTTTTTGTTCAAACTTGTTCTCGGGTTAAGAAGAACCCGGTTTTTCATCATAGCCACCGACTAAGTCAAGTGACTGATGCGGTTAGATTATAGATAGTTAAATTAATACGATGTATGAAATCATTTGCGATGATGTTTTAGATACAAAATTAGTAGCATGGTGTAGTTTGCAGGTGGTCTTTTGCCGCTTCTATGCTTACATTATTATTGAGAGAAGTTTTAGGCTCCGGAAGCTACGATCATGGTTCCTTGAAGCAACCAATCCCGACGCAACTGGAACGTGTATTTAATTATTTTTTGTGCGATCAAAATTTGAATTTTCGATTTTTCGAAAAAATTCAAAAAGTTGTTATGATAATCTTTGGGGCTTTCGAAAAGAAACGTTTTTTTCCTTTTGACTTTTTTCATATCATGCGTTTTTCGGTTTAAAATATAAATTTTCGTGCCAAAGCACAATCTAATCTGATCAATATTTCGAAAGTTATCGTGCCTAAACGATACTACAGACTACATACTACAGACAGACAGACGGACAGACATACAGACAGAAAACTTCGTAAGGACCGTTTTTTGTGACTCAGGGGGCCTCAAAACGTCGACATTTGATTGAATCTGCGAAAGTCATTCTTCACATAAAACCAATACCTTCTCATTGAGATGAGAATGTAAAAATATATGATCGGAAACGTGTCAAATTTAACCAATCGTGCCCTTGTAAACGTCTTAATGCACGTAGACGGTCGATTTGCATATCAAATGAAAAAAGGGTACCATTTTAAAAGTTGATATTATGAAACATAAAACACATGAAGAATAGGAAGAATGTTTTTTTTTTTCCTACAATCCGAAAGGTTTCAAATTTGATGAAACGTGCCCGTGTTAAAGTCTTAATGCACCTCGTCGGTCGATTTACATATATAATGAAAAATGTGTACCATTTTTAAAGCTGATATTATGAAACATAAAACACATAAAGTATAGGAAAAATGTTGTTTTTTTTTTCTATAATCCGAAAGGTTTCAAATTTGATGAAACGTGCCCGTGTTAAAGTCTTAATGCACCTCGTCGGTCGACTTACATATATAATGAAAAATATGTACCATTTTTAAAGTTGATATTATGAAACATAAAACACATAAAGTATAGGAAAAATGTTTTTTTTTTTTCTATAATCTGAAAGGTTTCAAATTTGATGAAGCGTGCCCGTGTTAAAGTCTTAATGCACCTCGTCGGTCGATTTACATATATAATGAAAAATGTGTAACATTTTTAAAGTTGATATTATGAAACATAAAACACATAGTGTATAGGAAATTTTTTTTTTTATAATCTGAAAGGTTTCAAATTTTATGAAACGTGCCCGTGTTAAAGTCTTAATGCACCTCGTCGGTCGATTTACATATATAATGAAAAAAGTGTACCATTTTTAAAATTGATATTATGAAACATAAAACACAAAAAGTATAGGAAATTTTTTTTTTCTTCTATAATCCTAAAGTTTTCAAATTTGAACAAACGTGCCCGTGTTAACGTCTTAATGCACCTTAGACAGTCGATTTGCATATAAAATGAAAAAAGTGTATCATTTTTTAAGTTGATATTATGAAACATAAGACCCAAAAGATATAGGAAAAAATATTATAGGTAAGTTGTTATAAAAAAACCCACTTCGCACGACCTTCCCATTCGTGGATGACTACACCCGGTTGAGAAAATTTTAAGTTTGGTAAAATATTAATAAATTGAATTTTACCAAGTTGCAGTAGCTTGAATAATTACTTCATATCTTAATCCGGGTTTTCGCTTCTGATTCAGTGCAATTTCTTTGCCATGTAGTAATTAATTTAGCTACTAAGTATAACAAGACAATTCCACGTCAAGCCATTTTAAATGTGAATTGTGCAGGATCCTTCGTTTATTTGATTCAAAAAATCGTTATATCGCTTTATTAAAAACTTAATCACACAATCTTAGGTAATCACACAGATTCAAGTAATCTTTCGTATTTTTCGCATTATCACTTACTCCCAATCGATTCTATTTCCGGATCACTTATGTTGATAAGGATCACCGATATGCAAACGCAGCCACGTGCGTATAAACAAAATTTTTTGGTAGAATCAACCAAATCTTTTGCTTGATTCTAGTAAAATGCTTTCTTAAATTATTTAGTTTAGTAGATCCAAACAAAATATTTTGTTGAATCGACAAAATATTTTCTAAACTCAAGAAAATGATTCAACCAAAAAGTTTGATTGATTGAAGCAAATGAATTTTGTCAACTGAAAAAGAATGTTGTTCATTTAATCAAAATGTTTCTTGAAATCAACCCAATGCGGTCAACAAAACGATTTTGTTGAAAGGAGAAAATTTTCTTTCTGGGCGCAGGAAAAATAAACTACAGCGGCTCCCATATAAATATAAAATATAAATGTATAAATAATACATTTAGCAATTACTTCAACAATTTTCATTTGTTCACAGTACTATATTCTGTTTTAACGTATTTGGCAATTACTTTAACAATTTTCGTATCTGTACAGAAGGTTTTTTGTCGTTCTAATTTTAAAAAGATGCCGAATTTGAACAGTGATATTTATTGTGGAAGACAGTTGGCAATTGTCTAAGTGTGAAGTAAAAAAAGGGGTATACTTTGCTGGACAATTTTATTTTGCTGTTATAAGCCGATACTCGTCAGATCCAGATGAGGAGTCGTGAGATGTCGTTATGTTACCACTACACAGTTTTCCTTTCAAAAATTCACGTGTCCGCAATAAAGTAATAAAACAGTTACAAGGAGCGCTTCCCAAACTACTGCCGACGGTCGTTTCGTCAACCGCGGTCGGGGTATACCACCCCGGCTAGGCAGCAGCGGCAGTACTTTCCTTTACCTGAAATGGGATTATCCTTTCATTCTTATGATATCAGGGACTCTTACGCAAACTGAAATTATGAAGAAATCGCTAAATTGAAATGTAATTAGGTGAATCAATTTCATTATATAAATGTGAAAAAAGGTTGACGAGAATCGGTAAGTATTGTCAGTAATAATGGAAATCTTAAAGTGTATGCAAAGTTACCATAATTGTGAACTGAGATTCAAAATATTAACTAACTAATGAATAAACCTCGTAAAGTTGAAGTTATTACCATTGAATCATACTTGGAATTTTTCTTGAGAAGTTCTAATCGTTCAAAAATGGGAAGGTCATATGTCCGTTTATACACTGAGAGACCTTTTGTTAGAATAAATGAAAAAAATGAATTAGAATTTAGTATTTATATCGTTCCAAAATAGGGAAAGCCGAGGTTTTATTACACTTATTCGTATTACAGTACCGAAGTTTAATATTATCATAGACTGAAAAAAGGGGTTAGTTGTGACAAGAAGCTCTTTATTAGTAGAGATGGTATTAGCTGCGACAACCACTTCGATGGTAAAAGTAACTCTTAAAAAATGTGTAATTTCTACAAAAAAAAAGTATCCTGACCAGTACCCGGTCGGCTCCCGACCATGAAATCTAACTAGGGTTGGCCCGGCCGGTAACCGGCCGGCTCCCGACCATGAAATATTACCAGGGTTGGCCCGGCCGGTAACAGGGCGGCTCCCGAGCATGAAATCCAACAAGGGGTAGCCCGTCCGGGATCCGACCAGAAACCTTGTTGTAGTCGGGCCAACCGGGGCAATTTCTGCACGGGCGTTATGCTTTATCGTTAGAATGGTGTTTAGTAACAAAAAATTGTCATTCATTCAAAATTTATAAAGTTTAAAACCAATTTTTAATCTACGCCCAACTATGCCCATGGGCAGTCAAAAAACTGATTCACTGTAGTATGTGTTTAAATAAATTATTTTTAACGAATAAATAAAATATTAAATGTCCTTTTATGTTTTTCAAATCTATCTTCAATAATTCTGACCATCCTCACAGTTACCTCTGATTTTATTGGGACCTGCGGTCTAGAGTCCAAGTAAACGTTCTAACGTCCCTGGTTACTAACCATAAAAAAATAATTTGGCTATTGCATACTTTCCTGTATTACATGCGCGCAAAATATTCAATTTTCTTAGGAAAATATAAATCAAAATATAAATAATAGCTTACATTCTACAATAAGTGTTCTCCGTAAGAACAACGTATATAACTCTCTTCACGTCATTGTTTATAAAAAGCTATGGGAATGATTAAACTCTTATTTTTTGCGCCAGTTTATCAAGAGATGATATTATTCGATAAATAAATGTAAAAACCCTATCACATTTTCTCATAACACCTTAGATATAGCATCGAGTACCATATTCAAACAACTATGTGACCTAGACACGACACATCCTGCAAACTGCGCTGAGCAATCAGAATAATTGTTATTCAGTAGCTATCATTGACTAACGAAGTATCGAGCTGAAAGGCAGCGAAAATGTAATTTCCGATTTCTGAAGCAGACATATTTTACCTAAAATGTTTTGAAAAATAATCGCCATTCATATAACTAAATCGCACAAAACAATACTTTTTTTAAAATATAAAACCTAAAAAGGATATGGTATTGAATAGTGTCATATAAGTTTAAAAAAATTTAAATACTGAAAAACCATTGAATTCCTTTCGCAATGTTAGCATCGCTCAAAATGAAACAATTGCGTGTTTCAATTTGGTTTCAGTAAGTTTTGACACCGTACGTACGTTTTCTTGTTCCAAATGAAACTTTATTCTTTTTCTGCGTAATCCTAGAATCATAGAAGTAATATTTTGTAAATTAAGAGTAAACAAATGTATTTAAATTCTACATTATATTTTCTTAGGTGGCCAGGTATAGTCTAACCATAGAATACTTTCTACTATTTTTGAGAGTGATTGATGATTTTTCAAGGAGAAAAAAATTGTCAAAGTTATGTACTTCTGAATCAGAAATTATGGGTATGGCGACGCAACACAAGGTCAGGGTCATTGTAAAGCATCGTCTTGACTCTTGCGTAACCCTGAAACGTGTCCGTCATCAAGGTATGTACATATGAGGTGTATATATATATATATATATACACCTCATATGTACATACCTTGATGACGGACACGTTTCAGGGTTACGCAAGAGTCAAGACGATGCTTTACAATGACCCTGACCTTGTGTTGCGTCGCCATACCCATAATTTCTGATTCAGAAGTACATAACTTTGACAATTTTTTTCTCCTTGAAAAATCATCAATCACTCTCAAAAATAGTAGAAAGTATTCTATGGTTAGACTATACCTGGCCACCTAAGAAAATATAATGTAGAATTTAAATACATTTGTTTACTCTTAATTTACAAAATATTACTTCTATGATTCTAGGATTACGCAGAAAAAGAATAAAGTTTCATTTGGAACAAGAAAACGTACGTACGGTGTCAAAACTTACTGAAACCAAATTGAAACACGCAATTGTTTCATTTTGAGCGATGCTAACATTGCGAAAGGAATTCAATGGTTTTTCAGTATTTAAATTTTTTTAAACTTATATGACACTATTCAATACCATATCCTTTTTAGGTTTTATATTTTAAAAAAAGTATTGTTTTGTGCGATTTAGTTATATGAATGGCGATTATTTTTCAAAACATTTTAGGTAAAATATGTCTGCTTCAGAAATCGGAAATTACATTTTCGCTGCCTTTCAGCTCGATACTTCGTTAGTCAATGATAGCTACTGAATAACAATTATTCTGATTGCTCAGCGCAGTTTGCAGGATGTGTCGTGTCTAGGTCACATAGTTGTTTGAATATGGTACTCGATGCTATATCTAAGGTGTTATGAGAAAATGTGATAGGGTTTTTACATTTATTTATCGAATAATATCATCTCTTGATAAACTGGCGCAAAAAATAAGAGTTTAATCATTCCCATAGCTTTTTATAAACAATGACGTGAAGAGAGTTATATACGTTGTTCTTACGGAGAACACTTATTGTAGAATGTAAGCTATTATTTATATTTTGATTTATATTTTCCTAAGAAAATTGAATATTTTGCGCGCATGTAATACAGGAAAGTATGCAATAGCCAAATTATTTTTTTATGGTTAGTAACCAGGGACGTTAGAACGTTTACTTGGACTCTAGACCGCAGGTCCCAATAAAATCAGAGGTAACTGTGAGGATGGTCAGAATTATTGAAGATAGATTTGAAAAACATAAAAGGACATTTAATATTTTATTTATTCGTTAAAAATAATTTATTTAAACACATACTACAGTGAATCAGTTTTTTGACTGCCCATGGGCATAGTTGGGCGTAGATTAAAAATTGGTTTTAAACTTTATAAATTTTGAATGAATGACAATTTTTTGTTACTAAACACCATTCTAACGATAAAGCATAACGCCCGTGCAGAAATTGCCCCGGTTGGCCCGACTACAACAAGGTTTCTGGTCGGATCCCGGACGGGCTACCCCTTGTTGGATTTCATGCTCGGGAGCCGCCCTGTTACCGGCCGGGCCAACCCTGGTAATATTTCATGGTCGGGAGCCGGCCGGTTACCGGCCGGGCCAACCCTAGTTAGATTTCATGGTCGGGAGCCGACCGGGTACTGGTCAGGATACTTTTTTTTTGTAGAAATTACACATTTTTTAAGAATATCTTAGAAACGGCTCAATTTTGGGGGTTACACCTATTGACTTTTTTGTTTGCCGGACCAAGTATAACAACTTTTCACACTTTTCAGATCTGGACGTTGTGGGCCCAAAATCCTATATGACATTGGCACCCTCCTTTAAATAATCACTGGTGAAATTTTACTGATTCGATCAGTGAAAAGTGGGCCACTAATGATTAGTAGAAAATGACTTATGTTAGTAGTCTAGATGTTTCAAAAACTGTTATAAACGTGAAAAACGTGAAAAATAGAAAAGCTTAATGAAACATCGTAATGGTGTAACATTCTTAACTCTGTTGAAACAATGAGAAGGTCATGTTGTGAAATTATAAAAATTATTTGGCTAAAATAAGGATGAACTTGAGTGTCTAAAGAAGTTTATTTTTACTTCATAACTTTTTTGTAGGCAAATTTTTTAGGCAAATTTTTTAGGCAAATGATAATCGAGACAGTTCCTAATTCGATAATGAAAAACAACCAATTGCTTCGTAAAAATATATATACTTATTCAGGACTGTATATAGTGATTAAAAAAAGGTTTTAAAAACGGGAAAATTAAAAAATAGAAAAGTTTAATGATATAACGCGATGTTGTAATATTTTCAACTATATGGAACCATTAGAAAGGCCCTATTCTGAAATTGTAGACGTGAAAATTAGTAAATTAAGAAGAAATTTTTCTTTCATAATAATAAAAGACAGGAACTGACCTAAACTTCTGAGCCCATTTGCTACATAAGGAAACATTATTTCCAAAAAATAAATCACTGATTCAAAAATTTGAAAACGACCATTATAATCACTATAATTATGGAAATAAAATGTAAAGTTTTGTAAATGTTTATATAATTTGAGATATAATTTATTCAACATGAAGTTTTTCTTTCAAAAATCTTGATTGACATCACACAAAAAAATTTCATATTCTTGGTTAAAAATTCTAATAATTATATTAGCTGGCCTAGAGGTTAGCTTTATCAACGATGAATACCTTTATGAATAAGTTCAATCTGCGTAGGGAAAAGCAAATAGGAAATACAAAAATTACTGCTAAAGGTAAAGAAACATTACTATAACATTTCTCTTAATTTCCTTTCGCGATTTTCTTGATCTTTAAATTCTCGTCCAACGACAGTAAAATCTTTTTAAATAAAAATGATATCCTATAGATCGTTTTCTTGCGTATAATTAAATATATTTTTTAATTATTAATATCTATTTGAATACATTATTTTTTGTTTTTCTAAGTATCTAGTGTAGAAAAATTGTCAATAGTCTGAAAATCAAATGTACAATGTTTTATTTGCATTCAAAGTAATCCCACTGAAAATCCAGAGGAACTATAACTATAAAATACAACAGCACGCACCTAATACGTTTTCATTCGTCCGACTTCACATCCACTATTTCATATCGAGAACAATCGCTGAAGAATTCATTAAGATTTTATTTCCCAATAGTCTCCATTCAGAGAGAATGGAGATCGTTTTTCTACTCTTCACCTGCCTAGGTTTTCTTTATTACATAAGTGAGTCTGATGTAATATAATAATAAAAAATATTTAAAAAAAACTGTGGGAGAAAAATTTATTTGAAAAAAGACATGTTTTTACCTAGGGAAACCCAGTTGTGGAGCAGCGGGAAAAAAATTTTCTGAATAATCTAAAAGTATCAAGAATATTTCAAATATCTGTCTTTGTTTCAGAAAAATATATTCAAACACAAGAAAGAGATTGTTTAAAAATTATTGCATAAATTATTACCTCGCTCTAAGTGAAAGTGGACAAGAAGTTGAAAATTTATGAAAAAAATGTAATTTTCTAGCATTATTTAAAGAGAATATTGTAAAAAATCATATTTCCATTGTTTAAACAATCATTTTTGTTAAGTTAAATAAATGATTACATCACTCGAATTGAAAAGTTAAAAAATTCGGAAAAAACCTCGACATTCTAAATATATTCTATAAGAAAATTCATAAAAACAATAATGAATTGTTGAAATAATTTATGTAAATATCTCGTTATCAGTAGAAAGTAGTATTTGATGTACTAGAAACCATTTGTGTTTAAAAAATCGCAAAAAGGTATTATTAATGCCAAAAACACGCAAAACAAAATTGTTCACTTATGGGGTTTTTTGGGACCCTACAAAACAGACTTATGAGGATGATATTCAAAAATTAAAATTTCATTTGTATTCTATGGCAAACTGCGAAGAGAAATATTGAGTTGCAACTTGATTTATCTAATGTTGTCGGCTTTAAACCGGCGAGCGGCAGGCTAGCTACACGCGTGTAGAACTGTTGGTCAGAGCGAAACTTTCGCCTCGGAAAGAGCGTGAAAGAAGGGTTGCCAACTTGCAAAATTCATGTACTCCAGGTGATCGAAACTGAAGGTAACGTAGGGCATCAAAGGTAATGATGCACACAAGCTGCAGATGTAGACGGTATTTTTAAAGTTTGAATAATTTAATAATTCTAAAAGTGTTTATTGTGCAAAAAAACTGAAAAAAAATCAAATCTGCAAAATTGCCCTTTTTCCATAGTTTTCGTTTATAGTTTAACCAGTTGATTAGTAACGACGCATATTTGCGCACTTTGAATAACTCCCATAAAACTCAATAGATTTTGATGAAACTTGGTATCCCCTAGTATTCTTGGTCACCGATTACAAATCTGAACTTAAAATTAAAAATATTAAATATAACGGATCCAACATGAGAGACCAAAATGCACAAAGTCGCGTGGTTTGAATAAAAGTCAGCACAAAGGGGTTTTTCAGGTCGCTGATGACAAATCCATCATCAAAATTCAGAAATTCAAATTTGTCATCCTGGATCCAAAAACCCCGTATTAAATGAAATTTAAGGAGGTACGGTCGCGCATACTATCTGCGAAAAGTTAATCCTAAGTCCATGTCAGAAAATGATACTGTTTGAGGGAAATAAGTTTGATTGACCCTTAAATGTATAAAATGTAGCTTATTTGCGTCGGAGAAAGTAAAAAATTAGATAATTATGCCGATATAATGTTTTATTAATTAATTTTCTGTCAAACCTAAGAGAAAATTTTTGGCTATGATGGTACACTACACATAGAGAAATTGTGTATACAGACGAGTGCACACTGACTCCTCAAGATCTCGTGCGTCCTTCCACTAGCCACTGCGGGATGGGTTGTTCTCCATTTAAGAAAGTAGTAAATATACGAGCTAGATGTTAGTGCGTAGAAGTGAACTTCTTCCACCAAAAGTTGCTGATTTTATCTGGCCCTGGCGCTGAAAAGTTCTCAGTTCTAGCGATAACTTTCTTCACTTCTTCAGCTGTAATTAGTTACACGTAATTCTTCTGATGTTTTATGATCCTCTGGGACGCTAGATTCGCTAGACTGTTCCTGTTCTGCAGAAAATTTGCCTTCATCTTCTGCCACGCTATAGAAGGTTCTGCCTCAGTAGTTCCTGCCTCTTCTGTACCTGAATGATAAAAAATGCTTCTTAATCTACCGGAACATATGCAAATTTATATTTCGTTATCATAAAAATTCATCCAGTCCAGCAAGTGTCCTAATTTTCCCTAAAACTGTTGTGAAATCTATAGCTACAATTAATAACATTGTTTATCCTTCATAAACTTTCTTGCTTAATTGTTTACAGCAATTGTTATAAATAAAGACCCTTAATGACCAGAATTGTTTTTTTTGTTTGTAATCTTTTATTAATCTTTGACACAACACTCTAAGAAAAAGTCTATTAGCAGTAAAATTACGTTCCTTTCAGAATGCGTCCTTTGAAATTAAGACGATTTCTTCTGTCCATCAATAGAATCGTTTCACTGTTCAAAGACTCATCCGTTAAATGCAAAACGGAAGTACTTTTACTGATGAACAATTTCTTTTGACTTTCAAAAGAATTCCTTTAACTATTAAAGGATTTCATTTGTGGGCTGGCGTACATGTACACATAACCTCACTTATCTTTGCTTTTTACGCTTTTGACGTATGAAAAATTTCTACAGCACACAAAGTTATAACTTTAAATTTTTCAACGCTGAAATCTAGAACGGATTGTTGTTATAGAATTGATAATTATTGATTTTATATTTACATTCACCAAAGCTCGGCTTTTGTACATTACTTGCATGTAATATCATGCAATTAGTTTTCTTTTAACGTACAAATTATTCCTTCTTTGGTCCAACAATAGATTTAACTTCAAGTTCAAAGGAAGTCCTTTCACAGTTGAAGGATAACATTTGAAACGACAATGCTTCAGCTATGAAAGGATTTCCTCTCATGCCAATTTTGAATGGAAAATCCTTTAATAGTGAAAGGAATCGTTTGACAGTCAATAGTCTGTTTTTAGAGTGAAGATGAAACTTTTTACTCTCATGACATCTCATCCGACAAGCCATTTTTTATTTACAGTCTCATAAACAATATAGTTTTCATAAATTTACGCTCCCCTACAAGCCACAATTTTCAATATATTCGCGATAAACTTTTTCATAAGGTTAATTTAACCGTAAACAGTATACTTATATCTGTTAGCATTTTTATATTAATCTTTAGTACAAAATAAAGCTTTTGACTCTCGTGATATTGTCTCGTAAGACGAGCCATTATTTACCAAAAATTAAAGGTATAAAAAAAGGTTATCGCTAATAATTTGAAAATTGTGGCTTGTAGGGGACGTAGATTTATAAAAAACACATTGTTTATATAGCCATGAAAAAATAATGGCTCGTTGTGCGAGAAAATATATAAAAATTAGAAAAGAAAATCGATTTTCTTAATTGATGCTTTTTGTTAATAAAAATACTTAATAACAATAACGAACATGTATCAATAATGCTGACCACGATAATTCTAATGCTTAAGGTAAAATTAACGTCATAAAGCAAGTTTTTACCTCGTGCCACAGAATAATATAAGAATTTAAAAAAGTCGATTTTCTTATTGAGGGTTTTTGGTAATAATCATTAATGATATTCACAAAAAAAGTGAAATAAACAATTCTATTTTCAATATATTAACATGTTGTGTGTCTTGAATAATAATTACATTAAAATAATTTTTACATTCTCATCTCAATGAGACGGTATTGGTTTTATGTAAAAAATGACTTTCGCGGATTCAATCAAATGTCGACGTTTCGAAACCCCCTGAGTCAGAAAAAACGGTTTCTACGAACGTGTCTGCCTGTCTGTCCGTCTGTCTGTAGTCTGTAGTATCGTGTAGGCACGATAACTTTCGAAAGATTCATCAGATTAGATTGGGCTTTGGCACACTTTTTGAAGGCCTAAAGAGAAAGAACTAGCTTGTTAACCAGCTAGTTTGGATCGAAATTCAAAATGTGAGCACATTTTGAAAATTTTTGAGACTACTTTTTTTCCAAATTTGAAAATTCTATGTACGATTTTTAGTAGCACTCCGAGAGACAAACAATTTAACCTTGCAAAATTTGTTGATGAAATGAAAATTGTCAGAGTTATAGCACTTTCAAAATCCCAAAAAACAAACGAAAATGAGTATTTTAAGCCGAACAACGCATGATATGAAAAAAAGTCCGGAGAAGAAAACCGTTTCTTTTTGAGAGACCCACAAGATTATCATAACAACTTTTTTAATTCTTCCGAAAAATCGAAAATTCAAATTTTGATCGCACAAAAAATAATGAAAAATTAAAAATTCCATTTCGCGGTCAAACTATGCAAGATAAAAAAAAAATGAAGATACAAAAATCGTGTGCCCAAAAAGGATCTACAAATTTGATATTATTCACTTTTTGACAGGAAACGTAGTTTTTGTTTTATTCGTGAAAAGTAACAATAACAATCAGAAAATCACATTTTCAAAAAAGACACAAGAGACGAAAAAAATGAGAAGACAAAAGTTGTTCAACCAAAAAAGATCTACAACTTTGTTATAAACGCTTGCTGTAAAAATACATCAAAGAATACAAAAATTATCTTTTTGGAAAAACGACACAAGCTGCAATAACTTTTTATTTAATAAAAATTTTGGCCTAAATTATATCCACAAAATTTGCTTAGAAAAACTTTACACTAGTATGCGTATTTTTAGTTTACATCATAAAAAAATAACTTACGCTAATTTTGGGGCCCATGTTCTTCATGCTTGTATCAGGTTTATTCAACATTCTTTGCAATTCCTCGATTGATTCTGCCATAACAATCTTGTCATCCGCGAAAGCCAACCCACGCACTATTCTTAGACACTTATCCATAAATATGATAACTAGCCATGAGGACATAACGCATCCTTGTTTCATGCCTTGCATAATATCGAAGAGTTGAAAATTTGGGATAATAAATAAGAAGCACTAAGAAACGTGGCTCTGGTCCTACATTTTTATAATTATGAAAACAGTTTTTTTGTAAATAATTTTTTTTTTGCTTTTTTGATAATTATAAAAATTTAGGACCAGATCCGCGTTTCTTAGTGCTTCTAATTTATTATCCCAAATTTTCAACTTGATGTGGCTATTCGCGTGAAAATTAGTTTCCAAAGAAAAAAATGTCGATATGGTAGGAAGCCGGTCACGTGACCCACTCGTCGCATGGCCTTAAGAAAACTATTTCAAATTGCCCTAAAAGAGATGTGCTTTAAAAAAATATATACTCTTGAAACATTTTTGTCAATATTTAGTACAAATTGTATGGACCAATACAAAATTCGACCATTTATTTACTGAAATACGTTGTGCTCTCATTAGAACAGCTTTAAATCTGCTTGACAGTATGTTTTATACAATATGCTTGAAAAATTTTAAAAATAGGTTGCAAAAGTCGATTTTTTCGACAACACGTCACTGTTAGGACAATTCGAAATATGTAGATTCCGTGAAAGCAGAATGCATTTCTGCAATCAACTGGCCGAATAGTGCATTCGTTTATATAATTTTATTTATAATATTAAGAAATATCTTAGAAGGATACAGTTTTTTATGGAACATCACCGCACTAAATCAGTTTTATGGTTACGGAACTCACCCGAAATCAACCCGTTAAGTTAAAAAAATTCGGTACAAATACACTAATTTGAAATGTCAAAATCTTTACAAAGATTACTGCAGCATTTCATCCCAAGAGCAGCATCAAACAGTTTAATTCCTCTACTGCATGTGGAATTCACCCCAAATCTACCTCTTATAATTAAAAAATTCGGTAAAATGACATTAATGTAAAAAGTCAAAATATTTTTACTGATTGTGGCAGAATTTCATATTAGAAGCACCACAAAAATGTTTTAACCTTCCGTTACTCGCACCTCTAGCTCGACATGGTTGATCGCGCGTATGTGACACATACACAACATAGATTTGAGGTATTTTACTCGGAACCCCCCAAGGATTCGGGAGAAGGAAGTTAACAGATCACGATAAAGATCACACAAAAAAGTTTTATTACAAAAAAGGCATTTTTATCTTTTCCAAACGTATCAATGCTGACTATGATTGTGGCAATAAACTTACATTATCTTATAACTGTCATATCACATAGACAAGGTACATTCTGTGCCCATCAGTCTTATTTGGTCTTATATTTTATATTATACCATATTTTATACTATATCATATTATATATTTTTTTTATATTTTCATATTTTTTATATTTATATTCAAAGTAAAATGAAATCTTTTGAAAAAGTAACGCGGAAGGTCGCGAGTACGTCAGTCATACAACTTACCATTCAACAGAGAACGATGGCGCCAACCGAGACTAGAAGTGGACCGTGACCTTCCTCACGGTGCGGGGGGAGATTAGACAGAGGCGGCCCCACCCCGCTCTGGGTCACGTGGTTGCTCTGGACAGCCAAAAAAAAGTTTATCTGTCACATACACGCGAGTAACGAAAGGTCAAAACCTGTTTTTTGGCTATTTTCAAAAAATTCTAAATTAAGTAAAATTTTTATTTCAATTTGTAACATTTGATTATTATTTACTAGCAAAAACTGTACATAGAAAAAATTCGCCATAATTTTCGAAGCAATAGGGAAATCTTATGCAATTTCAAAAAATTTGAATTTTCAAAGCAGAAAAGAGAACAGAAGATATTAACCGATTCCAACTTTTTTTGTTGTTGCTTTTTTCGGATGTCAACCCACAAATTTTCGTCCAGCTGAAACGATTCGACTAATTTCATCATTTTCACTCCGCCCTATCCCACATGCATTAGAGGGATGAAACTTTTTCGAGTCACTTTTGGCATAAAATTCTGCTATAATCAGTGAAAATATGTCGACTTCTGAAATTTAATGTCATTTTACCGAATTTTGGAAATTTTAGGGGTTGACGTGAGGTGGGTTAGATGTGCATCAGAGGAATGAAACTTTGTTTGGGTGCTTTTGTCAAGGAATACTGTCATAATCAGTGAAAACATTTCGACTTTTTGAATATGCATTTTTTCTTCGTTTTTTGTAAACGTTCTGAACTTCAGACTCATGTCTAAAAAGTGTTACGTAATGTATGGACGACTCCTGATACAAAAATATTGTTTAGGCTGTTTGGAATTTGTTTGTTTTCAAACATCTCGTTGTCGAAAATGGTCAACTTATTGAAAATCGCCCATAAATATTGTTTTAATTTATTCGAAGTTAGTTTAAGCTTGCCATAAAACTAGCTATATAATGAGTCCACGACCTTTTGTGGAATTTCTTCTACTTTTTGAACTACAAGCTAAAAGAAATTTTACAAAATTCACCAAGAACTTTCTTCAGTGTAAGTGGTGTTAGGTTCTTAAAAATAAAATATATTGATACGTTCATTCATCAAATCATCATTCAACATCCTTTATTATTTATAATCTGTTCCCAAATACATGTGCTTTGAACACCCTATATTTTATTTGGGCAGCTTTTTAAAATTTTATATTATTTTATATTTATATTGAAGCAATTTAAAATGGAAAATATTAGTCATGAAAAGTTTCTACTACAAAACTTCGGAAATTAAACGAATACGAAATTCATATAAAACTGCAAAAATGTTTAATTATCAACAATTGTGATATTACAACTTTTATATTGAAACCCTTAGAAATTTAAATTATTTAAAGTTAATTTAAATCGTTTCAAAGTCAACAATTCTAAACATTTTAATAATTATTTATATTATTGTTAATAATGATTAACAATTTAATGAATGTTAATTTTATTATTATTAATATTTATAAAAATTAGGTATAAAAATAATATATCATCATTAATTGTTACTTTTATGATCAAACCCTGTGAAATTTCAATTATTTTAAGTTAATTTAAATCGTTTAAAATTAACAATTTTAAACTGTTAATAATTATTACTATTTATGATGTGCAACAATTCAAAAATTAATAATTTATGAACGATTTAAATTAACTTAAAATAATTGAAATTTCAAAGGGTTTGAGTATCAAAGTAACAATTAATAATAAAATATTATATGTATATATATATATATATATGTATATATGAGGTCTAGGTTTCGGATGTAACTTAAATGTCAATGTCGCTGATGTAACTTAAATATCAAAGTCGATATCGTAACAACCCACAGAAATTTCAATTGCTTTAAATTTTAAATTATTCAATATTAAAGTCTTTAAACTTAAAATTGTTCAAATATTAAGGTATTCAATTAGAAAATGTGCCCACTTTCAATATTTGGATTTGAAATAATTTAATTTTCAAGGATTTGATACCGTACAAGATTAAGCTATTGAAATTTTCTCATTCAAAAAGTTTTAATTTACAATTATTCAATTGCAAATATTTTCAATTCAATTATGTAACTAATAAGGCTTTCAATTGAACATTTTATAACTATGGGCAATTTATTATAATTTTGAACCAGTCAGTTTCTAACGATTCAATTACAAATTTTACAACTCAAACCGGGTTTTAATGTCAAATTGTCGAATTTTCGAAATTATGATCTTGATCTACTCGATTTTGAATGCAGTGAATTGATAATCGATCAAGTATTAAACGGCTTTAATTTTTAAATTGGAAAATTTTGAATGATTTAAATTCGAACGAAACAATTTTGAAGTTTCCCAAATAAAAGTGACAAAAAATTTGACATTTAAAGTGATGAAATATAAATTGTTCTACTATGAAACTATTTTGATGATAATTAAAAAACTCCTGTTCCAAATATATTCACTGTACAATAAATTCTCTGTCATTTCGCGATTTTTTCCAGGCCTTTTCCCCGAGATTTCTGCTCCAGTATCTGCCCTGTACTAACTACTCTGGAATTAAATAAGGAAAAATAAAAATTTCAATCTTTACAAACAATTTTTTTTAATTGGACTGGAAGTCAACGTCCTAAAGGTCAGTGAGTTTTTAATTCTAAAACGCACGCTCGAAAGCACGTATATTGCTGTCTCGTGGAATAATTTTATTCGTATCAGTGACCCAGTAAAAACACAACCTTCAAGAGAGTTACCTGACTCTTTAATATTTTCCAAGCAGCGCGTTTGACAAGTCAGCAGGAAATGCAGTCCTGTCAAGCAAAATATAAAGATAAAAGACTGACCTTCCATACTTTTCCAGAATCGATTGTTTATTTTTATAACATGTTTTACTCTCAAATTATTAACTTTTATTGCTATGTGTCTCAAAATTGGGACTATAATTATTATTACCATTATATTTATTCTTTCATTTGTGATCCTTTCAAAAGAACGATTCAAAATTTTAAATCACTAGAACATTGTGCGCGCCATGCACGCACTAATTACCCTTTCGTAAGAAAAAGAAACACGGTTCATTTTCCAACATTTTGTTATAGATTTTACAGAAGTTTCTTCATTATAGCGAAAAAATTGTAGTAAATTCAATATGAATGACACAATATTTTTCATATAATTACAATTCTAAAAAATTAGCAGATTATTTTTCTCATTAATAAAATGTGACTCGCCGCGTTTGTCATAATCGGACTCTGTACTTTTAATATTTTAACATTTGGAAAATATAAAAAATACATTTTCATGGTATTTTCGCATAAAATATTCATCAAGGTAGAATTAAATTCGACTATTTTTTTATAAGATTCCATTTACCACGTTTTCTGAACATATTTGTCACATAAAATTATTTTATTTGAAACCACCATATTACAAGTCTATAACGCCCCTTGAAAAGTGAGCGTTAGATAGCCCTTTACTGAACGGTGTCAGCTACTGACAGATTATTAGTTCCAAACGCCGCCACACTAACAGATTAATATTTCCACAAATGGCCACTGAATAACGCACAATGATGTGCCATACAATTTGCTATACGAGATTATCAATCACAACCCAAACAACAGCTGACTACCACATCAAACATATGTCTTTATCTAAAACAATAGAATCCGTGAAATATTCAATTATCTGCAATTACGTCGCGAAATACTATAATTGTAAATCTCCCTGCATTCAAAATCATGAACAAAACAACCATAATCCCACCACTGAACATAAATTAAGAAGTGAAAGAAGCACAACAAGAATAAGATTTACTAACCGAAAAATCAGAAGATAAATACGAGCTGACCTTCGAGAAATTTGACAAATGGAGAAAACAAAGCAGAAGAATGTTCGGACAGGGATCATCATCAGCGGCATAGCCAGGAATTTTTACGGGGGGGGGGGGGACTGACCTTAGGGAAGAAGGGCAAAAAAGGGCATCCGAAAAATAAAATGTCATAGTATTAAAGTTGATAAAAATGATTGTTTAAACAATTTGTTATTGCTTTTAATAATATTCTCTTTGAATAATGTTAGAAAGTTGCTGTTTTTTCTAAAATTTTTAACTTTTTATCTACTTTTAACTTATAGTATGGTAATATTCGATGAAATTCAAGAAAAATAATTGTTTAAACCAATTATTATCGTTTATAACTATCTTCTCCTATAGTAATGCTAGATAGTTACAGTTTTTCTGAAGTTTTTCACTTATTGTCTACTTTTCACTTAAAGCGAGGTAATTATTACAGCAATTTAACAAAAATAATTGTTGGAACAAACACAATTGTTTAAACAAATTATTATTATTATTGTTTATAACTATCTGCTGCTATATTAATGCTGGATAGTTGCGGTTTTTTCTGAAACTTTTCACTTTTTGTTAATTTTTCACTTAAATTAATGAAATTTAACAAACATAATTGTTTAATTAAATTATTATTGTTTATAACTGTCTTCTCCTATATTAATACTAGATAGTTGTGGTTTTTTCTCAAAATTTTAACTTCTTGACCACTTTTTACTTAGTGAGATAATAATTAATGCAAGTTAACAAACAATTGTTTAAACACTTACTAAGGTTTATAATTATCTTCTCAGAATTTGTCAGCTTTTCTTGAACTTTTTAATTAGGAACAAATTTGGGCGTTCACACGAAAAGGGCCCTTATGGCCAATATGGATTTACATACAGTCATGTAGCCGGATAAGTTCCCGGCATTGTAAGCCCATGACAAACCGTTCAGGTTGAAAAAAGAGTCGCCGGGGCATGTTTAAAGTTTGAAAATAAAATATACCCATTGCAGCTTGCTTTCAGGACATAAATATACAGGGTGGGCCATTTTAATCTATAGTGGATAATATCTCAGATGCTTGTGCAGATACGAAAAAATGTTTCAGGGAGGGTAAAAACTGACTACTTAATTACAAAAAAAGGTATTCCTAACTGTAATTTTTTTGTACTTTTTTTGTATGGATTAATAAATTAGACCACCATATGTGCTGTAATCTCCTTAGTAGGTCAAAAATGTTATAGGAACATCGAATAAACATCGAGGGACATACAAATTGAAATCTATTTGAAAGTCGCCCATATAGTAGAGTGGTCCAAAATAACGTATTTTCGAATTTTGACCATCGAATACTAGAAACTGAATCTTTATAGTGGAAAAACTATTGTGCATATTTTTCAGATTTAAAAAAAAATAATTAGGCGAGCGCATCGTTAATCAATTTCTTATGGTTTTAGATAGATAGAATATAGATAGGTAGATAGAAAAACCTCTATTTTTCTTCATGTTTGAATTATTCATATAAATTTTTGTAAAAAAATAATTAAATTTGGGACATTTAATATTCAGGCTATAAGAATGAGCCTAAAAAAATTTTTCTATTAAAAAAGTAATTAGAAGTGATATTTTTTTAGCTATAAAAATTATGTTTTTTGACTAAAAAGGCCGAAAATGGTGATTTTCAGCAGCTTTTTTCAGCAGATTTTCAACAGTTGTTCTTCGTAGAGTCAAGAATTGATGATTCAAAAATTAATGATTTTGAAGTTCAATATCAATAAGATAATTAGCAAATACAAGAAGAAAAGTCTATGGAACCTTTCCTAATCCGGTTAAACACTTCAAACTATACAATGAAACTATTGTACGAGTAACCCATTATGTCCCAGAGGAAAATAAATGAAATACATATTTGTGCCTCAAAATTAAAAATTAAATTTTAAATATGTATTTATGTGATTTTTAATTAGAATAATTTAATCATCGATTGATGTTCGTTTATTAATCATGCTGACACTAGCCTATCAAGGGAGATGTTCAACTCCGGAGAGTCGTGGGACCCTTGCCTCTAGAGAAAAAGGTTCTCTGAGTACTTAAAGCTGTTGCTGTTGGTGGTTCGGAACTCACCTTAAACTGCAGGTCCCCCTCTCACCTCTAAGTATGTGCGTGGGGGGTGTGTAGAGGAATAGGGAAGAGATACAAGAAAGATGTAAACCCTTAGGGGACACATTAGAAGCTTCCATTCCAGAAATAATAACAGTTTTTTAAAATTGTAACAAAAAAATATTAAAAGTAAAAGAAATAAAAATACCTGTGATTAGTATCTTGTAAGAAACAAGAGTTTTTCCATTTTCGAGTCATCACTATGTCAATAGTTTTTGGACAAATTTGAAAACAATTATAAAATATGACTCAAATTTTAAAAACAATTATATAACATCGTATCGTAGGAAAAAGCCTAATCAATTGAATAGGCTTTTTTTAGATAGAGAGTACATCTTAAATTAGAAAAAAACGAAATCTTTTTAATGTTTTGGGACAAACGACGAACATATCACAAAGTAGACAAGAGCAAAACATTGAGGCGGTAAACTTCTTAATACGGAATAAAGGCGTCATTTAAATGAATCGCAAATGAGGAAAGCGCGCCAAAGCAACTGAATTTTAAATTGGTTTTTGAATTATTTCTTGATACTTTTATATATTTTATTGAAATTAATTATTTCTGTCTGCAAGTTAATAGAAATATTGTGATATTTGTTTATAAAAATGGATTTCATTATTCGTCTTTCATAAGTATTTTTTCTCTAGCCAGAATTTTAATATTGTTAAAATCAAAATCAAAGTAATGGTTCAAGTTCCAACAACGTCTGTAATAGACCTGTATTCAAATTTCTAACTCTACGATCTCTTTTATGTTCCGAAACTCTAGTTTTTAATGTTTCTACCCATTTCACAAATATACACTTTTTCACAGAAATTACGTTTAATGAGATAAATAATTCCAGACAAATTTTCTGTGTTATCAATATCTTTTTGATTGAATAAACATTTTTTAAGAGTGTTTCGATTGCTAAAATCAACATTTATGTTAAATTTTTTTAACGATTTTCTCAACCTCAGAGATTCATTGAACATAAGGTAACTTAACTTTTAGATCCAATTCTTCGTACGTGTCAATCCAGTTATTTTTCCTGTTAGAACCACTATAGATTTCATGAATTCGTTCGCGAATAATATTATCTATTAAATGAAGAGGATAATTATTTTGAACTAATGTGATTTTAATTTGATCCCAATTTTCTTTCCTGAATTTTATATCACTCAATTTAATGCATCTATCAATTAAACCTTTAATTAGGCCGACCTTTTGGAAATACAAATGATGGGAATTAAAATTAAGATATCTACCAGACCATGAAGCTTTTTTAAACCAACTGGAAATTTACTCACCTATAGGTGTTTTTATAATTTGTAAATCAAGACAATTAATTTAATTGTTTTGTTTAAGTTCAAGTGTAAGCTGTATGGAATTTTCAATATCATTAAAAATATTTATGAAATCATCAATTTTTTCTGTAGGAACAATAGCTAAAATATCATTCACTTATTGTTTTTATAAAATAGGTCTAAAATTTAAGTTTTTCAAAGCTCTTGTTTCTACTCCCTCTAAAACCAAATTTAAAACTATAGGAGACAATGGAGAACCCATAGGAAAACCATTCAATTGTTTATAATATCTACCATTAAAAGAGAAAACCATGGTATTCAAAACAGTTCTATTAGCGATTAAAAATTCATTTTTTGTCATTTTAGTTAGATTATGATTTAGTATTAGTTTTTCTTCAATGCAATCTAATGCAAGATCTGATGGAATGTTACCAAACAGTAGTAGTCTTGCGCGCGCCTATTAATTTTTTGATGCAACAGAATAAACTAAATACTTTTTTTTCTATGTTATTTATATTTAATTAATGTTGCAAAATATCTGTATAAAATAATTACAAGGCACCACAGGTTGATGTCTATAGCCTCCAATAAGAAGCTCCTTTTCATTTGTTTTTTCTGTTAAAGGAGTACATAATGGACTTCTGATATCTTATTTGTAGATAAAATTTGCCATCGTTCTCATCTCAAAAAATTGTTATTATAATTATCATTCAATGTTTTAAAATTGGCTCTCAAATTTGTTTAACATTTAACTTATTTGTAAATTATATTGCCGTAATACATTTTTTTATTTTATAATTTAAAAGAAATGTGATTTCTGAAAGATTTAATAAAATTTTTTGCCTGAATTATATCCACAAATTTGCTCAGAATCACTTGACACTAGTATGCGTATTTTCAGTTCAAATTATAAAAAAATAACGTTGAGAATAAACAAATTAAATTTATGGAAAAACGACGCAAGTTGCAATAAAATGTATAATAACAACATTTTTTGTATCGGATGCATACTTTTTTATGATCATAAAAACAAGACATTGAAAATATGTATGTTTTTTGTTTTGGTTAAAAATTATTTTTTCATCTGAAAATTTAACTATTTCATTTTTGGTTGGAAATTTATACTTTATAAATGGAAAATTCAAATATTTGGTAGAAAATGCATGTATTTTTAAGAAAATTCGTTTTTGTTTTTGCTTAATTAAACTGGTTGAAAATTCGTCTTTTGGTAGAAAATTCATCTTTCGTGGTTAAAAATTCAGTTTGTTGGTTGTAAAAAAATGTCATCTTTCTACTATCTTATAAAAAATTTATTATTTTGGCTTGAAAATTTAACGCCTTTTGGTCGAATTTTAATCTTTTTTGTTGGAAGATTCGACTATTTGGTTGAAAATGCATGTTTTCGGGTCGAAAAATCCATTATTTAGTTAAAAATTCATATTTGTTTTCGTTAAATTCAACTGGTTGAATATTCGTCTTTTGGTAGAAAACTCATCTTTCTTCGTTAAAAATGCAGTTTTTTGGTTTTGGATTACATTATTTTGTTAAAAATTTGTTTTTTTCTTCATCTATTTCAACTGTTTGGAAATTCGTATTTTGGTAGCAAAGTCATCTTTCAACTGTCTTCTAAAAAGTTTGTTTTCTTGACTTGAAAATTTAACGTTTTTTCGTCGAATTTCAATCTTTTTTGTTGGTAGATTTGAACATTTGGTTAAAATTGCATGTTTTTTGGTCGAAAATTAATTTTTTTCGTTTAAAAATCGTCCTTTTGGATGAAAAATTCATCTTTCATGGTAGAAAAGTAATCTTTCAACTGTATTCTAAAAAATTCATCTATTTGGCTTAAGAATTCAACTGTTTTTGGTTGGATTTTAATTTTTTTGTTATTGGAAGATTCGACCATTTAGTAGAAAATGCATCTTTGTAGGTTGGAAGTTCAACTGCTTTGATGAATTCGTATTTTTTGGTACAAAAATTGAACAATCTTGTTAAAAATTCGTCCTTTCGAATGGAAAATTCATCATTTATAATAAAAACGTCATCTTTCTTACTTGAAAATATATTTTTTCGTTAAAAATGTAACAGGTTAAAAGTTCAACTAGTTTGTTGAAAATTCGTATTTTTCGTCAACAGTTAATTTTTTGGGTTGAAAATTCATCTCCTTAGTATTAAATCTTGAAATCATAGAAATATAAAGTTTTTCATATTGAGTGCAATATGGTATTTACATTAATTTTACTTAAATGATGTTATTCCCCTATTTGCGTTAAAAATCCCCATATTTCCCCCGTTTTGAGAGATTTTTGGGCTACTTTATTTGGGGTAAGGGGGGGGGGGGTGTAATAGAAAACTACGGTCGTCAATTAGAGGCAGGGGTAAAAATATCCAAAAATTGGTAACGTAGTTTATGGACGATCCCTCACTTCTGAGACACCCTAATATCCGCAGCTGGATACTGGCTAGATGTGTAGCTAGATGGGTGTATTCTGGGTAGGAACAGGTACCAAGTCCCCTTCGCTCCTGTCGGAGGTAGCGACGTTAATTATGCGGCCGTGTAATTAAATAGGAGGTAATTGAGGGACGTGGTGGGTATTATTGAAGTTTCTAGGGGTTGTGTGTGGCTGAGTGACGCAGAGGGATGGTAGAATGCTGACGCTGACTGGCTGACATGCGCGGTCAGTCCTTCGGCGAACACCAGTCTGAGCATCTGGAGGGGAATAGGCAAGTGAAGGGGATCAAATGCAGGGGTAAGGAGGATCAAAATGGAGGAGGGGAATCAAAAGTGGGTAGAGGGATCAGCAGTGGTAGGGGGATCAAAAGTGGAAGGGGGATCAGATGTAGGAAGAGGATCTAACGTGGAGGGAAGGTGGTAGTGGGAGAAGCTGAAGGGAGCAGAGGGATGAGTCGCTTCATACATATGCTAATCATATTCAGAGGTGCTGGCTTCTAGGCTTGAAGAGAGACGAGCGCGAGCCAATTCTATCTTTCCTAGCGGACAACTACCCGAGGACACTTTGTTCCTTCGCCGCGACCTTTCGACCACCGCAAATCTCATCCGTTCTCCGGACTGCCAATTACGATTGCATCGCGTGACGCTGGCACTGCTTCTCTCCTCTGATTCCACTGTATCGGGATTCAACATTCAACCTTGCATTTCCATGCAACCAGAAAGGCAACTCCGCTTTCCGCCCTTCTAATCTCAACTACCCATATCCTTAGCTCATCCCTCCTATAGTTCCACACGGACACCTAACTCAACCGGGGGATTATGCAGTCTGCTTGCCTCAATAGATTCTCCTGTCTGGGGTATTCCAGGTTCAGTATTGGTCTTAAAGTTCTTTTCAATCTTGGGTAATTCCATTTTAATTTCTTATTTCCTTTAACAAGGGGAACCTACAACCTTCGGAGATTTTGTTTGGATTCAGGCTCCTATCAGTAAAAGGTCATTACCAGGCTTGTCCGTTAGGGTGGTCCAACAATTTTTTTTCTCGAATTTTTATGGGGACACCCCCCAAATTTGTTCGAATCCACCCAAAAATAAATCCATTTTTTTTTGTTTTGAAAGAAAAATGATGTTTCGGGGTGCCGCAAGCTCCATGAAGTTTAACATGCATTTCCCATAAGAAAAAAAGACGTTTTCGTAAATCTTAATCAGAATCCTCAATGTTATCTCAATCGAGTTGAAACTCAACATTTCTCTTCACAATTAGCCATAGAATACGAATAAAATATTACTTTTTGAATATCACACCCATAAGTCTGTTTTATAGGGTTCCAAAGAAACCCCATGAGTGAAAAAATGGGGTTTGCGAGTTTTTGGCGCTCATTATGATTTTTTTGCGGTTTATTTAATGCGAATTGTTTCTGATACATAAAATATTACTTTATACTGAAAATAAGATATTTTCATTGATTTTTTAAACAATTTATTATTGTTTTTAGCAATTTTCTCATAGAATGGAGTTAGAAAGACGCGGTTTTTTCACAAAAAGTGAGGTTTTTGGGAAGTTTATTTTTAAATTGTGAATCAATTTGTTGCTTATTCTGCAAAAATTATTCACGATAATATGGATTTCCTTTCAATCTTAATTTATAATACATTTAATTAAACAGTTAAAATGTTATTTGAGTTCATAATTTAAAATTAAAACATTAATTATTTTTCTTTCATTTATGCTTTTAATTATTGATTATCCACTGTAAAATCCATATCCAGTGTAGGGAGCTTTTCCCCATTTGAATTTTCAACCAAAAAAGATAAATTTCAAACCAAAAATTGAATATTTATTTAAAAAGAAATGAACTTTAAATTTAAAAAATGAATCTTTAAACAAACAAAATTTAACCAAATAGGTCAATTATCAAGCAAGAAGATTATTTTTTTAAAAAGTTAACAAAATAGTATAATTTTTAACCCGGAAAATTAATTGTTTATTAAAAAAGACGAACTTTCAACATAATAGGGGAAACCTCCCTACAGTGGATAATGCAGCCTACAGTGGATAATAATAATCATAATATGTGGATAATAATCAGTAATTAAAAATACTAATATATCTAAAATGATTAATTAAATTTAATTAAACTGTTAAAATGCTATATGAGTTGATAATTTAAAATTTAAATTAATTATTTTTCTTTCATTTATGCTTTTAATTATTGATTATCCACTGTAGAATCCATATTGACACTTGAATTTTCAACTAGAAAAGATAAAATAAAAAAAAATGGAATATTTAAAAAGAAATGAACTTTCAATTAAAAAGATGAATCTTCAAACATTTTTTTTTTTAATTTTCAACTAAAACACGACTGAAAAATAACCAGCGCATTCACATGGATTTTAGAAACATCACATTTTGACCATTTTTCTTTTCTGTTCGATTCAATTAAATCAAGAAAATTCAAAATATTCGAATCACACTGATCCTGAATTTTGATAATAAAATCCAATGAAAACGATGAACTGATTTTTATTAGATTCTACGTTTTTCGAGAATTTGTGTATCCATTTTCAGTTTGCTTAGAAAATGAAGTGAAAGAGTCTGTAGTGTATTTCAAGAGATTCCTGTCAAGACTCCGTGGCGCAACGGTAGCGCGTCTGACTCCAGATCAGAAGGTTGCGTGTTCAAATCACGTCGGGGTCATTTATTTTTTTTCAATTGAAAAACTAGTAAATTCGATTATAGATTTTTTTTAAAGAAGTATAACGTAGAGTCTAGAAAAATTGTTCGAAATTTCGATATTATTTTTTAATTTACACGCAGAAAAAAGTTTCCTCGATTCAAACCCTTTGCTTTAAAGAAATCTAATTTAAAGAAATTTCTTGGTTAGCTTTTTTATTTGAATTATATTAATAGTTTGTTTTAACGAAAATCTTTTTCCTATTGAAATTTATTTATTTATTAAATTTCTTTTTCTAAAATTCAATCAAAAATTTATTTAAATTAAAGAAAAAATTGTTTGAGTAAATGATTATATTATTTGGTTTAACAAAATAATGAACTTAAATATCACTTTTGGGAATAAGAACTTAAAAACATTAATTTTCAAAAAACATTTTTGAGTACAGCATTTCTTTATTATTTGTCACAATAATATTGATTGAAAGTTAATTTTTCAAAATTTTTTTGATTTTTAAAATTTGTATTTAAATAATTGACAATCTGCCATACAGAAACGCAGCAAATTAAATTAATCATTTCATTTTATATTGATTTTAATTTTATATTGACTTAAAAATTCAAGAAACCTTTTTTTTTAATAAATAATTTTTTTAAATAATTTTAAATAATTTTGTTTGAAATATTGAGGTTAAATAAATTATTTCTTACATTTTTTTCCATTATTTTATTTTCATGAAAAGAATTTTTTTTAATCAAAGAAATAGTACCAAAAAAATAATCTTTTTAATTCAAAGAAGAGGAAGAAGGACTTCATTATTTAAAATAAAACAAATATTTTCTTTAAATTAAAGCAAAAAGTTTAAAGTATGAGGTAAATTTACACATAAAAAAAATATTTTCAACCAACAAACGAAGAATTTTCAACAAAATAATTAAGCTTTTAATCAACAAAATGAATTTTTAAGGAAGAATATTTATGGTCTACTAAAAAATATGAATTTCAACAAAATACATCAATTTTATACTAAAAAAGATACATTTTTTAGTAAAAAATTTATATTTTTTGGTATAAAATTTAGTAAAAAAAATTTGTACCAAAGGTGAAATTGCTCAATTTTCAGATGAAAAATTAATTTTCAATAAAATAGTGAAATTGTGAAACAAATTAATTAATTTTTAACCCAAAAGTTATTTTAAACCAAATAGTTGAATTTTCAATAAAAAAGACGAATTTTCATCAAAATAGTTAAATTTTCTAACAAGAAGATTAATTTTCTACAAAAAAAAATAATTTTTGACATAATACATAAATTTTCAGATAAAAAAGATAAATTTTAGACTAAAAATGAAATAGTTCAATTTTACGTTAAAAAAATTACTTCGAAGCAAAAAAGAAAACAAATTATCTGCAAAATAGTTGAATTGTAAATAAAAGAAATTAATTTTCAACTGAATAGATGAATTTTCAACCAAAATAATTATTATAATATTTAGAAAAAATATGCATTTTTAAGAAAATAGATGAATATTTTTAAATAAAAAAGATAAGTTTTACACCAAAAATGAAATAGTAAAATTTACAGATTAGAAAATTACTTTGCACCAAAGAAAAAACGAGTTTTCCACGAAATAGATAAATTTTCAATAAAAAAAGTCGAATTTCAGCTGAAAAACGAATTTTCAACCAAAAAGATTAATTTCCTGTCAAAACTTGAATATTTCACAAACTACATTAATTTTCAACTAAATTGTTAAATTGTCGACAAAAAGAGATCAATTTTGAACAAAAAATTGAATAGGTAAATTTTCAGTTTAAAAAGTTATTGCAAAAAAAAAACAGAAATTTTTCACAAAACAGTTAAGTTTTACAACAAAAAGCTTAATTATCTACCAAAAAAGATGATATGAAAAAATTACATGGATTTTCAAATAAAAAGATCAATTTTCCACCAAAAATGAAATAGTTGAATTTTTACTTTTTTTTCAATTACTTCGAACAAAAAAAAATACGAATTTTCCACAAAATAGGCTGACCTTGACGTTAAATCCAGAGACTCGGAACTATTTTGTCTCTCTCCTGTTTCTCTCTCTGTTTTGTCACGCCCGAGTTCACACCGCACATCCCCCCGCAAGCGCCTCTCACGTATCCCCACGTCGCAGCGTCAATTCTCGGAAGGGCAAAATCTAGGGGAGCTAAATCCAGGTTTCACTGTATGTGGTTGAAAATTCAGCTGTCTTAGTTGAAAATTATCTTTTTTGTTGAAAATTCATCTTTTCAGGATTAAAAAATGAATGTTTTCGAAATATTCAACTTTTTTGCATAAAAACTAAACTCTTTTTTTTTAATTTATCTTTTTTAGTTGAAAATTCAACTTCTTAGTTGAAAATTTAACTTTTTTGGTCGAAAATTAACTTTTTTGATTGAAAATTCATCTCTTTTCTTGTAAAAATTTCACCTTTTTTGGTTAAAATTGCAACTTTTTGGTTGTCAGTAATAATTATTAATAATAATTTTGGTTGAGGATTTAGATGTTTTGTTAAACATTAATTTTTTGGTTGAAGATTCATCATTTAGGTTCGAAATTCATCTCTTTGTTGAAAATTTAGCTATTTTCTTGAATATTCGTCCTTTTTTGTTAAAAATTGAGTTTTTAACTCAAAATTTAAATTTTACGTTTTTGATTACAAAATATATCTTTTTTTAGTGGATACTTGAATTTTTTTTCGATATTTTTTTTTTTAAATTAATATTTTTCCATTTTTGATTACAAAATTGATCTTTTTTAGTAGAAACAACTTTTTGGTTGAAGATTTATCATTTTAGTTCAAAATTCATCTCTTTGGTTGAAAATTTAACTATATTCCTGCAAATTCTGTTTTTTTTTTGTTAAAATTAATTTTTTAACTGAAAATTTAAATTTTACGTTTTTGATTACAAAATTTATCTTTTTCTATTGGAAACTTCAACTATTTGGTTGAATTTGTTGTTGTTGAAAATTAATGTTTTTAACTAACGATTTAATTTTTGCATTTTTGATTACAAAATTGATCTTTTTTCAGTTGAAACAACTTTTTGGTTAAAGATTCATAATTTTACTTCAAAATTCATCTCTGTTGAAAATTTAACTATTTTCTTGAAAATTCATCTTTTTTTGTGAAAAATTAAGTTTTTAACTCAAAATTTAAATTTTACGTTTTTGATTACAAAATTGATATTTTTTTAGTAGAAACAACTATGTGGTTAAAAATTGAACTGTTTTTTTGAAAATTCTTTTTTTTTTTGTTAAAAATAAATTTTGTTAACTGACAATTTAACTTTTCCATTTTCACCACAAAATGTATTTTTTTTTTAGTAGAAACTGCAACTGTTTGGTGGAACATTTTTTTTTTTTGTAGATATTTGAGGTTTTTGGTTGAAAATTAATTTTTTTATCGAAAATGTGACTATTTCACTTTTGGTACAAAATTTATCTTTTTTTAATTGAAAATTTAACTATTTGGTCGAAAAGTCATGCATTTTGTTGAAAGTTAATATTTTTTGATGAAAATTCAATTATTCCAGTTAAAGATTCATAATTTTATTTAAAAATTCATCACTTTGTTGGAAAATGTAATTATTTTTTTGAAAATTAATTTTTTTTATTGAAAATTATTTTTTTTAACATTAATTTTTTTTATTGAAAATTATTTTTTTTAACTGCAAATTTTACTATTCGAATGGAATATTTCATAATTTTAGTTAAAAATTCTTCTGTTTGGTTGAACTTCAATTTTTTAATCCGTAATAATCTATTCCATTTTTGGTTAACAATTTGTCTATTTTACTTGTTAATTCACGTATTATGTTAAAAATTCGTCTTTTTGGTATAAATTAATCTTTTTGATTGAAAATTCAACTATTCCAGTTAAAAATTAATTATTTTTAGTTAAAAATGTATGTTTTTGGTTAAAAATAAAACTACTTGTTTAAAGTTAAACTCTTTTGTTAAAAATTCATCTTTTTTGTTTTACCTAAAAATTTAACGATTCCGTTTTTGGAAAATTTATCTACTTGGTTGAAATTTAAAATCTTTTTTTGAATTTTTTTTTAGTCAAAGTATCATCATTTTAATTGAAATTTTATCTCTTTGGTTGAAAAATGAGTTATTTTTGTGAAAATTCTTTTTTTTTTTCTGGCTGAAAATGCAATTATTCTGGGTAAAGATTCGTCATTTTAGTTGAAAATTAATCTTTTTAGTTAAAATTTCATTTCTTTGGTTGAAAATTATTTTTTAACTGAAAATTTAACTATTCCTTTTTTGGTTGACAATTTATCTTTTTTAGATGAAAATTCATGTATTTTGTTGAAAATTCGTCTTTTTTGTGGAAATTAATCTTCTTGGTTGAAAACAAGATTTTCGGTTCAAAATTTAACCATTCATTTTTTGGTTGACAATTTATCTTTGTTAGTTGAAAATGTATGTATTTTGTTGAAAATTCGTCTTTTTTGTGGAAATTAATCTTCTTGGTTCAAAAGAAGATTTTTGGTTAAAGATTTAACTATTCTAGTTGAAGATTCATCATTTTAGTTTGAAAATTCATATCTTTGGTTGAAAATGTAACTAACAAAATTAATCTTCCTTATCAAAAATTCAACTATTTGGTTTAAAGTTAATCTACTTTGTTGAAAATTAAACAATTTTTTTAAAAAGTATTCCTCTTTTTTGTTGAAAACGTATCTTTTTAAATTATTTGGTTAAAAGTTTAATTATTTGTTTGAAAATTCATCTTTTTTGTTGAGAATTAACTAAAAGGACTTCTTCTTTTGGTTGAAAATTAATCTTTTTGGTATAAAATATACCTTTTTTAATTGAAAATTCAACTATATTTAGTTGGAAATTCGTCTCTTCCGGTAGTGAAATTAATCTTCTTGATTACAAATTTAAATATTTGTTTTAAAGTTAATATATTTTCTTGAAAATTGAACAATTTTTAAAAAAAGTAGTCCTTTTTGGTTGAAAACGTATCTTTTTTAATTGAAAATTCAACTATTTGGCTTAACAAAAAGTTCAATTTACAACCAAGTAGTTGAATTTTCAAGCCAAAGAGACAAATTCTCAACAAAAAATGCAATAGTTGATATTTAAACCACAACAGATTTTAATGTTGAATAAAAAAGTTGAATATAATAAAAAAGACGAATTTTCAACAAGTTTTATTACAAATTCTTTCTGGGTTAAAAATTCAACTATTTAATTTGGTACAAAATTTATCTACTTTGGTAGAAAATTCAACTGTTTGGTTGTCAATTAACGTTTTCTCTAAATTTATGTATTTTGCTGAAAATTTGTCTTTTTCTGTAGAAAACTAATCTTCTCTGTTGTAAATTCAGCTGTTTTGTACAAAATTCGTTTTTTTTTTCTAAATTAATTTATTTTGTTAGAAAATTAAACTATTTGGTTGACATTTACCATTTTTTGTTGAAAATTTATGTATTTCGTCAAAAATTCGTCTTTTTCGGTAGAAAAATAATCTTCTCTGTTGAATATTTATGTTTTTGTTAAAAAAATCAATTGGGTAGTTTAAAAATTAATCTGCTTGGTAGAAAATTCAACAATTTATTTAAAAAGTTATTTTTCTGGTTGAAAATTAAAATTTTTTATTAAAAATTCGTCTTGCTGGGTTAAAAATTTAATTACTTTGGTAGAAAATTCCACTATTTAGTTGACAATTAACTTTTTTTCTAAATTGATATAATTTGTTGAAAATTTCTCTTTTTCGTTATTCTTCTAGTTGAAAATTCAACCGTTTCATTAAAAATTCGTCTTTCTGGGTTAAAAGCTCAACGACTTTGGTAGAAAATTAAACAATTTGGTTGACATTTGCCGTTTTTTGTTAAAAATTCGTCTTTTTCGATATAAAATTAATCTTTTTGGTAGAAAATTCGCCCGAGTCTATAGTTTAGGCGGGGTAATCCACCATAATTTTATGTATTCCAGAGTAATCCTATTAAATCTCTATTTTAATTCAATATTTTTTTTTCAGGGAGTGGATCTTACTTTGAACTTCGGAAAGCCTACGTTACAGTCGACCTCGTGAAATCTGCTACCTTTAAATCTGGAGGCTGTTACATGTTCAGTAATTTGCGGGGTTGTGACGGTGGTCGACTTTATTTTAATGGAGGATCGAGTATAACCGTGAACGGGCAGATTATCAATCGGGGAAAGCAGTTTGCTTTGGAAGAAGTCGAAGTTACTGTAGCGACAATTGACTTGGAAGACATAAGGTATATTTAACAGAAATTTCGCATAAATTAATTTAAAAACTATCATAATAGGGTGGCCGAAGGTCAGGAAAAACCAGGAAATCAGAGAAAAATCAGGGATTTGGAAAAAAAAGGCAAAAGTCGGGGAATTTCTGTAAAAAGCACTTTTTAGGTAACTTTTAAGAATAATCAGGGCTCCCAAAAAGTCACTTTTTTCTTCAATCACTTTTCAATCACTTTCTTAAGATACAATCACTATAGTCACTTTTTTAAATGAAAAGATCACTTTAATTACTTTTTTTCAGTAAGTTAACCCATATTGAATTATTATTATAATATTGAATTCAGGTCTTTACCTATTTCTGAATTTTTTTTGAATTGTTTCTAAATATTTTAGGGTGTTTTTAAAAATTACGAGGAATTTTTAAGAGATTTAATAACATTTTAAGGGATTTTAAAGGTTTTCAAATATTTTATGCTATGACGAAAGATTTTAAAGAATTTGAAAGATTTTAGGATACTTTAAGAGATTCCAATGAATTTTTAGTAAATTTAAATAATTTGACGTGATTCCAAACGAATTAACCAAATTTTTAGGGCATTTTTTAAAATTCCAAGGAATTTTTAAGAGATTTAAAAAAATTAAAGGAATTTAAAAGAATTTTAAATATCTTCTGGAATTTTAAATATCTTCTGGAATTTTAAATATATTTCAATAATTTGAAATGAGTCCAAAAGGATTTAAAAAATTTTAGGGTATTTTTAAAAATTTCAAGAAATTTTAAAAGATTTTCAAGTATTTGAACTACCTTTGGGTATTTTAAATAGATTTCAATAATTTGAAGTGTGTCCAAAAGGATTAAAAAAATTGTAAGGTATTTATTATGATTTCAAGTAATTTTTAATGATTTTTAAAGATTTTTAATATCTTAGAGTATTTTAAATAGATATAATTAATAGAAATTGATTCCAAAGGTTTTTTAAAATTTTAGGGTATTTAGAAAAATTCCAAGGAATTATTAAGAGATTTAAAAAAATTAAAGGAATTTGAAAGGATTTGAAAGGATTTTAAATATCTTCCGGCATTTTAAATATATTTCAATAATTTGAAATGAGTCCAAAAGGATTTAAAAAATTTTAGTGTATTTTTAAAAACTCCAAGGAATTTTAAAAGATTTTCAAGGATTTGAACTACCTTTGGGTATTTTAAATAGATTTCAATAATTTGAAGTGAGTCCAAAAGGATTAAATAAAATTTAAGGTATTTATTATAATTTCAAGTACTTTTCAATGATTTGTAATATCTTAGGGTATTTTAAATAGATATAATTAATATAAATTGATTCCAAAGTTTTTTTTTAATTTTAGGGTATTTAGAAAAATTCCAAGGAATTATTAAGAGATTTAAAAAAAGTAAAGGAATTTGAAAGGATTTTAAAGTATTTTAAATATCTTCTGTCATTTTAAATATATTTCAATAATTTGAAATGAGTCCAAGAGGAGTTTAAAAATTGTAGGGTATTTTTAAAAATTCCAAGGAATTTAAAAAGATTTTCAAGGATTTGAACTACCTTTGGGTATTTTAAATAGATTTAAATAATTTGAAGTGAGTCCAAAAGAATTTTAAACATTTTAGGGCATTTTTAAAAATTCCAAGGATTCTTTAAGAGATTTATCAAATTTTAAGGAATCTCAAAAGATTTTAAAGGTTTTCAAATATTTCATGTTGTGACCAAGAAAATGTAAGAATTTGAATAATTTTAGGATACTTTAAAAGATTCCAAAGAATTTTGAATTTATTTCAATAATTTGAAGGGATCCCAAAAGGATTTTATAAATTTTAGAGTATTTTTAAAAATTCCAAGGATTTTTTTAAAGATTAAAAAGAATTCAAGGGATTTCAAAAGATTCCAAAGGATTTTAAATATTTTAGGGTATTTTAAAAGATTGCAAGGAATTTTTAATATATTTAAATAATTTGAAGTGATTTCAAATATATTAAAAAAATTTGTAGGGTATTTTTAAAATTTCCAAGGAATTTTTGAGAGATTTAAAAAAATTGAAGGAATTTGACAGGATTTTAAAGGTTTTGAAATAACTCAGGGTATTTCTTGAAAATTCAACTATTTGTTTTGAAATTCAAATGTTTGCTCAAAAATGAACTTTTTTGTTGAAAATTAATTTTTTGCTTGAAAATTCAACTATTTATTTTAAAATTCAAATCTTTGCTCAAAAATGAACTTTTTTGTTGGAAATTTAACTATTAATTTCGAAATTCACAGATTTTGTTGAAATTAATTAATCAATTACTTAATTAATTTTTTGGGTAAAAATTCGTCGTTTTTGGTATGAAATTAATCTTCTTGGTCAACAATTCATCTTTTTGGCTTGAAAATTTAACTATTAGTTTCGAAATTCAAATATTTTGTTAAAATTAATTAATTAATTAATTTTTTGGTTGAAAATTCGTCGTTTTTAGTATCAAATGAATCTTTTTGGTTTATGATTCATCTTTTTGGCTTGAAAATTCAACTATTTGTTTTAAAATTTAAATGGTCGCTCAAAAATAAACTTTTTTGTTGAAAAATAATTTTTCGGTTGAAAATTCAACTATTTGTTTTGAAATTCAAATGTTTGCTCAAAAATGAACTTTTTTGTTGAAAATTAATTTTTTGTTGAAAATTCGTCGTTTTTGGTATAAAATTAATCTTCTTGGTTAAAAATTTATCATTTTGGCTTGAAAATTTAACTATTAGGTTCAGAATTCAAATATTTTGTTAAAATTAATTAATTAATTAATTAATTTTTTGGGTTGGAATTCCTCGTTTTTGGTATAAAATTAATCTTCTTGGTCAAAAATTCATCTTTTTGATAGAAAATTTAACTATTTAGTTGAAAATTTCATTATTTTGTTGAAAATTTATTTGTTTACTTAAAGATTCATCAATTTATTTGAAAATTAATTTCCTTGGTGGAATTTTTTTTTTCTTCAGAAAATTAATAGTTTTGGATGAAAATTTATCTTTTTGGGTGAAAATTGAATAATTTGATTAAAAAATGACTGTTTTATTGAAAAGTCGTTTTTTGGATAAATTCAACTGTTTTTGATTAATAAATAAAATATTTCTTGCTTCCAATATCAACTATTACATTGTTTATTGAGAATTTATAATTTTTGTTTGAAAATTTAATTATTTGTTTGATGGATAAACCACTTTGTTAAAAAATCCCTTTTTTGTTGAAAATTTATTATTTTAGTTGAAAATTCATCTCTTTGGTTGAAAATTCGTTTTTTTTTTTCAGAATTTTAGTTGAAAATTAATTTCTTGGGTTGAAAATGATTTTTTTTTATAAAATTAATATTTTTGGATGGAAATTGATCTTTTCGGTTAAAAATTGAATAATTTGATTAAAAAATGACAATTTTGTTGAAAAGTCGTTTCCTTTTGATAAATTCAACTGTTTTTCTTTAAAAAATAAAATATTTTTGCTGTCAATATCAAATATTACATTATTCCTTGAGATTTCATCATTTTTACTTGAAAATTTAATTATTTCTTTGATGGATAATCCACTTTGCTAAAAACCCCCTTTTTGTTGAAAATTCATTATTTTAGTTGAAAATTAATCTCTTTGGCTGGAAATTCGTTTTTTTTTAGTTGAAAGTTAATTTTTTTAACTGAAAAATTTAATTTTTTCAGTTGAAGATACAAATTTGGACAAAATTTGAAAAAATTTGTAAAAAAAGCAGATTCCTTGAATTTTTCTAACTTGAAAATGAGTAGAAAATAAAGAAATTAGTCTTCAAATTAATTAAAAGAATCAGCCTTCTTTGAAATTTTTTCCCCTCTAAGAGAGTGACTTTCCTTGTTCTTAATCAATTTCGAGATCCCCTAGACATTTTCTTCACAGGGTCATTTATCATTGAGGATTACACATGATGAATCGTTATCTGAAAACAGAAGTTGAAATTTGTCCCCTCTGATATAAAAATTATTCATCCACAAATCGACTTAGAATTAATTTTTCCCCTATTTTAATATATATAATACAAACTTCGAGCTTTCATGAAATGAAAAATAAATAGAAAAAAAAAATTTTCATCCAAAAAGTTGAATTTTCAACACGAAAATTTGAATTTTTGACAAAAAATTTTATTGTCAACCAAATATTTCAGTTTACAATCACATTGTTAAATTTTCAATCTAAAAAGACGATTTTTCAACCAAGAAGATGAATTTCATACAAAAAAACGAACTTTTAACAAAAAAATTAATTATCAACAAAATAGTTAATTTTCACCCAAATATTTAAGTTTTCTACCAAATAGTTGAATTTTCAAGCCAGAAAGACGAATTTTCAATCCAGAAAGTCGAATTTTAAAAAGAAAAGTTGAATTTTCAACCAACAATTATGACTTTAAAAAGAAATTGTTGGACGAAAAATGTAATAGTTTATATTGAAAAAAAAAAAAAAAAAGATTTCAGTTTTTAATAAAAAACAGTTGAATTTAACTAAAAAAGATGAATTTCCAATGAAAGTTGAATTCTTAATCAAAAGAGGTTAATTTTTAAACCAAAAAGATAAATTTTCATCAAAATAGTTGAATTTTCATCAAAGCGGTTGAATTTTCAACCAAAAAAGATTTTTCAGGCAGAAAGAAAAAAAAATTAAACTAAATTGTTAAATTTTTAAACCAAATGATGATTTTTCAATAAAGCAGTTAAATTTTTAACCCGACATTATGAATTTTCAACAAAAAAGTTTATTTTAAATCAAATATTAGAATTTTCAACTAAAAAGGATGATCTCTTAACAAAATGGTTAAATTTCAACTAAATGATTGAATTTTCAACGAAATGTTGAATTTTCTACAAAAAAGTCGAATTTTCAACCGAAAAAATAAATTTTGAACAAAAAAGTTCATTTTTAACAAAATATATGAATTGCAAACCAAATAGTTGAATTTTCAACAAAAAAGATAAATTTTCAACCAAGAAGTTTAACTTCAGGCCAAACACGACGATTTTTTAGCCAAAAAATAAATGTTCACCAAAAAAGTTAATTTTTATTCAAATATTTACATTTTTAACCAAGGAGATTAATTTTCTACCAAAAAGACAGATTAATACTAAAAAAAAAATTTCAATAAAAAAGTTCATTTTTGATAAAATATTTGAATTTAAAACCAAATAGTTAAATTTTCAAGCCAAAAGCATTTATTTTTAACCAAGAAGATTAATTTCATACCAAACACGAAGAATTCTTAACCAAAAAATTAAACACTTCAAAATTCAACTGTTGAATTGTGTAGAAAATTTATCTGTTGAATATTCAAAAGCTGAATTTTTTAGAAAACTAAAAAATTGAATTTTGTAGAAAATTCATAAGTTGAATTTTGCAGAAAATTCAAAAGTTTAATTTTGTAGAAAATTCAAAAGTTGAATTTTGTAGAAAATTCAAAAGTTGAATTTTGTAGAAAATTCTTCTGTTGAAAATTAAACCCTTGAAAATTCAACTGTTGAATTTTGTAGAAAAATTCGTCTGTTGAAAATTCAAAAGTTGAATTCTATAATAAATTAAAAATTTAATTTTTGAAGAAGATTCTTCTTTAGAAAATTAAACCCTTAAAAATTCAATTGTTGAATTTTGTAGACAATTTTTCTGTTAAATATTCAAAAGCTGAATTTTCTAGAAAATTTAAAAGTTAATTTTTGTAGAAAATTCTTTAGAAAATCCAACTGTTGAATTTTGTATAAAATTTATCTGTTCAATATTCAAAGCTGAATTTTTTAGAAAATTCAGAAATTGAATTTTGTAGAGTTTAATTTTCCACTGCAGTTTTGATTTTGGTCTCAGGGTGGCGACTTGACCGAGCAATGGCCGGGAATTTAATTAAAAAACCGGAAATTTACGTCTGATCGCCGAAAAATTCAAGTTTTCATTATTTTAATAATATTGTCAATTTAGAAAAGTGATTTCTACTTGATTTCTCAGATTATGTCAGTTTATTCTAATTAAACCGTAATAAGTTGAAAATTCGCTTTTTTATTGAAAATTAATTTCTATATTTAGTTATAAATTTATTTTTTTCTTGGTTAAAAATTGAACTACTTGGTTAAAAGATAAACTCTTGTTAAAAATGATTTTCTTTGGTTTGAGGATTTATCATTTTAATTGCAAATTCATGTCTGCTTGAAATTGTATCTGATTAATTGTTTTAGTAACTACTTTGTTGAAAATCAATTTTTTTTAAATAAAAATTTCACTATTTCAGTAGAAAATGTAACTATTTTCCTGAAAATCTATTTTTGTTGTTGTTAAGAATTCGATTTTTAACAGAAAATTTAAATATTGTATTTTTGGTTGAAAATTGATATTTTTTATTTAGAAATTAAACTAGTTTTTTTTAAATGTATGTACTTTGTGAAAAACTCTCCCTTTTTGTAGAAAATTAATCTTTATTGTTGAAAATCCATCTTTTTGGTATAAAATTCAACTGATCCAGTTGAAGATTCATAATTTTAATTGAAAATTCATAAGTTAGGTTGAAAATTAATTCCTTCAACTGAAAATTTGAATGTTCATTTTTGGTTGAAAATTGATGTTTTTTTTTTCATAATTGAACAATTTGGATGAAAATGTGTCTTTTTTAATTGAAAATTCAACTATTTCGTTGAAAATCCACATATTTTGTTAAGAATCGATTTTTTTTTGTTTGTAGAAAATGATCTTTTTCTTCATAAGTTAATCTTCTTGTTTAAAAAATCTTCTGTTCGGTTAAAAATTCAAGTATTCCAGTTAAGTATTTATTATTCTAGTTGAAAATTCATCTTTTAGGTTGGAACTAAAATTATTTGGTAGAAAGTTAAACTCTTTTGTGGAAAATTAATTTTTTTTTGGTTGAAGATTCGTCATTTAAATTAAAAATTAATTTCTTTGGGCGAAATATGAGCTATTTTATTGAAAACTTGTTTTTTCTTTGGATGAAAAGGAATTTTTTGCCGAAAATTTAACTATTTTGTTGAAAATTTGATTCCTTTTTAGTTGAAGATTATCTTGTTTTTTAAAATAAAAATGTAACTATTATTCCACTTGAATATTCCATAATTTTAGATAAAAATTCATATCTTTGGTTGATAATTCATTTTTTGACTAAAAATTTATATTTAATGTTTGGTTGAAAAATGACCTTTTTTAGTCGAAAAATCATATTTTTTTGTAGAAATTGGTCTTTTTGGTAATAATTCAACTTTTTGGTAAAAAATTAAATTATTCTAGTTAAATATTCATCATTTTAGTTGAAAATTCATCTTAACGGTTTGAAATTCAACTATTCCAGTTAAAGATTTACAATTTTAGTTGAAAATTCATCACTTTATTTGAAAATTTAAGTATTTTTTATCAAGTTTGATCAACTGAAAATTTAACTATACCATTTTTGGTTGAAAATTCATCTATTTGTTTGAAAATTCAACTGTTGTTTGAAAATTTATATTTTGGGTTTTAAAATTTAACTGTTTTGCAGAAAATTCATCTTTTTTATTTAAATTCAACTGTTTTTGTTTTAAAAATTTATTAATTTTTTTGGTTGAAGTATCAGCTTTTTTTGTATCTTTTTTGTATTTTATTGTATTTGTATATATCTTTTTTTGTAGAAAATTAATTTTTTAACTGTAAATGTAACTATTTTATTTTCGGTTGAGGATTCAACTATTTGGTTGAAAATTAACCTTTTTGTTAAAAATTAAAAATTAAAAAATCTTTTTTTTTATGAAAATTATTTTTTAACTGAAAATTTAACTATACCATTTTTGGTTGAGGATTCAACTGTTACGTTGAAAATTCTTTTTTGTGTCGAAAGTTCATGTTTTCAGATTAAAAATTGAACTTTTTTGAAGAAAAGTCGTCTATTTTTTCAATTTTAACAATTTGGTAGAAAATTCAACTATGTGGTTGAAAATTCAACTATTTGGTTGAAAATTCAACTATTTGGTTGAAAATTCAACTGTTTGAAAATGAACTTTTTTGTTGAAAATTCATATTTTCCAGATGCATTTTTTGTTAATAATTTATCTTACTAGTTTGAAAAATCCTCTTTTTTTTGTTGAAAATTAATTTTTTAACTAAAAATGTAACTATTTTATTTTTGGTTGATGATTCAACTATTTGGTTGAAAATTAACTTTTTTGTCAAAAATGAGTATTTTCGGATTAAAAATTAAACTTTTTTGAAGAAAGTTCATCTCATTTTTAATTTTTAATAGTTTAGAAGAAAATTCAACTATTTTGTTGAAAATGCTACTATTTGGTTGGAAATTTAACTACAGTGAAACTCGGATTTAGCTTCCCTGAAATGTGCGCTTCCGAGAATTGACGCCGCGCCGTGGGGATACGTGAGAGGCGTTTGCGGGGGGATTTGCGGTGTGCACTCAGGCGTTAAATATATTTTAAACTGATTCGAATATTTCCTAAATATTTGAAATAATTCTGGAAAATTTTAAAAATGGCCTTAAAATCTTTAAGCGAAAGGGTCAATTATTAACCAAATTTCAGCCTAAAGATTTTAATTTTAAATAATGAACAGTTTAATTCTACTAAAACATACAAATTTTCAACAAAACATGATTATTTAAGCCAAAAAGACGAATTTTCTACAAAACAGTTAAATTTGCAATCAAATATTTGAATTTTAAACTGCAAGCGATCAATTTTCAAACAATAATATAATAGTTAGATTTTCAGATCAAAAAATAAATGTTCAATTTTTAAAAAATAATCATTTTCATCAAAATAGTTAAATTTTTAACCAAAGAGCCAAACTTTCAAATAAAATAATGAATCTTAAAAAAAATATTTTTCAGCAAAACAGTTTAACATTCAACCAAATAGTTCAATTTTTGAACCAAAATGACTTTTTTAACCAAGAAGAATAATTTTCTACCGAAAAAGACAAATTTTCAACCAAACGCCAGAATTGTCATTCAACGAGTTGAACTTTCAACTAAAAAAGATATACTTTCAACCAAAAAATTAAATCTTCAACTCAAAAAATTAATTTCTAATATAGTAGTTCCATTTTCAACAAAAGAATTAAATTTTCAATCAAACAGTAGAATAAACAAGTGAGATGCATTCCATACCAAAAATATACTAGTAGACTTTTCAAGCAAAAAAAATAAATAAATTTCAACTAAAAATACTTGGATTTTCTTATTGGGTGTATTCCATGTTTGGCTGAACATTTATCTTCTTCAGTTGGAAATTCAACTAAGAATTTAGCTATATCATATTTGTTTGAATATTAATCTTCTTCAGTTGAAAATTCAGCTATTTGTTTCAAAATTCCATTAAAAATTCAAATATTTGGTCAAAAATTCATTTATTTTGTTGAAAATTATCCTTTTTTAATAGAAAATTTTTTTTTTATTGAAAATTAATTTTTCTTTGGTTGAAAATTAGTGTTTTGATTAAAAACTGATTTTTTAACTAAATCTTTTGTTCAAATTTATTTTATTTGCTTGAAAACTTATTTCTCTAACTGAAATTTAAACTATTATACTTTTTGTTGAAAATTAATTTTGTTTATTTGAAAATTCATCTTTTTTGTTGAAAAATGGTATGTTTTGTTAAAAAATTCCATTAAAAATTAAAATATTTGGTTAAAAATGTGTGTATTTTGTTAAAAATTATTCTTTTTTTATAGAAAATTAGTTTTTTTTATAGAAAATTAATTTTTTTAACTAAAAATTGAACTATTCCACTTTTTGTCGACATTTTTGTTGATAGAAATTTAATCTTTTTTAGTTGAAAATTTATCTATATAATAATTAATTACCAACCAAGAAAAAGAAAATCTGCAACAAAATAGTTAAATTTTCAACCAAACTGATGAATCTTTAATTCAAAAAATTAATTTTCTACAAAATGTGTATTGTGTAATAGTTGATATTTCAAAAAATTTCTTTTTTTGTTCAACAAAAAACTGTTTAATTAAACCAAAAAATATGTTGAATTTACAATAAAAAGATATGCATTTTCTACCAAAATGATTGAATTTTCGACTAAAAAATACGAGTTTTCAACAAAATAAGTGAATTTTAAACTGAAAAAGATCAATTTTTCAGCAAAAATGAAATAGCTACATTTTTTATACAAAATTCATTTTCAAAGAAAAAAAAAGAGTCTTCGACAAAATTTGTTAAATTTTCAACCAAAGATATGAACTTTTAACTAAAATTCAACTATTGGGGTAAAAATTCTATTAAAAATTCAAATATTTGATTGAAAATTCATGTATTTTCTGTTAAATTATTCTTTTTTAGTAGAAAATTGTTCAAAATTTAACTATTTCGTTAAAAATTTATTTTATTTGCTTAAAAACTTATTTATCTAACTGAAAATCAAACTATTCTAATTTTAGTTGAAAATTCATCTATTTTGTTGAAGATTTTTGGTTTGTTTGTAGAAATCTTTATGGTTTAAAATCCCATTAAAAATTGCAATATTTAGTTGAAAATTCATGTATTTTGTTAAAAACGATTCTTTTTGGGTAGAAAATTAATCCTTTTGATTGAAATTTAATTTCTGTGGTTGAAAATTAGTTTTTTTTTATTAAAAATTAATTTTTTCAAATAAAAATTTAACTATCCCATTTTTCGTAGACATTTTTGTTTCTTAATAGATATTTAATATTTTTGGTTGAAAATTCAACAATTTCGTTAAAAATCTTGTTTATTAAGTTAAAAACTTATTTTTCTGAATCAAATTGAAACTTTTTTTTTTAATTGATCTTTTTTTTGTTGAAAATTAACGTTTTTGGTAGAAAATCCCATTAAAAATTGAAATTTTCGGCTAAAAATTCATGTTTTTTGTTAATAATTATTCTCTTTGGGTAGAGAATTAGTTTTTTTAAAACAAAAATTGATTTTTGAAACTAAAAATGTAACTATTTCATTTTTGGTCGAAATTTTGTTCTTTCATAGACATTTAATCTTATTGGTTGAAAATTTAACTATTTCTTTGAAAATCTTGTTTATTAAGTTAAAAACTTATTTCTCTAACTTGAATTGAAACTTTTCTTTTTTTTTAATTTATCTTTTTTTGGTAAAAAATTAACCTTTTTGGTTGAAAATCCCATTAAAAATGACAATATTTAGTTTAAAATTCATGTATTTTGTTAAACATTATTGTTTTTGGTAGAAATTCAGTTTTTTTATTAAAAATTAATTTTTTTAATTAAAAATGTAACCATTCTATGTTTTGTTGAAATTCTTTTTTTTATATATAGAAATATAATCTTTTTGCTTGAAACTTCATCTGTTTGTTGAAAATTTAACTATTTTATTGAAAATCTATTTTATCAAGTTAAAAAATTATTTCTCCAACTTAAAATTAAACTATTCTATTTTTTGTTGAAAATTTCTCTATTTTGTAGAAAATCTGTCTTTTTTGGTAGAAAACTAATCTTTTTGGTTGAAAATTCAACTATTAATTTAAAAATTCGATAAAAAATTAAAATATTGGTTGAAAATAAATGTATTTTGTTAAAAATTATTCTTTTTTTATAGAAAATTAATTTTTGTAAACTAAAAATTTAACTACATTTTGTTGGATAAAAATTGAACTATTTTGTTGAATATTATTATTATTTTTTTAAAATTAATCCTCTTGTTAGAAAATTGAACTATTTTGTTGGAAATTATATTTTTTTTTGTTAAAAATTAATTTTTTGTCTCATGAATAAATCTATTCTAGTCAATGTTTCTAATCTTAGGAGGAAATTCATTTCGTTATTTAAAAATTAAACAATTTTGTTGGAAATTCTATTTTTTGTTTGTTTGTTAAAACTTAATTTTTTAACTAATAAATGAATCTATTTTAGTTGGAGATTTTTAATTTGAGGAGACATTTCGTTTCATTGGATAAAAATTGAACTATTTTGTTGAAAATTATTATTATTTTTTTTTAAATTAATCCTCTTGTTTGAAAATTGAACTATTTTGTTGGAAGTTCTATTTTTTTTTTTGGTTCAAAATTAATTTTTCATCTCATAAATAAATCTATTCTAGTCAATGCTTCTAATTTTATGAGGAAATTCATTTCGTTATTTAAAAATTAAACAATTTTGTTGGAAATTCTATTTTTTTTTTTGGTTAAAACTTAATTTTTAAACTAATAAATGAATCTATTTCAGTTGGAGATTTTTAATTTGAGGAGACATTTCATTTCATTGGATAAAAATTGAACTATTTTGTTGAAAATTATTATTATTATTATTTTTTTAATTAATCCTCTTGTTTGAAAATTGAACTATTTTGTTGAAAGTTCTATTTTTTTTGTTTTTGTTTAAAATTAATTTTTCAGCTCAAAAATAAATCTATTTTAGTGAATGTTTTTAATTTTAGGAAAAAATTCATTCCGTTGTTTAAAAATTAAACTATTTTGTTGAAAATTCTTTTTTTTTTTTTTTTCAAAGTTAATTTTTAAACTGATGAATGAATCTATTTTACCTGGAGATTTCTAATTTTAGGAGAAACTTCATTTCGTTTGATAAAAATTGAACTATTTTGTGGAAAATTATTATTATTATTTTTTTAATTAATCCTCTGTTTGAAAATTGAGCTGTTATGTTGAAAATTCTATTTATTTTTTTTCAAAATTAATTTTTTACCTAATGAATAAATCTATTCTAGTCAATGTTTTTAATTTTAGGAGGAAATTCATTTCATTATTTAAGAATTAAACAATTTTGTTGGAAATTCTATTTCTTGTTTGTTTGTTAAAACTTAATTTTTTAAGTAATAAATGAATCTATTTTAGTTGGAGATTTTTAATTTAAGAAGACATTTCATTTCATTGGATAAAAATTGAACTATTTTGTTGAAAATTATTTTTTTTTCGAAAATTAATCCTCTTGTTTGAAAATTGAACTATTTGCTTTACAAAAATATTTTTTGTAGAAAATTGATGTATTTTGTTGCAAATTTATTTTTTTGGTTCGAAATTAATCATCTTGGTTGAAAATTGAACTATTTTCTTGAAAATTCTATTTTTTTTATTGGTTAAAAGTTAATTTTTTAACTGATAAATGAATCTATTTAAGTTGAAGATTTATGATTTTAGGTGAAAATTCATTTTGTTGTTTAAATATTGAACTATTTTTTTGAAATTTTTGTTTGTTAAAAAATAATTTCATGGGTTAAAAATTGAACTATTTTGTTAAAAATTCGTTAAATTTTGTTGTTAAAAATTATTTTTTACACTGATAATTTAATTATTTGCTTGAAAATAACCTTTTTCGTAAAAATGTATGCATTTTGTTGAAATTTTTTTTTGTGTTGGTTCAAAATTATTTTTTTAACTGAAGAATGAATCTATTGTAGTCGAAGATTTCTAATTTTAGGAGAAAATTCATTTCGTTGTCTAAAAATTGAACTATTTCGTTGAAATTTTTGTTTGTTAAAAACTAATTTCATTGGTTAAAAATTGAACTATTTTTGTCAAAAAGTCGTTGAATTTTGTTGTTAGGAATTATTTCTTTACACTGATAATTCAACTATTAGCTTAAAAAAAGATTTTTTGTAGAAAATTGATGTATTTTGTTGAAAATTTTTGTTTTGTTTGAAATTAATCATCTTGGTTGAAAATTGAACCATTTTGTTGAAAACTCTTTTTTTTTGTTCGTTAAAAGTTAATTTTTTAACTGATAAATGAATCTATTTTAGTTGAAGATTTCCAATTTTAGGAGAAAATTCATTTTTTTTTATAAAAATTGAACTATTTTGTTGAAAATTATTTTTTTTTTCTTCTCAAAATTAATTTTTCAACTGATGAATGAATCTATCGTAGTCGGAGATTTATAATTTTTGGGAGAAAATTAATTTCGATGTGTAAAAATCGAACTATTTTGTTGAAATTTTTGTTTGTTGAAAACTAATTTCATTGGTTAAAAATTGAACTATTTTTTCAAAAAGTCGTTTAATTTTGTTGTTGGAAATTATTTTTTTTTACATTGATAATTCAACTATTTGTTTAAAAAAAAGCTTTTTTGTAGAAAATTGATGTATTTTGTTAAAAATTTATCTTTTTTGGTTGAAAATAAATCTGTTTGGTTGAAAATTGACCTATTTTGTTTAAAACTCGTTTTATTTTGTTGCTAATAATTTGTTACACTTCTAATTTAATTACTTGCTCTAAAAGAATTTTTCCCGTAAAAATATATGCATTTTGTTGAAATTTTTTTTTTCAAAATTATTTTTTTAACCGATGAAGTAATGTATTTTAGTCAAAGATTTCTAATTTTAGGAGAAAATTCATTTCGTTGTTTAAAAATTGATCTATTTTGTTGAAAATTCTATTTTTTTTTTTTCTGTTGAAAGTTAATTTTTTAACTGATGAAGTAATGTATTTTAGTCAAAGATTTC